>CM065728.1:44560519-44590519 GCA_033310375.1 Conus canariensis | reverse complement strand
AGCCTTTGTTGACGATCATCTTTCTGTCGCGAGGTGTGCGTGTTTCTAAGAGGGCAGGCATAAGAGGGAGAAGGAGGCGGGTTGGGGGAGCCTTGGGGGTAATGGACAAGGAGGTGTGTGTGTGGGGGGGGGGGGGGGGAAGGGGGGGAGCACAGGTCGGTTGGCATGCGAGGGAGGAAGCCTGGGAGTCAGTTCTGATAGGGTCTTCTTGACTGTTCATTTAAAGGGAACTGGGTAAGATTATTCTATTGATTGTTGGGTTGAATTACGTGTATGCTGCACCAGTGCCAATAAGCATACACACACACACACACACACACACATACACACACACACGAGAGAGAGAGAGAGAGAGAGAGAGAGAGAGACAGAGACAGACAGACAGACAGACAGAAGAGAGAGAGAGAGAGAGAGAGAGAGAGAGAGAGAGAATGACAGAAACGGGCAACACAACCTCTATGGACAAGATTCGTTTGTCATTTCTTTTATTTTGTGTTATTTTCAGCTTCTCGCTTTTCAAGTTTGATAGCAAAAAAGAAAAAAAAAGAACTCTGGGGGAAAATCACATCAATGTACCCCATATTCCACACCTGCACCGCGCGCCACTCTCACGGCACAATGCACATAATACACAATAACACTTCTTTTCATCATCATCATCCCAACAATCACAAACCCTCATAACAATCAAGTGGAAAAAAAAACCTTGAAAAATCTCTCTAGAAATGCAGCAGATTCAATCCTCCGGGTTCTCACTAACACACATAAATTAAGTTCAACACAATACACTATGAATAGATAATAACAACAACAGCAACAGGCAATAACCATCATTTCTGCAAGGGAACGCTCATGTTCAATCCTCGAATGAAAAGATAAATAAAAAGCTGACTTCATGACTCTATTGGCAACTGCTTCCAGCTTCCTCCCGCATTCTCATGTCTACCCTCCACATCCTCCGCACCGCTTTGTCAAAGAAAGATGGAATGAAAGAAAAAGGAACAACATCACAGCGGTCATTTACTTACTGACTCAATCTCTCTACTTGATAATCCTTTTATTTCTGCTCAGCAGTTGGCAGTTTTGTAAACTATCAGGGTACAAATCGTATAGATTATATTTTTTCGGAAAGCGGGGGGTGGGTGGGGGATGGGAGGGGGGGGGGGCGGGGGGCGGAGGGGGTAGTAACGGATGCAAGCCTGGGTCTGCTACAATGAAGAGTGGAGAGAGAGAGAGAGAGAGAGAGAGAGAGAGGGGGGGGGGGGAGGGAGGAAAGAGGAGTATTTGTATGACCACTCAACCATCAAACAAAGCATCTGGAAAGAACACACAAAAAAAAAACACAATAAAAGTAGCACCAGACTCTCATTACATGATAAGTGCATTACTTAGCACCAAACAACCAGAACCTCTATCAAGAGACTTGTTTCTATCTCAGCTATTATCACTATCTACAATGCTACCGCCTCTGAGATCTCCCGTGTCATTATCGGGTGCTTTCTGCACAACACCTACAGAACCTCAGCAGTGATTATGCCTGAACATGTTTCTGTGGACTTGTTTCAACCCATTGAACATGTTGTCATCAATAATAAGCAAACAAAAAAAAATTAATATCGAAAAACATTTGAGCAAATCTGCAATATAGTGCAAGCATTCGTTTGAATATAACAACAACAACAAAACGGTCACGTGGGCAAAAAAAAGAAAAGTAATTAAACAAGCTTCGCTCTTTGCAAACATTGACGAGATCTAGACGTGGCATTAGTGGTATCAGGCATCTCATGTTTGGCACTGTTTTAACGTGTTGTCATGAACACATCAGAGAATCACAAGCTAAACACTTTGACTCTCTCTCTCTCTCTCTCTCTCTCTCTCTCTCTCTCTCTTCTCTCTTTTCTCTCTCTCTCTTTGTTTTTTTGTGTGTTTTTTTAAAGTCAAACACACACTCAGAGCTTCTGTTATTGAAGAACACACACACACACCCCGTTACATACAACAGCAATTTTTTTCCCCTATTTTTTTCAACGCATCAATAAAAACTGTCTGTTCACAGTGTAACAATCCTTCGTTATAATTAACGACAACCTAACAATCCTTCGTTATAATTAACGACAACGTAACAATCCTTCGTTATAATTAACGACAACAAACGAAGAAAATCAAAACCAACAAGAAGAGAATCCTGCTACGGCACTACACGCTCCGTATTCTTCTCTACATAATACATGATCAAAAAAAAAACAAAACGATACGCAAAATCGTCCTATCACAAATCACCAAGCAACCTCTTCTCAACAAAACCATACCCACACAAAAGAAACAGGAAGAAAATGAACTGACCGTAAAAGCAGTATATTATGAGGGCAATGCAAACAGTAGGTCATTTATCACAATTTCTCTCTCGACTCGCAAAGCATTAACATGAGCTGAACAATCATTGATCATCGTACGTGTTACCCCTCTCTCACTCTCTCCGTCTTCCTCTCTCTTTCACCGAGCTTTGTGGTTGGCTGGACTATAAAACGACATGACTGAAAACCGATCGCCACCATCCCCCTCCTCTTTCCCTCTCTTTCTCTCTCTCCTTCTCATCTCCCTGTTCCTCCTCTTGCGGACTCTATTTAGTACAGATCCCCCAGCTTCTTGTCTCGAACCATTCCGTCCAGGCAAAGCCGGAAGTGGCTCGAGGGTACTGTCCCTTGCTGCCTCGTCACGTGCCTGGCGTCACGTGACTGTCACTGTCTTTTCAAAGTCTGAGGCACCTGTCTCGCCTCTCGCATCGGCGAAGAACAGCTCGGTGCTTGCTGGCACAAGGAATGAACCGCCGCTGGTGAGTTCTGGCCCGGTTCACCTTCGCCTGTGCCCCAGCTCTGACCTCACTCTCATGACCTCACGAGAGCCATGACGTCATTTTGCTGAGGCGGCCAGGATGACGTCATCGCTGCCCCCAGGGCACAGTGCGGTCGATGGAGCAAGAGCAAGAGAGGAAAAATGGGTTGGCGCGTTCAGACACGCCAGCTGCCCGGGTGGGGTCACTTGTTCTTGGGCTCGTGGCGCTTCATGTGCAGGGCCAGGTGGTCGGAGCGGGCGAAGCAGCGTTCGCACACCCGGCACTGGAACGGCTTGGCTCCCGTGTGCTTCCGTATGTGACGCGTCAGCTCGTCCGAGCGGGCGAATCGCCACTGGCAGGTGGTAAAATGGCAGCGGTAGGGCTTCTCGCCTGAACAAAAACAAAGAACAGGGAGTTAGAGACTGTTCAGAGAGAGGGGAAAAAAGTAACTCTGTGTGTGTGTGTGTGTGTGTGTGTGTGTGTGTGTGTGTGTGTGTCCGTCTGTGTCTGTGATGCGCACGCATCTCCTCGCTCTGGAACGGTTTGTGCATGTGTGTGTGCGTGTGTGTGCGTGTGTGTGCGTGGTGTGTGTGTGTGTGTGTGTGTGTGTGTGTGTGTGTGTGTGTGTGAGAGAGAGAGAGAGAGAGAGAGAGAGAGAGAGAGAAGAGAGAGGATATGTCTGGCCATAAAATCTCTATCATGTGGCGCGTGACTGAGCACAAAGAGTTACAGTGATCCCCGATATCTTAAATCTTCTCTCCAACTGCAACACTGTCCCAGCACATAAATACAATCCCTCTCGTCCTACCCACAACTCCCACCACACAACCAGTGATGTTCATGAATCAGATGGAGTTGAGTGTAGGGGTGGGGGCATGGGGAGAAAGGGAGGCGGAGAGGCCTGGGGTGGGGTGGGGGTGGCGGACTTTGTGAGTAGCTTCAGTTTCACTTTGATCACGTCACCGCGTACGGACATGACATAGTCCCAAATCATACGCAACTTCACACCTGATAAGAAATGAGACTCGAAAGTGCGTGATAGCCAGAACAATAGAAGCAAACATAATATGGAGAGTGAGACGACACACAAGAAAAACAGGCTGTCGTCGTGAATGCAGGTGCCTACCGGTGTGAATCCTCTGGTGTGCCTTGAGGTGCGAGCTCTTGGTGTAGGCCTTCCTACACCCGGGGAAGTTGCAGTAGTGGATGCGCCGCTTCTCCAGGTCCGGGTTGTTCTTGCGGTTGTACTTGATGGTGGAGCAACCCGGGTGCGTCCTCTGCGGCTTGCTGATGCGGGGCCGGGAGGAGTGGGCCGAGGAGGACATGGGCGGCAGCGGGATGGACAGCGGGGACGGCGAGCAGCTCAGCACGGGCTTGGGGATGTTCCCGTGAGGCTGGGAGGCCAGGCCGGGCGCCACGCCCGCCGGGTAGGGAGGAGGAGGGGTGTTCCTGACCACGAACTCCCCGCTGTTGGGGCTGGCGGGTTGGGAGCTGGGCGGCGTGGGAGGCAGCAGGACGCAAGGCACGACGTGTGAAGAGGAGGAGCAGGAGGAGGAGGAGGAGGAGCTGGGTGGGCTGCAAGAGCTGCTCTGAGGGCGAGGCGAAGGCGCGAAGGGCTGCCTGTGAGACAGAGCCGGCTGGTAAGGCTGGGGGTAGCTGCTGCTGCTGCTGCTCAGCCCGCGCGCCATGCGAGCCGAGTTCGTCATCCCGCTCACCATGGGACTGTGCGGGGAGCAGCGCGTGGAGAAAGGCACGGCGTGGGGGTGGGGGTGACTGTGGCCCAGGAAGTGGGGCCCTCCCCCCTGGTGAGTCCTGAAGGGCGGGCGGCTGTACTGGCAAGACGGCTTGTCTCCCGTGTCCACAGGCTCCGTCTTCACCCTGGAGACGGGCAGACCCAGCATGGAATGAACGGAGGAGGAGGAGGAGGACGAGGAGGAGGACGGAGAGGACGAGGAGGAGTTGTGGGAGGGGAAGACCTCGCTGACGTTGTCGACGACCTGCATGCTGGCGTTGATGTCCTCCCACAAGGAAGAGGCGCTGGACACGGGCAGAAGCTCCGCTGAGTTTGAGGACAGGTTGCACGTCATGGTGGAGGAGACGTCGAAGAAGTCCATGTCTTCCACGGGTTCCTGTTTGATCATCCTAGCGGGCGGCGACGCGTTCAAGTCCGACTCGTCACCGCTGACGTTGCTCAGGATGTCCTCGACCGCGGAGGAACTCTCCCGTCGGCAGTGGGGGCTGAACACATTCCGCCTCTCCGACACGCTGGCTGACCTAGCTGAAGCGACGGTGGGGTGACTCCTGGAAGACATGCCGAGACTCGAGACAGATGAGGCTGGGTGAACGACAGAGGAAGTGACGTGATTGGCAGAGGAAGTGACATGGCTGCTGGCGGATGTGACATAGCTGCTGGCGGCAGAGAGGGCGCAGCTACTACTGGTCGCAGAGGTGGCTTTGTAGGTGGAAGGTGGGAAGCTGTTGGGGGTCATGCTGGCCTCTCTGCCTGGGTGTTGACGGAGACTCTGAGGCGTCAGGGAGCCCGAGTGTTGTTGTTGTTGTTGCGGCCAGCTCAGGACCTGTTCCACCACCGAGGCACTTTCCCGTCTGGCCTTGCGAGCCTGGGCCGCTGCCGTCATGGCTGCCTTCTTCTTCTTCTCCTCGTTCTCCAGTTTGTCGAGATACTTCTCCAGGTCGCTGCCCCCCTGCACACACACACACAGGACAAAGGCGGGATTAGTTAGTACGAGTTGTGAGCGTGCCCAAAGGTCACGAATGTTTACAAACAACAATAGCAGCAGACCCTTACACAGAAGAAGAAGAAGAAACTCAAGAAACTCCTAAGGCTTTTACT
Source organism: Conus canariensis (assembly GCA_033310375.1). Lineage (NCBI taxonomy): Eukaryota > Metazoa > Mollusca > Gastropoda > Neogastropoda > Conidae > Conus > Conus canariensis. Next base: position 44,584,835 of record CM065728.1, on the reverse strand, counting down.
TTTATCTAACGACTGTCCATAGGAGAGACTAAATTATTAGAAAGAAAGAAACAGTTCAGTTCAGTGGTTTATTTAATGTCTTTTCATCGCCAGATGACATAAAACGTGGGGGGGGGGGGGGGGGGGGGGGGGGGACAAACAACAAAAAAGAACAACCTCCACACTCAACTTATCATCCATGTTAGTACTTTCGAATGTACATCTGATGCATATTTACATAAGTGAAATACCCTAGTCGTACACAAAATTGTTGACCTGTATAAAAAATTTTGGTGATTAAAGAAATATTGACGATTTAGAGAGAGAGAGAGAGAGAGAGAAGAGAGAGAGAGAGAGAGAGAGAGAGAGAGAGAGAGAGAGAGACTGCGACAAAACTGCATCCTCTTTCTAAAAACAGAAAAACAACAAAATGCGTCATGCAATTATCTCTCGTTGCGTGCACAGACATCTTTATCCCCCCCCCCCTCTCCCCGCCCTCCCCTACCTTCTCTCTGACCCCCCCCCCCCCCCCAATCCCTCTTCTCCTTCCCCTAGGGGACCAGTACATGATGCAATATCATAGCTGCCTCTCTTGTGAGTGTGGCGCAGAGTTAGCGACATGTGCCAACAAGTGCAATCCACCTTCTGACTCAAGACATTCGCACGGAATTGTCGAGTAGAGGCGGAACTGCATTTTTGTACGTCGACGCTTTGTCAAGTAGCGTCAGTTTCCCGTTTTAGGGCCAGTGGTGCGGCGGTGGTGGTGGGGGGGGGGGGGGGGGGGGGGGGGACGGTTGGTATGATATTTGGGTCGGCGACACTCTTTCCAACACCGGCAAAGACCCATGTACGCACAACTATGACTATGGTTTGGTGCACGTGCGTTGACCCACATCTTAGTAAGCCTACTGGAGCACACGTCGACGCTTTTTTCCCCCCTTCTTCTCCGTTTGTTGTTTCTGTGGTACTGGTGTGTCTGACTGCTTACTTGATACATGAGCAATGGTTACGGTGATGAGCACTTCGACTTCATATTCATGTACATATCTGGCACACGTGTTGAGAAATAAAACGTAAGAGAAAAAGAGACAGACAGACAGGCAGGCTGGCAGACAGACACAGACAGACAAACAAACATACGCAGACAAAAACAGACGGACAGACACACACACCGCAGATCGTTAGTTACTGAACCCGAAACTGACATTGCGAAATATGTTTTGCCAGTTAACGTCGCTACCTGACGCCTATCTGGCGACCGCGTTTTCACTGTTCTCCCATCCTCTTTCCCTGTGTGAATTGCCTCAACGACTGTGCAGCCGGTTGACAGGTCGATGTTTACGGGCTGGGGCACATGAAAGACTGAGGTCGGAGGGCTGAATTTATGGAGCGTTTTCCGAACTGATGCGCACGTCAGCCGCCGTACACACACACGCCGCATAGTTGAAACAAACGCGACTGCACTAACCTGTGTTTTTTTTTTTACCAACTCCGCACCCTCACACATCGCCCACCTCCATCCCTCCACCTTCCCATCTACCCCCCCCCCCCTTTTTTTTAAATTTTTTTTATCCAGGCCCTTGACCCCTTTCCACGCCTAAAACGACACTTATGATAATATAGGTACAGGCCGGAAGGCAGGCTTGCGGCTGTTTATCTGACCGTGTCACCACGATCAGTCCTTGAACGGGTGCCTGGACTATACAGAGAGAGAGAGAGAGAGAGAGAGAGAGAGAGAGAGAGAGAGAGAGACTGAGACAGACAAGTTCAGACGGAGAGACAGACGCGCAGACTTGTTCAAAAAATGACTTCGGGTGAGTCCGAAGTGAAGCACTCTCAAACTCCCCATTCAGTATCTTGGCGAGTCAGCAAATTATTTGGACTTAATTATTCCTTCTTCCCACACCCCTTCATCAAAAGGCGCAAATGAATGGAGAGAGAGAGAGAGAGAGAGAGAGAGAGAGAGAGAGAGAGAGAGAGAGAGACAGACAGACAGACAGACAGGACAGACAGCAGACACGACAGACAGACAGACAGACAGAGACGCTCCGAGGGAAACTTGAGCGAAGCACAAACAGAAAACACCGCAGTGATAGGCCTACTTTGACGGTGTTCCTTTTTCCTTCAGGGGAGAAAACACAAGGGAAAAAAAGACCGCTCTCATAGCGCCGACCGAAGCCATTTCACGCAGCGATCTCCCCTCCACACACACACACACACTCACACACCGACGCTGACTGTCCAGTGTTTTCCCATACGCACAACTCAATCATTCATGAGAACGGTGCGGCACCAACACTTAAAACTTCGTCTTCCGTCTTTAGCCTTCCATGGCCACTCACACACACACACGCGCGCGCACGCACGCACGCGCGCACACACACACACACACACACACGCAAATCAATCTCCTTCCTTTTTCTTTGTAGTTATTTTGAGTGTTTACGGATTCGCTGCTTATGGCATCAAGTTAAGTGTCGAAGAAGTAAGCGACTTTTCAGCTGTGATCACTATTGAGTACACCGCCTCCACATTCTCTCTCTCTCTCTCTCTCTCTCTCTCTCTCTCTCTCTCTCTCTCTCTCTCTCTCTCCTCACACACACACACACACACACACACACACATACTTTGAACGCAGTGACCCGCTACAAAGGGTTCAGTTCACTTCTCGTAGTTCAACACACCAAGCGCTGCTAATGTTTAAAGCTGAAGTTACCAATGACGGAAACTAAACTGATTAAAAAAAAAAAAAAAGGTTTAAAAAAAGAAGTAAACTGTATCAATTTCCGATTGTTTGCGAAAAAAATATTGAACTGATAATGATCCGAGATCAAACGCATGTTCTCTCTCTCTCTCTCTCTCTCTCTCTCTCTCTCTCTCTCTCTCTCTCTCTCTCTCTCAGCCCGGATACAGGCTACTCAGTAGATCCTATTTATACTGCACGATTGTTCCCAGTAATCAGCTAGGCCGGATTCTTCATTGAACAAGTAGTTTTCGTCACTAATCTGTTTACATCATGCAAATTAGCAGCCACTGTGACCATAAGGATTGCTATTTCGGCTGTGAAAACCTCACTGACCCCCCCCCCCCACCCTCCCCCCCTCCCACCTTTACTGGTAATGGATGAATACCGTAATTTCTCACTTCACCTAACAATTACCTAGTAAACCAAACTTTGATGTGTGGCTGTGTGTGCGGTCATAGCCTTTTCCGTGCGTGACTGACGTTCCGTAAATAAGTGGATGGAAGCAACTCCAGAATGGGTTTTGGAAATAACTTACATACGGACTGTCTAGATACTGCTATTTTCTTTCAATTCCAAGTTTTTTCCCACTGGAACAACACACAAAGATTCAAAAATCGACAATTATTGACAAATCAGCTTAGAGGATTATAACTTACAGTTTTAAACCGAGCACGAAAAAAAAAAAAAAAAAACACCCCTAAAATCCTACGTACAGAGCTTATATTCATAACAATTTTATATTGTTACCATTCAAATCAAAAGACAACTGTGGAAGGGATCGTGGTAAATCAATCTTCTAGGACTGAGAGAACACTTACGTTCACATCAGCAGGCGCCAAATAACAGTCGTTGGTGTCAGGTACAATCTGATCACCGAATGTTTCTGGTTGGCCGGGTAACAGAAACAAACTCTCAGCCATCCCAAGCATCGAATACAACTTTCCAAACTCGCACCACTCGTTTTCCCTCAACAGGACAAGGCAAAAAACGTAATTATATCCAGTCAGTTCAAGTTTTATAGGTATCCAGTCAAGACGGTGATTTGTCTCTCGCACAACGAAGGAACTGCATACAGTGTGCGAGACGTTTCGGCTAAACACTCAAGCGATCGCGGACTCTGTGTCGCGCGAGCGGTGCAGAAGAAGACAACTGTGTGAACTTCAGTCTGTGAATGAACCGCTTTTTAATGCCTTCCCTCAGAGGAGGCGGAGCTTGTGCCATATAAGGTCTGTCTACGTCACTCGTTTTCCACGGGCGCTCAGATCACTCAGCTAGGTGGCTGGGAGTTGTAGACCTAGCAGACAGCGACACACACATCGCGTGGTGGTGGACGTTGACCACGCTTCGCTGTTGCTGCCAAAATGATTCAGCTTGGACTGGACTTGTGGCACGGGATCTACGGCAGAGACACTGCGTACTGTACAGCGCTGCTAATTCTTCAACGCAAACAACCATTGGTTCTATAGCCTCCCCAACCCTACCCCCCCCCATCTCCCCCCACTAACTCCCCCTGCCTCCTCAACCCCTCTTTCTTGTACTGAGAAGTTTTGACGTAAACAATGACGCGACTGTGACAGAAATCACGGAAGCAAGCAATTCATTTTTTTTTTTTCTGGGAGGGGAAAGAAGATACAGAAAGACAGTGATATATATATATATATATAGAGAGAGAGAGAGAGAGAGAGAGGGGGGTTAGCGTGTGTGTGTATGTGTGTGTGTGTGTGTGTGTGTGTGTGTGTGTGGTGTGCGCGCATGTGTGTGTATGTGCCTGTGTGTGTGTGTGTGTGTGTGTGTGTGCCTATGTGTGCGTGTGTGTGTTGTGTGTGTGTGTGTGTGTGTGTGTGTGTGTGTGTGTGTGCTGAAATCACGTCAGTTCGCTCAGCCTTCAGGTCACGCACCTACGTTGTTCTTTGTACGGTATATTACGACGCAGTTAAGTCATCGCTCATGCATCTCATCAGCTGTCTGGTAAGTTATGGCTGTTCTTAACGACCTTAGCGTGACGTTACAGAAAACAGAACAGTCCTCCGGCTTCGTGAAGTTGGCTTTTATGCTGATGATATTTTCTTTCTTTCTTTCTTTCTTTTGTTTTGTTGTTGAGACACTCTGGTACTTGAATCACCTCTTCCTCAGTGCAGAAGGTGTTAGATCCTGTGGTTTTTCGTGTTTATCCTGTGCATATGACGCAGCATTCCAAACAGCGCAAAAACAAGCAAACAAATAATCAACCAACCAACCAGCCAGCCAAACAAACAAACAAACAAAGAAAACGAAAAGAAAAAAAATTAAGAAAATTCTCTCTCTCTCTCTCTCTCCTCTCTCTCTCTCTCTCTCTCTCTCTCTCTCAGAGCCATGAAACTGGCGGGCGCTCATTGCGACGGTGTTAAAAATAACTGAAATAGACACATTCACTGGTTGAAAAAAAAAAAAAATGATACTAATGACCTTTTTCCGGTGCCCATTCCCTTTCATGTTTAGTTGCGCCCCTCTCTCATCGTTTAATCGGTATTGGTTCGGCGTCAATAACACCTCTTCCACCCCCACCTCCCCTGTCCCGCCCCTTTTCTCGTTCCTGTGAAAGTGTGGTGGTGGTGGTGGTGGTGGTGATGTGTGTGTGTGTGTGTGTGTGTGTGTGTGTGTGTGTGTGTGTGTGTGTGTGTGTGTGTGTGTGCCTGAGAGAGAGAGAGAGAGAGAGAGAGAGAGAGAGAGAGAGGAGAGCGCATTTTATTTACCGTTACTACGTTCCCTTCAGTGTGACATGGGGATCAATTCAAGTAATTATGGGTAATGTCGTAGACTTTACAGACCAGTTTGTAACACACACACACACACACACACACACACACACACACACACACACACACACACACACTGTACAATGACTGATATGCAGAGGTGAGAGCGAGAGAGAGAGAGAGAGAGAGAGAGAGAGAGAGAGAGAGAGAGGTGTGTGTGTGTGTGTGTGTGGTGTGTGTGTGTGTGTGGTGCGTGTGTGTGTGCGTGCGTGCATGTGTGTGTAAGAGAGAGAGAGAGAGAGAGAGAGGAGAGAGAGAGAGAGAGAATAAGGACGACGATGACGAACAACGATGCTCTTCACTCTCTATCCCCTTTCCTTCCCCAGTTTCACAGTTCTCTTCCTTTCCCAGCCTGGTGTTTATTGTTCCACTGCTTCGGACGGTGAAATTAACTCCCATGGCTAACTACCCCACCACAACAGTACAACACTTTCAAGTACAACACCAAAAGCAAGGGAGACAAGAGGAAGGACCCAGGGCTTCGCGCACCTGCACCGAGTGACCTCTCTATAGTGAGGATTCTCTCTCTCTCTCTGTTCACCTCCCTTTACCCCCGAGCCCCCCCTCTCCCCTCCCACCCCCACCCCCCTACACACATGGCACTCGGCCAATCGGTGACCATGAACCACGCGCTGTCATCACTGGCCTATCTGACCCCGCATGAGGACACCCTCCCCCAACCCTCCCCCTCTTACCCTTTGATGTCACATAGTACCGGTGGTGCTGACTCAACCAACTCCGTCGTGAAAATTGTGTCGCCTCCGTGACTCCCTGTACACATGTTCAGTATTCCATGTTTATCTCCACCATGGTGAACATGTTTTTTTTCCCCCGCATCCGTTCGTTTGTTTGTTTGTCTGTATGTCAGCAAGATCATGCCCAAAAGACTGGAGCCTTTTTAATGAAACTTTGATAAAGGATGAAATACGGCGCAAGGAGGAAATCATTAAATTTTGATGTGAATGCGTCGCACAGATCCGGATCTGATGACAGATCCGGGATTGTTTCGCAAATCATTAACACATTTTATCATGCAGAAATTACGGAACGGATTTTAACCAATACGGTGGAAAGATGGAAACTTGCCTGAAGACGAACCTACTACAATTTTTGTTTGTAGCTTGGTGCGGATCCGCGTGAAATGGCGGATCCAGGATCTGTTCGTATCGTTGATGAGATTACGATCAATTGTCTATGGAACATGAACATCGTGAAGGTGCCGTTTCCAAATGATAACTATCAACAAAGTTATGTAATTTCAGGGAAGACTGAAAATATTTTTAGACGTATAAATGCCCCAGCAGTGACGTTCTACCTGGTCTAGAACAGCTGCAACCTTTTACTGGATGGACTGAATGACTGAGAATGCATGTCAGACCTTCCATAATGGGACAACTATCGAGACTGGTTGATTGATTGGTTGGTTGACTGTTTGATTCATAGGCTAGCTGCCTGGTTGATTAATTGGTCGATTGGTAGGTTGATAATTGGTCGATTGTATTATGATAAAGTGGTTGCTTGGTTGGTTGGCTGGTTAGTTTTTCGGTTGGCTGGCTGGCTGCTTGGTTGGCTGGCTTGCTGACTGGTTTTCTAGTTTTTAACGTAAGACTGACCGCATATTTTGAGCTTGAACGATTTTTAACGTTCGCTACATTTGAAACACTGAAAGGTGGCCTTTCGCAAGTCCATATTTTTATCTTTATAGCTTCGCCAAATGTCAAGCCTCAGATTTTCCAAAACGTACTACCTTCATCTCTTTGTAGAGATCCTTTACGATAGTTGAGATCCTGTAAATCTTCGTCAAAAACAACCAAAACAAAAATGATGATAACATGGCGAATCCGTGTACGTCATTGTCCTTTGTTGTTGTTGTTGTTGTTGGTGGTGGTGGTGGTGGTGGTGGTGTTTTTCTATTTAAAGTTACAGCCTTGAAGCATGGTTAACCGTGTCCAGTTCACAGGGTTCTTTGCTGGAGACGTGGGACGGGGTGGAAGTGTCGAAACCAGTCCTATCTTTTGTGTCCTCTACCCGGTGCTTGCAGCCTTCTTCAGGGTTATCCGCCCTTCACTGCACCCTGTACATGAAAACCGTTCTTGAGCAGAAACGTGCCGAAATGCACATGCCCACATCAGATTAGCTTACAGCCAGAAGAGCTTCATGTCTGCCATCGTGTGTGTTGACTGACTGACTAACTGGCATAGTCTTGCTCTTACGTATGTTGAACAGGCTACTGGGCTTGAGAGAATACGTCTGATGCAAATCTGATTCCGGAACGCCTTTGCTGGTCCTAGGATCGTCGTGCAATAACTTCTTCAAGGTCTACTCAGCTTGACGGGTTGTATACCTAGTGTTTGACAAATAGTAAAAATGAACGCTTGAATCGTTCCCGATCAAGCTATCACATTCCATCAAAGCAGGCATTTTCATCTGAAACCAAGGATAAGGGAAGTAATCAGCCGAATTTTGGCATTGCTTAACTTCTCTTGAATACGACAGTAGTATGAAGACGTCAGTAAGACGACGATGTCAGTAGTACGACCGAACGAGTTGGCAGCTAGATGCGAGTAAGATCAATCCTTCCGATGAAGGCCTACCTCTCTACTCTGTCTTGCAATGAATAAGTACATGCTGACACCAGAAACCTTTGAACTTTGTCAATGTTGAGATGTTGGCAAAGACAAAGGCGTTTTCTGTTGAAGTCGCCTGTTCCCCACTCTGCGGAATGGGAAAGACTATCTCACGTAATACACGTATGACGTCATTGTTCGTCTCTTCTCCCTTTCTTTGAACAATACGCATTCTCGACAATATCAGACTAAAGACAAACACTATAGAGCCATCCAACTTTAGTCTTTACCAAGTCTCTGTAACAGGAGTACTCTTGGCGACACATTGAACAGAGTTCATATGCCTGTTCTTGATTAAAATGTCATTGATTTCAGTGGCTGATGCTAGAAGAATTCAGGCAACCCTACAATTGACGTCACAGTTTTCTGTCTACGTCGCTGGGTTTGGAAAGGAAAAGCAAAAGATACACTTGAAGTACAGAGAAGTAGGCCTACTATCCTTGACTGCCGAACAAACCAGCTGGGAGCAATCCTGCACCGCCCTTGGAAGCCTGCGCCGTGTTCACATTGGGTGCAGGCACGCACAGGGCATTCCATTGTGCGTGCTGATGCTAATGAATTTAGGCAGCCCTACAATGGGCCTCACAGTTTTCTGTTTACGTCGCTGGGTTTGGACAGGTAAGCCGAGGCGGTGTTTTGATCTATCAAATCTGCACATATTCGTTGTCAACAATTATTACCAATCTTGAGAGTAGTACTTCCAGAATCTTTCATCTTCCCTTTAGGAAAGTAGCCATAATTATCAATATAGGTCTGTTCGTCTTGGCAGAGTGAACACAGTCCAAGGTTTGCTTACTGTTGACCCAGGATTTCGCACTGTTTGACTGGTTAATGTTTATGTGCAAGACTTTTTGTCTGGGCACCACAATCCTTTAATCTGTATCATAGCCTGGAGTCCAAAGACCTCAAAGGTTGTTCTCTGAATATTGCGCTGTTTAGCATCTTTGACAGTCTAGAGAGGAGAAAGACAGTTGTCTGAAATAACACAATGGTATTTTAGAGAATCCATTCATTGGTTGCCCACTTGGCAACTATGTCATAGCAAGACTTAGCCGTAGACGTGAATGCGACAGACTCAGTGTCTTTGCCTTTTGATAAGAGGAGTTTCACTGCGCATATTGAAGGCATGCCTTCACTTCACATGTGTTAGTCGTGAAGTGTCTTGTTAGAAGCACACAATTCGCAATGTGGGCGCCGGGAATCTGGAAAAAGATGGGATCAGAAGCGTTCAAGACTGTCCACTGGAGTGTTGAACCTCCATCCACACCCCACCTACACACACACACACACACACACACACACACACACACACACACACACACACACATTCTCTCTCTCTCTCTCTCTCTCTCTAACTATGTATTTAACACACACACACACACACACACACACACACAACAACCAACGTTACAAAAGCAGCCAGTCAGCTGGCCAGAGAGAGACAGACAGACATACAGACAGATAGACAGACAGACGGACAGACGCACAGAGGCAGTGACAGAGAGGCACAAAGACGGAGAAACAGAAAGTGACAGAAAGAGACAGAGTCAGAGAAAGACAGAGAAAGAGAGAAACGGTCAACTAGACCATTTTTAGACAACAGAGAAACAGTCAGAGACACTTTTTTTCCCACCTTTCCCACCCCCCCAAAAGATAGTTTTGTGACAGGATTTTGGGGGACTCTCAACCACCGACTAAGCACCGGTCAGAGAAGTAAAGCCGTTGACCTCGAAACTTACCTTACTACGTTTCGTACACCGCATGGGGGAGTTCATGGACAAGGTACAACGAGCGATCACGAACGTACCGACTCCCTCCCCCTTGAAAACGTCAGCAGGTTGCAACGTTCTTCAACTGACAGAGTTAAAGGGAGAGCACTGCGGTTCCTGTATCTTTGCCGCTTGGCATAGTGAGTGTCAGTGAGTGCACCCCGAGAATGGCACACTTTCTTTCGCTCCTCTTACCTCCTTCACTCCACCCCCCATCCCTCCTTCCTTACTCCCCCCCCCCCCTTTTTTTTTTTTTTGTGTGCTCCGCCTCCGACCTCCACGCTTCGCATCCCTCACTTCCTTTAAACGCTCAGGTGTGTGTGTGTGTGTGTGTGTGTGTGTGTGTGTGTGTGTGTGTGTGTGTGTGTGTGTGTTCTTTTCTGGCTTTTGGGTCGGACGCCTTTTATCCTCCCACTATCCATCAATCTTGGAGTGTTTGCCTGCTTTCACGTCTCCTCCCGAAAGTTGTGTGTGCGTGCGTGCGTGGTGTGTGTGTGTGTGTGTGTGTGTGTGTGTGTGTGTGTGTGTGTGTGTGTGTGTGTGTGTGTGTTGTGTGCCCCTGAGGTGAATGAACCGTCATTTACATTTTACGACTCAGAGCACTAGGGCAGTGCAGTTTATGATCGTGTTTTTGTTTTTGTTTTGTTTTCTGGTTTGTTTTTCCTCAGATATGCTCTTTGTTCCTGTCCCTGCTTGTTCGTTTGTTCTCTCTCTGTCTCTCTCTCTGTCTCTGTCTCTCCTCTCTTCTCATGCTTTTAGAGATGTTTATGACTCTGTATTGGCCTGTGTATGTGGTAAATGCTGTTAACCACATTATTTTGAATGTCCATTGGCCTGTGTATGTGATAAATGCTGTTAACCACATTATTTTGAATGTCCTAGAGGTGTGAAACACGGTTGTCTATTGAGCCCCTTACCTTCTTCTTTTTTTCATATAAATGAACTGGCTATTGATTTGTCAAGATGAGGTAAGCATGGTATTCAGCTTATTCCAATTGCTATGAAAATACTGTTTTTGCTGATGATGTTATTCTATTGTTTGATTCAGTAATTGGTCTTAAGAATTAACGCAATAGCTTAAAAACAAAGCAGGCCGTTAATGCTTGACAGTGAATCCTGAAAAAAAAAAAAGTGCTTAGAAAAGGAGGGCTTTCATCTGCTCGAGAAAGATGGTTTTGTGGAAATGGTATATTTAAGATAACAAATTTACATAAATATCTTGGAATATATTTTACGACAAAACTGTATATTACCACTGCTTTGTCTGAAGCTTGTGGGAAAGGAAAAAGGGGGTTATTGACCTACTAGAATCTCTGTGAAGATTAAATACAACAGATTTACACTTATTTCTGAAACTATTTGATACGCAGATTGAACCAATTCTTACTCTTGCTACCGAAGTTTGGCGTCTCGAGAAAGACAGTGATCTCTCAGAAAATCTTCGTACATTTGGCTTAAAAACGTTTCTGAACGTTCCCTTGCAGGCCACAAACAAACCAGTCAATGGAAAAACCGGCAGATATTCTCTTAGTATAAGAACAATGTGAAATGTATTAGAGACTGGCCAAAGCTCCTTAAATTACACAAGTGACGACAATAAAGGCATATGAGATGCTTCTTGTTCAGCATGAATATGCATAACATTTGGAGAATCAATGTGCAGGAAGTCTTATATGACAATGGATTCGGAAAAGTGTGCATGCTTAAAGGAGTTGGAAGGGAATATGATTTTCTTGCTGAGTTTAAAGACAGACTTATTCCGTGTAATATACAGAACTGGCATTCAGCATTTAAAAAAAAGTGATGAATGTAAATGGTATTATTCCTTTAAGAATATTTTCCAACTAGGAAGATACTTATCTTTAATTACAAATAAATGACACAGAGATAACTTTATACGATTTTGACTACGGGTTAGTGGGCTTGATAACTGCAAGCAATAGTTCCTTGATGAAAAACAGGCTGATGGTAAATGTCCATCGTGTGAAAATGAAACAGAAAATGAAAGTTGTTACGCATTGTACTGCACAGCTTGTAAACATATCCGAAAGCATTGCACTGTACTTGAATCACCTTCTCATATTACCGATCAGAATCGAATTGCAAATATTTTGTCGTGTAAGAATGAAAACACAACAATAGTTTAACACATTTTTCTTCATTCTGAAGGCTGTCAGTTTTTTTCCCACATTTGTCTAATTCGAGCAACATCATGTTACCTGTATGTGATAGATGTCCATCTGCAACAGTTTAAAGCCATATTTTCAAGCATGCAGCGTAAGAACTGACATAGGCCTATAATGGGTATCTGCCAGATCACCTAGCGGAAGAGCTATCAGGAATCTTCGATGGCCTGGCAGGCTGTGAACAAGAACTCGCCGTGCTGAAACATCACCAGGACATGGCATGGAAATGAACGCAGAGAAGACCAAGCTGATGTCCAGCTACAACGCTACCATGAATACTGATGACACTGTCAATGGACAGAGGCTAGGAACTGTTAAACCGTTCAGTTGCTGGGGTCCATCATTTGTTATGAGGGATCCGAACCACAAAACCAGCAAAAACAACGTCGGCAAAAGACATGGTATGGAAACCAGCGCCGAGAAAACCAAACTGATGGACAGCCACAACACCATCATGACTACTGACATAACTTCAATGGACAGAAGCTAGGAACCGTGAAACGGTTTATTTACCTGCGATCCACCAATGATAATGGCAGATCCAACCAGCAAACCGGCAAAGAGAACATTACCACTGTCCAGACTAGAACTTGTCGGAAAGAACTATAACATTTCCGTGAAACACAGGGTCAGATTCCTGTGTGCAGTGGCATATTCATTCCATCCACCGGCATGCAGTGAGACAGGGACCCTAACAACGGATCAGGAGGAAAAATCCAAACCATTGAAATGAGGTGTTATCGCAAGATACTAGACGTCAAATAGGCTGATTACATCATCAATGAAGAATTCCGTCAAGCGGTGTGTCTGTAATATTTACCTGTCAAATCGTTGCACTATGATGTGTCTATGATATATGTATATCGACACCATGTACTGTGGTATGTCTGTGGCATTTGTATATCGACACCATGTACTATGGTATGTCTGTGGCATTTGTATGTCGACGCCATTGTATTGTGATATGTCTGTGGCATTTGTATGTCGACATTATTGTACTGTGGTATGTCTGTAGCATCTGTATGTTAACACCCTTATACTGCGGTATGTCTATGGCATCTGTATGTCGACGCCATTGTATTGTGGTATGTTTGTGGCTTTTGTATGTCGACATTATTGTACTGTGGTATGTCTGTAGCATCTGTATGTCAACACCATTACACTGCGGTATGTCTGTGGCATTTGTATGTCGACACTATTGTATTGTGGTATGTCTGTGGCATTTGTATGTCGACATTATTGTACTGTGGTATGTCTGTAGCATCTGTATGTCAACACCCTTATACTGCGGTATGTCTGTAGCATCTCTACGTCGACACCATTGTACTGTGACATGTCTGTGGCATTTGTATGTCAACACCATTGTACTGTGGTATGTCTGTGGATTTGTATGTCGACATTATTGTACTGTGGTGTGTCTGTGGCATTTCTATGTCGACACCATCGTACTGTGGTGTGTCTGTGGCATTTGTATGTCAATACCATTGTACTGTGGTATGTCTGTGGCATTTGTATGTCGACACCATTGTGCTGTGGTATGTCTGTGGCATTTGTTTATCGACACCATGTACTGTGGTATGTCTGTGGCATTTGTATGTCAATACCATTGTACTGTGGTATGTCTGTGGCACTTGTATGTCGACACCTTTGTACTGTGGTGTGTCTGTGGCATTTGTATGTCAATACCATTGTACTGTAGTATGTCTGTGGTACTTGTATGTCGACACCATTGTACTGTGATATGTCTGTGGTATTTGTATGTCAATACCATTGTACTGTGGTATGTCTGTGGCATCTGTATGTCGACACCATTGTATTGTGATGTGTCTGTGGCTTTCTTACGTCGACACCATTGTACTGTGTATGTCTGTGGCATTCTATGTCGACACCATTGTACTGGGGTGTGTCTGTGGCATTTGTATGTCAATACCATTGTACTGTGGTATGTCTGTGGTATTTCTATGTCGACACCATTGTACTGTGGTGTGTCTGTGGCATTTGTATGTCGATACCAATTGTACTGGGGTGTGTCTGTGGCATTTGTATGTCGACACCATTGTACTGTGGTGTGTCTGTGGCATTTTGTATTGTCGACACCATTGTACTGTGGTATGTCTGTGGCATTTGTATGTCGACACCATTATACTGCGGTATGCCTGTGGCATTTGCATGGCGACACTATTGTACTGTGGTGTGTCTGTGGCATTTGTATGTCGATACCATTGTACTGTGGTGTGTCTGTGGCATTTGGATGTCGACGCCATTGTACTGTGGTATGTCTGTGGCATTTGTATGTCGACACCATTGTATTGTGATATGTCTGTGGCATTTGTATGTCGATACCATGACCATTGTATTGTGCTATGTCTGTGGTATTTGTATGTCGACACCATTGTATTGTGATATGTCTGTGGCATTTATATGTCGACACCATTGTATGTGATATGTCTGTGGCATTTGTATGTCGACACCATTGTACTGTAGTATGTCTGTGGCGTTTATATATCGACACCATTGTACTGTGGTATGTCTGTGGCATTTATTTGTCGACACCATTGTGCTGTGGTATGTCTGTGACATTTATTTGTCGACACTATTGTACTGTGGTGTGTCTGTGGCATTTAAATGTCAATACCATTAAACTGAGGTATTCTGTGGCATTTATATTAATACCATCATTCTGTGGTTTGTCTTTGACATTTGTATATCAAAATCATTGCACTGGGATGTTCGCCATTCCAGTATCTTAATTTTTTTTTGTTTTATTTAACGTCTAATATCTATGCAGGTCTCGCAAAAGATGCTTTTTCGCAAATTTTGGGCGAATTATATTCTCTATTAAAGGATAGTTTGTTGCTAATCTGAATGCATTGGTTCCACCTTTGTTAGCTTTTATCATCTATTATTTGTAGGTTTTTGCTTTTTGTCTGATTTAAGATTTCGTCGCGAAAATATCATTTTTGAGACGCTTTGATTCAACGACAAAAACCAAATTCACTTTGAAATCCTTTATGCATTTATCAATCTAACAATATTTGCTAAGAGAGAGAGAGAGAGAGAGAGAGAGAGAAGAGAGAGAGAGAGAGAGAGTATGCACACACATGAGTATGTGCGTGCGCATGCCAGTAATAGCGGTACAGACAGATGAGATCGCCAAAAAAAACAAATATGAAAACATACGAGGAGGAAGGTGTCATGTAACTTCTGTTCGAATCTCTCTCTCTCTCTCTCTCTCTCTCTCTCTCTCTCTCTCTCTCTCTCTCTCTGGTAGTGTGGTTCTGAATTCACTTCCGCTGCTTTCCGATGCACTCAAATGCAGAATCCTTCAGGGAAAAACTAATTATACATTCTGTACCAGGGCAAACCTCGTGTATGGCTGCATATTCAAACTTTTAAACCGATCCCTATCTACTGACTTCTTAAAAAAAAAGCAGATAATGATAAATGAGAGATATGTTTGCTCTTGGTTTTATTAATGATTGTAATTGTATCATGATAAATGAGTGTTGTGATCACTGACTTTATTGGTGGATTGTCAGTAATTGATCACTGTCCTAATACTGTTGATTGTGCGTCCTGACTACTGTTGCCTT
The DNA here is from genome assembly GCA_033310375.1 of Conus canariensis. Lineage (NCBI taxonomy): Eukaryota > Metazoa > Mollusca > Gastropoda > Neogastropoda > Conidae > Conus > Conus canariensis. Next base: position 44,569,140 of record CM065728.1, on the reverse strand, counting down.
TATTGATGCATTGTTACTGTTTATACAAAATCATTAACAATGTTTAGTATATGATATGTTAGAAAATGAAAATGAATATAAAAGACATCTCTCCTTCTCTCTCCTCTCTCTCCCCTCTCTCTCTCTCTCTCTCTCTCCGTATTTATGGCTGCTTATTAATGTAGTGTCACTTAATCAATAATTATAGTCTTGGGTAGTATATTAATAGTTAAAAAAAATATGGGAGGATGAAGGTTTATAATTCACACACACACACACACACACACACACACACACACACACACACACACAGCGCGCGCGCGCGCGCGCGCGCGCACACACAAACAACAACACAACACACATGCACACACGCACGCACACACGCACTTACGCACGCACACGCACATGCACACATACCCACATTATGATAAATAAGTGTTATGGCTATTGATGCTATGAATGCATTGTCGCTAGCTGATTGCTGATTCTAGAACTGTTTGTTCCATTCATGCATTGTAACTAGATCATGGAAATGTGTAGGCTACAATTGATATCATTGATGCATTGTGGTTGTCTAACTGACATCATTAGCAATATGTAGTATGTCAATATTTAAGAAAAAGAATGTAATACTCTCTCTCTTTCTGTCTGTCTGTCTGTCTGTCTGTCTGTCTGTCTGTCTCTCTCTCTCTCTCTCTCTCTCTCTGTCTCTCTCTCTCTCTCTCTCTCTCTCTCTCTCTCTCTCTCTCTCTCTCTCATTTGACAACTAATTGGAGGATCGCTTTTCTGTCTGTGTGTGCAGAGTTTTTTCTTCTTCGTAATGAATTTATTCATTATTGTTTGTTGTTTCATTTTCTTTTTAATTTCTTTAAATTCGTCTATGCGTCAATGTTACTGGAGGAACAACTTATCGACAATTTTATATAATTTTGAAGATATGTATGTTTGTTAAAAGTTTTGTAAGATTTAGCTACTGTTATGCTTAGTCCCTTAGCGGGGCAGGGGCCGGATGAAAACAAGCATGTGTTTATTTATGTGTTAACGTCGGAAATAAAGATCATCATCATCATCATCATCATCATCATCTCTCTCCAAATGTCTGTTTTAAAGAGCATTCTCTCTCTCTCTCTCTCTCTCCTCTCTCTCTCTCTCTCTCTCTCTCTCTCTCTCCAAATGTCTGTTATCAAGAGCATTCCCTCTCTGTCTGTCTGACTCTCTTCAAATGCCTATTATCAAGAGCATTCTCTCTCTCTCTCTCCTCTCCTCTCTCTCTCCTCTCTCTTCAAATGCCTATTATCAAGAGCACTCTCTCTCTCTCTCTCTCTCTCTGTCTGTCTGTCTGTCTGTCTGTCTGTCTGTCTGTCTGTCTCTCTCTCCCTCTCTCTCTCTCCCCCGCTTGTTTTGGCATGAAAGAAAGAAAGAAAGAGAAGAGAAGAGAAAGCCCAGCGGATGCCACTCGCTTCTAAAAGGAAGAGAGAGGGAGTCGCTGTAACCAATCCAAAGAAGACAACGCAACGAGCCACTCATCCATTCAAACAACCATCAAATGGCCCAGCTCCACAGTAGCCCATAATCCCACTGACCTCTACAACATGCCCAGAGGTGACCATGATCTGAACACTCTAACGGCGCTTGGAACACCATCTAAACAAAAACATCGCACACCGACATGATCGACGTTAATGGCTAAAAAGTAACGCATCATTCCCTGCAGCTTTCGCTTGGGGGTATTTTTTTTTTCCTGAGACGGTCTGTTACCTTGAATTGAGTGCCTCTCGAAACACCGCACGCGCTCGGAGGGTATAGCGGTAATGGAAGTGGAACATGCCAGAGGCGAGACGGAAAATAATGTGAAGGATGGACCATGGTCAAGGACTGGTCTCATCAAAACAACCTGTGTTCTGTCACCCATGACTGGGACGGGAAGGAGAAGAGGGCAGACGTCATCAGACGTCCCTGGGCGAGACGGATGGGTACAGTGAGTGAGAGGAAAGTTGATAACGAAGGTGTAGAAGTTAAAGAGCGTCTTCTTCTCTTCTTCTTCTTCTTCTTCTGTCATGAACACCGGGGAGAATAAGATGACCACAAATAGGAGGAGAAGGTTGAGGAAGAAAAATCACAACCTAAAAAGAAAAAAAAGGTAAAATCGTGAAAAACCAGCAAACAACAAAGGCACTATTAACACACAACAAATAGCATGGTATCTAATCTTTTGACATCCTTAAAGCTGATAAGACTAATCGGTGCTGACAACTACTATTCCGCTTAATCTCTCACTTTGAAAAGTAAGGAAAAGGAAGAAACTATTTATTTCAAAAACTTGAATGTAACAAAGAAATGTCTAGAAAGTTAACACGAGCAAACAAACATTGCAGAAAGGAGAGTTAGTGTGTCCACTCTGGACGGTGTGTACGATGTTCACTACTTAGTCACCAGGTGGCGATAAACTAAAGCTGGTGCGGGAAAGCAGGAAAAGGCAGGGAAAGATGTAAAAAGGTACAGAAAAAAAACAAGAGAAAAGAAAAGGTAGAGAAAGGAAATGGAAAAGCTGGAACAGGTAGGGATATCGAGGGTTGACTGCCAGAACCCAGTATCTCCCTTATATATATATATGTATGTGAGATATGTAGGTCAAGGTATACGGAAAAGCAGGACAAGGTAGGGAAAGTAGGAAAAGGTGCAGTTTAGTAGGAAACGTAGTAAAGGTAGGGATAGGTAGATAATGGTGCAGGTATTGCTGTAAGTAACCCATCATACCCTGTAGCTTTGCTTGGAGGTATTTTTTTTCCTGATAGAGAATTTGAGTGGCTATCGAAAAACCGCACGCACTCTATGGGCACAGCACAAATGGAAGTGGGTCATTCCACAGGCAAGACGGAAAATAATGTCAAGGATGGAGAATGATCAAGGACTGGGCTCATCAAAACAACCTCTGTTCTGTCGCCCATGACTGGGACGAAAAGGAGGAGAAGAGGGCAGTTTTGTAGGAAAGGTAGAAAAGGTAGGGACAGGGGGAAAACATACATTAAGGCAGAAAAGGAAGGAAGAGATTGGGAAAGGTAGAGAAAGATAGGGAAAAGTAGAAATGGCAGGGAAATGTAGGGAAAGGTACCAAAGGCAGGAAAACTAGCAAATGCAGGGAAGATAGGGAAAGGTAGTAAAGGTAGGGAAAGGTAGCAAAGGTAGGGAAAGGTAGCAAAAATTGGGAAAGGTAGGGAAAGGTAGCAAAGGTAGGGAAAGGTAGCAAAGATTGGGAAAGGTAGGGAAAGGTAGCGAAGGCAGGGAAAGGTAGTAAAGATTGGGAAAGGTAGGAAAGATTGGGAAAGGTAGCAAAGGTAGGGAAAGGTAGCAAAGATTGGGAAAAGTAGCAAAGGTAGGGAAAGGTAGGGAGAGGTAGGGAAAGGTAGCGAAGGTAGGGAAAGGTAGCAAGGATTGGGAAAGGTAGCAAAGGTAGGGAAAGGTAGCAAAGATAGGGAAAGGTAGCAAGGTAGGGAAAGGTAGAAAGATTGGGAAAGGTAGCAAAGGTAGGGAAAGGCTAGAAAGATTGGGAAAGGCAGCAAAGGTAGGAAAGTAGAAAGGATAGGGAAAGGAGTAAAGATAGGAAAGGCAGAAGTGGAAGGCATAAGATAGGAAAGGCAGTAAAGATAGGGAAAGCAGTAAAGAAGAGGAAAGGCAGAAGATAGGGAAAGGCAGTAAAGATAGGGAAAGAGTGAAGGGAAAGGCAGTAGAAAGGTAGGGAAAGGCAGTAAAGATAGGAAAGGCAGTAAAGATAGGGAAAGGCAGTAAAGATAGGGAAAGGCTAGGAAAGATAGGGAAAGGTAGGGAAAGATAGGGAAAAGGTAGGGAAAGATAGGGAAAGGTAGCAAAGATAGGGAAAGGTAGGGAAAGATAGGGAAAGGTAGAAAGATAGGAAAGGTAGGGAAAGATAGGGAAAGGTAGGAAAGATAGGGAAAGGTAGGAAAGATAGGGAAAGGTAGGGAAGAGGAATAGGTAGAAGATAGGGAAAGGTAGGGAAAGATAGGAAAGTAGGGAAAGGTAGGGAAAGATAGGGAAAGAGTAAGGGAAAGGTAGGGAAAGATAGGGAAAGGTAGGGAAAGATAGGGAAAGATAGGGAAAGGTAGGGAAAGATAGGGAAAGGAGTAAAGATAGGGAAAGTTAGGGAAAGATAGGGAAAGGTAGGGAAAGATAGGGAAAGTAGGGAAAGATAGGGAAAGGTAGGGAAAGATAGGGAAAGGTAGTAAAGATAGGGAAAGTAGGGAAAGATAGGAGAAATGGAAGGTAGGAAAGATAGGAAAGGTAGGGAAAGATAGGGAAAGGTAGAAAGATAGGGAAAGATAGGGAAAGGTGGGAAAGATAGGAAAGGTAGGGAAAGATAGGGAAAGGTAGCAAAGATAGGGAAAATGGGTAGGGAAAGATAGGGAAAGGGAAGTAGCAAAGATAGGGAAAGGTAGGGAAAGATAGGGAAAGATAGCAAAGATAGGGAAAGGTAGGGAAAGGATAGGAAAGATAGCAAAGATAGGGAAAGGTAGGGAAAAGATAGGGAGAAGGAAGGTAGGGAAAGATAGGGAAAGGTAGGGAAATAGGTAGTGGGAAAGGTAGGGAAAGATAGGGAAAGGTAGCAAAGGTAGGGAAAGGTAGGGAAAGATAGGGAAAGGTAGAAGGAAAGGTAGGGAAAGATAGGGAAAGGTAGCAAAGGTAGGGAAAGGTAGCAAAGATAGGGAAAGATAGGGAAAGGTAGTAAAGATAGGGAAAGATAGGGAAAGGTAGCAAAGGTAGGGAAAGGTAGCAAAGGTAGGGAAAGGTAGCAAAGGTAGGGAAAGGCAGTAAAGACAGGGAAAAGTAGGGGTAAGGAAAGGTGGGGGAAATCAGGGAAAGGGAAGAGAACGTTAGGAAAAAGTAGTAAGATGCATGAAAAGGGGGGAGGAGGGAGGGGGGGGGGGGAAGTTAAGTGGAGACAAGTGCTGAAAACACGAAAGCAGCCCAAAAAAAAATAGAGAAAAAGCAGAGAATGGTATAGGAAAAAGGAAAAAGAAGAGCAGGAAACAAATAGAGAAAAAAGTGGTAGAAACAGGTAATGTAAACAAGGAAAAGGGTTATAAAAAAAAAAAAAAAGCATGCAAAGGTTGGAGGGATACTGAAAAAAAAAGCTAGGAAAAAGTAGGTGAAGTTAAAAAAAAAGGAAAAGAAAAAGAAGCAAGGATATGTAGGACAAAGGAGAGAAAAGGAGCACTCGCTGAACTGGCCTCATATGACCCCCGCATGCGTAAACGTTAGGTTAGTGGGTTCAAGGACAAAGGATGTGCGTGTAGTACTCTTCACTCACGTGTGTGCGCCTCCTGTCTTGGTTGGAGTCGTCAAGTTCACAACAGGTATGATTTATTGTGCTTTTCTGCTCTTTGGGCTCTCTCAAATGTCATCTGAACCCAGCCCTTACGTATGTCTTTACTTTATATAATTTTTAACAAGATCTGTCGGTCTCTCGGTCGCAGCCATCTTCTTACTGAAACATCATAACTCTCTCTCTCTCTCTTCTCTCTCTCTCTCTCTCTCTCTCTCTCTCTCTGATGGCAGTTTGCCTCTGCCCACCGCCTCCGACCACTTAACCCCCTCCTCCATCACACCCCTCCCGTATTCTCTGTCTCTGCCTCATTTGCACCTCTGTTAAATAAATCATCAACAGAGGCAAGTTAAAAGTGCGTTCAAGCTTTCTTTGGAAGAACTGTGTGTGTGTGTGTGTGTGTGTGTGTGTGTGTGTGTGTGTGTGTGTGTGTGTGTGTGCGGGCGCGCGCGTACATGAATGCGTGAGTACGTGCTTGTTTGTGTGCGCGCGCGCGTGTGTGTGTGTGCGTGCATGGGCGCGCGTGCGTGCGTGGGCGCGTGCGTGCGAATGTGTGTGTGTGTGTGTGTGTGTGTGTGTGTGTGAGTACGTCTGTTTGTGTGTGTGTGTGTGTGTGTGTGTGTGTGTGTGTGTGTGTGTGTGTGTGTGTGTGTGTGTGAATCATATACTCCATAAACTGTATGCCTGTCATTTTGTATAATTTTTCTCTCTTCCTTTACAAAAACAAATCTCATCGCATAATGTAGCTTAGCTTGGAAGAATAGGCTTTGCTTAAAATCTTAATCTCTGATCGAATAAAGGGTTGCTGAGTTCTCTCTCTCTCTCTCTCTCTCTCTCTCTCTCTCTCTCTCTCTCTCTCTCTCTCTCTCTAGCAAAACCACCTCAGAGCGCACATCGATGAAATGCAGCAACAAACACCAAAATCTTTTCAGGATCCGAAGAACAACCAGCCATCATTATTCATTGCTGTTCTTGACCCTGTAGAGAGGGGAGCCACAGTGGATGCGCCAGAAGAAACGACACAACGACCATCTGATCACCGAACAGGACATTGTCCAGCGTCAGGTCAAGAACCCACGACAAGTTTTCAACCCAAGGTCCCTCATAAACTGCTCCTATTATGCCAGGCATGTCCTCACTGTGACGAAGAGATCACGCCGAACAATCGTCCTGTATTCTTAACCTATCGATTCGAAAACCATGAATCCTCAAAATGACAATGCAATCCACGGCGATGGAGACAGGAGGGGGGGAGGAGGGGGGGGGGGTGTAGGGGGGGGAGAGGGGTCATCATGCTGTGTCAGAACTAGGAAAAGAAGAAGCCTGATTCATATGGCATAGGAGTCGATCTGTTTTGTCTTCAAGTATATATTACTCAAGAATATTTATGGACCACTTACATTTGCATGTATACTCCGTGCATTAAACCGATGCTTTGTTGAGGAGGAAGAAGTGTCTAGGTTCGAAATACAGCCGATCACAAAAGGAAAATCATTGTCAACATAATGTCATTATTATTACTATGATCATACATAATGAGGTAATATACATAATGAGGTAATGTTTAACGTCCCTTGTGCGTTGGTTTCTTTGTTTGCAGGGGCGGATCGGGGGGGTGGGGGGGGGTCCTGGAATTTTAGGCCATGCCCTCATGTTAAAGAAAACGATAATAAGGCCATACAAATACATAGTACGTAGATGCTGTTCTGGCAGGAGAGGCCTCCAGTGCGCCTTCTTGACTATGGTAGCAGGTCTATCAACTTCTCTATCGTTTCCTTTCTCTTTTCTGGTTTTAATAGAGAATTTATATGTCCCCACCTGTCCAAGCTTTTACAAAATCTGCACCTTATTCCTTGACACCTGGTTCAAACGACGGTTTCATGACTCGCTCAGCAAATTATTACAGAATTCCACTGAACATTCATACTGTGAAATTACTGTTGAGAGAGAGAGAGAGAGAGAGAGAGAGAGAGAGAGAGAGAGAGACAGAGACAGAGACAGAGACAAAGATACGGTCAACGAATATTAATAATTATGTATTAACATATTTTCCTGAAATATTACGGTTTTTTAAGTGATAGGAACCTGGCATAATTTACTTCCTGAATTTTCGAAAATCCACTTACGTGGGAAGTACTTCTTTTAATCCCTACCTGGCATTACTTTCTCCCGGTATGCATAAGTTTGTTTTCACTCGTATCTCAAATTGGTGGAGGCTTTTGTTACTCAGAGAGTACTTCTCGGTTTTATTTTCTTTAAATATGAATGGCCAGTTAATTTTTTGTCTAGAATGTCATTTGCTTTTGTGACAAATGCTCGATCTTTTGTTGTTGTTGTTGTTTTCGTTCTCGGTTCGCTTCCATGTGCTAAATATTAAAGAGTTTTTTTTTTCTTTTTAAACAAGGAAAACAGAGAAGCTCTTACGATCTTTTGAGCAGTATACTTGGCGGGGCAACTGATTACAGAGGTGTCGATGATTTATTGGACGGGTATTAACTGGAAATGAAGCAGATTGACGCATAATCTTGTTCCTCTCTGGGGTAGTGATGGTGGCGTTTTGTGGTGCGGGTGGGAGGTGTGGTGGGGTGGAGTAGAGTGTGCGTGAGCGTGCGAGTGCCTGTGCGTCTGTGTGTATGTATGTGGGCGGGGATATGAAGGAGATGGAAGAAGGGAAGGGAGAATGTGAGAGTGTGTTCAAATTATGATGTATTGGGTAATGTTCTCCGGAGCGTGATCACCTGGCACATGCATATGTGTGTGTGTGTGTGTGTGTGGTGTGTGTGTGTGTGTGTGTGCGCGCGCGCGCGCGCGCGCGCGCGCGGGTCTGTTACACTTTTTGAATAGCCTTGCTGAACGGATTTCAGGTCCATTAGTGATTCCGGATCTGCAGTACAAGTCCCCACAGAAAATGTAATGGATTCGTCTTTTATTCACGTGTCGTCCTTCCACCAAATCCCGTTCAAGTCGGGCCAGTAGGATTTTCGTTTTTGTGCGTAATGTTGCTAACTTGTCAGACAAACGAAGAACGCGGATGAAAGCATGACCACTTTGGTGAAGACGTCTTAGGCAAAACTGGGAACATGATACAAAGATTGCCTACTGATAGGAAGTTGTTTCTATTTATAGTGCACCGAAAAAGAAGGGAAATAACAAGCCATTGACTGGAGTGACATTTTCTTTCGAACTTTCTTCTTCTTCTTTTTCCTCTCCATCTGGGGCAGAGCTACTCCGAAGAACTGTTCAACAGGTATCTCCAGGTCTGATGGTTATGTACCATGGCCTGGATCTCTGCAAATATATTTTC
>CM065728.1:44545519-44550519 GCA_033310375.1 Conus canariensis | reverse complement strand
ATTAGGCAACTTTCCCATTTTTTTTTCAGAAAGTTTGCTATTTACTTTTTCTTTCCTGACATCAGTTTACAGAACGGATAAACAGACCTTCAACTGCAATAATAAGTAGGTTGCAGTTAACATTTTGGGCTGTCAATCATACAATGATATTCATCACTAATACCGGTTTACATTAGTCTTTACATAAGCGTTCGTGTCTTTCAGTACCATATTTTCTTCTCAGCTCATTAGGGGGCTTTTATCACTACATCGAATTTTGAAAGTAATCATTGTGACTCCACCGAACAACGTGGGCAAACGAATCACAAGACAAAACACGACGCGTTTCGACCTCTTAGGTCTTTTTCAGGCAAGACAATCAACTCCAATCTTGCGCCGAATTCGACAATGATAACTGATCGCTCGTTCTTCATTTTCCTTGTCCTGAGTGCTGTCTGTCTTGCCTGAAGAAGACCTAAGAGGTCGAAACGCGTTGTGTTTTGTCTTGTGGTTTGTTTGTGCACGTTGTTCGGAGGAGTCATGACAGTTACTTTTAAAACTTGTTTAGATCCCCGCCTGCAGTCGCCTCACTTTGCAACCTACTACATCGAAATTTAATGTAAATTTGACAATACGTATGTGAGGAAAAGTATCTATATCATTTTCTTTGAAATGGTTTTCTTTTTTTACATACTAAGTTTTGACAGCTCATATTCTCTCTGTTTTTCTGTCTCTGTCTCTGTCTGTCTGTCTGTCTGTCTCTCTCTCTCTCTCTCTCTCTGGCCATATTCTCTCCCCTGGTAGTCCCCCCCCCACCCCCCCACCTCCAAGTTCTGATGACTTATTTCTCAGTTCGCCTCCCCCCTCCTCTCCCTTACCTTCTACCGGTCACGTTTTAAGACCTGTGCGCGTGCGTGTAAGGGAGGGAAGGGTGGAAGTTGAGGATGGGGGTGATCAGATTACGCAGAAAAAAAAAAAAAAAAAAAAAAAAAAAAAAAAAAGAAAGAAAAGTGGGAGAACATGGAGCAAAGTCAAATGCGAGACAGCTGAGCGTACTACAGATGCTCGTGACCATGTCAGGCTTACCTGACCTGCTTCCACGTTGAAGGAGTCCCAAGGGAGGCAAGCCAAAGGGGTGGGAATGGGGTGGGAGTAGGAAGTTTGGGGAGAAAGGGACAAAACAGGGGAAAGCAGCGGATAGAGGGCTCCAGTGGGTCCTCAGCGCCTCTCGCTGTCAACTCGGTAGGCTAATTGGCAATGGTAACTACCTCCCGTACGGTCGGCGGACAAACACCTCCAGCGACACTCGGTGCAGTTCATTCGTCGTGTCCCAAATGTCATCCGCCTGCCTTAGTCTCCTCTCCACTGCTCGGACTCATCTCTCCCAAAGACGCCCTTACCTCACCCCTGATTCCATTTGCCCATCCCCTTCCCGCCCGACTTTACCTTTCTTCCCCAGCGATTCTCTCTCTCTCTCTCTCTCTCTCTCTCTCTCTCTCTCTCTCTCTGCACGCCAGTGTTTTTGTTCCATTCACCCTTGACATCGAAATACCCCCCCCCCCCCCTTGTTCGGAACGAAGATGGAGGGTGGGGTGGTGGGGTGTAATGGTAGGGATGTGTATGTGACGGGTAAAGGGAGGCAGAGTAGGTTAGAGGTGGTGGTGCGGGATGGGGGGAGGGGTAGAGGACGTTTAGAGGTGGTGATGAGGGATGGGGGGAGGGGGGGGGAGTAGAGGCCGCGTTAATATCCTCATTGGTGTAATAATCGCGCTTGTTCCAAACTTTTGTCTATTTTCACTACAACACGATCAAGAACGACCGAAACAATTCTACAGCTCGCTGTCTCCATGACTGATTGCGATATGGTTCACGAAACCAGACTGCGCTTTGGACGAATGGTTAGAACACGACGGTGAGACGCCGCAAGTCCCCGGTTCGAATCTCTCAATGGCTTCTTAGGCTCTTTCAAAAGTCGCAGCTTCGAATCCTACGATGCGTTTTTTTTTCTCTCTTTTGAAGTATAGATTTTAAATCTAGTTGAAAAGCGAGACGACTGCAGGCGGAAATCTAAACAATTCTTAAATAAATGTTAGCGAACCGCCCAGAGAACGTGGACAAACGAGTCACAAGACAAAACACAACGCGTTTCGACCTCTTAGGTCTTCTTCGGGTGAGACATAAACGAATTGTACGCCTTCTTCCTTGCGCTGAACCCTGTGAAGTGATCTGAAGCGATCAAAGCTAAGTGAATTTTCGTTGTTTTATTCGTTTATGTCTCACCCGAAGAAGACCTAAGAGGTCGAAACGCGTTGTGTTTTGTCTTGTGACTCGTTTGTCCATGTTCTCTGGGCGGTTCGCTAACATTTATTTAAGATTTGTATAGATTTTAAAGTTAACAGGTGTCCATTGCTTTTTAAGAATAAATTCATATGTTAGCTGTTTATGCATACGATTAATGTTGAGGGTAGCAGTGTACATGTTGCCAGTGTTACATCAAGTTTCTTACATGTCGGTGGGTTCCAGTGGCCTTTGTACATTGCTGACACAAACGTTGAAAAGTCAGCCTACTTGCTCACATTTCTATGGATTCCAGCAGTCTTTTGTACATTTCTAACAGACACAATGCAGAGTGAATCTGTTCACAATCAGTTATGGGAATTATTCCCTTTGAAAGCAGTTAAAGTGCTACCAACATTGTTCCAGCTGGTGTGTCAAAGCCGCTTTTTTTTGTAAAGGTTGTCTTTTTGATCTTTCGCCTTCTGTTTTGTTGTTTTGATCGCACGTGATCCTACCACAACGAAAGCTTCTCACGGTCGACATACGGCTAATGGTGCCATTGTCCATTCTGCCTGTCTGTCTGTCTGTCTGTCTGTCTGTCTGTCTGTCTGTCTGTCTCTCTCTCTCTCTCTCTCTCTCTCTCTCTCTCTCTCTCTCTCTTTCTCTCTCCCTCCCACCCCCTTGCATTTTGCGGAATATGTATGCCAAGGGAAATGTAATATATGCATGTGTGACATGCTGATGTGCGTGTGTGTGTGTGCGTGTGTGTGTGTATGAGTTTGCGCGCGCGTGCGCGCGCGCGCGCGCGTGTGTGTGTGTATGTGTGTGTGTGTGTGTGTGTGTGTGTGTGTGTGTGTGTGTGTGTGTGTGTGTGTGTGTGTGTTGTCTTCTCTCTGTCTCTGTCTGTCTGTCTGTCTCTCTCCATCTCTCTTTCATGTGCCCAGTCACTGTCACGGGGTATATTCTTTTCTTGTCTCTCTTGTACCTGGAATGATGGAGCCCAAAGGCAAAGGCTGTGAAATAATGGGACAGTCTTGTCATTGTTGTTTTTGTTATTGTTATCATTGCTTTTCAGTACAACGTCGACTCTTGTTGTTTGTACATTAAACAACTGATGTTTTAATTAGCTTTGTTGCTGTTGTTGTTGTCGTCGTCGTTGGTGTTGTTGCTGTTGCTGTTGCTGTTGTGTGTGTTGTTGTGGTTGATGTTATGATCGTTTTGTTCTTGTTCAGTTTAACGTCTACTCGTATTGTCTTTAGATAATCAAATACTATTTTTGTTACTGTTACTGCTTTTGTCATCGTTTATTGTTTGTCTTCAGTTTAACGTCCACTTAGGTGATGATAGTCGATCATTGTCGTCTTATTCATTGTTACTGTTTTCGTTATTGTTTGTTTGTCTTTCTCACTTTGTTGTTTTGATATTGTATACTTTACTTCTTCAGGTTAATGTCTATTCTGTAATCAATATATTCGATAGTTGTTAGATGTAACGTCTATTGATGTTATAATGATACTAATTTATTGCTGTCGCTGCTTTTGTTATTGTTACTGTTTTAGCTTTGCTGTTTTAGCTGTTGCTTATTGTTCCATATCGATTCAACGTCTGTCAAAACTATTATGATATAGACAGCTGTCGTTGTTTTTTTTTGTAAATGTTACTTTGTTTTTCTTGTTATCATCGTTGTTATTGTTATTGTAATGGTGTTTATTCGTCCTCTTTGGTTCTATGATGTCTATTCACGTCTATAAAAGATAAAGGCTGTCTTCACTGGGCTAGATGTCAGAAAGGAAAGATATACGACAAATCAATCTCAATCATCATCATCATCATCATCTTGTCATTATCATAATTTTCATTATCATCGCCATCATCATCACAACTATCACCATCATATATCATCATCGTGCTCATGCTAATGCTCATCATCATCCATCATCATCATCATCATCATCATCATCATCATCATCTTCTTCTTCTTCTTCTTCTTCTTCTTCTTCTTCTTCTTCTTCTTCTTCTGCTTCTTCATGATCATGACCATCATCATCGCCATCATCATCATCGTCGTCGTCGTCGTTACCATGATTATCATCATGGTCACTATCATTACCATCATCATCATCTTCTTCAACATTGTCGTCATCATTACCAGCTTGATGATGATGATAATAGCAACGATACTATACTACTACTACTACTACTACTACTACTACTACTACTACTACTACTACTGATAGTATCCAGCATAACCCGCACTCCACACGGGAAACAGAGAATCGAACACCCTATCCTCGCGGTATACTCTACATCAGATCTGGAAGAAAGCTGCATAAACAAAACAAAACAAAACAGGAAGAAGAAGAAGAAGAAGAAGAAGAAGAAGAAGAAGAAGAAGAAGAAGAAGAAGAAAGGAAGGAGGATAAGAAGGTAAGAAAAGGAATGAAACAAAACAGCCGTAAAGAAATATCAAAACAGGGACGGGAACGACTGTTGGGGGTAGAAATCTTGGGCACTGCAGCCCAGCACGCCATCCTTTCTGATGGTAGTGTCAAATACCATAATACCATAAACATTCCAGTTACGCATAGGTTATAGTTTGCTTGTCGAATTGTGTATATTGTTGTATGACGTATGGAAAGTGTAACATTAAAAACGATGAAGGAAAAAAAAATCTTGTTTTTGTCTTTCAATAGAATATTGATATTTTCTTTTTAAAAAGGAAAAGAAAAAAAAGGTATTTGTTA
>CM065728.1:44538019-44540519 GCA_033310375.1 Conus canariensis | reverse complement strand
GAGACAGCATGAATGGAGGTCTAGCGGTGCTGTGTGTCCGGTCGGTCATTGCAGCCGGTCGGTCACGGTGGTTTGGCGGGTCAATGTCCTGAGCACTGCACACTGGAACGGGAGCAGACGATCAGGGGGGAGGGGTCAGTGCTCGGTCTGTTGTTCCAGAGGTGTTGTGAATGAAGAAGGCGCCTTCTTCTAAGATTAATACTTCCTTAGATTAGTGGGGGCTCGGTATACACGCAAGCACGCTTGCAAGCACGCGTGCGTGCGTGCACGCGCGCGCGCGCACACACACACACAATCTATATGTCTGTCTGTCTATCTATCTATCTATCTACATCTGTTTATTAACTAGTTGTCTCTGGTCTTCATGGGTTTTCAATTTGTGTCAACTATTTGTCTATTTGTTATTGAACTCTCTCTCTCTCTCTCTCTCTCTCTCTCTCTCTCTCTCTCAACTATTTGTCTATTTGTTATTGAACTCTCTCTCTCTCTCTCTCTCTCTCTCTCTCTCTCTCAAATTAAACTTTTCTGAGTTCTCTCTCTCTCTCTCTCTCTCTCTCTCTCTCTCTCTCTGTTGTGTGCTTGTCTGATTTTCTACTCTCTTTCTGTCTCTCTCTCTCCCCATCTGCTTGTCTGATTTTCTATTCTCTCTCTCTCTCTCTGAGTCTCTCTGTCTCTGTGTCTGTCTGTATGTCTCTCTCTCTCTCTCCTCTGTACCCTCCCTCGCCCTTCTCTCTCTCTCTCTCTCTCTCTCTCTGTCTTTCTCTGTCTCCCTCTGTCCTCTCTCTCCCTCCCTCTCTCTCTCTCTTTGCGTTTGTGCGTGCGTGCACGCGTATTCGTGGGCAAAGTATTATAATGTTTGATATCTGTATTCCGTTTTGAGACCGAAAGCATGTTTACCTGCACTTTTTCCACATTATTTACTTATTTTCATTGCCTGTTTTGTTTGTTTATTTGTTTTTTTTCATTTGTCCTACCTGAAATATGATCAGCTGATCAAGACTTGCCACTGAAGTGTTTGTTACATTTATTTGTCAAAACATTGATATATACTTATAAAAGATAATCGTATAGATGGGACAAAAAACACTTTATTGAGAAGAAACAAAAAAGCTGACAGGGCTTTTTTTACCCTATGGTTGGCTAATCTGTTAATCGCATGCGCTGCTCTGTGCAGCTCCGTAATAATCTAGGTAGACGGCCACGGTGGTGGCTACATTTTAAGCCGAAAATCGTTTGTCTAATCCGTTCGATCCGTCTCCTTCCGTGGCCCATATTGGCGCACACTGGGGCCGTGTTCTTTACAAAGTCACATGTTACCAATGTATGCGCGTGCAGCACGCGAGTGCTCGGTTCAATGAGATTTAGCGTGCGGAATGCTGGCAACCTGTCTGTCTGGTCGCACAACTCGCATGAAAATGCTAGCTGCTGTTCCCACCAATCAGAGAAGGTTACTACTTTTAGTGAACATGGGGGCCGGGGTGGAGGGGATTTGGGGGGGGGGGGGGGGGGGGGTGGAAGAGGGAATGATGGCTGAACAAAAAGTGAGGAATCTCTTTTATTTTTCTGCCCTATCTTCCGTCCTGCCTCAGCGGCAGTGCACCCGAGCCGCTCATTCCAACCCCCAGTCCACACCCACAGCCCGCCCTATCCCGCCACACCCCCGGCTCCGGCAACCCACAGGGAGCAGTCAGTGTCAAGTCGTCAGGAGGCAACCCACCAGAGGAGACACTGCACTGCTGCCGGGTCATTTCAGTGGTGACCAGAGGTTTCTGTTTTGATCCATCCTACTCAGGACACACCACCTACTAAGCTCCCTACTGACGGCAATAAGTGCTAAGTCGCGGAGCCAGCGTGAGTGAACTCTTCCTCTGCAGGGCGCCACCACGTTCGTCCAGCGACAGACCCTTAGGAACTTTCCGATACCGGCGACCTGTATGTGAACTCACCAAGGGCACACCGGGGAGGGGAGGTGTAATCGAAACTGAGGTCACCATCAGAGCAGAACATGAAGGGCCACAGACTTTGGGATTTTTTTCCCTTTCAAATGCTGGTCGATGAGGATGAGGATGATGAAAATGATCCTACAGAATCCCATTCTGGTCTGAGACTGTACGACAGGGCTTTTTTCTATGCTTACTGTCGTAGGCCTAATATATTCCGGCGTCGACCGTGTGTGTGTGTGTGTGTGTGTGTGTGTGTGTGTGTGTGTGTGTGTGTGTGTGTGCGTGCGTGCGCGCGCGCGTGTGTGTGTTTTGTGGGAAACGAATGTTCAGAATATGTCACATTAATTGGTCAGTAACAACAACAACAACAATAATAATAATAAAAATAATAATATGATTGCTAACCGGGATGAAAATGCTAATGAAAATAACTACAAGCGCAACAACAACAACAACAACAACAACAGTTATAGTAATAAAAATATAAAATAAATGATGACGATATCAATAATACTAATGATATTAATAATAATACTAATAGTGATGATGATGATGAT
>CM065728.1:44528019-44530519 GCA_033310375.1 Conus canariensis | reverse complement strand
CAGACATAAACACTTTGCAGCAGAGTCTGTGAAAACTCTCTTCTGAAATGTTCCACCAAATGTGATATTTAAGTTTCTGAAAAAAAAAATGTCCACATATTTTTTGTATCTGATCTAAGATTGTGTGGAAGAAATGTTCTACAGCCACTTTTGCGTGTTGAAAATAAATCTGTTAAACTGATGTGTGTGTGCGTGTGTGTGTGTGTGTGTGGGGGGGGGGGGGGGGGGGGGGGGGGGGGCGCGCGCGTGCGTGCGTGCGTGCGTGCGTGGTGTGTGCGTGTGTGTGTGCATGCATGCGTGCATGAGTATGTATGTGTGTGTGCGCGCATGTGTGTGTGTGATTTTTTTTTTTTAATTGTGTAAGGAATTGACTTTGACAGGGTAACAGCCCTTACAGGCCTACGTCTCGCTGAGCTTTGCTCACGCATCTAGAGTTCAGACTTGCGCACAACAACAACAGTAGAAAAGATGTACAAACACAAATTGTTTCATTAACGCACGATCCAGTAGACTAATGGTATCAGAATCAATCGACACTACATATAATCATCCAACTAATTTTGCTAGCTGGTACCCCGTTCACCCTGCATACAGCCAACAGACAGATTAACAAAGAAAGAAATCCTTTCAGGATACCCAATCAGACGTATCATTTAAGCCTGCAAGTATACCTCATAGAGTTGTACACAGCAACAACCGTGAAACAAATGTACAAACATATTTTCCTTAATCCACAATCCAGTAGACCGGAGGTCGTGCGATATCAATTAATCATTTTCTATATAGGTTGATGTGGACTTTTTTTTTTCAGAAACTTAAATATCACATTTAGTGGAACATTTCAGAAGAGAGTTTTTCACAGACTCTGCTGTAAAGTGTTTATGTTTGCCATCATGCAAGTCCAAATACCTATCTTTTCCAGGAACCAAAATCAGAATCAGTTCAGATTATAAGTCACGCAACTGATTTTGCGTATGGTAACTCGTTGCCCTGACACATAAAACAAACAAGAGGCACCAGGAGGAAATACAGAACTCCTCTCTAAATACCATTTCATTTAAACTTTCCAACATTTCCACAGTTGGCACTTAAACAACTGCAACAACGGTAGATCAAAATGTACAAACATATATGAACATGTGTTCAAGGCTAGTGTAGCCTTTTGATATGAACTATTCACAGATCGCACAGAACCATAGAGAAATACACGTAACATCTTCATGGCTGATTTAAAAGAACATCGAAAATGAACGGGGAACATAAGACAGTCAATGACTGACAATAAAGATGGTTAGTTGCCTCCAATTTTTTTAACCATGCCGGAAAAGCCCCCTCTCTTGGTTATTCTTTCTTAAGGAAGTTGACGTCACAAATCAACCTATATAGAAACTGATTAATTGATATCGCACGAACAGGTTACACTGTATGTATCATGGATTGTGTGTGTGTGTGTGTGTGTGTGTGTGTGTGTGTGTGTGTGTGTGTGTGTGTGTGTGTGTGAAAAGAAAATGTTCGTTTTCGTAGAAAATTATAATGAAGACCATCTGTTTTAACCTTCTCCCGTAATGAGGTACCGCTCAAATCCATTGTATCTCAAATGACGTCAGAGATTTTGGTGGAAGTCCAATTTATGGTGTCGTCAGCGACAGCGTGTGAAAAGAATTAACTTCAACACCGTAGCGTGTGGACTAATAGAGTGATCAGACAGGCGACGTGCGTCAATGTATCCATTGGATTACCCTAACAAAGCGCAACACGCATAGCCATTATCATCACCACCACTATCACCATCACCAAATACCCACCACCACCACCACCACCACCACCACCACAACAACAACAACAATAAGAACCGAACAATAAGCGATAACTCAAAAACTACCATTACCATTCGTTACCATTACCCATAACCCACTCACTATCATCATCAACACCCGCCACCAACGACGAGAATCACCACCAGCACCGCCACCCTCCTTTCACACAGCACCATACACAGCAACATTACGACAAACGTAAGCCAGCATAAACTGGACGCTTAGTACTCTCGCTTTAAAATCAATTTAATCTCACCATGAGAAAACAAACAGGAACACTAATCACAAAGGAACCCACGCTAACAGTACTGGGTGTGACGGGGGAACAAAGAGAAAATCAGAATAACCATTGATCAGAAAGGCTCACCGGAAGAGAAAAGCTCCTGCGAAAGGGTTCCTTTGTTCAACAGATCTGAGCCGAAGGCTTGATCTGCACAATATCTCACAGGCTGGCAGATATCAATAAACTAATAAGACTGATTTACGTTTTCAAATGTATGCATCATTTCTTGAGAAATTCACGAAAGGTAGGAAAAATATCCGATTTTGCAATGTTAAAGAAAGTAGGGGGGAGGGGAAGCCTCATGGGCCCGCGTTTAGATTCGGATCCGTGACAAAACTCTAAGGATCCGTCCATAGGCAAGATTCTCTCTTTCCTATAAGTTTTGTTAAAATCGGTTCCC
>CM065728.1:44513019-44520519 GCA_033310375.1 Conus canariensis | reverse complement strand
GCCAGAAGCCGCTCCGATGAAAAGGTTTGTGAATTGTACATCGGCATTTCACCGGCAGAACTGAAAATTCCAGTAACCGTTACAACAATATTGCCTTTGTAAGTTTGTCAATTGTACATCGGCAGTTCATCGGCAGAGCTGAAAATTCCAGTAACTGTTACAACAATATTGCCTTTGTAAGTTTGTAAATTGTACATCGGCATTTCACCGGCAGAACTGAAAATTCCAGTAACCGTTACAACAATATTGCCTTTGTAAGTTTGTCAATTGTACATCGGCAGTTCATCGGCAGAGCTGAAAATTCCAGTAACTGTTACAACAATATTGCCTTTGTAAGTTTGTAAATTGTACATCGGCAGTCCATCGGCAGAGCTGAAAATTCCAGTAACTGTTACAATATTGCCTTTGTAAGTTTGTAAATTGTACATCGGCATTTTCTTTCTTTCTATCTTTCTGCGTATGCAGGCTGATACTCCTGCGGACACTGCCTGTATAGACAGGCATTTATCCCGCCATTAAGGCAGCCATATTCCATCTTCGGGGAAGTACATCGGCATTTCACCGGCAGAGCTGAAAATTCCAGTAACTGTTACAACCATATTGCCTTTGTAAGTTTGTCAATTGTACATCGGCAGTTCATCGGCAGAAACTGTTACAACAATATTGCCTTCGTAAGTTTGTAAATTGTACATCGGCAGTTCATCGGCAAAGCTGAAATTTCCAGTAACTGTTACAACAATATTGCCTTCGTAAGTTTGTAAATTGTACATCGGCAGTTCATCGGCAGAAACTGTTACAACAATATTGCCTTCGTAAGTTTGTAAATTGTACATCGGCAGTTCATCGGCAAAGCTGAAATTTCCAGTAACTGTTACAACAATATTGCCTTTGTAAGTTTGTAAATTGTACTTCGGCAGTTCATTGGCAGAGCTGATACGTCAAGCTAATTTTCTGTGTCGACATGAATTGCAACAAAACAGAAGATGAAGAGAGAAAACCATTGCGAATACGTTTTCCGAACCTTCAATAGGAATCAAACGAAGGAAGGTAGGCTGGAATAAGAGGTGGCGAGGGAGGGAGGGGAAAGGAGGAGGATGAAGGCAAAAACTCTAGGATATCCTGACCACGATTTCGCCGAATCAGACTCAAGGAAGTCGCAGGACTCTTCTCAGTCTGCAAGCCTCCCCCCCCCCCCCCCCACCCCTCCTCCCCCCTGGTCCTCATACTGTCCGACCTCACCGGGGTTCAGAGGGTGCAACAACGCAACGTCCAGCGAAGCGTGTTCGACCTCTCTCACCTTGCCTGCCGCAATCTGCACGTTCTGTTTATGCTTGTCCGCCACTCTAGCGCAGCTAATGAAGCGTGCAAGTATTTTCAGGACTGCTGGAATGCGGTCAGGTACCTCTCTCTGTACTCTCTCTCTCTCTCTCTCTCTCTCTCTCTCTCTCTCTCTCTCTCTCTCTCCTCTCTGGCTCAGCGATCAAGTTAATCCACGATTCTGTTACTGACCGGGGCGGTTTGACGGTCTTGGTGATTCCAGCCGTGTTTTTGCTCTGATGCATTCCTTTGCTCCTCCTTTATTTCTCAACCCTCCGCTTCCTACTTCAGCTTTGCGGATTACGTCTTTGGGTCAGAGAGTATGAAAGAGTGAAGGGGCAGAGAGAGAGAGAGAGAGAGAGAGAGAGAGAGAGAGAGAGAGAGAGAGAGAGAGAGGACAGAGACAGAGACAGAGACAGAGAGAGACTGATTCAGCAGGGAGACCAGTGATTTATCTCCTTTCGCATCTCTCTCTCTCTCTCTCTCTCTCTCTCTCTCTCTCTCTCTCTCTCTCTCTCTCTCTCCTCCTCCTCCTCTCTCCTCCTCCTCCTCCTTCTCTTCCTCCATCAAAGAGAGAGAGAGAGAGAGAGAGAGTGAGAGAGAGAGAGAGAGAGAGAGAGAGAGAAAGAGATGCGGGGGAGGGGGGGGGGAGCACTAAGCTACCCATGTGTTTCATAACATGTTGCCGTATGTACTCTACAACCTGTAACAGATGTACTTTATACAAAAAAAAACAAACCCGCCTAGACTGAGAAGTACTGGAAAGAGTGCGGATCTCCGCCAGGGTCGAAAGGAGACTGGCACTGACCTTTGTGTCAGTTCATGAATGAAAACCGTTTTGCTTTGACGCCAAGGGAAGTAGTAACTAGTACGGACTAATACAGTAACTTCCCGTGTCTTTTAACACACACACACACACACACACACACACACACACACACACACACACACACACACACACATTTTTTGTTCTCTATTTTTTGAATGGCAAATAGAAATACGAAATAAAAAAGGAAGTATCATCAGAAAAATTTTTATATTCTTTGAAAGACAGTAACCGAATAATGAACTGTAGCCTCATTGTGTCTTTTTTACAGCTGACAGTCTGTAATAAATGTGCTGAATGAATCCAGGAACAGCTGTTGGATCCTGAACATTGGGCCTTAATCCATCCGTGTTTCCGTGGTAATTGGCCAAGGTGTGTTTTTGTACTCCCAGTTCTTATAGAACAGGGAGTACTTTACAATGGGAAGGAAGAAATGCTGTCTGTGTGTGTCTGTCTGTCTGTCTCTCCGTGGTCAAAATGTATTCCACTCGCTCCAGACAAAACTTCTGGGCCGATCTCTCTGAAAATTTGTAGGTATGTTCTTTATGGGTCACGGATGATGCCAGATGTTTTAGTGTACAGAATAGCCATTACTAACGGCTATAACGGCCCAACACGGGTTTTCTTCTTTATGGAATATCTCTTTATGACGCATGTTTGATTGTGACGTCAAATACATCATGACGCATGTTTGATTGTGACGTTTTTCAGGAAGATAAACTGGGAGTACGTTTACATGCTTTGCATCTTGTTTTCTTACAAAATCTTGCTGATAGACAAACACAGAGACAGAAGGACGCGCATGAAAAGAGAACTGCTTCGTTGAGGAAAACAATCACTCAGTCAACTACAGGCAAGACTAACAAGATGCAAAGCATATAAACGTACTCCCAGTTTATCTTCCCGAAAAAAACTTCACAATCAAACATGCGTCAGAATGTATTTCACGTCACAATCAAACATGCATCATAATTTATTTGGTCACTGAGATAAACTGCCATTTCTGAAAGTGTGCATGCGGTTTAACTCGTCATAGCCGTTAATAACGACTATTCTAGTAAAATAAAACACCGGGCATCATCCGTGACCCAAAATGAACATACCTAAACATTTTCAGAAAGATCGGCCTAGAAGTGTTGTCTGGAGCGAGTGGAACACA
This sequence comes from Conus canariensis, assembly GCA_033310375.1. NCBI lineage: Eukaryota > Metazoa > Mollusca > Gastropoda > Neogastropoda > Conidae > Conus > Conus canariensis. Next base: position 44,517,217 of record CM065728.1, on the reverse strand, counting down.
TTTTGATCACGGACAGACACACAGACAGACAGACACACAGACATAATTTCTTCGTTCCCATTGTAAAGTACTCCTGTTCTATAAGAACTGGGAGTACAAAAACAAACAAACAAATATATACAGAGCACACATATGATACGCGGAGTGGCTTCGTGACTAGCTGGCTGGTTGCTGGATTGTCTGAATACTTGGTGGGATGGTTAGATGGCTGTTTGGTCACTTGGTTGAATAGTAATTAAATACACAGAAGAAACAAACACAATCACGAGCCTGCTGTAATCCGATCCCAAAGCTGCTTTTGTTCCTTCAGACTTAACGAGTTTTATTTCAATATTGACCCTAAAGGAGAAGTTAGAAAGCGGGGGTGGGGTGGGGGTGGGGGTGGGGGGCATTTGGAAGAAGGGTCTGGAGTTCTTCATTTGTGGAGAAAGAAAGAGCAAAGAGACAAAAATGCAATTTTTGACTGCTAGGGATTTCCAAGAACCTCGGAAACCACACACACACACACACACACACACACACACACACACACACACACACACACACACACACACACACAAACACACTCCTCTTCTCGTCCGGTCCTGAGTAAGGATGATTCGGATTACCGCCAACCGAACACACTCCCCGTTGGGATGTTGATAGTACATCGTCATGGGTATCTTGAGGAATGCAAAAGAAGATCAATTAAAATATTCACGAGAGAGAGAGAGAGAGAGAGAGAGAGAGAGAGAGAGAGAGAGAGAGGGGTGGGGGAGGATATCCAGTGCCCCTTATTCCAACGCTACTCTCGGGCATGTCCTGTCACGCAAGAGCCAACCGCCCATAGAGAGCCACGAACAGCTGGCTGCCATGACAAAACCCGCCTGAGGAAATGCTGCCGTGCTGTGTGGTCACTCCTGTAGTCTTCAACAGTATCTACGCTGATTCTGACTGTGACTCCAACTCGAATTGAGCTATAAAGTTAAGCATAACCGACAACGTCAATCTCTGAGTTGTGGAGACAGATCGAGTGAGCGCTCACGTATAGGAGTCGGATTTTGTCACTCCATCCCTTCTTCCCCTCTTCTCCCCAACTCAAAGCCCTCCACATTCTCCCCCCCCCCCCCCACCCCCCCACCCCTCTTTTTTTTTTTTTTTCCAGAACCCTCACTTCCCATCCCCACTCTCATCCCGTTCCCACCTTCCACAGCAGTTTGCATAAATCAACCGACTTTGAAGGCGTTACACACAGTCACCTCAGAAAGGAATCTTCTCTCTCTCTCTCTCTCTCTCTCTCTCTCTCTCTCTCTCTCTCTCTCTCTCTCTCTCTCTCATCACATATCCACAAACAGGTGGCAAGTTAAACCTAAACCACTTCCGTAAACTCATGTGTGTGTTGTTTTAGGCAATAAACTTGCCTATTCTTCAAGGACAAAACGAAAAAAAGGGATACATAACTTAACCGACTTTGAAGACATTACACACGTCTCTGTCTCTGTTTCTGTCTGTCTGTCTGTCTGCTGTCTGTCTGTCTGTCTCTGTCTGTCTCTGTCTGTCTGTCTGTCTCTCTCTCTCTCTCTCTCTCTCTCTCTCTCTCTCTCTCTCTCTCTCTCTCTAGCCATACTGGCAGCACTCTGGGAACGCCTCGGCCTTGGGTGCTTGCTTCTGCTGCAGTGAGGCTGACAAACACATAGGTGACATAACTGATACACCGACTTTGGCTGATGTATGGCTGAGTAAGAGGCAAACTGCGTGCGAGTACGGGAGGGGGAGAAAGTGCGAGAGAAAGGACGGACGGGGGAAGGAAAGGGGGAGGGGTAGCAGGAGGAGAGGGGAAGTAAAGAAGAAAGAGGGTGGGGAGGACGGCGGACAAGAGCCTGGGATTTCAGGACGATCATTACCTTGGCACCTCATGTTTGCGGAGGTCACTCAGTTCTCGTTAGGGTTGTACTCAGAGATGGAGCTCAGGGATTAGGTTCGAGTCGCACTGAGGTAAACTGATTGACCTTGGCTAGCTGTCCGAATACTGACTGTGAGTTAAAAAAAAAAACAAAAAAAACTATGTGTAGCTATTGTCTGTAGCGGGATGGGTGGCATCATACCTTCTGTGTGTGTGTGTGTGTGTGTGTGTGTGTGTGTGTGTGTGTGTGTGTGTGTGTGTGTGTGTATGTGTGTGTGTGTGTGTGTGTGTGTGTGTGTGTGTGTGGCGCGCGCGCGTGTGTGTGTGTATTTGTGTGTCTGTGTGCGTGTGTCTGTCTCGTGTTGTGCGAGACAGAAATAGAGACAGACAGACACTGACGATCTCTCTCCCTCTCTCTCTCTCGCTCGCTCGCTCACACACACACACACACACACACACACACACACACACACACACACACACACACACACACACACATTCACAGTCACACACATACACACAGGCGGTGTTCAGTCACTTTCGTAGTGGTCACACACACACACACACACACACACACACACACACACACACACACACACACACACACACACATGAGAGAGAGAGAGAGAGAGAGAGAGAGAGAGAGAGAGGAGGGGAGAGAGAGAGAGAGAGAGAGACAGAGAGAGACAGAGAGAGACAGAGAGAGACAGAGACAGAGAGAGCGAGAGAGAGAGAGAGAGAGAGAGAGAGACAGACAGACGACAGACAGACAGACAGACAGAGAAGAAGGGAGTGAGTGAGTGAGTGAGTGAGTGAGTGAGTGAGTGAGTGAGTGAGTTGGTGAGTGAAAGACAGACAGACAGACAGTAAGACTTAGAGTGCATATGTTTTGAGAGAGAGAGAGAGAGAGAGAGAGAGAGAGAGAGAGAGAGAGAGAGAGAGAAGAGAGAGAGAGACAGAGACAGAGACAGACAGACAGACAGGCAGACAGACAGGCAGACAGACATATAGAACATGCGCTTTGATAGCGTTGTACTAGCAGGAAAACAATCATTATCATACAAGAATCGCGTTTGCCAGCACCGCTACACAACGTAATAGCTGCAGCAGAATCAGTGGGCACTAACCCTTGGTACTTCTAAAGACTCATCACCTATTACTAATGACAAACTGACGACAACCACAGGAACAAAACCACAGTTAAACAGCTCTTCCGTGTTGCTAAATGGAGAGAGAGAGAGAGCACAACTGAACATAATGTGCCCCCAGAAACAGAAATGTTGACACGTTAAGTGACAAAACAAGACCAATCACCTCTTTCGACTCTCGTGTAAATATACAAAGCACAGTTTCCGTTTCCGTCTTATTATGACCCAGCCGACCCCACAGGACCCTTTCAATGCTGATACAAACCACAGACATTATGGAAAGAAGAGATCATAAACAAAGAGCTTTGGGAAGGGGGGGGGGGGGAGGGGGGAGGGGGAGGGAGGATACAAATGAGGAGAAGGTGGGTATAAGTTTTGTTTGCATGACAAACTACAATGGCATTCGGGTGAGTGCCCAGAATTTTCAGGTGAGGGAAGGGTGGGGTAGGGAGAGGGAAAAGGCAGTCGGGGGAGCAGGGGATGGGAGAGAGGGGGGGGATGGAGCTCATTCTCACAAGGATGGTGGCAGTTGTTTGAGTGTTCAAGTCCAGGTGTCCATAATAACGACTATGAAATAAAACCTTTTGGGCTTCATGATCATCTGCATACCGGAACAACCGATGTTTGTGTCTTATCTGCCCATGCGGACGGGAATCAGCATTTCAATGTTTAATTCGAGAGATTCTGTGTGATACTTGCAACGCAGTTTCCACTGCAGGCCTAAAAATGAAGTGTTGTGGCATATCAAGGTTCTTCCATGTAAAGGTGTGAACACCATCCTTAGCTGACTTTGGAATAGCTGGATATTCAAATAATGGATCGTTGGTCGTTTCTCCGTGGTTCAGAAAAAGACATTCTTCTGCTACACGCGCAGGAAGGTTCATCAGATGCTCAGGAACCCTAGCCTTTCGCAGCACCCATTCATTTACACGCTCTCTCTTTAAATACTTGTCACTTCTGAAGCAATGTTCTCACACCATTCCGTCAGATCCAGCAAAATGATTCTAGCTTCAAACCTTTGAAAATGTGTGTTTTCTGGTTCCCACAACAGCGATCTCAATCTTACAGTAGCATAGCAGGACTTGGAAATCTAGCATGAACGCAGTTCCAGTTCAGCACACTGGTTTTCTATAATGTCCCCTCATTATACGTGATATCAGACGACTAA
>CM065728.1:44503019-44508019 GCA_033310375.1 Conus canariensis | reverse complement strand
GAGCGGTGCGCTGGCTCAGACACATACTTTGCATGTGTACATTATAAATCTTTCACATTATTGACCCCTGACATAGACTGTCCAATCATTAATAGTAGTGTATTAATTTTGAAACAGTAGCACTAGTAAACAGTAACCATCACTTTGAGAAGGTAAATGTTGATGTTATAGTAATACGTGTGGATGGGCATCAGTAACATAAATCATAGTGCATACCTACATGACTAGCGTGAGTGTGCAATACATGTAAACAATTTTCCTCCTGAAGTTCTTATCTTCGATGGAATTTCAGCCCAGGCGGAAGCGAGTTCCAGAAAAGAGGACAAGATCAACACCTCCTTTCAAAAAATCAATTCCAGGTATGGGAACCTGGAGTTATGTAGCATTCCTAGAATTCATGACAAATTTGGAATCAAAAGTTTGAGGGGCTACTCCAGACATAATATTTTTGCGTGAACAGTCCTTTATTGATAGTAAACATATCCCTTCGTTGTAGAACTCCTATTTGAATAATTATGATCTGATCCTGTAAGGCTCGGGAATTTAAGAACTGCTTTAAGGGCAAGTTTGTAGGCGCTGATCAAAGGTTTCATTGAATTTTCGCTGGCTGAGTCAAATAGCGTCGAACAGTAATTAATTGAAGAGAATATATAGGCATTCAAGAATGATTTTCTGATGTGGAAGATAAAGAAGTGCTTAATCCTGCATGAGAGGAGAGAGAGAGAGAGAGAGGAAAAGAGAGAGAGAGAGAGAGAGAGAGAGAGGAGAGAGAGAGAGAGAGAAACGGAAACGGAAACGGAAACGGAAACAAGGATAGAAAATGGAAGACGGTGAGAAAACAGAGAGACAAAATAAAAGAAATATAGACAGTTGGGGGGAAAACCCCGAAAAACTAAACAAACGAAAAGCGTGAGTAGCAGTTTCTGTCCTGTATCCGCACATGCAAATCCCACCATGCAGAACGTCTACCATGATCCACGTTGTCTGTCACTGGACACAACAGTTGGTTCAGCGAAGAATCATCAGGCAGACTGGAGGGACAAGCAGCCATAGTTCGTTATTTGACGCATCGTCAAAGATATAGAGGGTGGAGGACCAGCGTCTCGACTCGCTTTCCCCACTAGTCGCCCTAATCGAAGTCTCTTCTGCTCGCAAAAGTCACTTACCGCTTCAGGGCGAGAAATCCGTTCAGTTATCGGCTGCCCTCTCTGATTACCACGCGTGCCAGCAGTTCAGCGAAGCGAGGTCGTCCTTCTGCCTGCACGTAGTCCACGCTTGCAGGTCGATCACCGTGTGTGTGCTTCAACCTTGTCTGTTGGACACTACCAGCCGTGATGTGTAGCAAACCACCAGCCAGCCCATGAAGTAGGAACCTTGACTGTTGGACACTACCAGCCGTGACGTGTAGCAAACCACCAGTCAGCCCATGAAGTAGGAGGCAGACACAGAGCCAGTCGAGTCGACAGGATGCAGTAAATGCTTTCAGTGTGCGCAATGGAAGTATACTGCTTCACGGCAAAGGTACTAATCCTGTATCTTCCTCATCTTTGGCAATATGTTTTCTCTTGTGGTTTATCATCTGAACAGGTACGCGTTCCTTTTCATCTTCCTCCCTCCTCTTTTGCACGATTATTTCAACCTCCCGCCCCATCTTTCCCCTCCCCTTAACCCCTTCACTCTGTATTCCGAGGTATCCTGGCTTGAATGGGAAGATGTCTATTACGAAAGCAATAGTTCCTGTGAAAGACTCGCATTGAATATTGAATTGCTGATTTTGTAAACAACAATAGATGACATTTTCGATTTGCTGCTGCTAATGCAAGATTTTTTTCAATCAACAGATCAAAGATCAAGCCACCATACTTTTTGCAATGTAAGAAACTTAACATGTGACTTTCAGGCACATGCGTAAACTAAATTTTGATAATTCCCTCCGACATAGACATGAAAAGAGCTACTCTCAATTGCCTGTGTATCGCTTACCAACGAGTTAGATCATGTTCTTTTCACGTGAACGTGAAAAAAACAACTACAAAAAAAAAACAACAACAACAAAACGTCTTTGATATCAAGACAGGGAGTGGAGTAAATTATCATAATATTTAAATATTTGCTACACTCCTTGCCTGAAAAAATCAAGGTATCTGGACTAAGGTTTGTGTTTGTTTTTTTAATCATAATTGTCTGCTTCTGCTTTTCCTGTGTTAACCGGTAAATGCTGACGGCTTAGGAGCGGCCTCTGTCTCTCTCTCTCTCTGTCTCTGCCTCTGTCTCACACACACGCACACACGCACGCACGCACACACACACACACACACACACACACACACACACACACACACACACACACACACCACAGAGAGGCGCTCGCGCGCGCGTGTTTGTATGTGTATGTGTGTGTGTGTTTGAGAGAGAGAGAGAGAGAGAGAGAGAGAGAGAGAGAGAGAGGAGGAGAGAGAGAGATGGAGAGACAGGGAGACAGGGAGACAGAGACAGTGAGAGTCCAAAAGTGGTGATGTGTTTGTGTATTTCTGTCTGTCTGTCTGTGTCTGTGTGCATGTGTGTGTGTGTGTGTGTGTGTGTGTGTGTGTGTGTGTGTGTGTGTGTGTGTGTGTGTGTGTGTGTGTGACTGTGTGCGTGTGTCTGTTCTGTGTCTGTGTGTCTGTCTGTCTGTGTGCGTGCATGCGTGCGTGTGCGCCTGCATGTGTTTGAGCGCGAGCGCGCGTGTGCGTGTGCATGTATGTGTGTGTGTTGTGTGTGTGTGTGTGTGTGTGTGTGTGTGTGTGTGTGTGTGAGAGAGAGAGAGAGAGAGAGAGAGAGAGAGAGGAGAGAAGAGAGAGAGAGATTAAAAACTGGTGATCCATGTTTCATTTATGCTGTACGGTACGTGAAATGAATTTATGAAAACAATAGAATAGCAAACCAAAACGTAACAAAACTTGTTTTCCGTGTGTCAGTCAGCTGGCAAGCCACAGTCTTCAACAAAAAGCAAGGACCAGTAGGAAAATGTGTTGCCTTTTTTGATGTTTCGTAAAATTATTTTGTTACTTTTCTCGCGCGCACAACACCTTTAAGGGTGGTGAGTGGAAAACAGCCAATGTACTAATAATCCTGTCCGATGCACGTGTGTCAGACAAAAAGGAGACAGCTTTGGAATCTGGATCATCGTGCCAAATTTCATTCTTAGGTCCTTGTCTCTTGTTGAAACCTGTATTTTTGAGGAGCAGGCATGGTAACGTACTTGTTGAGTTAAGTATAGGCATGGTTGCTTATTTTGTGAGTTAAGTATACAATCTCATTAAGGTAATACAGAACAAAGATGACTCTTTTTTTTTGGTTGAGTATAGACTTACATGCAGGGTTTACAGTACAAAGCTTGCATGGCGACTTTTTTTTGGTTGAGCATAGATTCCTAACAAGGTTAGTGTAAAGAACACATGGATTTTTTCACTCTTTGTTTTGCGAAAATGCATGGTGACTTATTCTATCGTGTTGAACATATATTGTTATTTCAGTTGTACAATACAAAGAATACTTGGAAATTTTCCTTTTGCGTGGAGTATACATTCTTCAATAGGCAGTAGGTCTTCTGTAGACCAGTTGGTTGCCTTCTTAGCTAGCTTACTCGAATGTCTGCTAACAACAGTCAGTTATTTTTTTAACCATTCTGATTTATCCCCACTAAGTGTGGGAGGAACTACATCGCATCCAGTGCTGGATCCACCTGTGGCAATCTCTATCATCTCTCGACACTCGTCATTGTCTCCACCATGGACACCCTTTTGAACCCCTCCGCATTCGACTCGTCTTCGGACGTGACCGGATCTGACGTACCCAGAAAAGAGATGAACCATGGACTGAATCTCATCACCAAGATTGAAACGTACTCTTCTCATCAACGCTTTCTCCGAACTTGCCTGAAGAAACATGTTACACCTGGGGAATGAGAATCTCATTTGCTTTTTCAGCTTTACCCCAGGTACACACTCTACATAAGGGAATTCAACAAACGCTGTCTTCAACGGAGATTTCCATAGCAAAACAGTGCAGAGAATTCTATCTGAGGTCAGTCGACTCCCTGCGTATCCAGCTCGAACAGCTGAAAAGTTCACTCCAGAGTAAGGTTAGTAACGAACATTATCAACAGTTTGTTTCTAAACTTAAGGTTATAGCTAGCAAAACCAGAAAACAACACAACTATACTAAGAAAAGTAAACTTCAGTCACTCCTGTTTAATCAGGACACGTTTCGCGCCCGGGGTTTGAAGACCCTAAACCCTCAGTACTTGGGTTCCCCCCAAAAGAATAATCGTCACTTCCGAAAAAGACGTAGGAAAACGGTGATCCCTACAGATGAGAAGCAGGTGGTCAACTTGTCATCAGTACAACTCACCGAAGACCAGTTACGGCTGCTAGCGTTTGGACCCAAGTTTTGTCCCACCCCCACTTCGTATAACGAAGAACAGTTACTGGATGACACCATGGAAGGCCTGAGGAGGATCCGACTCAGAGAGTACTGGTTTGATGAGGACACTCCCGCCCTCATTCCTTCTCGACCTCGGTTTTATAAAAAGAGCTTTTGGCAACCCCCCAAAGGAAGAGACTAGGCTCTGGAGGCATACAGTTCCGCCATAGTGACTAAGGTGACTTCCCATGTCGCAGAGGGTCCCCAGCACCACAACCTGAGTAAGGCTAGCAGAACCGCCCTTCACCAGTTGAGACAGCTGGTTCAGAACCGAACCCTACGCATTTCCCAGGCAGACAAGGGCGGCGCTGTGGTGGTGCAGGACTTCAACCAGTATCATCAAGAAGCCCTCAAACAACTGAACAGCACTGGTCACTACCAGCGCCTCAACGCAGATCCCACTGCTGACATAGCGAACAAATCAAATCTACTCATGAACCAGCTTCATGAAGAAAACGCCATTGACCTCAAGACTTATGAATGGGGACTAATAGACAAAGACAGCGTGAGAACACATTCGTTTTATCATCTACCCA
>CM065728.1:44483019-44490519 GCA_033310375.1 Conus canariensis | reverse complement strand
ATTTTCTGTTATAAGAAAACTGCTTTTGTACAAGTGCAAGCAATGTAAACATATGATCAATAGTCGAGTAACCTTTTTTAAAGCCTGCTTGATGATCACCTGTGATGTTATTTTCTTCTATCCATTCCTGCAGTCTATGATTAATAATCATTCCAAACAATTTACTACTGATATCACATAGGGAAATCCCTCTATAATTGCTGGGATTGTTAACATCGCCCTTCTTATAAAATGGCAGAATAATTGATTCAGTCCAGTTATCCGGAAACGTACCACTATCAAATAATATATTAAACAACTTTAGAAAGAAGTTTACCACCTGGTTAGAAGAATGTTTGAATAATTCACCAATAATGCCGTCAGGGCCAGCTGCCTTACGATTTTTCAGTTTTCCTAGTGCTAATAGTACTTCCTCTTGTGTGATTGGTCGGTTCATATACTCACCACTGCCTACATCAAACACTTCTTCGAATGGTGTGTTATCAACATTTGAATCTAATAAGGTTTGGAAATGCTGAAACCATGCATCAAGAGTAATACTGTTTCTAGGCTGTCTTCTTTTGACCGAAACTCTGCGGATATTACTCCAAAATTCCTTTTGGCACTTTATAGATGAAACGAGTTTATCTAATAAAGACTTATTGAACACTTTCTCTTTCCTCTGTAACAAGTGCTTATACTCCCGTCTAGCAATTGTATAAGCGTCCCTATCTTCTGTTTTTAAAGTGCGACGACTAATTCGTAATAATCTCCTTGCATTTCTTTTACTAGTATCACATTCTTTATCATACCAATCAGTCGATGTTTTACTGCTATCCAAAGATATACATCTTTTCATACAAACAGCACTTTCTTTTATGCATGCATTAAACATGTTCAGCGCTCGATTTACATCCACATCTAATAAATGCATTGCACTATCTAGCTTTGCTTGAGTTTCTACACTACATAATATATCTTGAAACAAACTAGCATTTTCATCATTCCATACAATTTTTTCTATGACATATTTCTGTTCAAGGTTGCAGGCATGCACAATACTTTCTTTAGGAAAAACAACATGAAGTGACACAGGTAAATGATCAGAGTCAATGCGTTCTAAGACACTTAACCTGCATGAATCAAACAAACGAGCAAATAAATCATTAGAAAATATGAAATAATCGTCAACGCTGCATCCAGAGTCAGAAATGTATGTGTAGCAACCTTCAAGGTCGCCTTTACACACTCCGTTAAGAATACACAGATCAAAAGCAGTGCATACATTCAGTAACATCTTTCCATAGTTGTTTAAAATGCAGTCTTGAGAGTGCCGGTTAATACTAAGAGGATGGCTGTCATACTGTTTATCAGAATCATTATTTCCAGAAATATCCTGTGAAATATTAGAGGTTCTACTATTTAAATCACCATTCAAAATAACATAAACATCTCTGGAAAGTAACAAATGAAAGAGACATTCTTCGAGCAAATTAATACCACTATCAATATCAAAATGGGTATAAAACGGAGAACCTTCAGGTGGTAGGTAAGAGCAAAAATATAGAACATCTTTATCTAGGCCAAATAGTTTTTTATCAATCAAAAAGACACAGAAATTATCATGATCAACATCAATAGTCTTAACAAAGGAGGAGAACTCCTTTCTTATCAAGCAAATTACCCCTCCCGACCTTCTCCCTTGTTTTGAAAGTTTAATGGCGGGTTTACAAAATACATCATAGCCAACAAAGGAATCAGCACGACACTCTTCCATAAATGTTTCGATGAAAACACACAAAATCAAATTCATAAATGAAGGACAGAAAATCATGGTCAGTAAGTTTAGAAAATAAGCCATTCACATTCCATAATAAAAAGGAGAACGGTTTATTTACATCTGTACATTCCGCGTCCTTTACTTCACTGCACGTGTTTTCAGCACATTGCACAAGCTCACCGCCCTGACCCACAAAACACCGCTCACCACTGCCACTGCCACCAGTGACAGGCGTTTCTACCGGTGTATGTTTTCTGTGGTTCCCCTCACTTGTCACACCTGTGTTGAGAAAATTTTCCTCACGTGGCCGGCCACCCCCCTATCTGGACTCTTTTAAGTTACCTTGATCATCTAGGAAATATTTTCTACCGTCAACAAGCAGGTGATCAAAAATCATCGTTGCTCTTTTTCCCTCGGATCTTGCTCTCTTCAGGTGAGGGGTAAGGCCACGTCTAATTTCGCGTACACGAGTGGAAAAATCCTCTCCTATAAAAACGTCGCTCCCTTTTAATTTCCTCTTTTCTTTCAGGATACGCAATTTGTCCTTGTAAGAGGAGCAACGAACAATGATAGGAGAGTCTGATTTTTGATTTAACCTGTGAGCTCTATCAAACTCTATGTCCCGCGTCAGTTCAAGTTTATCCGAAATGAGGTCATGAATTTTACCTTCACACTGTTCAGCAGATTCATTCTGACCTCTGGGAATACCGTAAAAGATCAAATTATTACGTTTAGACCTTCCCTCCAGATCGTCAGTTTTTAATTCTAATTTTTCCATTCTTGTCACGAGGTCAGAGTTCTGTTTTACCAGGTCCGAATTTTCTTTTCTTAAAGTCTCCACCTCTTCCCTCAGATCCTTTACACCACTTTGTAGCGCAGTGAACTGGTCATTTAGAAAACTGATGCTCCTCTCCATGTCCGTAAATTTGTCGTTCATTTCTTTAAAATCACAGTTCATTGTCCTCAACATACCCATGATGTCGGCATTGGTGGGTTGTTGAGGAGATGAGGATGTCGTCCGTCTGCTGTCCGCCGGTGAAGCTCCAGTCCTGTCCACGCTGACCCTGCGTCCTGAGGTGCCGAGCCGTGCCTGCCTCAAGCTGTCCGACCTGGGTCCTGGGTTCTGCTCCACGTCTCCACAGCGTAGAAGAAGTCCGCCCCAGCGCTGGACTGATCGGGTTTTCTTCTTGACACAGCTGTTGGGCAGTTGACCAGAGAGAGAGAGAGAAGAGAGAGAGAGAGAGAGAGAGAGAGAGAGAGAGAGAGAGAGAGAGAGAGACGAAATACTTTATTCAGATTTAGACCTAGGCCCCCATCTGAAGGGGCAAACTCGTTGTATAATCTCATACACACATACATACAAAACGGAATTTAAGACACTGGTCACAAAGCATTTGTCATGCGCAAAGCAATAATAACACAAAGCAAACCAAAACAAAAATTTCGATATTGAGAGAGAGAGAGAGAGAGAGAGAGAGAGAGAGAGAGAGAGAGAGAGAGAGAGAGAGAGAGAGAGAGTCAAAGTAAAAAAAAAATAATTGTCAGGCCTCTGGCCCAAAGCAATGAGAGTGAGCGAGCCAGATACACATTATATTAATTACAAAATATCAATACATTGGTTTCTCAAACTCAGCGCCTTATACACAAACAGAGAAATATTCATAATTACATTTTCATTTTCATTGGCAAGAATCAAAGAAAGTTTGAATAATGATGGGTATCTGCAGTACTTATCAGGTATTAATTCATCCCTCAAATCGTTATATTTCGGGCATATGAAAAGAAAATGAACTTCAGTTTCAAGAGCATTTAAACAAAATGGACAATTGTTGTTACGGTTGTTTAGAGGTGATTTATATTGCAAGTAGCTGTGTTTTAAGGGAGACATACCAATTCGAAATCTTGCAAGACATTTTCGCAAATACACATTTTTAAGCTTAAACAAATATACTTTTGGAGAAAATGTAGAACCAAAAGTTGAGTATACATTAAAAAAAATGATGGGTCTCCAGTGCAGCATGCCAGTCTTGTGTAAATGAGTCAATAAGTCTAAATTCTGAGAGAAATAATTTTACGCTTCCCACACCTTGTGCTTCCCAAACTATTCCAAAGAGAGAGAGAGAGAGAGAGAGGGGGGGGGGGAGAGAGAGAGAGAGAGAGAGAGAGAGAGAGAGAGAGAGAGAGAGAGTATTTAGGGAACCGTTTATTACAGATAGATAGATAGACAGATAGATAAATGAATGTGTGTTTTGTGTCTGTGGTGTATAGATGGACAAAGATAGCTAGCTAGCTAGCTAGATAGATGGATAGATGGATAAATGGATGAATGAATGTGTGTGGTGTGTGTGTGTGTGTGTGTGTGTGTGTGTGTGTGTGTGTGTGTGTGTGTGTGTGTGTGTGCATAAAAAGAGGGACAGAGATAGGTATCTAACTAAATCGACAGACAGGTAGATAGATGGGTAAGTAGGTAGATATACTGATAGATAGATAGACAAGTAAATAGATAGATATATAGAGATAGGTAGATGAAGAGAGAGAAAGAGAGACAGACAGACAGACAGTACAGTGGGCACAGTATTATACAATGTAGTAAACATACAATAGCATAACATCAAGAAACGCTCATGCCGAGATTGTACAACACAGTACATTCACATCATGATTTTTTTACTGTCCAGCCGATCACTAAGGCCACATCAAGGCCGCAAGCCAGTGGAAATCAGATCTGTGTAAAAGTAGTACGGCATGTATACTGCAGCACAATACACTGCGGTACAGTACAACACTGAACGATACAACGCCATGCAATAAGGCCAAACAATACAAGGCAGTACAATGACATACCATAAGGTGCCGTACCGCATAACAAACGCAGCGCAGCACGGTTCAACACTGTTAACAACCCAACCCAACCCAACCCAACCCAACCCAACTCACACACACACACACACACACACACACACACACACACACACACACGCACGCACGCACGCACGCACGCACGCACGCACGCACGCACACACACACGCACGCACGCACACATACACACACACACACACACACACACACACACACACACACACACACACACACTCAACAGTGTAAAGACACAAAGCAACCAAACTTCGTACAGTTAAACTAAACACAACATAGCATACAGTTTAAGGCTTCGTTCGGAGGCGTAGCTCGCAGCGAGCGGTCTAATCCATGCACTCTCTGTCACATCTGGTGAGCCATGGAGGTCACAATATGCAGTGGTGACAGGTAAAATAAATGCAGTACAATACAACAAACAACACGACACGATACAATATTTTCAGTCATTAGTGTTTGTTCTCTCGTCCCAGAAGCAAGTTTATTCTTGAATAATTCCTTTGGGTTTTAGAGACTTTAGGAGCGCGTCTTAAATTTGTCCCGAGTGAGGGAAACGGAAGTGATCTACGCTGTCGGTAGTCATATTATTCATGATTAGAAATCGTGACTCCTCCTCCTCCTCCTCCCCCTCCTCCTCTTCCTCTTCCTCCTCCTCCTTCTTCTGCTCCTCCTCCTTCTTCTTCTCCTTCTTCTGTGCACAAGGTCTAAAATAAAACGATTGTTTGTTTCAGCGAGAAGACTTGATCCTACCATTTATACACCCAGCTTGAAATGTCAATGGGCAATGGGAATGGGAGAGGGCAGGGATGTCTGACGTGCCCATCTTCTCTCCAAGCATCGAAGGGTGGAGTTAGAGGGAGGCGGGGGGGGGGGGGGGGGGGGGGGACAGACCCCGCCTCATATTGGGTTCTAACATAGGATCGTTCTGTTCCATGCTAGTCGTTTTCCTGGAAGAGGAAAACACACGTTAGAACGTTTTACCCCAGGACCAGTCGTTCACTCCCACCATCCTGCAGTGACAAAGAATATGGCTGGGAGTGAATACACCACCTCTACCCTGCTGGGTAGGATTGGCGTGCGGAAATTCATAACTGCTCGTTTTGTCCTGGAAGCTACTGTCAACGAGCCATCGTTAAGAACACAGCCATACATCGTGTGCGGAGACACAGTTACCACCGTTGCTCAACCTCCGCGGAAGAGGTAATGGTCCCAACCAGCCCTGTTGATCATTCACATTATCAAGAAAAGCAACCGAACTGCTCTTCAGGAAAAACTGATGGAAATATTGGAAGGTGACCCTGGCAGATGAAGCCATTGAATTTTGGTGGGCGTCCGGGTAAAGGGCAGACCACGAACCCTTCAGGAAGATGATGCAAAAGCTACTGAACCTATTTTAACCAAGTTTCTTTGTGTGTTCTGTGTCGTCTTTCTTGCTGTTTCAGTGGCCATTGCACCCACCCAGTCCATAGCCACAGCACCACAACTCACAGGCAGCAGTCAATGTCAAGTACCAAAGAGGCAACCCACCAGAGGGGACACTGCTCTGCTGCCGAGTCACTTGGATGGTGTTTAGTGGTTCCTGTTTTGATCCAACATACGCAGGACACCACCTATTGAGCCCCCTACTAACGACAACAATTGCTTCGGCGCGGACCAGGCTTGAGTGAGTTCTCCCTCCGGAGGGCGCCACTATGTCCGTCCAACGACAGTCACCATAAAGGTACAGACGTGGAGAGTAATCGAAACTGAGGTCACCATGATAACGGGGAATGAAAGGTCACAAAATTTGTGACATTCTGTGTGTGTGTGTGTGTGTGTGTGTGTGTGTGTGTGTGTGTGTGTGTGTGTGTGTGTGGGTGCGTGCGTGCGTGCGTGCGTGCGTGCGTGAGTGCGTGCGTGAGTGCGTGCGTGTGTGTGTGTGTGTGTGTGTGTGTGTGTGTGGTGGTAGTAGTAGTAGTAGTAGTAGTAGTAGTAGTAGTAGTAAGTAGTAGTAGTAGTAGTACTTCAATTTTACGTCTTTTCACATATGTGATATTAGACGAAGAGAGAGAGGGAGAGAGAGAGAGAGAGAGAGAGAGAGAGAGAGAGAGAGAGAGAGAGAGAGAGAGAGAGAGAGAGATGCATAAATTCTATGTAAGTGTATGCATAATGTGGTTATCTAAGTGCATATATATGTCCCTCTAAGCATCCCTACAACATACCTACAAATAATCTTAAAGTAAATCTTTAACTGGACTGTGTGTGTGTGTTGTGTGTGTGTGTGTGTGTGTGTGTGCGTGCGTGCGCGGTGTGAGTGTGAGTGTGTGTGTGTGTGTGTGTGTGTGTGTGTGTGTGTGTGTGTGTGTGTGCTGAACGATGATGATGATGAAGATAATGCTACAGATTTCCATTCAGGTCTGACGCTGCGTGACGCCACCTTTCACAAGATATCCCAGGGTCGAACAGACCTGAGAATTTTACACCAAAAATTGGAACTACGCTCTCAAACACTCACCCATTAAATGGATGAAACTCAAATGTGTAGTCCCAGTCTTCCCAACCGAGCCCTTATCAAATTCACTCAGGGTGGGAGCCGGTCGGGGCGGAAAAATCCCACAAAGAAATGGCTCTGATGGG
This sequence comes from Conus canariensis, assembly GCA_033310375.1. Lineage (NCBI taxonomy): Eukaryota > Metazoa > Mollusca > Gastropoda > Neogastropoda > Conidae > Conus > Conus canariensis. Next base: position 44,483,270 of record CM065728.1, on the reverse strand, counting down.
CATCGAATCCACGACCTCCCAGCCAGGAGACCGCGACGCCAAGCACTTCGTCACGGCGGCTGGCGCTTCGACAAAACTTTACAGAAAATTTGGATATGACGCAAGGATGAACCCGTTAAATTTTGATGAGGATACGTGTGTTGAATCTAGAGATAGGGACAGATCTGGTATCCATCCAATATTAGCGGAGTTGAACATTCTCCCAGTTACCCTTCCAGTGTTTTTATATATATGTTTTGACTTTCCGTCGG
>CM065728.1:44447910-44460410 GCA_033310375.1 Conus canariensis | reverse complement strand
CACACACACACACACACACACGCACGCACGCACGCACGCACACGCACAGGCACAGAGACAGAGGAAGTGTGGGTCCATTCAAATAGCAGAAAACGTGACAGTTTTAGCGAACACACGAACGTTTTTAGTCTTAATTAAACAAAAACATCAACTTGCCAACAACTGAACATTTGTTCATCTTGGCAAATGTTCTAACCTATTCCAAAACACTAATGACCCACACGAAATGGTCGTGTTGCTGTTTTCGGTTGTGTTTGGTTGTGCTTGTTTTTCAGCAAGCATTGTAATATTAAAAGAAAAAAAACTTGAAGGTGATGCAAGTGTCTCCGTTTCAACTGGAACCAACACAAATGCTAAAGAGTCATGCAACAATATCAACTTCACGATCTTTCAAGCATTCGAATGATCATGATATTTTAAAGAGGTTATTATGTTTGTTCTGTGTGTTGCTTGAATGATTTTGACGTATTTGTACTACGTCAGGAGCAAGACGAGGGTTTTTGTTTGTTAATATTTTTCAGTGTGTGTGTGTGTGTGTGTGTGTGTGTGTGTGTGTGTGTGTGTGTGTGTGCACGCGCGCACGCGTGTGCGTGCGTGCGTGTGTGTGCGTGCTGTGTGCGTGCGCGCGCGCGCGCGCGCGTGCGCGCTGTGTGTGTGTGTGTGTGTGTGTGTTGTGTGTGTGTGTGTGTGTGCGTGTGTGTGTGTGTGCGTGTGTGTGTTGCATTATGTCAGGAGCATGACATGGGTTCTTGTTTGTTACTATTATTCAGTGCGTGCGTGCGTGCGTGCGTGCGTGCGTGCGTGCGTGTGTGTGTGTGTGTGTGAAACTGGAAACACTTTGAACTCGCCATAAGCTTTTGCTGTTTGCTCGTCAATAACATATGTTTTTAGTTTTCTGCTTCGTTTTTGTCAACAGACCTAATTCCATTGTGCGTCGTGAATACCGTTCTGACTCTTGTCATGATGACAGCGAATAAATGATTGCCAAAGGAAGTCTATGACGACGAATGAACGAGAGCCGACGAAAGTCCACGACGACAATCGAATGAACGAAAGCTGAGGAACGTCCATGACGACAAATGAACGAGAGGCGAGGAAAATCCACAATGATGAATGAACAAGAGCCGAGGAAAGTCCATGGCAATGTCTGAACGACAGCCGAAGAAAGTCCATCACGACAAATGAACGAGAGGCGAAGAAAGTCCATGTCGACGAATGAACAAGAGCCGAGGAAAGTCCACAACGACGAGAGCCCAGGAAACTCCAGAACGACGAATGAACGAGAGCCAAAGAAAGTCCACGTCGACAAATGAACGACAGCCAAGGAAAGTCTACGTCGACGAATGAACGAGAGCCAAGTAAAGTCCATGTCGACGAATGAACGAGAGCCGATGAAAGTCCATGATGACATATGACCGAGAGCCGAAGAAAATCTACGATGACGAATGAACGAGGGCCAAGGAAAGTCAACGACAACAAATGAACGGCAGCCGAAGAAGTCCAGGATGACAAATGAACAAGAGCCGAAGAAGTCCATGATAACAAATGAACGAGAGCCGAAGACAGTCCATGATGACAAATGAACGAATGCCGAGGAAAGTCCATGATGACGAAAGAACGAGAGCCGAAGAAAGTCCATGACAAAGAATGAACAAGATGACGAATGAACAAGGGCCAAAAGAAGTCCATGATGATGAATGAGCAAGAGCCAAAGAAAGACCATGATGACAAATGAATGAAAGCGGATGAAAGTCCACAACGACGAATGAACAAGAGTGGAAGAAAGTCCACGACGACAAATGAACGAGAGCAGAAGAAAGTCCATGACGATGAATGATCGATTGCCGACGAAAGTCCATGACAGCGAATGAACAAGAGCCGAGGAAAGTCCATGATGACAAATGAACAAGAGCTGCAGAAAGTCCATGATGACAAATGAATGAATGCCGAAGAAAGTCCATGATGACGAATAATCGAGAGCCAAAGAAAGTCCACGACAACGAATGAACGAGAGCCGAGGAAAGTCCACGACAGCAAATGAACGAGAGCCGAAGAAAGTCCATGATGACAAATGACGAGTGCCGAGGAAAATCCACGACGGCGAATGAACAAAAGCTGAAGAAAGTCCGCGATGACGAATGAATGAGAGCTGAAGAAAGTCTATGACGACGAATGAACGAGAGCCGATTAAAATCTACGACAACGAATAAACGAGAGCCGAAAAAAAATTCTACGACAACGAATAAACAGGAGCCGATTTAAGTGTACGACTACGAATAAACGAGAGCCGAAGTCCAGGACGGCGAATACGATTATGATAGGCGCCTATAACGACTTCAAGCAAATAATAAATCCTTCAACCCCTTAACCCTCCCTCCTCATCACCCACCCCTCCCCTGCCCCTCCCCTTTTCTTAACTGTCACTCCCCTCGCTCTTCGACTCACCATCACCTATCCTTGGGCTAGGCACGGAAAGTGTCAAGCCAAACCCGAATGACACCTACTACCCCCCCCCCCCCCCTCCCCCTCCTCTTCCTTTAACTGTTACCCCCCTCCCTCTCCAACTCAAAAACTTCTCTTGAGCTAGGCACACCAGGTGTTGATCCAAATCCTTTTCAATCTACCTTATGGGTACTCTGGATACACGCCAACCTTACATCCAACCACAAAATAATTAAATCGAGTAAGAAAACCCTAGCGATGCGATTTAACAGTTGCAAAGCAAGACTGATTGAATAGCGGGGAGAAACCCAAGGGAAAGACTGAACAGCCAAAGATTTTCAAAGGAGAAGCCCCCTTCCCCTCATCTCCCCCCGCCCCTTCCCTTCCTTCCTGCAAGTTTTAAGGCCTTTAACTATGGGCGTCCTGACAAGTTTGGACCATATCCAGGTCATAGCACCTGCATCACCCCCCCCCCCCCCAACACACACACACACACACACACACACACACACACACACACACACACACACACACACACACATAACACACGTTTATGTTATTTTATTTCATTTCTTTTTTTTTTTTTTTTGTGCTCCTTATCCCCGTGACTGATTCTGCTTTGCTGATTTTCCCCCCAATATCCATTCTCCTAGATTTTGTCGATAATTTCTTTTTTCTGCTGTGAGTGTCCAAGATTCAGGCGCCTTGAAAAGTTTCCTGATGAACCGAAAAACGTTTATGATCAAGCAATCTTGGGTCGCCTTCTCTATGCTCTTTCTTCTTCTCGCTGATTCTGTTTTCCTGCTGGTTTTTTTTTCCCTTTTTTTTTCGTTTTTCTATTTCTGTTTACTAATGCCCCCCCCCCCCCCCCCTCCCTTTTTTTTTTTGGCTTCTTTCTTTATTTTTAGATTTCTACTGTGATTGTCCAAGATTTGGGCGCCTTGAATAGTTTTCTGGTGAACTGAGAAGCGTTTCTGAGCAAACCATTTTGGGTGTCTTCTGTTTCGCTCATTCTCCTCCTGCTGATTATTCTTTGCTGATGGTGCTGCTGTACTTTACTTTGTTGGTCTTCTCAGAGCTTCTCCAGCCCTTGTATCTCAAATTCTGAAGCAGCCTTCAACTGTTTCTTGGATTCTTTTTCTTCTCCCGGACGCTATCCATCTGTGGTTACGAGTCTGGACTTCTGAACAGGCGTCTTCATCCTTGGTGTCAGGAAGAGCGCTCTGGAGATATTAAAAAAAAATTATCCGGTTACATTTAGTCACGGGATAGAAAATTCACCCTTACACCAGTGGTGTGGTCAGAGACAATCATTTGGAAGTGAGTGCTGTTCAGAGCACGCAATTGTGTGACTGTCTCTTTTCTGGTCAGACTGCAAGAAGACAGCCTAGAGAGCAGATGGGCGCTGTTAGTTAGCCTGGCTTGGTAGCGGGCTAGTAGGTGATTTCAGGTCAGGGAAAGTCTTATTCCCCCTGAGTTTAATTTGTAAATATAGCACCAAGTGCTAGTGTAGACTAGGTGTCTACGGGTCTGAAAAGTAAGTGCTAAATTCGCTTATAAATTCACCAGGCAGTGGGGACTGGAAGATTTAAGAGTATTTTCATTTTTTGAATTTGCACTTAAGTTTTGCTTTGATGTTCATTGTATTTAGTCTACATATTGTGTTCTTTCCTAAAATGTATATAAACTTTGATAACGTTCATAAACCTGTTTAGGTTTATAAAGTTAATTGTCTTTGTAAAATGTTAACTGCATTTGAACAGAGATGACTTTCATCTTGCTTTTCTAAAGATCTTTCAGCAAACTATTTTAAAATCATAATCTCGGAGTTTAATTGTTAAATTGTTGGAGAGAGGCTTTAATGAACTTTGTATCTTACATTAGGGGTCTAGTTCCAGAGCGCTCGTTCCTGGGAAATACCTGGCTTTTGTGAGCAAGACTGGGGAAGGATTTCCGAACATATCCCCCTGTGACTGCAGGATGGGGTGTGTTGTGAACTGTTGTGAAGTGCTGCAATGTGCCAGTCGAGTGTGACACGTCGCTTCAGTCTGCATAACAAGTACAGTGTATAGGGTGAAAGAGTTTGAGTAAATGTGAGAGTGCTGTGTAGTTTTGTTTGGTTGATCTTGTTTATTGCTTATGTCTTTGAGTATTTGTAAATAGTAAAGGAAGGAGGGATTTTTGAATTCATGTGTATGTATCTGTTGAGCACCTTGTGAGAAGTGTGAGTGGATTGTGTGAACTTCACAGCGGTGACCCCGACTGAACCTTTTTTGTGTATGAAGTAAATTTGTTGTCAATCTTGATTACAAAAACACAGGTTTTCTTGAAATTTGAAGATTTCCCTTTTCATCTTTGGATATATAAGAATGCATTGAAGATTTTCATTCCCCTCCCCCATTCATTATCTGTATAGTCATGGAGTGTGAAAAGATATCCTTTTGAACCAGCCATATTTTCAAATTTAAATGAGTGATTGTTATTGAGTGCATGTTGTGAGTTCTTTTTATTTTCATTTTAATATTGTATTAAGGGGTTCCCTCCTTTTATAAATTTTGTATTGTGGTTTACTTTCAATATAAGTTTACTTGTGTTGCTATTGCTCTTTAGAGAAGGAAGTAGTTCTCATTTAATTGAAATAAAATATTTCCCCTTACGGTAGATCTTTATTAAATTTGGGGTACATTTCAAAATCTTGCCATATCATCAATAGAAAACAGTAAAATTTCCAAACAGTCCCTTCCTCTGGTATTTAAGTTCTAAAAAACTTCATGTAAAACTTCTGATATTTTGACTTATCTTCTAACTTTCAACATTTGGGTACGGGAGGTTTATAGTGTGTGACTGTGAAAATTATTACTTTACATTTTCATATTTCTGTTTGTTCTTGCGTACTTAATTAAAAGATGGTTGTGTTTGTTTTACATATCTTTCACAAGAACAGTTATAATGTTAACATTGTAGAATGAGATCTAAGAATCTTCTGTTCATTTTCAAAGGTTTTTTTTTATTGTGTTTCGTGATAAGCAAAATGGAGGACTTTGATCGCTTTGTAGCTCAGGGGAAAAAAACTGGGTTATACTGATGATAAATTATCAGAGTATGTATCCCAGTGTGAAGAAAGAGCACTGAGGCGAAAAGAAAGGGAACAGGAAAAAGAGATTCAGATGAAAGAAAGAGAACAGGAAAGAGAACACCAGCGACACTTGGACATTAAGAGACTGGAAATGGAAAAAGAAGAAAAAGAGGAAATAAGAGAGCTCGAAGAACTGGATAGAATCAGAAAATATGAACTGGAGTTGAAAAAACTGGAGCATGGTGCTCATGGACAAACTGAAAATGAAGGTGAAGGACCCATGGCCCCTCCCCATAAATCCCCATACATCCCTAAACTACCTGCTTTTGATGAGCAAAGAGATGATATTGATTCCTTCTTGTTTCGATTTGAAACACATGCTGCCACATGTAACTGGCCAAAAGACAGATGGGTGCTGTATGTTGCTTATTTTTTTCGTGGAGGTGCTCTATCATTATATCACTCACTGTTGGCTAAACAGACTATCACCTGGGAGGATTTGAAAGCGGAGCTTTTAAAGAAATTTCAATGTACCAAGGAAGGTTTTCGCGAGAAATTTCGCTCGGTTTGACCAGACCTGACTGAATCTTTTGCAGCTTTTTTTTTATCCGTACTGGCCATCTATTAGACAGATGGATAGAGTTGTCTAAAATTCCGCAAAATTTTGCCGATCTCCGTGACCTTTTTCTGCAAGAGCAAATTTTGCAGAGTGTTTCCAAAGACCTTGCAATTTTTCTTCGGGAACGTTCATTCAAAAGTGCAGAACTATGTCAAATTGCTGACCTGTACAAAAGTGCGCACCCAGGGAAAACTTTTGCTCGGAAAGCAGAGTTCAAGGTGTATGACACGAATGTCGGTTACGTTGCACTGAACCAAGACAATCTCCAACACGACCAGCGTAGTCGTAGACATCAGCGCGGTCGTGGTTCCTATCGTGGCACAAACCAGTCCGGATTTTCAAATCCGACCCAGGCTCAGCACGCACAACCACAGACAAACCCTGGTAACATGAACAGGCGCCGTTTTGGTAACCGGGGAGGTACTTCTACTCGTGGTGCTCACACAGGTAATAAGGATGTACAATGCTCGACATGTGGCCGTCGTTTTCACAAACGAGACACTTGCCCTTATGTACAAAAAGGTAATGTAGCTGAATCAGTCTCCGAGAAAACATCTAAACATGTGCTGGTATCACAGGATACAAGGAATAGCCTTCTTATTGAAGACTGTGCCATCAATGGATTTTCAGGCACTTTACTTAGAGACACAGGCTGTACAACAGCAGGTGTTAGGAAGTCTTTTGTACAGGCTAACCAGTACACTGGTGAGAGACAGAATTGTCGCTCCTTTGGTGGGAAGATTGAGTCATTCCCCTTGGCTGAGATAAATGTTGCTACCCCCTACTTTACAGGTTCTTTGATAGCTTGTGTCATTGAAGACCCGGTCACTGATCTCATTCTTGGTAACTTGCCTGGTGTAAAAACTGCTTGTGGTGGACAGGGTGGTTCATTTGTTTGTGACGCTCATGCTTTGGTGACTACCAGGGCACAGCAAAGAGACTCTGGCAGGCCAACTAAACCTTTAAATGTACCTGACATGTCTGGTTTGAATGTGACGCCAGAAAAACTCAAACAGCTACAAAAGTCTGACACAAAACTTTGTTTCGAAGTGCCACATGTGCAAATACAGACAAGACCAAAACACATTATGTTGTCAAGGATGATATTTTGTATCGTGTTTTTAAAGACGATGTGGAACATGTCATGCAGGTGGTTGTACCAGAATGTTTGAAAACGTGTGTTGAAGACAGCTCATGATGCTGTCATGTCTGGACATTTTGGTGTGAGACGTACATTAGTGCGTGTGTTCACTTCATTTTTTTGCCTGATGTAAGGAAAGATGTACAGAGGTACTGTGAATCATGTGATGTTTGCCAAAAAACTGTACCCAGGGAAGAGTACCATGTGCACCCTTGGAGAAGATGCCAATTATTACAGAACCGTTTAAGAGGATTGCAATTGATCTGGTTGGTCCCCTTAAACCAGCGTCCTCATCAGGACACCAGTGGGTGTTGACTATTGTTGATGTAGCCACACGATACCCAGACGCTATTCCTCTGAAAAAGATAGACACAGTGACAGTGGCAGAAGCTTTGTGGGGAGTGTTTTGTAGGATGGGTTGTCCTGCGGAAATCCTCTCGGATTGCGGCACCCAGTTTGTGTTGAAACTCATGACTGAGGTCTACCGTTTGTTGGGCGTTGTTCCTTCTACCACCTCGCCCTACCACCCCCAGTATAATGGACTGGTGGAAAGGTTTAATGGTACCCTTAAGGCAATGTTACACAAGGTAGCACTTGATTGTCCCAAAGACTGGGATAGATACATTCCCGCACTCTTGTTTGCCTACCGTGAACTGCCAAATGCAAGTAGAGGTTTTTCCCCCTTTGAACTGTTGTTCGGTCGCTCTCCCCGAGGTCCAATGCAGATCATTGCTCAGAACTGGTCAGGAACCAGTCAGTCTGAAGATGACAAACTTTTGTTTATGTGTTTGACCTCAAAAACAGGATTGTTGACACATGTACTCTGGCTCAGGAACAGGTGAAGTTGTCTGCCCAAAAGCATAAAATGTACGCTGACAAAAAGGCAAAGGTTCGCACTTTAGGTCCTGGAGACCAGGTTCTGGTGTTGCTATCTGATAAAGACATTAAACTTCAGGTCAAATGGAAAGGACCATACAAAGTGCTGGAAAAAAAACAGGTCTTGTGGATTACAGAATTGACATGAATGGTGATGGAAAAGTTTTCCACATAAACATGTTGAAGTTATATCACGTTAGACAGGCAGATGTGTGCATTACTGTCAATTCCAGTGTGCAGGCAAATGAACACAATTGTGACAATGTTTGTTCTTTTGATGATTTAAAGGACATCTTACCTGTGGAATATCTGACTGTATATCCAACCAGACAAAAGATTGCTGGTGAGAGTGTGGTGCATGCTGCATCAGTGGGTGTGGTTCAGGAACCAACAATGACATCACTCTACCGACCGTTCCCTCAGTAAAAATTGAGACTTACAGGGACGTTCACATTGACCAGTCATTGACAGAAGACAAAATACGTGACCTTGAGGCTGTTTTTTCAGACTTTTCTGACATTCTTACTGACAAACCTGGAAACGCAACAGCTGTTGACCCACATCGCATTGTTTTGACCAGTGACATACCAGTCAGGGTTAAACCTTACCCACTTCCCTTTTCCACACAAGTTGTTGAGAATGAAGTGAAAGCAATGTTAAACATGGGTGTGATTGAGCCATCTACTTCTGCATATTGTGCCCCTGTTGTGCTCGTCTCTAAACCAGATGGTTCTGTACGGTTTTGTATAGATTACAGAGCACTGAACAAAATCACTGTTTTTGACTGTGAACCCATCCCTGATATTGAATTGCTTTGTCAGTTGTCGAAAGCCAAATACTTTGTGAAAATAGACTTAACAAAGGGATATTGGCAGATTCCGATTGATCCCAGTGACAAGCACAAGACAGCTTTTCAGACACCTCTGGGTTTATTTCAGTGGACGAGGATGCCCTTTGGCTTGAAAAATGCACCAGCTACATTTGCTCGCATGATGAGACGACTGTGTTTGCATGAGAATGCTGCGATCAGTTTTTTTTTTAATGATATTTTGATTGCGCAAGAAGACTGGTGTGCATTGTTGTGTTCCTTGCGACAGGTATTACAGAAACTGATTTTGGGTTGACTGCCTGACCAAGCAAACTGTTTGCTGGATTCCAACAGTTGGAATTTTTAGGACATTCCTTGTCGATTGGCTGTTTACAACCTGAACAGAAAAGGTTGACAAGATTTTGTGTGTTCAGGTCCCTAAGACCAAGAGACAGGTGCATTCTCTGTTAGGTTTGTTAAGCTACTACAGGCGCTACATACCTAACTTTGCATCTGTCACAGCCCCTCTCACTGATCTAACCAAAGAGAATGGTAAACGGTCAATTTCATGGTCTCAGGACTGTCAGATCGCCCTACAAACGGTACAAAGTCTGCTGTCATCATTCCCAGTGTTGATTCTTCTAGACTTGGATAAGGATTTTCTTGTGAGAACAGATGCTAGCTCTACTGGTATGGGAGCTGCTCTCATGCAGGAGAACGAGGGTTTGCTACATCCAGTGATGTTTGCAAGCAAAAAGTTCACAGACGCTCAGACAAGGTACTCTACTGTGGAAAGAGAATGCTTGGCCATTGTGTGGGCACTCCAAGTTCACACGTTACCTGTTAGGCAAGCCATTCATTTTGCAGACTGACCACAGGCCTTTGACCTTTTTGAAGGCGTCAAAAACAAAAAACAGTAGATTGTTGAGGTGGTCATTGGCAATTCAAGAGTACAGTTTTGAGGTGTCGCCTATTTCTGGAAAATGCAATGTTTTTGCAGATTTATTGTCTCGATCATGATTTGTGATGTATGTCATGAACTTTTGCTGTCTTTTTCAACTTCTGGTGAGATGGATGTGTGAATTATAAATTCAGTGTTTATATTTCATTCTGTGTGTGTATATGCATGTATGTGATTTATGCCAACAATGTAACTGTACTTGAATTAAGTTTTGCCTTGGTGATTTGGGTTTGGACTGGATTGTTTCAGTGTATATTCTGCACCATGATGGGTGTGAAGGGTGTTGATGGAGCATTGATTTTCTGAAACGCCTGCTCTGACATGTAGTGAAACTGTGTGTGGATACAGTCATTGCTGTTGGTTGTACAGAGCCAGCGCTTGGGTAAAATGTTTGGGTTTTCTTATGTACTTGGATGATTATAGAAGATTGGATTTCACGAATTTGACAATGTTGATATGTATTTTCTTGTAAGTGATTATTTTGGGGACATAGTAATGGTAATTTGTCTCCTAAAACTTTGATGGACAAAGTTTTTTTCCCCGGTGGGGGGTTGTCAGGAAGAGCGCTCTGGAGATATTAAAAAAAAAAAATTATCGGGGTACATTTAGTCACGGGATAGAAAATTCACCCTTACACCAGTGGTGTGGTCAGAGACAATCATTTTGGAAGTGAGTGCTGTTCAGAGCACGCAATTGTGTGACTGTCTCGTTTCTGGTCAGACTGCAAGAAGACAGCCTGGAGAGCAGATGGGCTCTGTTAGTTAGCCTGGCTTGGTAGCGGGCTAGTAGGTGATTTCAGGTCAGGGAAAGTCTTATTCCCCCTGAGTTTAATTTGTAAATATAGCACCAAGTGCTAGTGTAGACTAGGTGTCTACGGGTCTGAAAAGTAAGTGTTAAATTCGCTTATAAATTCACCAGGCAGTGGAGACTGGAAGATTTAAGAGTATTTTCATTTTTTAAATTTGCATTTAAGTTTTGCTTTGATGTTCATTGTATTTAGTCTACATATTGTGTTCTTTCCTAAAAATGTATATAAACGTTAACGTTCATAAACCTGTTTAGGTTTATAAAGTTAATTGTCTTCGCAAAATGTTAACTGCATTTGAACAGAGATGACTTTCATCTTGCTTTTCTAAAGATCTTTCAGCAAACTATTTTAAAATCATAATATCAGAGTTTAATTGTTAAATTGTTGGAGAGAGGCTTTAAGGAACTTTGTATCTTACATTAGGGGTCTAGTTCCAGAGCGCTCGTTCCTGGGAAATGCCTGGCTTTTGTGAGCAAGACTGGGGAAGGATTTCCGAACGTATCCCCCTGTGACTGCAGGATGGGGTGTGTTGTGAACTGTTGTGAAGTGCTGCAATGTGCCAGTCGAGTGTGACACGTCGCTTCAGTCTGCATAACAAGTACAGTGTATGGGGTGAAAGAGTTTGAGTAAATGTGAGAGTGCTGTGTAGTTTTGTTTGGTTGATCTTGTTTATTGCTTATGTCTGAGTATTTGTAAATAGTAAAGGAAGGAGGGATTTTTGAATTCATGTGTATGTATCTGTTGAGCACCTTGTGAGAAGTGTGAGTGGATTGCGTGAACTTGACACTTGGTTGTTTTACTCCAGTAAAAAATACCTACAGGTTGCGTACACTAAGTCTCCGAATGTGGCTAGTTTGTGTACCAAGGTACTCTCTCTCCTATCAGAGCATCCAGCCTGTGGACTTAAAAAAAAAAATCTATTTACATTCCTCCTTTTCACTTGCAGGCTGCAAGTTTGATTTTGACATCAGTTACCTCGTCTTTGCAAATACAAATACCTCGTCTGAATCATAAGTAGATGTTTAAGCAACTATGGTTTGAATCCTGGCCTTAGTTTTACTTCTAATCTGCTGACACTGTGCGCGACTGATCATTCGTCTTGGTCTCCACACAGTCCTTTTTCTTCTTGTGAATATCTGTGCCGAGATTCCCACGAAAGGCTCACGGGATTTCCTTTCGCTGCCTGGGTCGTAAGAAGAGGTTGGAAAACTAAATAATGGACCGATAAGAACGACAGATACTCTTGGTAACATTCTTGACCCCCGCGTCGTTAGATGGAATGATAAGGAGAGGAACAGACAGAAAAAAGGGCAAGTCCTCTGTTGCAGTGGAGAAGAAGACTAAACATGTTGGTGGAGTTGGATTGTAGTCGACCGGAACATCAGGAATATTGTACTGGGATGGCGCCCTGTCATTAGCAGAACTCCGACCATCCGCCTTCGAATAAAATCATCCAACATTAAGGTAGTGAAAATGCACGTTCACTCGTGAAACTAACGATGTCTTCATCAAAGAATTCTACATTCAGCTTCAGTCATGCACAAAACTAACGGGAAGACATTTTTTTCTTCGGTTGACGTAGATGTCCTAGGAGACTGATGGAACAAGCCCCTAGAGGTCCCAACCATTGATCGCAGGCAATATCCTGGATATATGTAACATAGAACAGACTAAACTGAAAAAGGGAAATATACAGCCCTGTAAACAAGAGGATCAGTCTAGAGATGAAGAATGCCAAGAAAAGATGGATCGAACAAATGTGAAGATTT
>CM065728.1:44442910-44445410 GCA_033310375.1 Conus canariensis | reverse complement strand
ACAGAGACATTCTACACACATCCCAACAGGCAGCTCCATCTATACTGCTGAGCTCACTGCATCGGTCCTGGCACTTCAAAATGATCTCTACATCACAACCTGAAAACTGCCTCATTATCTCTGGCTCCCTCTCTGACTTGGAGGCCGTTGCTGGCCATAACCTTAAGCACCCTCAGCAGCTGAATCCTGTGTGAACTGTACAGCTATCTGAAATCTGAGGGTTACAACATAGTTTTGGTTGGGTTCCCGGTCATGTCGGCATTGGATGCGGTAAAGTGGTTGGTGAACTTGTCCAGAATGCCACAGAAAATAATTCAGCGTATTTTCAATACCTCACGCCGATCTGATGCTTTAACCTCAGACTTATGTCGGAAACCTCTGGCAAGAGCAAATGAACTCGCAGACGGATTCAGAGAGAGAGAGAGAGAGAGAGAGAGAGAGAGAGAGAGACAGACAGACAGACAGACAGACAGACAGACAGACAGACAGACAAGCTCTTCCAAATCCGTCCAAATCTTAAGGAGTTTTTACGGTGTGCCACTGGTGGCTGAAAAGAAGAAATAGTGTTATGTCGTTGAAAACAGGCCACTCCTTTAATACCCACTTGTGTGTTTTAAACCATGAAGAAACTCCGTGGTGCATTCCATGTAAATGTACCACTCACACATAAAAAAAACTGGAACAATAGGTGCGGGATATTTATCTGAGTCTGTCCTTACAACATTAATCTTGTAATAACGTGCATTCTTGTCACGAGACTCCCGTGCATTTGAAGCATGACATCCGAAGAACGTGCAATTTATATCCCGAGTCGTTTAGCCCTTTAAACGCAAGCTGGTTTTCTCTTCATGTTCCCCCCGCCCCCTCCCCCGCCCCCCCTCTCTCTAGCTCTCTTTCTTTCTCTGTGTGTGTGTGTGTGTGTGGTGTGTGTGTGTGTGTGTGTGTGTGTGTGTGTGTGAATCTCTCTGTCTGTCTCTCTGTCTATGTATGTGTGTGCCTGCTTTTTGTGTGTTTGTGTGCGCCCGTGTGTATGTGTGTGTGTGTGTGGTGGGGGGGGGGGGGGGGGGGATAGGATTGTGAGGAACAGACAACTGGACAGAGTGTAGACATAAAAATTATCGATAGAAAGATGAACTGAACATGAACACATGAATTGATCTGAAGCACAAACAAAGAATATTACTTAAGAGACTTCATAAAAGCGCTAATCTCAAAATCTAAAATGTCAGAAGCATCAAAATTCGCAGTTGTAAAATGGGGAAGTGTTGAGGGAGGGTTACGCAGGGAAAGACAGAAAACAACAACAACAACAACAACAACAACAACAACAACAACAGCAGCAACAACAATAACAACAACAATAACAACAGCAACAACGCGCAGACAACATGCCAGAAGGGACAGAACCATTCGCAGAGTCCCTGGCCTTTTGCATACAACGACAGAGCTAAAGAAAGGTGGTGAACGTCCATTCGGTGCGGCGCCCAAATAAGTCTTCACCAAGTTTAAGGAGAAGAAGAAGAGGTAGAAGAACAAATGTTTACTCACAGTCTGATGGGGGCTGCTAGTTCTAACGGGGCTGTCCCCCCTTTCCGTGAGTGCTGGGATATCCTTCAACATAACATCCACAATATAATGAAACCGATGCCCAGCTGAGGTGAATTAAGATTGATTAGATGGAACACGTCCCCCACAATATCTTGAAACAAATTAAGAAATCTGGCGATACCATTAAAGACTGGATGGAAGCGAACAGGAAATATGTCAGGTAAACATTACATTGATATTATGTTTGTGGTACCTATTTGTATGAAAATACGTACATGATCTAACTGAAATATCTGAAGACATGGATGGGCAGTGGGAAGGCGGCTGACCTTCGTTTATCGATCCCATCGTCGTGCGTAATCATCTTGTTATGCCGGCGCCCGTTTTACTGATATGCGCCATAGCTAAAGGCAATGATACGCAACGGCTATCAAAGTCCACGAAAAAAACATGCATTTCATATATTATTCAATAACAGGAATTATGACAGGAATGTGTGACGCAGGCAGTGGACGACACACAAGGTAAAAACACAAACAACAACACAACATAGCTGTGCTGGATGTATTGATTTATGTGCCTCGGGAGTGCACAATATCAACCTCTCGCTACAAGCGACCATATTGTTGTTGTCCCGTCGTTTTGAAAGTTTGTCTCAAGTGCGATCAAATGCGGCTGCCGAGTTCAGATAAGACTAGTGAGGTGGTGAGGCAGTTGTCTATTACAGACATGACGGGTTTGTACAATGACCCCCAAACCTAAAAGCATGTCAAATCCAGGGGGATTCCGCACCTCGATTTTGACGATGGGTCAACGTCATCTCAACGTCATTCGGACAATGACCAGGTGAAAAAGACTCGGATGTCACCCTGACGCATTCTTGACAAATTTCCAACCTAGACAACAATGGACCAACGTCTATGTACTGAAGAAGATAAGCAGCTTAAAAATA
>CM065728.1:44430410-44437910 GCA_033310375.1 Conus canariensis | reverse complement strand
AAAAGGAAAATAGCCAGTCATCATTATACTAACTTATCACCTTCATACTCATTTGACATTCTCTCTCTCTCTCTCTCTCTCTCTCTCTCTCTCTCTCTCTCTCTCTCTCTCTCTCTCTCATGCAATGTAAGTAGTTCCTGGTAGCTACTGGCACCAGTGGAGGTGCTGGTGATGAAGACGACTATCTAACAAACAAGAAGTCTCCCCCCCCAAAAAAAAAAAAAAAAATAAAATAATAATAATAAATAAAATAAAATTATAATAATAATAAAAATAATGATGATAGATAAAATAAAATAGAATAAAACAGACCTCGTTAAATAAAAGGTGAACGTGAAACACCGCACTGAAGTATCTGTTGAAATATATAATTTGATATGATCGTTTAAAAAAAAGAAAAGGAAAAAAAAGCGTATTTACGAGCGGACGGCGAGTGCGGTGTATTATGTCCATCTCTCTCTCTCTCTCTCTCTCTCTCTCTCTCTCTCTCTCTCCACACACACACACACACACACACACACACACACACACACACACAAACCGCCCCCGGCTCTCCCTCCCTACCCCCCCCCCCCCCCCCCCCCCTCCAATGCCCTCCTACGCTCGAACCATCGTCTCACCTCCCACGATGGTCCCGGATCGAGGAAACCCGAGCCTTTATTTAGATCCGGGAACATCGCGTCAATCTGGTGCATGTGACGTTAAAAGACCAATGACGTCAGCACAGGCATGTGGCTCCCGCGCTCCCCTGGTTCGACGCGTGCCGGTCGTTTGTCATGATTCACTTTCAGACAACAATTCATTTATTTTGAGGGAATGCTTAGTCACTCGGTGAAAAAAAAAAGAAAGTAGGAAAGAAGGAAAGACTGACAGAAAGAAAGAAAGAAAAGAATAAAGAAAGAAAGAGGGAAAATCATAATATTGGCTGAGGGGTTGCATGTGATATTGAAAGTAAACGGATTTACACTCCCTGTTTCTCTCTTTCTGCCTGTCCCAGGGGCGGATCGCTTTCAGAAGTTGCGGGGAGAGAATAGACATGGAAACTGAGCATGGGGAAGGAGGGGGGGGGGGGGGAGTGGAGGTGGTGTAGTATTTCTGGTCAGAGGACTACAATGACGTTGTTGAGTGGGCGGGGGAGGAGAGGCTGAGAGGAACCCAAGCGACACTTATTCTTGTCACAGGACCGAATGAAGTATACTCGCTACAAAGTTGTTTAGCAGGTAAGGAGGGGGGGGGGGAGGGGAGGGATGTGGATAGCGTGGGAACCGAGGGATGAGAAGGGCAGGGGGGGGGGGGGGGATAAGGAGGGGCATTAGAGCGCATGCGCTCAACGTTTCGGGTAATATTCACGATGACTTCTTTCCAAGGCTTTATTTTTGTCATTGATTTGTGCGTGTAGGAGGGAGGGGAGTATTACTGGAAAACACCTTTAACGTACTTCAGACTTTGTCATAAATGGGCTTGACAGAGGAGAAAGGGGGGTTAGTGATTGGAAGCGGGGGGGGGGGGGGGGGGGGGAGATGGTAGTGTGGATCCTCCCATCCCCCCCCCTCTCTCTCTCTCTCTCTCTTTCGTTTCCCCACCTCGAATTCGTCACTCTCAACACCACCTTCAACATAATAGTAAGGACTGCTTTGACCCTCAGGGAGAAAAGAAATAAAATGCTTAACTGATATACTGGTACCGGGCAGTAACACCAAATGGACGGTTGTATGTAGCAGACACCTTCAAAATAAAACTATACACTCATGGGACAAAAGTCTGTCCCCTCTCGGCACTTCCGGCGCTGACTACCTACAGGCACCTGTTGCAGAAAACTTGTTATTCTTACCCTAAGGCTGAACAGACCTTGCTAGCACTTGGTAATCTGGCCCTTCCGACTCAAAACATGCTGACAGCGTCTTGGGAGAGAGTCATAGAGGGAGTGGAGGTTGGCAACAGTCAGTTGATTCCAGCAAGTGGTGAGTGCACAGCGCAGATCTGCGACAGTACTAATGCGGTGAATGTTTTTATTTTCACGTGAGTCTTGAGGACTTGCCACACGTTCTCGATCGGATTTAGATCTGGACTTTGAGGGGGCCAGAAAAACACGGGAACTCTGAGTGCTGTCGCTAGGTCTCGGTGTGAGCCGAGCGGTGAACAGAGGCGTTGTCTTCTTGCAGGTACCAACGTTTGTTTGGGTAGTGGTCGGCAACAAACGGCAGAAAGTTGTTCTCCAGCACATCAGTGTACTTCTGACTGTTCATACTGCCTTCCACGAACACCAGTGGTCCAACTCTGTCATACCAAATGCATCCCCATACCATTGACTTCAATGTAGTCTTCGGGCCAAGATGGACGCTGCACAGAGAAAGCACTGACCACTTGTCTTCGACTTTCCTCCATAGTTTTACACGTTCATTGGGTTTGATCACAATGGTCATTTCATCACTGAAAATAACATTCTTCCACTAATCGTTCACAGTCCAGTGAAGTTTACTCCTACAGTACTGCAGCCGCTTCTTTCTGTTCACTTCCTTGATGACTAGTTTCTTCACTGGGGGTGCTTTGAATAGCCAAGTCCATGCAGATTTCGCTTATGTCTTTTGACTGACTTCAACGGAGGTTGATGCACGGAATTCGGCTGAAATTTCAGACACTGTGGCAGATCTGTTCCGTTTTACGATCTTTGACAGTACAGACACGCACCTGTTTGTGAACACTCTGGGCCTACCACTCTTAGGTTTGTTTTCTACTGCTTTTCTGTCACAATAGCTCTTGTAAACTTTCCCGACGGTTGACCTGTTCAAGTTCAACACATTTGCCACCTCAAACACCCGAAGCCCTGGTCTATCAACGACACAATGTATTTTTTCGTCTCTTCTGTGAGCTGTTTGTTTGCCGATACCATGCCAGATCTAACAGCAAACCGTGTTTGTTTGCCGATACCATGCCAGATCTAACAGCAAACCGCAAGCACCAAATGACAGTTCAACGATTTTATTTACTTCACACGAAAGAGTAGACTTGTGAAAATGACGTCAGTGGTTTTCGGTACACGAACATGTCACCAACACTGAAATAATTATTGAGTAGATAATCTAGTGGAAACAACCGCTTCAAATCTGTCCGCCATTAGAGGGGACAGATTTTTTTGTCCCTTTACGTGTACTACCTATGTGTACCTGTCAAACTGAATGTGTGCTAAGAGCACGCTATCTCTGTGACCAACGTGGATTAACCAGGAAACAACAAAATGACTTTTTTTTCATTGTCTTAATTCATTAACATGCACATAATGAAGAAAGAGTGTGTCGTTTTTTCATCACAGGAATACGAAACAAAATGTTCATCTTTATTAAGTGTTTCACACAGCGGAAAAAAAAAATCGCAGTTGAAAAGTAAACGGACTTAGCCTTTCTATTTGTCTCTATCTGTCTTCGTCCAGGGGCGGATCACTTTCAGAAACTGTAGGGAGAACCAGCCACCGTGGCGAAGTGGTTAGCGTGATGGGTTCCCGGCTGGGAGGTCATGGGTTCGATTCCCATCAGAGTCATGTGGAATTTTTCTGCCCCGGCCGGTTCCTACCCATAGTTGAGTTTGCTAAGGGCTCAGTTGGCAAGACTGGAACTACACAGTCGAGTTTCATCCACTAAATGGATGCGTCTATGATCAACACTGCAAGTGTCTGCATCTCTCGGGCCTGGTTGACGCCAGGATATATTATGAAAGTAAGACGTAGAGTATAGCCCTGTCATGGAGTCTCAGACCGGAATGGAAATCCGTAGCTTCATCTTCGTCATTCTCATCGATCAACATTAAAAAAAAAAAAAAAAAAAAGCTCAACTTCCGTGGCCCTGCTTTCATGGTAACCTCAGTTTTGACGTCCTCTCCACGTCTATTGCCTTGGTTTGGTTCCATCTGGGTAACCAGTATCGGCAAAATCATGGGGGCTTTCGGATGGACGTGCTGACGCCTTCCGGAGGGAGAGCTCACTCATGCCACTCCGCAACTAAGCCATTATTGTCGTCAGCAGGGGGTTTAGTAGGTGGTGTCCTGCGTATGTTGGATTAGAACAGGCACCACTGAACACCACCGAAGAGACTCGGCAGCAGTGCAGTGTCTCCTCCGGTGGGTTGCCTCTCCACGACTTGACATTCATCGGTTCTTGAAACTGATCAGCACCAAACTGGTGAGCGTAATTCCACTTTTGGAATACAGTTTTGTTCAATCGGTGAGGAACTTCTGAGCAACTGACAAACGGACGAACCTGAACCAGGCCACCTGCAAGAGACGCAGGTGAAAACATGACAGCCTTGCCGGAGGTGATAAAGAAAACAAAACAGGATTACATACATCTCTCCCTTTAACAACAACACAATAATACGTGACTAGAAACGATTTTTTCCTTCCATGTTTAAAGCCAGTCTTACATTATCATACAACTATACATGTTTCATGTAATGCCCCTCTTGAACAAAACAGGCCAAAATGAAGATATTTAATTGAATTAATGCTTTTTGGATGTCAATAAAAGCAACAAAGATCAGTTTTCGATTGGCATCCAACTGTATCTGTATAAAAGCTACTAATGGAACATATTGTCAGTGGTGGCCAGTTCTGCTTCTATGCAGATCGATCTATCGATCTATCTATCTGTCTATTTATCTATCTATCTATCTATCTATCCATATATCTATCTGTCTGTCTATTTATCTATCTATCTACCTACCTACCGATCAATCTGTCGGTCGATCTCCAGTTAAACAATTGTTCGGTGACTAATCTTTGAAACCTACTGTTGATGAATAGGAAGGAAATCTAGGATGAGCTTGACAGAAGAAGGTCCACAGCCCGGTCTGGCATACATCTCAGTCTCACAGATACGAGCTTCCTTCATACTGCTGCCTGATGGTACAGTGATTATTTAGTCAGCATCATTCGCTTTGATGAAGCCGATGGAGAGTTCTACATCCGGTTTCAAGCCACTCATCTTGATGACTCTGAAGGGAATTTCCATTCTGGAGGGTCTGCTGCGCAATCCCAGTCATCCACTCCATCCGGTAAACCTGCGTCCACGCTCTTGGCGTGACATTGTACCAAACCATGATTTGTGGTCTCCTGCCTTGTAGAAAGTCGTTGTTGAAGCTTCTGGTGGCGTAGTATTTTCTCTGACGGTAGTGCCCACATTTACGATCCCCATTAGCACTTGGTTGTGCTTCCACGGTGTATCTCCCTTGGATCAGCGCAGCTTTGCATAAACTCAGGACATGTTCCACTGTTTGTTTGGCCTGACATAGTGGACACGCAGGGTCATCTGATTATCCCATTTTACCAGATTTGTATTCGAGACCAGGCGGTTATATACAACAGATCTAAGGATGAGCATGTGGAGATCCTAAGAGAGGCCATATGCCATGTTTTATTTCACCTGAAACTTCTGCCCTTTCTCACGTAGTCCATTGCCCCCGTAGGCCTTGGTGGGCTGCCGTCTGGATTCTTTGGCATCCTCTTCTTGCTTTTTCTCGAGTGTCACCATATCTGCCTTTGCTTTCCACATTGCCTTTGACCACAATGAACACTTCATTTCTGTTGACATCAGGCCATGCCTGTCAGTTGGTTTGTGTGTTTCCTGTTATCTCTCTGCTCTTGATGTTTCCCTTCGCCAGATCCACTGCCTCCTGAATTTTCTATTCTTTGCCGGTGTTAAGATAATATGGCAACAAAAAGTTCAGTTTCTATCATCGTTTAAACGAATACTTCTATCGTTACTATAAACATTCAGTTTTTTAAGTACAATAGAGGGATAACTGATAACGTCCCGTTGTCCGGGGAAATGTCTTTATAAAAAAAAAAAAAGCAAAGATTTTAAAACCCACTCTCCACCTCTCACTTCAAGGAACATCTTGGAGGTGTGTGACACTAAACGGCCGGACATTCAAACTGCTAAAGAAGACAAGAGAGATAAATACAGGGCTATAAGCAAGAGAATCAGTGAAGAAACGAAGAACACAAAGAAAGCTGAATTGAAGAACAGTGTGATGATGAAAGAAAAACAGACGACAACGGCACAAAGAAAGCTTTCAAAACTGTGAAGGACCTGATCAAACAAAAGCAAAGTCAGCACAATTCAGGACAAAC
Organism: Conus canariensis; assembly: GCA_033310375.1. Lineage (NCBI taxonomy): Eukaryota > Metazoa > Mollusca > Gastropoda > Neogastropoda > Conidae > Conus > Conus canariensis. Next base: position 44,431,790 of record CM065728.1, on the reverse strand, counting down.
ACTATAAATGTCTCATATAGGAAGAATACGGCATTAAAAGATGGGCTGAATATTGCCCTGAACTCTATAACGAACAACAGGAGATAAAAATGTGCTAACAGCACAGGATTCAAATCCAAATGTGCTCACAGGACAGGATTCGTTCAAATGAAGATCATTTCCATTATTCCATGAAGAAGAGACAGCTGGCTGCAGTGATATCTCTGAGCTGTGGGAAAGATGCAGGCATCAACAACATCCCTGCAGAACTCTTGAAACATTGCGGTGATGCTGCTATTGATATCCTAACTGCCGTTTGCAACAAAATCTGACACAATGGGGAATGACCCACGCCATGGACTCAACCACTGATCGTTACCCTTCACAAGAAAAGCTTGATCAACCTCGCAATCAAAGTAATGCTCAAAATCATTCTAAGCAGACTGCACCTATCACAAGCAGGTAACATCAAGTCTGAGGAACAGGCTGGATTCCGCAAAGACAGAAATACCATCAAATAGGTTTGTAGTCTATATACCATTTACCAAAAATATCTCCAGCAGCAGATGGAGTTCTACCACGCCTTGATAGACAAGGTGTTCGACAGGGTCTGGCAGGCATCAGTACGAGCAACAATGAAGAAATCCTGAAGAAAACAATGAAGAAAACATTGGCCACAAGCTTATCAACACGATCCTGCAACTGTCCTCCAAAGTGACCAGTGCGATACTTATACAGGGTGCTACAGTGGTTCCAACTTCAGCAGTCGTCAAGGCTGCCTTCTACCACGCCCCCTCCCTCACTTTTCAACATATTCCTGGAACGCATCACGGCTGATGTACTTGAAGATTGTGTCAGTGCAGGCAGCAGAACCATCACAAACCTTTGATCTGCTGACGCATCTATGGTCTGGCAGACGGTGAACAAGAACTTGCCAAGCTTGTGGAACCATTGGGAAAAAAACACATCAGCGAGATGTAGCATGGAAATAAACGCCGAGAAAACCAAGTTGCTGGCCAGCCACAACACCCACCATCAACACTAATACAATCATCTGCGGTCGGAAGCTAGAGTCTGTTAAAAAAAAAAATCCACTTATCTGGGATTCATCATTGGCGGTGAGAGATCCATATCAGAAATCATCTCAAGGGCAGCAAAGACAACCACAGCATTGCGCAGATTAAAACATGTGTGGCAGGTCACGAACATCTCCATTAACGACAATAATTATACGTCTTCTGCGTACACTAGAATAGTCAAGTTTCAGTTTCAGTTTCATCGAGGAGGCGCCACTGTGTGCGGATCAAGTTACACCATATTTGCAAATTCACGAGATCATACCACGAAGAGATCTCGAGCTAATGGATAAGTTATATTAATGGCTAAGATGACAAGATTAAA
>CM065728.1:44387910-44425410 GCA_033310375.1 Conus canariensis | reverse complement strand
AATGTCCTTCTTCCCTAGAACCATCCCAGAGTGGAACAAACTACCAGAGGATGTGGTGACGGCGGAGATCCTGGACCGCTTCAGGTTCAAACTCGCCTCTCACCAATAACACCAACGACACCATCCCCCCCCCACCCCCAATCCACCCCCCACCTCCTACACCCCCTACCCCTTTTCCCCCCACTTCCTCCTCATCCCCCTCCCCCTTAAGCTGAAATCTAAATTATGTCTGACAAATAAAGCGCAAACCTTCGAAAACCCCTAAGTTTATGACAGAATCATCAACATAATGATGTTGGTCATTAACAGGAGAAGAAGAAAGTCTGTCTGTCTGTCTGTCTCTCTCTCTCTCTCTCTCTCTCTCTCTCTCTCTCTCTGTATGTGTGATGGGACCCCAAAAGTCTGTATGGTGTGGTGTGAATAACAATTATAAATATACATATATGTAAAAGCAAGACAGATTTAGTAAAAGAAATAAAAAGTGCTCACAAGGGAGGATGGCAGAGGGATACGGTTGATAAGGGAAAGGAATCACAGAGACAACCTGTAAATCAGTGCGCCTTGATAAACCATAGATGGAGTAATATCTAAATGCACAGTGAAACAAGTTGCTGAGCTTGATGAATCCTGCATGTCTTCCACCCCACAAGCAGTGCTACAGAACATGATTTGCAGGCTTGACTCCATCAAGGCAAGGCAACATTGATACATACTATATACAAAATCATCAGTGGCCAGACTGAGGCTGCACCCAAGGAGGGAAACTGGAGCAGGGCACTCACCGTGACTGGAATGAAACTCCACATCCAAGACCTGCACACATTCCCACAATCACTACACTCCTTCCCCTCTGCAATTTCACCTGTGAAGAACCAAGTTTGAGATTAAATACTTGACACCAGTTTCCCACCAGGCCTTCAATACACCTAGCTGAGAGCTCATACTTGTCACAGAAACCCGGTGCGATTCAAAACTGTCAAGTCTCTTTTTTCTTTTTCTTTTTTTTTTTCAGATTTTGTGTGCTTGTTTGGAGGGGGGAGGGGGCGCTGGACAGCTATGGCTGAAGAGGCATTACTTGATGGTCACACACCATAATCCCCTTCCCTAAACCTGTCTTTTTTTTTTTCTTTTGAGCACTTTCATTTGCTCATAGTTGTCCTGTAAAGGAATTTCCTTGGAAAATTAGAAATTGATCAAGACTCAAGAGCCAATTCTGACTTTAAACCACAATGTATGTGTGTGTCTGACAGAGAGAGAGAGAGAGAGAGAATGTGCGTGTGTGTGTTGTGTGAGAGGCTGTTTAGTTACATGCCTTTACTCAGGTAGGGCTGATGGTTGTAGTCGTTGGTGTTGACTGATGTTATTCCTGTTAATTGTTGATCTCACAAACATATGATATTTCAGTGTATATGTCAGAGCTTCCCACAATATATAATGCCTAACTGATCAGTTCTATTGCCTTTTCATGTAAAAAGTGGATACAAGAAAAAGGTCGCTCAGGGAACATAAGGAAAAATGTGCAGCATGATGATTGGAAAAACAACAACTGTAGAATCATATATGCCCTCTGTGCAAACACGTCAGATGACAAGGACAACTGGCTGGCAAGAAAAAAACAGAAAATAAAGTGAACGCTCAGTCATGACCAAAGAACGTTAATACATACATACAAAACCTGAAACAATGAGTTTGCCAGTAAAATCAGTCAGCTTATCTAATTTCAGAATTTTTTGTTGTATAGTTTGGGGGTGGGAGAGATTCCACGTTTGATCTAGAGCTACTCTGCTCCCTTTAGTAAAGTATGCATAAACAATTCTTTTAATAGTTCTAACTTCAGAAAGATTTTCTACTGTATGCCCCAACCCTACCCTTCTCTTGTACAAGAGCTGCTTTCCTGATGCTGATTTATTGTTCAAACGGGAATTGTATGTTCCATTGGGAAGTAAGAGTATTCTTTGTTTTCTGTGATCAAAATTCAGAATGATCTGAAAGACGTTCTTGCATGGGAAAAGGGAGAAGGAAATATTTTCTTCATAAAATTTGTCTTCTTTTGTGAAGAGGTGTGAAGTACTACATTGATTAAAAGCAAAGTGAAGTTGATGCCATACTCAGCAAAATTTAGCATCTGGAGTGAAATATTTCTTTGAACCATGGCATTGCAGCAGATTTTCCTCACTTTACTCCACCTGTTGTTTTCCTTACCAAAAGAAGAAAAATACTTTCCTGTAATTTTGAAGTGTAAAGTGCTTTGCTCTGTGTGTGTATGTGAGTGAGTGTGTGTGTGTGTGTGTGTGTGTGTGTGTGTGTGTGTGTGGTGTGTGTGTGTGTGGGGTGTGTGTGGTGTGTGTGTGTGTGCTGTGTGTGTGTGTGTGTGTGCATGCATTTAGTGAATTGAAATGTATTCTTTTATGCAGATGAATGTGACACAGCATGTATGATGATGATAATACTTTTATTTTTTTAGATATAGCATATTCTGATACCTCAAAGTAACATGCACACCTGCAATCAGACACCAAGCACTCCAGTGTACACACCTCATATTCTCCTCCTCCGTCCGCCCTCCATTTTCCCGTCCCATGTTGATTCGTTCCCCTTCCCACTCTTTCTGTCATCACCTCCCCGTTTCCACTATCCCCGTGTTCACTGTCCCCTTACACAGAGATGCACATCATTTACATACCCCATGCCCAAGTCAGCACCTTTAAAGTACTGATCAATTATACACCATCCTCAATTAAGCAAGCTCCTAAGTGAGAGACTCGAGACAAAACCACAATATCTTTATCATCATCATTATCATTATTGTTATCAGTATTAGTATTATCATATTTTGATTTGCATTGTCTCCTACCCGATGACCTCGTTTTAATTCAATGCCCATCTAGTGCAAAATTTGATGAGATTTATAAGTGATTGTTCGTTCTTCAGTTTCATTGTCCTGAGTGTCGTCTTGCCTGAAGAAGACCTAAGAGGTTGAAACGCATTAAGTTTTGTCTTGTGATTCGTTTGTTCGTTTGGCGGATAGAGTGCTTAAAGTTTTTAAGATTTGTTGAGGCAAAAGTAGCTTGGCATTTTGGTTAACTTTTTTTTTTCCCAGCTGGCTTCTTTGAGTGCATTGGGCGGACGCCCTTTGGGTCCTTGCTGGCCTTCATCATGGTGATTGGGGGGGCGGCGGTGTTCTGCGGAACCCTGTATCGTGCCCTGACACTGATCATAGAGGGTATTTTGGTGCAGCTCTTCGGATTCACACTGTCATGGTAATTCTACCGTCTGTTATTCAGTTAGTGTGTTAGGTTATAATGTGGTCACAGTTTGCTAGTTTCTTATCTATAGAACAGTTGAATCTATGACCATGATGGTGACCAGCCCTGTTCATTCAGTTATGTTCATTCTTTTTTCTTTTTTTCAGTATTTGTGTCTGCCACCTGTCCCATTCTGTCTTTGTCTAAGTATCAGTCTCTGTCTGTGTGACCAGTTGCAGTCTTCCTCTCTGTTCAAGATTGGTCTGTCTGTCTGTATCTCTTTGTCTATCATGTCACTGTCAGTCTGTCTGTCTGTCTCTCTCTGTCTATCTCTCCCCCCCCTCCCCCCACTTCCTTTCTCCCTCCCTCCCCGTTCCTATCACCCTCAATCCCATCCTCTGTCTCTCACTCTAATCTCTCTCTCTGTATTTCTGTCTGTCTCTCTCTCTCTCTCCCTCTCTCTCTCTGTCTCTCTCTCGCTCTCTCTGTATCTCTGTCTCTCTCTCTCTCGTCTTGTCTTTCTGTCTGTCTGTCTGTCTCTCTCTTCTCTGCTCTCTCTCTCTCTCTCTCTCTCCTCTCTCTCTCTCTCTCTCTCTCTTTCCTCACTTCCTCCACCCCCAGCTTGCACTCTGTCCTGTCTCTATCACTGTGTCTTTTCTGTCTTCTGTCTGTCAGTGCATTTATCTGTCTCACATACCTATGTTCATATGTTTTAGTATATATCAACAGCAGTAATAGTATCACACACACACATGTGTGCATGCACAACACACACACACACACAACACACCCACACACACACACACACACACACACTGTATACACACACACACACACACACACACACACACACACACACACACACACACACACACACACACACACTCTCTCTCTCTCTTTTGTCATGTACACACACACATACTCTTTATCATGCACAATGTTTGTGATGATCAGAACTGAAAATTATAAGATATATAACCTTAGACCATGTACAGTTACATAAAAGCTGTGTAACATGCATTTAGAAAGCAGATGATGAAAATCTAACTTAAATTTCATGAAAGTGTGCATTTAATGTTGATTATCATTGATAGGTTTCCTCTAATACTGTAGAGAAATAATATGATGAATGACGTGACATTTTTTAATGGTGGTTGCGCACATTATAAATTTTTAGGTGTAATTTCACTCAAATTACTGATTTGTAATTTAGTATATATGTAATGGACCCAGGTAGCTTTTGAAAGGTTTTTAGTGCTTTACAATTTTTTTTTTAACAAAAGTGAGTTGAGTCTCATTGAGCAGCAAGTGTTGCTGCACAGATAAGCCTGAAAATGAACTGTGACATTCCCTACCAGGAAGCATGGCTAGGTTCCTTTACTTCAGTCACATTGTCCCTGCTTTGTGAAGGATCTGACATACCTCAACACGGCATTCTTTTAAGTTCTGCTCTTGTAATTTTTTGAAAACTTTTCATCCACTTTTTCCCCTAAAAGAACAAAACAAAAACTGTTTTCTGTTTACTTTGTCTCACTAGTTAGAGGTGGTTAAATGGTCTGGGATGGAAAGAGACTTGCAACCCTTTTTTTTCTTTCATACTTGCAAAAAAAATGTGCCATTGTTCCTATTAATCCAGTTCATATCCAGACTGTGGATATATGTAATAACCGACTTAACAAGATAAGACAGGATACTGTTCTGATATTTTTACTAAGAAGAATTTTTGATTGGTTGATTTCAGGCTGGAGATTGTCCAGATCATGTTTGTGGTGATTGGAGTAGTCATGGGCGTCATCTCCATTCTGCTGCTGATCTTTGCCATCTTGGCCACGGGTGCCACGAGACAGAATGTTTACTCCGGAGCAAAGTGCATTATGGGTGGCAGAATTTCGGCAGGATTGGTAAATTGTATTGCTTTTATTGAGTTATACGCAAGAGTTTTATCTGGTTGTGTCTGTGAGTTAATTTATTTCAAATGTCAGTTGATTCAGAGGTTTTGCAACAAAACTTGAGTTTTTCCACTTGTTAAAAGTTGTTTGAGCTTGTGATAATGTACTTGTTTGTGTGTGTGTGTGTGTGTGTGTGTGTGTGTGTGTGTGTGTGTGTACTGTATATGTGTGTGTGTGCGTGTACTGTATTGTGTTTATAAAGCTTGATTTAAATCAGGAAATCTATACCTTTCCTGTTTCATACAATTTGAGCCCTAATGTAAAAATTGGTCTCTGAAGCCAGCTGGGAAGAATATTTAAACAACATTATTTGTTCTGATCATTGTCATAGTTGTAAAATCTGTTTTTTTCCCTATTTTGTTTGTTTGTTACGAATTGTTCCCATTGTTAGCAAAACGTTGTCTCTTGTTGCAGTTCATCTTCGTCTCCTTCATCCTCAGTGTGGCCTGGATTGCCATCAGCTGCATCACACTGATCCCAGTCCTCTTCTACGTGTCCATCGACAGCATCTGCAACCATGAGATCTACAGCCACGCCGCTCAGGAGCTGGAGGACATGGGCTATTGCTTCGAGCTTGCACGATTTGGTAGGTTACCTCAAGAAATTCCTCATTGTGTCTTTTTTATTTTGTTGATTATTTCAATGATTCGTCTTGCAGAGAGATATGCATTGATGGTCGTCTGGACATTTAGGGATCTACACAACCCTTGGTTCTCAGTCGTGCACAGCAAGTGTAGAGATGGTGTAACTAGACCGATCCTTAGTGTTATGTTCTCCAGTCCAGCCAGGATTTCTGTTGGTGTGTCTCTGGGATGTTTTTCCTCTCAACTGTACCCTGTAACAGAGAGGTGATGGGCAAGCTCAAGGTACTTGGGGACACCTGTGATTGTTAAAGTTGCAAATTTGGGAGTCAAGTAACTTTACTTTTGGTGGATGAGATTAAGTGAAATTGATATCTGCAAGAATTGTGATTTTGTATAAGATAGTTATGTTACTGTCAATTTTGTCAGTGAACTATGAGAATGATCGAAATTGCATGCAAACATTTCCAAAACTGAAAGCCTTTCTGGTGAGGTAGGTTACTGTCAATGTTCTCAGTCAGTGGTGATGAATAGAAATAATCAAAATTGCATGTATACATCCCCAAAATGAGCCTTCCTATTACATCATTTGCAGATCTTCTGATGTGAACAGGGTTAATTCTTTTTTCTCTCGCCTTTTTTTTTTCTTTTTTTTGTTGTTGTTGTAGAGATTAATTAGCAGAAAAACAAATAACATTTTCTTCCCTTTCTATCTACCCACTACCATGCCTGCTCATTCACACTACATTCCCACCCCCAGCCCCTTCTGCACCCTTTCACAGTCATACATGCTTACATTTTGATATTATTAAGCTAAAGAATAATTACAAAAATATGCAAATAATTATGCATACTACTACTACTATCGCCTATTACCCCTCCTGGGGCACAGGCCGCCAACCAAGGACCTCCAGGCATCTCTGTCCAGCACTCTTCTTTCCAGCTGGTTCCATATCATCCCCATGTTCCTGATGGTCCTGGCGCCAGGTGTTCCTTGGCCGACCAACATATTGGTCATAAAAAAATGTTTTCTTTAAAGAAAATAAAATGCATATACCTTGCCCAGTTCAAAATGGATCTTGCTGAATTCATTTTCATTTTTGAATGTGTAATTTTTTCAGCCTAGTTACTGAGCTTAACTGCTTACAAATATTGATTTGTTTACACTGTTGCAGAAAATGCTACCTATGGATGATATTCATGCACATGTGCACCTTAACACTAACACACGCACACATACACACATGCACATAAGAGCACACCCTCACACAGACATGCACAGTGTCATACTGAATTAGAATTACCACCTTCTAACAATCTCTAGCCATGTGCAGGTATCTACCGCAGTCAGCCAGCGGATGGGGCAGACAAGCTGTGTGAACACACTGAACTACGCACTATGTGTAACCGGGTAAGCACAGAAGCAGAAAGTAGCCCCCTCCTGAGCCTATTGCAGTAACGATTCTCATCAGTGCAGGCAGCACTGGAATGACCCTTCAGCAGTGCAGTGTCTCCTCTGGGAGGTTGCCTGATGGAAGCTAACATTTATTGCTCCCTGTGGATGCCACAGGATTCAGGTTGAGGCTGCGGGTGCAGGAACCAAAATGAGCGGAGTGGGGGAAATGCTGTTGAGAAGACAGGAGATGATAAAACAGGAAATAAATGAATAAGTAAGATTTCACACCGCCTGTCAGCTTGGTTGCAGAAATTCATTGCACTGCTTCAAAGTAAGGCGCAAACGCGAAAACAAAAAACTATATTCTTTTTAATGATATTTCAGATTTAATGAATACAAAGTTACCTTTAGGGATGATAACAAGAAAGAAAAAACAAATAAAATAAAACAAACAAACTGTATTCTTTTTAATAATATTTTAGATTTAATGAGTACAAAGTTACCTTTAAGGATGATAACAATAAAGAAAAAACAAGTACATAAGAATATAGGTTTCAGGATTCTGGATTCGACATTAGAAAGTAGTTACAGACTCAGAATCAAAAACTTACTTGGAGAATATTTCGACAGGGTCGCCCTGTCTTCTTCAGCTCACTGTTGCTGTTGTGGCAGCGAGGCTTGATGGGACGACTGTTGTGGGGGGTGAACGGTTGTCAGGATCTGATTGTAGATGAGGGGGAGTTCAAAACCTTGATCTCTGTTCAGGCTGGGGCGTCTGGTCTTAATTTCGATGGCTTCTTTAACTTTTCTTTTTGTGAGGAAGGGCTCTGTAGATAGGATCTTGGTTTCTTGGGGGCTGAAACTGTGGCCTGTGGCTTGTAGATGTTCGTGTATGGCAGAAATAGATCGGTTTTGGTGTTCCTGTAGATGGGTGGTGAGTGGTCTTGCTGTCTCGCCAATGTAGGTATGGGTACAGTCTTGACACCCTACCTGGTACACTACACCACACTGCTTGAGGGGGTCTGTTTTGTCTTTGACATGGGTCAGTTGCTGGCGTAGGGAGTTGGTGGGTTTGTGGAACACTTTGCATCCATGTTGTTGGAAGGTCCTGGCTAGACGCTCTGAGACTCCTTTAATGTAAGGGATCCCCACTTTCACAGTGTCGGTATCTGTAGAAGAAGGGTAGCGAATTCGAGGGTTGTCCCACATCCATGCAGGGTATCCATTAGCAGAAAGGGCAGTCTTGATGTGTTCTTCTTCTTTCAGCTCTTCCTCCTTAGTGGAACACAGTACAGAGGCTCTGTGCATGAGGGTGTTGACAACAGATCTCTTGTGCTGGAGGGGGTGGTTAGAGTGAAAGTTCAGATATTGGTCAGTGTGGGTGGGTTTCCTATAAACGGTGGTCTCCACCCTGTTGTCATGGGTTCGGGTGATGAGTGTGTCCAGGAACGGGATCTTCCCTTCTACTTCAGTTTTGGAAGTGAATTGGATACTGTCGTCGATGGAATTCAGGTGAGTGGTGAAGCTGTCAACCTCTGTCTCCTGTATGCGGCTTATGGTGTCATCCACATAGCAGTACCACATGCTGGGAGGGTTGGCAGCAGTCTCAAGGGCTACTTTTTCAAAATGTTCCATGTACAGGTTGGCTACCACTGGAGATACTGGCGAACCCATAGCAGCTCCTTGTTTCTGCTGGTAGAACTCATGGTTAAATGAAAAGTAGGTGCTAGTAAGGCACAGTTCCAACAGTTCGAGCACCTGTTTTGTAGTGAGTTCACACCGGTGACGAAGGTGGTAGTCATCCTCAATCTTCTCCCGAATGACTTGGAGAGCCTTGGGTACAGGGATGCTAGTGAACAGTGCACAAACATCATAGGAGACAAGTTTCTCCCCTGGAGCCAGTTGCTGGTTTTCCATCTTCTGTACAAAATCTGTGCTGTTGACTATGTGGTGCTTGGTCTGCCCGACTGAAGGTCCCAATATTTGTGTCAGGAATTTGGAGGCATTGTACATGACACTGCCACAGCTGGACACAATGGGGCGGAGGGGGGCATCCTTCTTCTGTATCTTGGGTAATCCATACAGCTTAGGCGTGGATTCTGAAGTGGGATAAAGACGTTGGTTAAGATTAGGGGAGATAGAATCTTCTTTCTTCCATTTCTTTAGCAGGTTGATAAGCTGGTTTTTCACTTTCTTCGTAGGGTCAGTCTTGAGTTTTTCATAGGTGTCTGTATCACTGAGAAGGGTCTGTACTTTCTTTTTGTACTCATCTTTCGGTAACAATACTGTGGTCCTACCTTTGTCAGCTGGAAGGATGACGATGCTGTCGTCCTGTCTCAAGTTTTTCAAGGCTTGTTTTTCCTCTCGTGAAATGTTGGACTTGGGTGGCTTACTGGACTTTATGACTTTGACCACTTCGCTCCGTAGGCTGTCAGCTGTGGCTTGGTCTTTGATCTGGCTGCACGCTGCTTCAGTGGAAGCTACGATTTCCTTGACTGGAATCGATGTGGGCGCAACACAGAAGTTAAGTCCTTTCTTCAGCACACTTGATTCACTGTCACTGAGAGCACGGTTGGAGAGATTGATAATCCATTTGTTTGTGTCTATGGCGTTGGAGGTCAGTAAGTTTCCGTTGGGGTGTTATTTCTGGCGAAAGCGTTCTAACTTTTCGCGTTGCCTGTGTTTGTAAACATTGAACTTGTGCGCATGCGCGAGGCGGCCTGAAAGTAAAATGTCGTCTGCTATTTCCTGTGGGAGGATTCTGTAAAGTTTCGCGTTTGTCTCTCGGATTTCGTCATCGAACCTTCGGATGTTGTAGTCGCATTGTCCGATTCTTTCAGAACGCGGAACTTTACAGAATCCTCCCACCCTGTTTTGGTGGACATTATCAATTTTGCATTTATAAATATATGATAGTGTAAACATTATATTGAAAAAAGAAAAAAAATACATATATCCACCAGCTAACAGGGACAGACAAATGACAAGACAACTGAAATGTTTTAAAAATCATCTGTCCTCCGATGTACATCCACAGCAAAAATAAAATCTGGAGACAGCTCCATACTTTACTCGTTTTTGCATTTCTCATTTAATGTTTCTTTTTATAGAATCCCTAAGCCTTTGAACATAATTAAAACAAACTGTTGGTTTGTTTTGTCAGTGGTGTTGAGTTCCTTTCTTTTCTTCTTCGTGGGAACTTTGATAGGCTGTTTTCAGTATAACTTGAAAAATGGATGTTTTCCTACAGATTCTTGTCAGGGCCGTCTTGCTGCATTGCGTTCTTTTTCATGTGAGAAAAGGTTCAGTTCATGGAGGAAAAAAAAGGAGAAAAAGTGAAAAAAGAAAAAAAACACACACACCAAAACATAGTAGACAACACAGTGCCCCTTGTAGGATATCATGCTGCTCCTGTTATCCTAATTTTGGGGTAAGTCTGAAAATTGGGGGGTCAAATGTGAAATGCAGTTAGACATTTATGTTTTTTTTTTGATGATCAGTGACTTGAATCAGTGATATGTTATAGTGAGCACTTGATCAAATGGTAGTATGAATTGTAGGTGTGGTGTAAATTATGATTCAATAGTGATATTTAAATGAACCATTGAAATGACCTAGCCAATTTTGATGCATGTGGGACTGATTAATCTGTTTTTGTTCGCATTGTATAATGTCCAAACACAGTCAGTTTTATCCATCAAATAATGTTTATTTGTTTGAGCACATTGAAGTATCTAAGAAATGTGCACACTTTATATGCCCAGTTAACCTCTACAGACCATGTAAACGTGATTATAATTGTCACTGAATGAAAGCAGTACTCCTGACACACATCCCAACAGACCATGTGCACATGATCATAATTGTCAGTGAATGAAAGCAGTACTCCTGACACACATCCCAATAGCTAAACTTGACCTGGTACTGGCAGCTGCACACATGTCAGAAGAAATGAATGTAAAGAAACGCCCCTGTCAGATGCTATGTTTTGTGCATATCAAGCCACGCTGAGCAGCAGAATGCTATGTTGCTACTTTCACACAAAAAAATGTTTTGCTTGGAGTAGCAACAAATCTAACAGTTTTTTTTTTCACTTAATATTTCTGAGTAATGTAGAAAAACCAACCAACAAGAAGAGCACCAGGATCCACAACGATGGCATTTTTCTGACTCACTTATTTGTCGGTCAGTGGGAGCTTTTGTTCTGTGACTCGTGATGAGATTGACCCAATTGAAGCTTTTGTTATATTCACACACTTCTCTTCATGGGAATATGTCACTGTCAATTTGGTTCACTTTCCTCAGTCCAAAATTACCATGTCATGAAACAAAGCCAGCGATAAACATGAAGCTGAAACAAAGAAAAGACCAGCCTTACAATGTTTTCTGTGACAGAATACCCATGTCTCAAATGTTTGATGGTTGGTGCAAACCATATTTTTTTCACAGTATGCCGGTTGGATTTCAACATGTCTCATGGTGACTCATTAGCTGTGAGCTGATGTGTAAAATTAGCCATAAATGTGGATGGTGCTACGTTCAAATGCCAGTTTGCTGTGTTCAGATAATGAAAATGTTGATCTCAGGGCTAATGCGGGGTTGACGGGTTTGAGGCAAGAAATATAGTAGAAGTATGTTAGCAGGGAAATGATATCTTTAACTTAATCTGGCACTGGCAAATGCATTGCAAACTGGTATTTGACAGTAGAAACCAATATAAAATGTTAATAGCCTTCAGAAATCTTCAAAAGTTGAAATTGTAAAGAGAGGATATGTATATTCTTGAAGGAAGAATGTGTAGTGATGGTATTAAAAATGGTCACATACTCAAAATCACACCATTCAGTGCTAGCCAGGGAACAAGTCTTCATATGAAAAAAATGTACTTCATAGAATGTTGGAATAAAAACAGAATGGGAAAGGGGGGGGGGGGGTGTAAGGAAGGAGAGACCATTCCAAATGACTTGTTAGGATTAGGAAATGTCTTTTACTGGTTTACTGTTTAAATATATTCTTTTTCCTTCTCAGATGGTGGACGCTGGGCCGTTGTTTTGTGTAGCATTCGGGTCATCCATTGTGATCCTGTTGGGCATGGTAAGGGTGTGTGTGTGTGTGATTTCCTCCCAGCCCCAAACTCCCACCTGTGTAGTCTGTCTGTCCATCCATTCGTCTCTCTCTCATTTTCTGTCTCTCCCCCCTCCCTGTCTCTGTCTCTCTCTTTTCACCCCCCACCCCCACCCCTTCTGCCCTCTCCATATCTTGCTGTACGCCTGATGTCAGTGTAGAAGCTGATGTATGCATGTGTGCTTACATGCACACATACACACGCGTGAGCGCGCGCGACACACACACACACACACACACACAACACACACATACAGATACACATATAAATATGTGTGTACATGTTCGCATGCATTGATAACATTTTTTAGAATAGATCTCTTGATATGCCTCCTTAGTTATATCAGTGCAGATATTAAATTGGTAAGGAAAGGGAGGGAGATTAATAATTTGATGTGCTCTCGCCTGTATGTTATTCTTTTTTTTATCAATTACTAATAAACTTTTAGACACTGAATGGATCTATTTCCATTTTTAATTTGCTTGCTGCTTTTAATTTGCTTGCGATCTTGACATGGCCTGAGAGGTCAGTTTGACTATAAATAACATGGCTTTGCATTACTGAATTGCATAATTGAGTATAAACATTCACAAGATTGAGTTGGATCTGTTTTGTATTTTCTTTTATTAGAATTAGTTACGCCCATCGCCCCCCTGGGACATAGGCTTTCAACAATGTCCCTCCAACTATCTCTGTCCTGGGCCAGTCTCTCCAGCTGTCCCCATGTGTGGCCCATCTTCTTGGCATCCATGCCCAGGTAACATCGCCATGTGTTCCTGACCGGCCTCTTCCTTTTTCCCTGGGGGTTTTCCACCTGAGGGCTTGTCTCGTGGTGGTGGTGCCTGCTTTACGCAGAATGTGGCATATCCAGCTGCGTTGTTGGATATCAGCTCCCGCCGGCTTCTGTCTTGTCTGCTGCCGTAGTTCTTCATTGCTGATCTTGTCAGGCCACCGTATGTGGAGGATTCGTCTCAAGCAATTGTTGATGGATGTCTGAATCCTTTTGGTCTTTGTTATGGTGGTTCTCCATGTCTCAGCTCCATATAGCAGGACTGACTTCATGTTGGTGTTGAAGAGCCTGATCTTGGTGTAGACTGACAGGTCTCTTGAACCCCAGACATTCTTGAGCTTCAAGAAAGCTGTCCTAGCCTTGTTGATTCTTGTCTTGACATCTGCGTCTGTCCCTCCTTGCATGTCCACGATGCTGCCGTGAAAGTGTCCACCTCCTCCAGTGCTTCGCCATCAAGTGTGATGGGGGATGTGCTGGTGGCATTTTCTTTCAGGACCTTGCTTTTCTTTCGATGGATGTTCAGGCCCAGTCTGGATGAATTCTCTGCCACGATGCTGGTCTTTTCCTGCATCTGCTGCTGGGTGTAGGAGAGAAGAGCTAGGTCATCAGCAAAGTCCAGGTCGTCCATCTGTGACCAGAGAGTCCATTGGATGTCATTCCGCCTCTGTGCTGTGGATATCCTCATGACCCAGTCAGTGGCGAGCAGGAACAGAAACGGAGACAGTAAACGTCCCAGTCTGACCCCTGTTCGGACTTGAAAAGCCTCAGAGACCTGACGTCCATGGACTATCCTGCAGGTGAGTCCCTCGTATGAATTCCTGATGATGTTGGTGAGCTTCGCTGGTGCTCTGTAGTGTCGTAGCAGTTTCCATAGAGTCTCTCTGTCTACGCCGTCAAAGGCTTTCTCGTATTTGAGGAAGTTGACATAGAGGGAGGCATTCAACTCTAGGGACTGTTCTAGGATGATGCGCAGCATTGTGATCTGGTCCGTGCACGAGCAATCTTTTCGGAAGCCAGCCTGCTGGTCTCGGAGGTGGGGGTCGACAATGTCTTTCATCCTGTTCAATAGGAGCCTGCTAAAGACCTTCCCAGGAATTGTCAGTAGGGTAGTCCCTCTGTAGTTTGCACAGTTGTTGAGGTCTCCTTTCTTTGGCAACTTGATCAAGTACCCCTCCTTCCACTCTGATGGCACTTGTTCTTCCTCCAAAATCTTCCTGAAGAGGGGGTGGAGCATATCGACAGTGATTTCCACATCTGTCTTCCGTGCCTGTGCCGAAATGTTGTCAGGTACAGCTGCATTTGCCTGCTTTCAGCTTCTTGAGGGCTTTCCTAATCTCTTCCTTGCTGGGCAAACTGCAGTCAGTTGGCAGGTCGCTGTCAGCTGCTGGGATGTCTGGCGGGTCCTGAGGAGCTGGTCGGTTCAGCAGCTCCTCAAAGTGTTCCCTCCATCGGTTCTTCTGCCCTCATCGCCTGGGATGGCCTTTCCATCCTTATCCTTCACTGGCCTCACAGGTTTGGAGAACTTTCCATAGATCTTCCTGGTGGTGGTGTAGAGGTCCTTCATGTTTCCATGTCAGGCAGCTTCCTCTGCCTCTGTAGCAAGTACCTCCAAAAAGTGCCTTTTGTCCACCCTTATGCTGTTCTTCGTGATTCTGGCAGTGCTTGCGTAGGCCTCCTGAGCTCTGGCTTTCTCTGTTCTTGTGCGGCTGTTGTTGAGTACTGCCTTCTTCTTCCTGTCCTCTTCTTCAAGGAGTCAGCTGATATCCACTCCTTGTGACTGCGTGTCTTGTAGCCCAGCACCTCCTGGCTCTAGTGGCAGGTTGATGTCACTGTCTCTTTCACTGCCTTCCAATGCTCGCCTATGGTCTCCTCTTCCAATATCTCCTGGAGAACTTGAAACCTGTTGGTGAGAGCCAGTCAGTACTCCTCCAGCTTGTCTGTGTCTTTCAGAAGTCCCATGTTGAACCATTGGCGTTGGCCTGTCTCTCCATTCCAGTTCCTTTTAAGCTTGAGCTTAAGTCTGGCTACAAGAAGATGGTGGTCCGAAGCAATGTTCGGCTCCTCTCTTGACTCTCACATCTTGGAGTGTTCTTCGAAACTTCTTTGAAATACAATACATCGTAGATCTGGTTCTCGGTGGTATGGTCTGGTGATATCCAGGTTGCCTTGTGGATTTGCGTATGAGGGAAGAGTGTTCCGCCGATGACGAGGTTGCTTGTAGGTCTGCAAACCTCCCCCTGTTGTCGTTCATCTGGCCCAGTCCCTGCTGTCCCATGACCTCCTCGTAGCCCTGGTTGTCGCTGCCCCTTTGGCGTTCAGATCACCCATGATGATGTTGAGATCTCTGCTTGGGCAAGTCTCTGTGATGATCTGGAGTCTGTTGTAGAATTCTTCTTTGTCTGCCTCGTTGCTTTCGTTGGTAGGAACATAACACTGGATGATGTTCATGTTAAGTCTCCTCTTCTTGGTCCTGAAGGATGCTGTCATGATGTGTGGTCCGTGGGCTTCCCACCCAATGAGGGCTGTTTCTGCTGTTTTGGAAAGCATCAATGCCACTCCATGGGAGTGCGGTGCATCCTCTTCCTCATGGCCTGTAAACAGCAGGGTTTCTACAGAGATGAGTCTCTTCTTGCCGCTGCCCATCCATCGTGACTTGCAAATCTCGAGGATGTTGAGGCCGTAGTTCCTCATCTCTGCAGCCACCTGTGTCATTTTCCCTGCTTCATACATGGTCCTCACATTCTATGTCCCAATGGCGATGGTAGTCCTGGTCGAAAGAATGGTAGTCGGCTGAGTGGCTTCCAGATGACTCCAGCTTTCACTACTCCACGTCATAGGTCCTCCAGTTGAAGGCCCATCTTCTCCCAGGGCTGAGTTTTCCATCGAGTCTCTTGTTGGCGTTTTTGTAGCATGATGTTTTTTACAGGGAGTGGGTGCTAACCCCTCGCCCAACCCTCCTTTCTAATCCGGGCTTGAGACCAGCCATGGTGGAGTTTTGATTAGAATTAAAATAATAGAAATTGTTTCCAAGGCTATTCCTGTGCACAGGTCTGTACCTTCTTTTCTTTTTCTTTTCTTTTTTGTTTGTTTTTGTTTTTTTTGTTTTGTGGTTGTTGTTGATACATTGCATAAATCAGTGTTGTTTCTATGGAGATCTGTTTGCTTGCTGTCCTGCAGATCATCTTCCTGATTTGCCTGGCGGCCAACTACACCCGCATCAAGATCTCCAAGGAGCTGACCCAGTACCGTGACGCTGTGGAGATGGAGGAGCTGGACGTGAACACCAATTACGACCCCCAGAAAGGTCCCCCTCCCTACCTCATTGACACGCGGTCGTCAGCTAGCTAACACTGACGTTACTGCTTTATGCTCTTCCTAGTACTGATATATTGACCACAGCCTTTCGAACAAGGCTATTTCTTTTTTTTTTTTCCTTTTTATAATTAACATCAAATATAGGCAGATATGGAGAGGAAACAAAAGAAGGAAAATATTATTCTCTGAGTTATTAAGTGCTCTTATTTTTCCTCCAGAAAAGTCCATCTTCTGTTCATTTCTTTTCTTTTTTTAGAATTAGAGGAGGTTTCATGTGGACTTTTTTTCTGTTTTTTTTTTTTAAGGCTCAAGTGTACAACAGAAAACTTGTTGTTGATTGCTCAATTGAAACAGCAATGCGAACACCACCATCATCATGATTATCATGAATAAGAAAACCACTACAAGTGTAATGAATGTGTAGATCATAGTACTTCATGTAATGACAAAATAAGTCTTCTTTTAAAAGGATATTCCATTTAAAATCTTGGTCATTGTGTGCTGAAAATATCCAAACAGTCCCACTGTCCTAATTATCCATGTGTGTGTATGTGTATGATATTCAGTGGTAAACATAAGATATGCAGTTTTTAGATAGATATGGTTTATTTTTTGTTATTGTCAGTCGTTTAAGGTTGTGGGTTCTTCCTCATGGGACATTTCTTTTTCATTGTTTGTCTTTTCCTTCTTCTTCTTCTTATGTTTGAATGTGGGGGTATGTGTGTGAGAGAGAGAGAGAGTGTGGTGTGTGTAAGTGTGTGTGTGAGCGTTGTGTGAGTGTGTGTGTGTGTTAAAGAAAGTATGCCTAGGATTTTTATACAAAATGCGTTTCACAAGGCCTACTTCTCAAACTTCCAGATCAACGCTTTGGACAAAGTGGACATATATGAACTGTCAGGATTTTTTTTGTTTTTAATTCAGTGTTACGAAAATCACTATACAAATTGGATGTATTTTTAAAATCATGTTTCAATTTTGACATTTTTTTTCATTCACTGTTACATCTGCATCTGAGCTAGAACAAAAAAGTTATACACAAAGGAAGAGAAATTTACTTACTACACATATCAGTTGGGATATTATGGACAGTCCATGTGCTTTTTTTTTTTTTCAACAGCTGTGTCAAGCTGTGCTTTGGATTACCTTCATGGTGATAACTGATTTCTGCAGAAGGTCAACAGGTTTTGTGTTTTGCAAAATGTAAGATGCGATATATGTGTCTCTGAATGTGTATGTAGGGCAGTGTTTGGAACATGGAGCCCCTGTCATATGAATAGTATATAAGAAGCAAAGTGGGTGCTGCCACCTTGGATTTAATAAAGTGTGGATAGCCTTAAAGTATGCCTCTATCATTTTTGTCTTGAATTGATCATTTTTCATAACATTTCCTCATGCCTTCATTTTCAGTGCAGTTTATTATCAACAGCTGAATTAAATTTAAAGCTCTGCTCTAGGAGATTTCAAGTTGTTCTTGACTTTGACATAAGAAAGGGGATCCTTGACAAATAACTTCAGCTTTTATACCATCAACATTTTGGAGCAGCTTTAACTTCAAAGAGTGATGCACTCTGATCAGATTATTATGATATTGTCTCTCACTGTCTCTCTCTGTCTGTCTGTCTGTCTGTCTGTCTGTCTGTCTGTCTCTCTCTCTCTCTCTCTCTCTCTCTCTCTCTCTCTCTCTCTCTTTGTCTCAGTATCACTTGCTCTCTCTCTCACTCTCTCTCTCTCTCTCTCTCTCTCTCTCTCTCTCTCTCTCTCTCTCTCTCTCTCTCTCTCTCTGTCACCTCCTGTAATTTACATAAGAGACTTAGATCAGCAGGCTTAACATGCACAGTAATTGGTGTAATGCTTATTGTACTGACTATTAATAGCCCTTCTATGTATCTTTTTTAAGTATTCTGAATCGGTAAAGAGAGTCTTTCCCCCCTTTCCATCATTTATGTTTCAGCCTTGTTAGGTGATATTTATATTCTCATTTGTGCGAGTGTCAGTGGGGTATGTAGTCATTTCTAAAGCCTGATCCATGTAGCGTCATGTTATTGACTGAGTAAGATTGCAAATCCTCTAGCAAATGCCATCAATATTATGTTCTTTTACTGAAGTTGTCTTCGTTCTTGTGCTTTCTTTAATTTCACATGTCTCTCACCTTCATCCGAGGTGTGTGGAATTAAAGAAGAAAAAGGTTATCAAAGACATGTTTGTATAGAAGTTTGTTTTTTGTTTGATATTAAAGCTTTTTACAGTACAAAAGTACTTCCTTGCAAATGGTAGATGTGCTGCAGAATGCTTTATCATTGAATGCATATATGTGGTGATTAATTGGTTGATTTTATTTGAAGTCATCTTGTGTCAGTGTTTATGCATTATCTTTGAGAGCATACAATAACACCATTCCTTGATGCTTTATGTACGCAGTTGTGCTTGCACTAAAAGTTGATTAAGTAATCAGAATTGGTGCATTTTATAACTCATTTTTACAGTGATGATGGTAGCATTGTTGTTTGTCCCTTCATATTGTGGACCACATGTTCTTGATTCCTGTGCTTGATTTTATGTTTTATGAAATGCATTTAGATGGATATGTAGAAAGTTCGTCTATTTTTCTATCTACTGCTTTCAGTAAAGAGATTAATTGGGGTTGGGGGGGATAGTCTCGTGTAGACATACCACTGTTTAAGGACTTCAGCTGAGGATGATAAGAAGGGACTTTGATTTAAAATTGATAAGACATGGAGTTATATATTTCCTCACTGCTTGCTGCAGATAGATAAAATCGTCTCACAAACTCTTTCATCATAAACAATACAAGCTGTCAGAAGAGTGAACAGTCAGGTGTTGTTCATTAGCATTTAAGCTAGAAGCAATCTACTCTTTTATTTTCACATTCATGTCGTAATATTTCTCTTTATACATTTTTTTTTTAAAGAATTCATCTCATCTCTGTGAGCAAGTGGATTTCCAGAGGGCAGGATCCAGTTTTGCGCATGTATATTGGAGGTTGTCTCTGCACCCACCTACAGGGGATAGTAATGCTAGTGCATATTCTTGAGAAGACACTTTTATCACGTGCTGTCATACTAATTCACTCTCATGTTTCCATTTGTGGACAACCTTCCCAGTTTCAATTGATTTCCCCCACTCTTACCAATGTTCTTCAAGTCTGGGAACATGAAAACATACCAGATTATACTGTTTAGTGTTTGCCTGATTAGGCACTTTTCTCTCCTTTGTTAGATATGGTTAAAGAGATGTTGAGAGACCTGCTGGAAATGGTTTGTGAAAGTTTGTGATTTTACAGCAGGCAGTTGAAAAGTATACTCTTTTTTCCTATAAAACTTCTTTTCTTTTATCATAAGATGAAAAGAGTTCTGGGGTCATCTGGAATCCTGGATTGAAAAAATGGAATGAACAGGCTTCAGGGATTGACAGTATTGATGTTTTCATATTCTCAGTATTTAAACGGAAATCCATCAGATTTACATAGAGACCAGCACTCTGTGGATGAGACATCGCATATGACACAAACATCAAACATTTTTTTTTATTTGTATTTTTTCCCTTTTGTCTGCTGTCTTGTCACCAAAAAAAAACAACAAAATGTAGGAACATGGTTATCATTTGTGAATGTGACAGATTTGTAAATGCATTCCCTTTTGTTTGGTTGCTTTTTCTTTTTTAAACCATGATTTTATACGTGATTTTGTTAGAAGTGTTAACTGGACAATAATTGTAAAGTTATGTGCGTGTTGCTGTTGCCTTATTTTTTTTTAATGGTCACAATTATGTTGTTATGGCATTTCAAACATTCCGTTCATTTATCATCAGTTCAACATCCCATGAAACATAAATTCCTCTCTCCCCTGTGGAAACGGTGGTTAACTCATGGTAAACTATTCATACTCAAGTAGTTGTTTCCCTTTGATTGGCTCTTGGCTCCGGACCTTCACCATGAAACGGATGTTTTCATGCGGATCATCTTTTGTGAGAACTGAAAAGAGGATTTAATATACTTTTTACTTCTCTCTCTCGTTCTCTCTCTCTCTCTCTCTCTCTCTCTTCTCTCTCTCTCTGTGGCTTGCTTGCTCTCAGTTGGTCTCTGTTTTACAATATCATCACAAAACGGATTTAAGTGTATTTCCCATTGCCATGAGAATACTAAGAGTATGCTATTTCCATCTATCTGTTATTCTCTCTCTCTCTCTCTCTCTCTCTCTCTCTCTCTCTCTCTCTCTCTCTCTCTCTCAGGCTCATAAACAGGAGTTACAGAGTTGGAACGAGTTGGGAATGAGATTGACTAGCTCTTTCGCATCCGTGTTGGGGCATTTCATGTCATGATTGGGTCCAAACCAGTATGAGAGAGTTTATCTTCAGGCTTGTGACTGTACTTGTCAGATTTGAGAATCGATCGAAAGCATACAGTATCACAAAATCATTTTAAACAATGTTTTAATGTTATGGATGTTTCTTTGTGTACTTTTAATGACGAATTGTAGACAGTTGTTTGACTTTTTTTTAGTTATCACTAATGATGATCTGTAAAGTTTATAGAACCTCAAACATATCAACTTCAACATATTCAGTTATGTATACATATCAATGAGGATTGATACTTTCGCTGCCTTTTCCAGATCATGCCACAGTATGCAATTCATATGTTTTGGTTGTGAAATAAGTTGAAACAAATGTTGATCTTTAAACATATTCCTTTGGTATCTACACATGTATTTTTTAAGATGCAATTTTTAACTGTCAAATTATGAAAATTCAAGTCTGTTCTGAAAAACATCACTGGTGTATGATAATGTATTCTGTTGTCTGCTGTTTAATATCAGACCTTTAAGAAAAATGTTTGTGCGTGTTTTGTTAAGTGTATTCTTCTCCATCATTTAGCAATGGGAAGGAGGTATGGGGAAGAGGTTGGGGTGGGGGAAAGAGGTGACAGGTAGAAGGGGAGAAATCAACAGGTATAATGATTATAACGTTCTTGGTCTAGATAAAGAGAATATCACCAAAGTTCCTGTACTTAAATCTGTCTCTGCAACAGAGTTATTTCCCATAGCAGGGTCTACATCAGAGAGAAAGCTATGCACCCAGCATGCCTACCAAGGAAAACAGAACAGAGCAAAAAAGAAAAAAAATGGTGGGGCATATAAAAGCCCACTTGTACACACAGGTGGATCTGAAAGGTGCAGAGCTGCATACTAAAGCATTTTATCTGAAACTAGGTGTGCCAGTTTTGAATCGACACAGGTAGTCTTTTTTTTTTCTTTTTTTTTTTCATAGAACGTCACAATGGTATGTAACAAATAGACTTTTACATGGAATACGGTGCAAAAAATGAACTTTAAAAGGAAAAGGCATCAGTCGCCAAGGGAAATAATTCGTTATGCGGCGTCCGTGGCGAAAGAATTAGTGGTTATACTGAAGGAAGAAAAAAAAAATCAAATAGAGACAAATGTGTGTTAACTTGTTTTGTAAACGAGTGTAAGTCAAGGGAGCTAAATTGACTGGTCATGCTCAAATGCTATTGAGTTATAACCCTTAGCCTGAAGAGTGCAGGTTAGGAGAGTTGGGGAAAGACTGCTGGGCAGACAAATCGGCGGGGGGTTGGGGGGGGGTGGGGGGCAGAGCTAGTGTATGAACGGTTGTAGACTTGTAGGTGTTTATGTGTTGAATGTATCATATTTTAATGAAAATCAATTATATCTGTGTTCTTCATAGTGTTGCAGCTTCAGGTGTATCTTTTTCATCTGTTCATAGTGCTAGTGTATGAACGGTTGTAGACTTGTAGGTGTTTATGAGTTGAATGTATCATATTTTAATGAAAATCAATCATATCTGTGTTCTTCATAGTGTTGCAGCTTCGGGTGTATCTTTTTCATCTGTTCGTAGTGAAGAATTTACTTCCTACAGAATCAGCTCCAATGCGCATGGAATTTGTACATTGCATATCATTGCTACTTTTATCTGATGTTTGTTTTAACAGGGTGAATCTTTGTAACCATGGTGATTTGGTTGTTTGTCGGCATGTGTGTTCATGGTAAACTATAACGTTCATTAGCAATTTCTCAGCAGTTTAAATGTCGGCATCAAAGTTGAACCATAAATGTTGACAAAAGTTTATCCAGCCATCCCCTACAAGAATACGTCACTGCATGATGAAGGCCGTAAGACCGAAACTGTTCGACAATATTTCGAAACTTGACGAAACTTGACAAAAACAGAGAAAATAAAAGTTGGGAGAGGTAGGAAGACAGAGGAAAAAGATGAACAAGGATAGTAATAAGCTCAATTAGTTTGGAATTACATACCTTGAATTGTTTTGCTACCAGAGCAATATTTGCTGCCCTTTTTTAGCAATCTATAAAGTGGAAGCTTATTCTCAGGAACTGATCATGTACAGTAATGGTTTTCAGTTCATTGTTTATCAACACATCCTGCCATGCCTTGCTCTGTGCACTAAGAACCCTGTATTCACAGCACATTCTTGATTTTTGGTCTTCTTTTTTTTTTTCAAGACAGCTACAAAACATAGTGGATAGGTTTTCACAATTAGTATAGTGTTATTCCTAAGATTCATCTCTTTCCAGCTCAAGGTTGGCCAACAATTCTAAACCACAATGTGTCCAAGTCACAAGGGTGCTGAGAGAACTATAAAATACCAATTCTGGCTCACCCACCTCCGCCAGCTCCAACCGACTAAAGCCGGTTGGAGCTGCTGCTCCGGCGGGCGATCCAGAATAGGTATTTTATAGTTCTCTCTATAAGTAAAATAAATTCTTAAATAAATTCTTATACAAGTCATCATCAAGTTCTTAACAAGTACTTAAATAGATTTACAAACATACATAATGTGTAGGATTATCTGTTTTTAACACTAATTTAGAAAACTTTTGAGACTTAAGTTTTTGCTTAATCCTTCGTTTTTCTTGATCGTTTTCAATAACATCATTTTCACGCATACATTCATCAAATGCGTCTCTGTCTTTCATATGAAATAAAACTACAGTCTTTAATTGTTCTCTAAAGTCTTTTAAAACTGAATTATATTTTTGGCTTAAAATCCATACACTTATCCCAGCATGTCTTCCACTGAAAGCCAGTTTCAGCCGAACAGTCATCTATAATAAATAGTGTCTGCGTTCCCCCAAACAGTCTGTACTACCAGTCGGTTGACTGTCAGCTTTTTTGCAAGACCAAGACAACACGCAGTAAGTCAGCAGGCCGAGCGTCCTGTTTACAAACTGTGTGTCTCCCTATGTTCTGACCTAAAAATCAATAAAACACGTCTCGCGCGCCTACTGCGTTTCTTCTCTCACCGGGCTCGCGGCGCGGGCGTGCGCTAACACGTTCTTTGCTATAGCGTGAGCTGCCTCTTTCTCTGTTCTTCATCGCGCTTAACTAGTAGTTGCAGGCCAGCCCGACATCGAATCACTGCTCAGCGCCCAGGCACATCCTGTTCAGTCACAAAGCAAGTGGCTGACATATCAAATGACAAGTGGTCCTACCAGTTCCACTTTTCACCCCAAGTCCTTAATTAAGTCACCCCAAGTCCTTAATTAAGTCACCCCAAGTCCTTAATTAAGTTCTTAATTAAGTCACCCCAAGTCCTTAATTAAGTTTCCCCAAATTCTTAATCTAGTTCTTAATCAAGTCGTCATTAAGTTCTTATCAAGTCGTCATCAAGTTCTTATCAAGTTCTTATTTAAGTTTTCATCAAGTCGTCATGAAGTCGTTATCAAGTTCTTATTCAAGTCACTTATAATTATTTATTAAGTTCTTGAAATATTACTGCATATCAAATGTATCAAAATGAGATTTTGTTGTTGGCAGTTCTGGTATTCTTTTTTGTTCAGATTTTGTATTTAGTGGCTGTGATTTTTTGGGCTGCTTTGGTTTTTGCTGTCTTTCTTTATATGTTTTATAAACGTAATAACCACCCCCACCAACAGCAATGACGCCAAAAATGCCAACTCTTTTAATCCAAATAATCCATGATGATGTTGCGGGAACAACTTGTTCTTGTTGTGGCTCTGGCACAACTGGTGTTTTTTCATTATGAGTTATATGTTGTAACTCTAATTTTCTTTTTTTGTTCCACTCTGCTAATTTTTTCCCTGCTTCAACGCGCCCAGGATTCTTTTCACGGGTCACTTTCTCCATCAACGTTTTCTGCTCGGTCATTTTTAAGAGAAATAAAATCTATATGATTAAACGTAATTAATCCCATAATTACTGGCGACAATAATGTTCCAAATCTGTAATATAGATCACATCCTAGAGACTCTAATGACTTTGTTAAAACTGGATCCTGCGTTAAATCATACATAAAATCTTGTTCAGAATCAATGGGCGCAAATCTACTAACGAGTTTAGTGTACAAACTAAGAACAGTTTGTCCGACACTTTTGACCATTCTTGACCCCAGTTGCGCTTCATACCTGTTGTGATACTTTACAATGTCTTGTGGCGACATCTGTTGAATCTGTTCTATGCTGAATTCATTTCCAAGGTACTGTTTTGTTTTTCCACACGCCGCCAAAGAATACAGCCTTTCCTTTTGGCGCATAATAGCTTGGTCATCAACTTGATTATTTGTAAGTTCAGGAAGTAAATCATCGCAGTTCATGTTTTATTAATAATAAATATTATTTTATTTTTAAAAAATGAGCACCGAAAAAACTGTTGCCAACCTCGTATACCATTCTGCTGTTATTGGAGGTCTAAGTGTAGGATACACAATGCTTGGTAAAAGCTTGTTAAGAATAAAACCAGCAGATCTTGGCAAGCTAGATTTTGAAGACTCAGCAAAGTTGATTGCTGTCATTACAGCTTCGTTTGCTACGAAAGACTTTCTAGTTAAGCAAGGAATAATTCCAGAAAATATAAATATGTAAAAATATAAAAATGGCTTCACTCGTAATGATGATAGGCGGCGCAGTGGTCAACGCGCTTGCTTTCAGCGGAAGTAATTACGCGTTTAGTAAACTACAAAATAACGATGAGAGAAAAAGACATAACAGAGCTATGGAGCAACTAGCCGCTGCACAAGACACCTATGAAAAGCAAAGAATGGAGCAGTTAGATTTTATTAACGACAGACTTAAACAACAGGGACATGCAGCTTACACATTTAAAGATGTTGACCAGGCAATAAAAGAATATTTTCTAGTAACAGGCAAACAAGTTGAAACATTGCCCCCACCAAAATTCAGCGATTACTATCAACCATCAGAAAAACAAAAGATGCAAGAAATATTGTTTATTGTTGCTAGCATGTCTGCTGTGTATTTTGTTGCTCGAAGATTTAGTTAATTTTTTTTATTTAAAAATGGGAAGAATACTAAAGATAGAGTTTTACATCCTAGACAAAAACAACAACAAACTTCGTGTACATTTTGCAATATTAATTTAATAAATACATTTTTGAGTTAAAATGGAAGCTCAAAAAAAATTATTTGCGTATAAATTTATTATCAAAACAATGATAAAGAATAAACTACCCATTGATCCTAATATTTATGAAAAAATCAAAAATCTTGAAACAACAACCACAAATAATCCAGCTATACTGGATAAAGAAATTACTGAGTATCTAATTGCGCTTGACCAAATGTCCTCCAGTGACCAATCGCATATGAATACTCTGGATTAACAAATACTCTTTTTGTGTTAGTGCGGTCAAGAGACCGTTTTGTTACAACTGTTGTGTTAATCTCATGCAGATTAGATCGCAGCTTGTAATTGTCATGATGAAAAGTCTTTTTATTGAACAATGCTTCTTTGTAGTTATCATGCGATATGTTTGACTGCACAACACTGCGAGATATTCCCTTTGCTTTTTTAACAGTTTTTGTTTGACATGCGAGACTGTACATTTTCGACCTTAAACCAATAAACTCCTTGATCACACCTCCAGATAATTCATCCTTCATCTTACCTAAAACCTTTTTATTAATAACTGAATGCAAAGGTGAATCTTTAGGGTAATCAGATGTGTCGTACCATCCTTCTTTCTCTTTCGCTACTTCTATTTCCATGTCTTTGTAAAAATCTTCAGTAGGGATATCTATTACAAAGGAATCTGTATCTGTGTACAGAACTCTGGACTCTGGATACAAGGGTTTAAAGTAGTCGTAAAGAAATTCTAACATCAAAAGCTTCGACAGCTCTAAAACAGTAAACCCAATAAAAACAGGTTTGTCCAATTTGACTTTCTTTTTTTTCATCATTATTCCAAAAAGCTGATCATGAAATCTTCTGAAGTCTTGGTAGTTGGGTTTTGACACCAGCTTAATTGCTTCGTTCTCTCTAGTGACCAATCTAACATCTTTGCGCTTGTGCGGATTTTCCATAGTCTTTCCAAAACAGCTGTTGTTCATCAACTTGAAAAAGTCTTTTTCTGAAGCATCTGCGGATTTAGTTCTGAGATCAGTATTCTTCATGATGTATGGTTTCATGAACTGTTCTTGATCAAATTCAATTATACGATGAACTGCTGTTAACTTTAAACCATGTCTTAAATAAAATTGGAGAAGTCTGTAATGACAGACATAATTTTTTTTGTCTCGAAGATTAGGCACAAGTTTAGGCGGTTCTGTCATTGACACTTTTAGGGTTTCTGCCGCTAATGGATAGTCATTATGGTAATCATGAAGTTCATGAGGATATTCTAAATCAACTTCAAGAATAAAGCCTTGCGGTTGATCAGCTTCTAGACTCTGAAGCCATTTTAAAAACTTTTGAATGTCTTTGAGTCCTGTGTACATTTTAAAGTTACGTAATGGAAGTGATTGACTCATAGCCCAACCATACAGATTGTTTGCATCTAAATACATAAGATAGTTAGACCTTTTACTTGGGTCATAGTCATCCAAATATTTATTGTTTGCTTTACAGTAATGGTGAGACGCCATACTAATTCCGCCACGCAATCCGTTTTCAATCATCTGAAGCATTGGCAGGTTAGACAATAAATCAATCTGTACACCAGTAAATTTTAAAAAGGAATCCCAACTCATCCCGGGTGCAGAAATATAATGCGCAGATCTAGACTATAATGTTTCATGCAGGTCTTTCTGTAATTTTCAAAGATATCTGCCAACAAACAAGTATCCGCCATTAAATAGGAATCATGATAGTCTCCCATTGTTTTAGAGTCTAATTTTTGCCACGCTTCTTGAGCATAAGAATAATCAGAATCACTGATGTCCTTTCCTCTAAGACTAGAAAAGAACGCACCTTTAGGCGGAAGGGCTGGCTCCTCAAACCTTTCCCAGCTGTTCATGTACTCATAAGGATAAACGCCCTTTCTAATCACCGTTGGGTCAAAATAGTGTTCTGTTATTGGGCAGGACTTTAAAGATCCTGCTAGTGACTCTAAACTCCCCATCAGGTGTTGCATAGAGTCATAAAAAGATAAATTATTTAAAGTGAAACACATGTACTTTTCTGATGACTGCGCAATGCATGACACCCTAAAGGCGCTAGTTACTGCTTGCAATATAAGATGAGAGTCGTA
Source organism: Conus canariensis (assembly GCA_033310375.1). NCBI lineage: Eukaryota > Metazoa > Mollusca > Gastropoda > Neogastropoda > Conidae > Conus > Conus canariensis. The sequence goes on along the minus strand of CM065728.1, from coordinate 44,397,485 downwards.
ACCTCGCAAGTTATGAAAGAATATAGGAAGTCTCCAAGTCCTAGGATCAAACTTTAGTTGAAGATTGCAATTGTTATGCGCTGCTCCTCTGAATTCTCCACTAATGTGATCATGGTCTTTTACTGTTGGATTTAAACTTTTAGGTGTTAGCTCTAAACCACAAATCCAACAGTGAGTGGCTGAGTCATAGCGATCTTGATCTTCAGGGGTCACCTTAAGATCGGATAGGACTAGATTATTAGAACAGACATTACGAACTTCTTGCATGCGTTTTAAGAAATGTTTTGCTGCATGTGGTCCTCTGTATAATTCTGGCTTTGAATGGACGCCATCCGACCTGACAACAATGAAAGCATAAGAACAAATCTGGTGATTATTCATTATAACTGTTTTTGGTAAATGTTTTGGAGCCGGTCCTTCATAAGGAACAATAAGCGACTCGAAGTCTGCGTAAACAACGTATGGCGACCTCTGGAGTTTTTTGTAATTCTTAAAACTAACCTTACTTCCTTCTCTTGGCATAATTAGTTCTGTATTGCAGTCCACTGGACTGAGACAATGTTTTACATGTTCACTCGCAGCTTGAACGGACGGAATTCTTGTTAAACATTTTCTACAAAATTCTTGTTTGTGCCCATTTTTTGTAGTATGAACTAGTAATCTACTCATTGTGCGTATTAGCGTGTAGTGCAACCCATTAAGGCTTTGCATTAGGAGTAAGTCTACATGACTCCTGGCTGGTTCTCCTATTGATGGACTGTTTTTTGACACTCTAATTGGTAGAAGACCTGATTTAACAGACCATGTGTAGACATTAACAGTTATTGGTGGATTCTGTTTTTCAAACTGATCAATCTTGTCTACAGCCATAGGAAATTCAAGGCCGTTAAAGTTAAGATCATTAGCCCACTGCAAATAGTTAGTAACTCTCTCTGCATTTTTTTTAACAAAGTGTAGCCTAGCAAGAACGCACCACATAAAACATTTGTTATCTGAATTCTTTATGTTCAGAACCGCTCTCTTTGCAACTAATTCTGATGGTAGAGGAACAAAAGACTTTCCTATAATTGGCTCGTATTTAGCCTGTTTTAATCTAATCTCTAATACTTTACCCTCTGACCAACCAGAGCCTCTCATTTTTGCTGCTTCAGAGGAGTCGTTAAACTGAGTAAGAAGTTGTTCTGCCCAATCAGGCGTTAAATCATTATAAGAAAGAATAGCCTGCTGTTTAGTTGAGACCCAGACTTCTAGATTTTCTTCGCTTATTGTTATGTAATCAACTAAAACAACTAACCTTACTTTAACTGGAGGGTTTATTGCTAAATAATTGGGGATTTGAGAAATAGCATACTCAACGCTTTCTAACACATTTGTTGGATTAATAACTTCTATATTTGTATCCTTCAGAGCTTTTGACAAACTCTCTTCTGCATCAAACCAAGAATCAAAATCAGTGTATTCCATTTTGAGCTTCTTTTCTAACTCAAAATATTTATTTAAATCAAAAAATAAAAGTTAATCAGATTCAATATCAACGGTCTTTTTGTGCTTGGACTCGTAAACTAAAGTATAAACACTCTTTGGGGTTGTTAATGTGAGCTGTTTAGAACAGAGTTTAATGTCTCGTTTACTTTTTTTAAACATTCCTTTTTTATCTGGTCGGTGTCTGGCTGTTGAGAAAAAGTTGCCTTTCTTTGAAGATCAAACTTTTGTCTTTTGTAGTCCTCAAAATCAGCCTGTAGGCGACTAAATTCTTCATCCGTGATGTTCGAGTCGGCAAGTGCTTTATCAATTATCAGTTTGAAGGAACTAAGTTTAGCTGTTATTAGTTGAACCATAGCTGTGTGCTTTTGGAGTTTAGCTTTTATTTTTTTGCTGACAGCACTTACAGCTATTGAGCACAGGCCAAAAGCTAAAGACAAACCGCCTAGAGGTAAAGCTGCCGGTGCACCTACGCCTGTTGCTAAGAGACCCACACTTGTTCCTGCTGATAGAGCACTAGTGATCGATGCTCCAGTATTAACATATGTAACAGCATTAAAGGCAGCAGAATACCTTCGTTTGGTTTTGTTGTATTTTGAAAGGTCCTGCTCTAGTTGGGTTTGCATTTGTGTTATGTTTGTTAATCTGAAAGTTTTTATGTCTACAGCAACAGAGTTCTCTTCTTTGGGCACTTTTGGATAAACCTGAACAGACATGCTTTTTTTAAAAATAAAAATAATTTAATATTGTATATCTTTTAATCTGTTATCTTGAATATTCAGCTGCGCATCATATATTAAAAACAAATATACATTAATCGGGGCATCACTCTCTTTCTTTTTATCAATTTGAATGGTTATTACGTCTTTAACTGTTCTCCCACTCCCATGCAACTGATTATCCTCTGTTGACCTTAGGTCAATCCATAAACCGTATTTCGTTGTTAAATATTCATCAAGTCTAACATTATGAAGATGTAGATCTTTGGACACAAGATCTGCTGTTGGACTTCTATGCCTCCCGCCTCCAAAATATTTTCTTATTTCGTCAAAATGCTGATAAGGTTTAAGCCCACTACTGTAGACTTGGTTAGGACTGCCCTCAATTGAACATTGTACTTTCGTTATTTTAGGATTAACAAACTTTTCAGTTTGTCTTTGGTATGGTTCTTTAACATCTTCACACAGCAATAAAATACCTTTAAGCGATCTTGCTGAGGCGCTAAAACTAAAGTTCCATATAGCGTCTGCCTTGCTTTTAGGATATTTAGTATGATGAATCACTCTTTCGTAATATATTGCTAATTTTGACTGATATTGTTGCTCAATCAGCCTTGCTAAGTTAGGGTTGCTAACAATGTCAAACTCTAACGAGATGTCAGAAATGCTGTACTTTGCGTTAGAGTCTGTAGATTTAATGACACGTTTGTATTCATTAAAAGTTAGTTCATATGACAATCTGTCTTTTAATGCTCCTTGAAAGTATGGCGCATGCGCTTTTAACAACTCAAAATCTAAGGGTATGGAAAAGCGATTTCCATAAGCAAAACTTACAGCTTCAGCCTTGTTACTGTCTTTAGCATCTTCGGCGCCTATTCTGTGTTTTAGTGCTTCGTTATTTTCGATTCCTTGAAACGCAAGATCGGCCCTTTCATTCTCGGTTAGCCATAGATCACAATAGATTAGAAATATGTCTGCATTGTGTAAAGAAAATATTTCTTGCCCCTCAAGTTTTATAGAAATTTTCTTAACGATTGCCCGTCCCAGATTCTGAACTACTGTCCTGTTAGAATCTGTTGCTGATTCGAGTTCTATTTTGAAAGTAAGCCGTGCAGATCCCGGCACAATCACTTCATCTGCTCCTAGGTCTGGAAATTTGACAGTAAGAATCTGATCTGAATCAATAGTAGATGGATTATTTGGAACAATAATATTTTGCTTATTTCCCTTCACGCCAAAGGGCTCTTTCAATCTTCTATGCGGGTCAAGAATTGAGCCATATGCTTGTGACATTTTTTTTATAAAACAAAAATAAAAAGTTAATTATTTAAAAACATGGAAGATTATGATGTTTTTGATCCTGGAGACGACATGAGTGAAATGACTCCTTTAACACATCCATTACAATCATTGCGGCGTGAATTAACAGAAAGTAAGGTCAAATCATTTTATCAAAGTTTAGGCCAAGAACCTCCTGAATTTATAGACCCTAATGATTTTGAAACAAAAGATGACCATTTGTTTGTGAGAAACGACGAAGGACAACTTGTTCAGCTTACAACTAAACCAGACTCATCAAAGTTTTTAAAAAAGAGTACAATTAGACAAAGGCTCAGTGTGAGCGATCAAAATCGCCTTGGCATTACTAAACCAAAATTAGATAGGGAAGCAGTTGCTAAACTTCAAAACACACTACAAGAACTCCCAACAGAAATACAAAACATGGAACTTAAAGATTTAAGCCCAACAGCAGACGAAATAATACAAGCAGAAACCAGTTTTTCAGAAGCATTAAAAACTATGCACGATCCGCCGCTACCTATGAGAGAAATAACGGCCCTTGATCATGCTTTGAGAAGCATCAGAGGCGAATTAACAAACAATTTAGCAAAACTGGGTGAACTAGATGAGCATATAAAAAGAGAAAAAGAAAAACTAGTTGAGGCTGATGACCACAACTTAGGACCTGGTGTTAAAGAAAGAATAACACAAAGACTAAAAGATCTTGAACAAGAGAGATCAGCAAGACTAGAAGTGTTGTCTAATAACCGAGAACAATTACGAACTCAAGCGAACAGAATAAGAGAAACTATCCAAAGAATTTTGTATGAAGACACAACGCTAGCAGAACGAATACGAACACTGTTTAGAGAGCAAGGTGTCACATTAGCAAGTGTTATAACAGCCTTAGGATTTGCAATAAGTACACTGGTGTTGGCTATTACAGGCGGCGGTGGTGGGGGAGCAGTGCCACCAGGACCACCATCAGATAAATCATGGGTAAAAAAACAACTCGATCATCTTGCGGGTTTATTAAAAAAATTAGCCAGTAAGGCCATAGACTCTTTACCTGGTATAATAGGGGGGATCGTTAGCTGGCTTTTGTCTGCCGCAAGTAAAGTAGTTGGTTTTATGGCTGAGCACTTATGGGCATTAGTTGTCTTAATAGTTGGGTTACTTTATAGTAAGATAAAGACCAAGTAATCCTAGGGCAGTTAATCCAATAACAAGTGCCGTCTTTTCATATTCATGGGGGTCGCTTTTATTCACCATGGGGATTGGATGGGGTTTTGAGGGGGGTTTAGAGGGGCCACGGGGATTGGGGCTTCTTTTTTTATTGCTATTGCTGGCTTAGAATTTATGTCGTTTTTTCCGACCTTCTCTTCTTTACCAGCCACAAGGATTTCATTATTATAGTTTATTATTGTTCCTATCTGAAGTCTGAGGTCAGAAGGCAGCATGTATAAACCAGTGCCAACAGCAAAGTCTACTTTCGATCTTGCGTATTGCAAAACATTTTGGTACCTTTTAATACTTGAAGGCAAATCAATTGCAGAATTAATAGAATCCTCTAAATTTGCTAAATACTGTTTTTGGGCGTCAAAGCCAGTAGAAGGATCAATTATGTTTGATCTCGTTTGTGCTTGCGAACCTAGCAAACACCAAACATAAGTACGAATAGAGTCGTTTATTCGCTCTATTCCCGCTTTTGTTAGGCCCTTAGAGGTATCCAAAATAAATGTTGTCCATGCTGTTTTATGCTCTTGCTCTATGGACCCAAGGTGAACAGTTGTGCCTGAAGAGAAAGATGTGTAAGGAGGATTCCAATCATAGTTATACTTTCTGTGCACGCCCCAAAAATAAGGGGTGCCTAAACCATGATTAAGATCCAACTTTTGTCTAAAGTCTGTCTTTGGGTCAATATCAAATTCGTTACAGATCCTTTCAAAAGCCTTCATGTTTATTCTGTTGCTAAACGGATTAAACGTTTTGTCATTTGGTAATGGCGCTTGCAGTTCAGATAAAATACGTCTGAAGGTGTAATAAAAATGAAATCTATACACTGACCTCACCAAAGGATCAGGATGATTTAAATGATCAGCATACGACACTCCACACCCAGTTGATGCACAAAACACAGCAAAGTTTAACTGGTTCTGATAAAACTGCATCGGATGACTGAACCACACTTTCGGGATGTAGTCGTTTTTAATAGGAGGGTTAAGATATCTGTTCAATGGAGTACTAACCTTTACTTGAAAGGCGTCAGACTGAGTCACAGAAATGTCAAGGGTGTCAGTTGTTATATTTTTTAAAATTGTAGTGCGGCCCGACAGAATATTTTGCATTAGTTATTTGAATGCACTCATTTTTAAATTTGTTTTAAAAATGTTTGTAACAATAACAACTCAAGACAGTCCTTCGTTTTTAGAATATGCTATTGATAATAACTGCGGAACCCAAAGGGTCGCACTCCATGAAATTTTTTACAAAGTTGTATGGTTTAATATAAGCGAATCCAAGAAAAATAATAAGGTTCAAAAAGTTGACCATAGTGGAAACGTAGTTAGCCAGTTAACCATACCTGATGGTTATTACGGGTTTTGCTCGCTAAAAGAAGCAATGAGTAACTTCAACATTACTCTCAAACTTAACAATGCAAATCTAAAAACAATGTTGACATTCAAACATGAAGGAGAAGAAGTAGACCGTTACTTTTTTGATGTAGAGCTAGCTAAAATGTTAGGTTTTGCAACTTACAATCAAGACATTCATTATTTTAGAGTTGCACCAGGCGAAACTACTTATGAGGGGGAAAATCCGCTCGATCTTGCATTACATTCATTACTCTATGTTCATTTGGACGAGCTGAGCACTGATGAAAACTTATATGATGGAAGGCCCTCAACTGTTTTAAGAGCTCTTCCATCAGGGAAAGCTGCATATTGCGATTATGAAATTATACAATTCCCTAATTTACAGTTTAAAAGATTAGCTTGTGGGAGGGTCAGATCATTTAATATAAAAATCAAAGACCAAACAGGGAAAGTCGTGAAATGTGATAACCTGCACATTGTTTTAGAAATAAAATAATACGTTGTTTTAAAAAATGTCACGTGGGCCAGAAGAATCAGGAGTTACATTAGCGCCTGAGAGGTGTGTAACTTTAGAATTAAAAGACCTTGCAGACGTTGAGGACTTTGAACAGAACGGTGAGATAGGCACTTTGTATGGTTTTGAGTACACTAAAGATGGTTATTATAAACGCAAAGAGGTTAGCGACAGCAAAAGGTTTCCTAAACTAGAACAACTACGCAATGTAGAAGCAAATAATGCGGGTCAGTATGAATATAAAATAGTTCGAAAAACTGACAACAAATGGCACTTAGAACCATATTTAGAATGGGACATAAAATTTGAATTCTTAAGCCCATTTACATTTTTTGACCGTCAAAAAAGTTTCAGAAAAGCATTGAACTCTGGCCCTTTACATGTAAGTCTTATGCCAGAGGACAACAGTCGGAAAGAGATCGAAATAAAGCCGTTTGGGGACAAACAGTACATCCTCCACAGAAGAGAATCGGTTTTAAAGAAAGCTTCTACAAAATTACAGTTCATTCCACGCACAAAATTAGGAGACACGTTCACAATGATATTTAAAATTTCTGTCTTAAAAGATGAGGCGAGAAATGGAGCTCTGGGCGTCAGTGACAATCTTATGAAAGGAATTCTTATTAGCTGGCAAAACTTAGACGTTGACAAACTTAAAGTTACTGTCGTTGTTCTTTACAATGGCGAGGATATTAAGGTCATGACAACAAGCAACAAAATTGATATTAGTCTAAATAGAAACGATCTTACAGAACTGAACTGGATTAATCTTACACATTTGGACCTTATAGGTTTTTATTATACTGAACAAGTTTTGACAGAGAGTATGATAAAAACAATAACTGGATTAGATTAAGTTCTGTTTTAAAACTATGGAGCAGACGACTTTGGTGTCAATGCCGATGTTAAACTTTATGACAAAAACCCCTCATTGTTCATTGATTTGTGGACAGACTGGTTGTGGAAAAAACAATATTTGTCCTCGACCTATTACAAACAGTTTATAGTTATAATTTTGATCATATTGTAATTTTCTGTCCAACACTCAAATGGAACAAAGCATATCACGACAGAAGGTTTATATGGACGGATGATGAAATCTATTTGATTGATCCCAGCAATAAACTGAGTGAGTGCTTAGAGCATTTCTTTAAAATGTTCGAAGGAACGCAGACATTATTTATTATAGATGATTGTTCAGCAGAAAAGGATATAGTCAAAAAAAGAAACACTTTGTCAAAACTGGCTTTCAGTGGAAGACATGCTGGGATAAGTGTGTGGATTTTATGTCAAAAATATAACTCAGTTTTAAAAGACTTTAGAGAACAGTTAAAGACTGTAGTTTTATTTCACATGAAAGACAGAGACGCATTTGATGAATGTATGCGTGAAAATGATGTTATTGAAAATTCCCACAAAAACGAAGGATTAAGCAAAAACTAAAGTCTCAAAAGTTTTCTAAATTAGTGTTAAAAACAGACAATCCTACACATTATGTATGTTTGTAAATCTATTTAAGTACTTGTTAAGAACTTGATGATGACTTGTATAAGAATTTATTTAAGAATTTATTTTACTTATAGAGAGAACTATAAAATGCCTATTCTGGATCGCCCGCCGGAGCAGCAGCTCCAACCAGCTTTAGCTGGTTGGAGCTGGCGGAGGTGGGTGAGCCAGAATTGGTATTTTATAGTTCTCTTGCTGTGATAATGCCCATAACTTGGCGGTGAAGAAATGAGGTGCCTGTCGCGAGACAGATGTGACATGCATTCATAAAGGTAGTATTACACGTAATCCGTGGTCAGAAGTTGGCTGCTCAAGAACTGCAACCTGCTAATGCAAAAATAAGAAGTGGTTGAGATGAGTTTTGCATCAGTTGACAAGAACGCGATAATCATCCCTTTGAAAGGCAAAGTAAAGTGCACAAAGATATTGCTGGTGCACAAACCATGGCACAGTCTTATCTGTCTTAAGGTTGTCAATTGATAGGCTTTTATGTTTGGAACTGTATAATTTGTACATAATTACGTGTGCATGTTGGGCTTTTTTCATGAAATATTGGCTCGTGATGTTTCTTGTCTGCCCAGTAACTGCTCAAATATTGTGTGGTCTGCTAGGCTGAAATCGATAAAAAAAAAAATCTAAATATTCCATCCCCAACTGTTGATCACATTCTTCTGAATCACTGTGTGACCAGTCACCCCCCAAAATAAGTAATTTTAGGAATAAATAGAGACTATCATCATCCCTGTGTGTATGTGTATATTGTGTGAATTTGTTGTCCTTGGTGAAGTTTTCATGTATTTTGTTTTTCTCCAGTAAAATGCTAGATATGACTTGCATTTCAGGGTGGATGAATGGCTATACATTGCTGATGCTTTTGCTGCATGCTGTGTCTGCATTGTAAAATATTTCATAGTTTACTTATATAAATATGTATGAAATTCATAATATATTGAATGACCAATGATGAAATTCTTTTCTCATAATATATTGAATGACCAATGATGAAATTCTTTTCTGTCTCTCTATTTTTCTTTTTCTTTCCCCTCATGTGTCTTTCTGCTTGTCTTGATCTGTTTGTCTGTCCGTCTGTCTCCCTCGCTCTCTCTCTCTCTCTCTCTCTCTCTCTCTCTCTCTTTCCTGTCTCTCTCTCTGTCTCTCACTTTGCTTTCATTCTTTTCTCTGTTTATATTTCTCTCCTTCAACTTAATCTGATGTTTTACTCTGCGTGTGTGCTAGCATCCACGTGCACGTGTGTGTGTGTGTGTGTGTGTGTGTGTGCGTGTGCGTGTGTGTGTGCGTGTGCGTGCGTGAGTTGGGTGTGTGTGTGTGTGTGTGTGTGTGTGTGTGTGTGTTCAATCATGGATTTGTTAAATTCTTATGTCTCTCCACTGAAAGTAATATTATACGAACATATGTATATGACATGTGTACCCATTAGTGTGTGTGTGTGTGTGTGTGTGTGTGTGTGTGTGTGTG
>CM065728.1:44372910-44377910 GCA_033310375.1 Conus canariensis | reverse complement strand
GAGATCATATGCTTAATAAGACTGTTAGATATTCTAGATACCAGTCCGAAACAGTTGACGTGGGCCTGTCCTGAGGATGATCCTTTACGGGTAAGATTTGGTCTAAAAAAGTTCCAGGCATCTAGTCCCAGATCTGATTGGCTCATGCCAAGAAATAGTGATTCTCACATTAAGAGTGGTCATGTGCGATATATTCATTTCGGTTGTGGGAGTCGTGGAAGACTTGGATTTACCTGCTCATTGTCCAGCATAGCCTCGCCCCTACGTGACGTGTTTACAACTTGAAACGGGCAGACGCGTGAACTGACGTCCCACCAAACATGTTGACCTTCCAGGGTAAGTTAACAGATTCTGTCTCACACTACTGTTTGTGATTCGTCATTTTAGGTAGTTGAATGCTCCACATACATTCCAACGTTTTGTTTTTATAGAAGTATTGGTACAGTCTCATCACTTACAAACCGAAACAGCAAGAAAAATTAGGCGGAGGGGATGGGAGTGGGGGAGCTAGGAGGAGCAGAGGGGAGCATCCTGTTTAAATGACAAGGTATGATATGGGGCGGAAAGGAAGGAGAGACAGTAAGAAAACAAACAAACAAACAAAAACCTGACAGCATGAACAGCATGTTTGTCTGGATTCCTACGATACCTGTCTTTATGGCTTTCTGGCAGACCGGTTTGTAACGCAGTGACACGGAAAGCTGAGTAAGTTGTCGACTGGCACCCACCCATGCCATGACACGTCCCCCCCCCTCCCCCCCACCACCCATCCTGGCTCCTCTTCCCGCCCCTCTCCCCCGCCTCTCTCCTCTCTCTCTCTCTCCTCTCTCTCTCTCTCCTCCTCTCTCTCTCTCTCTCTCTCTCTTTGTCAGTCCAAGTCAATTTCTGTCTCTCAGTTTTCTTTCCCTGTTTACTTCACTGCTCCTCCCCCTCCTCTGTCTGTTTGTTTCTGTCTTTTTCTGTCTGTCTATCTGTCTGTCCCCCCTCTCCCTCAGTCCCTGTCTTTGTCCATGTTTCTGTCTGTCTGTCTGTTTGTCTTTCTGTCTTTCTGTCTGTCAATCGTCAATCTGTCTGTCTGTCTGTCTGTCTGTCTCTGTCTTCTGTCTCTCTCTCTCTCTCTCTCTCTCTCCTCTCGCTCTTTCCTGTCTGTCTGTCTCTGTCTGTCTGTCTGTCTGGCTCTGCCTCTGCCTCTGTATATTCATTATGGGTCACGGATGATACCCGATGTTTTGGTTTACCGTTATAGCCATTACTAGCGGCTGTAACGGCCTGTAACGGTTTTTCTTCTTTATGGAATATCTCAGAAAGTACTTGGCCGATCTTTGTCAAAATTAGCAGGAATGTTCATTATGGGTCACGGATGATGCCCGATGTTTTATTTTACCATTATAGCCGTTATTGACGGCTGTAACGGCCTGTAACGGTTTTTCTTCTTTATGGAATATCTCAGAAAGTACTTGGCCGATCTTTCTGAAAATTTGTAGGTATGTTCATTATGGGTCACGAATAATGCCCGATGTTTAAGTTTACCGTTATAGCCGTTACTAACGGTTGTAACGGCCTGTAATGGTTTTTCTCCTTTATGGAATATCTCAGAAAGTACTTGGCCGATCTTTCTGAAAATTAGCAGGTATGTTCACTATGGGTTACGGATGATGCCCGATGTTTTAGTTTACCGTTATAGCCGTTACTAACGGCTGTAACGGCCTGTAAGGTTTTTCTCTTTATGGAATATCTCAGAAAGTACTTGGCCGATCTTTGTGACAATCAGCAGTATGTTCACTATGGGTTACGGATGATGCCCGATGTTTTAGTTTACTTTATAGCCGTTACTAACGGCATAACGGCCCATGACGGTTTTTCTTCTTTATGGAATATCTCAGAAAGCACTTTGTCGATCTTTCTAAAAAATTTGTAAGTATGTTCATTATGGGTCTTGGATGATACCCGATGTTTTAGTTTACCGTTATAGCCATAACTAACGGCTATAAATGCCCATAACGGTTTTTCTTCTTTATAGAATATCTCAGAAAGTACTTGGCCGATCTTTCTGAAAATGTGTAGGTATGTTCATTATGGGCGACGGATGATGCCCGAGGTTTTAGTTTACCGTTATAATCGTTACTAACGGCTCTAACGGCCCATAACGGTTTTTCTTTTTTATGGAATGTCTCAGAAAGTCCTTGGCCGATCTTTCTGAAAATTTGTAGGTATGTTCGTTATGGGTCACGAATGATGCCCGATGTTTAAGTTTACCGTTATAGCCGTTACTAACGGCCCATAATGTTTTCTTCTTTATGGAAAATCTCAGAAAGTATTTGGCCGATCTTTCTGAAAATTCGTAAGTATGTTCATTATAGGTCACAGATGATGGCCGATGTTTACCAGAATAGCCATTACTAACGGTTACACCAGCCCAAGACGGTTTTTCCTCTTTATGGAATATCTCACGCTTATTCAGGATAACTGGGAGTACGTTAATATGCTTTGCATCTTCTTCTTCTTCTTCTTCTCTTCTTTTTCATCATCATCATCATCATCATCATCATCATCATCATCATCATCATCATTATCTTCTTCTTCTTCTTCTTCTTCTTCTTCTTCTTCTTTCTTCTTCTCACTGTCGCTTGATGACTCTATAGATAGGGTAGACCAGTCAGGCCGCAGTGACTTCCCCTTGATCAAACAGAACAACAGGATGGCATAATTGTTTGATTGTGACATGTTTTGTCTTCTTTTGCAATTTTGTGCGATGTCAGTGCCGTGGCACAGCGGTTAGCGTTGCAGGCGGCTGGCGGGGAAGTCGTCGATTCGAGTTCTATCAGAGGGACACATTTGTTGTTGTTGTCGTTGTTCTTGTTGTTGCTGTTCATGGTGGTGGTGGTGATGGTGGTAATGGAGTGGATGTGCGTGAGTGCGTGTGCGTGCGTGCGTGCGTGCGTGTGCGTGCGTGCGTGCGTGGTGGTGGTGTGTGTGTGTGTGTGTGTGTGTGTGTGTGTGTGTTGTTGTTGTTGTTGTTGTTGTTGTTGTTGTTGTTGTTGTTGATGGTGGTGGTGGTGGTGATGGTGGTGGTGGTGGTGATGGTGGTGGTGGTGATGATGATGGTGGTGGTGTATCGTGCGCGCGCGCGCGCGCGCGCGCGCGCGTGTGTGTGTGTGTGTGTGTGTGTGTGTGTGTGTGTGTGTGTGTGTGTGTTGCCTGGCCCACTCCTTCCCATTTAAATGTTTATCAGGTTCAGCTGGAAATACCGAAACCAAACAGATGAGGTTTTACACTCTCGACAAATGCTCTCTGAAAGTGTTCACCAGCACTGTGTATGTCTCTGTGTGTCGGGTCCGCTCGTTGAGGCCGGGATTAAACCATGAAGGAGGCGCAGAGTGCCCGTCTGCTAGTCTAAGTCCTTAATGGAACCCCATTGCATCCTCGTGAACAATGATCCTCATTAAAAAATAAATTAAAAAGAATTCGTATGAATGCGGTCATAAGTTACACAATGGACTGTTTGACATTTCTGTTCCAATAAGCTTTGATATGTGCGTTCTCGTGTATTTGTGCATCTGCATGTTTTATCGTTTACTTCAATACATGCTGTGTCCTCTCTAAGTCAATGACCTGCACACAAATGCTCTCTCTCTCTCTCTCTCTCTCTCTCTCTCTCTCTCCTGTTTTTTTTTTTTTTTTTTTTTTTTAAAGTGGTATATAGACGCGTGTTTATTTACAGTGATGTTTCAAATGGTTGTGGTATGCGTTTGGTAACTGTGTCATGGTACAGCGCCTGTGGCTGGTGACTTCTGAATACAGGAAACCTGAGCTTCAGTTAAAAAGGATAGTGACGAGCGGACCATGCTTGAATTGACATTGCTCACAGTACGCATTGAAGGTATATTCACTTTTTCGCCTTTAACAATAAACTTTCACTCTTTCAGCTCGAGCGCGCCACCATTGCTGAGACATTTCGTGCAGGGTTGTCAAAAGTAGGGGGGTATCATTAAGCAGTGGGTCGGTGGGTTGTCTTCGTACGGAGGGATGGCAGTTTTGAAAGTGGCGTCATCATCATGATTATGTTCACCGTCTTGTCGTCGTCATGTAAATCATCATCATTCCAATCGTCGTCGTCGTAGTTGTCGTCATCGTCTTCATCATTATCACCATATTATCATTAATGATAATGATAATAATGATGATAATAATAATGATGATGGTAATGATAATGATAATAATGATGATAATATGATATATGATGATGATGATATAAATTATAGTAGTAGAGCACAGTGATAGTGGTGGTGCTACAGCAGAAAGCATATATAGTAGTATAGTATGTAGTATGTAGTAGAGTAGTAGCAGTAGTGTAGTAGTAGAAGTACAGTATAGTAGTAGTAGTGATAGAGTAGTAGTGAGTAGTATAGTTAGAGTAGTAGAGTAGCAGTAGTAGTAGTAGTAGCAGTAGTAGTAGTAGTAGTAGTAGTAGTAGAGTAGTAGTAGTAGTAGTAGTAGTAGTAGTAGTAGTAGTAGTAGTAGTAGTAGTGTAGTAGTAGTAGTAGTAGTAGTAGTAGTAGTAGTAGTGTAGTAGTAGTGAGTAGTAGTAGTAGTAGTGTAGTAGTAGTAGTGTAGTAGTAGGTAGTAGTGGTAGTAGTAGTGGTAGTAGTAGTAGTAGTAGTAGTAGTAGTAGTAGTAGTGGTAGTAGAAGTAGTAGTAGTAGTAGTGTAGTAGTAGTAGTAGTAGTAGTAGTGGTAGTAGTGGTAGTAGTGTAGTGGTAGTAGTGGTAGTAGTAGTAGTGGTAGTAGTTAGTGAGTAGTAGTGGTAGTAGTAGTAGTAGTGGTAGTAGTAGTAGTAGTAGTAGTAGTAGTAGTAGTAGTAGTAGTAGTGTAGTAGTAAGTAGTAGTAGTAGTGGTGAGTAGTAGTAGTAGTAGTAGTAGTGTAGTAGACAGGTAGTAGTGTATATAGTAGTAGTAGTGATAGTAGTAGTAGTAGTAGTAGTGTGTAGTAGTAGTAGTAGT
>CM065728.1:44362910-44367910 GCA_033310375.1 Conus canariensis | reverse complement strand
AAGATCTGGCACTTCCATGACCATATCCCCCCACCTTCCTTCCTTCTCATCTCCCTCTCCCTCCCCTCCCCCCTCCCAGCATCGTTGACGCGTGTCTGACTTGGGTAGCTGACCTGCATACATTACCCGCGATTCTTATTTTCGTTTATTTTGTTTTTTCCCCTCCCACTGTGACTTGATTGATGCTTCTGGTTCTAGTCTGTTTCAACCAGAAAACGATGGCACCATCAACATTCTCTGTGGTTATAAGCGAACATGTAATAATGATTCTTTGGAATGAGACGACAAACGACTTTTTGCTCCAGAACTCGAGCATCTGACACAGTTTCTCTTTGCTTCATGTTGTCGTAGATCGTCGTAGTTGTTCTTCCTCCTCCTCTAAGCTTTATCCTCTCTGCCCCTCCCATCCTCTTCCCTGTTTCTTCATTTATCAACAGGTCTGTTGATTGGAAAGATCGCCAGCACAAACTCACCTACCTCTGTGACAAAAGTCGTCATTCAAAACGCTGCCAAAAGTTTCAGAGTCTTCACAAGCCTTTTTTGACTGAGTTTTGATTGATTCCTTTTCTCCAAGTTTAGGGCTTTAGTCTCCAGTGAGCAGAGACATCAAGCCTGACGAGTTTTTGACAGGGCGAAACAGCTGTTATTGCTGCTGTGTCTGTGCATGCTAAACGTCCCTTGTGGAAAATGTTCCAGTGTTTCTAAACTTTGAAATTTTCTGAGGTTTTCTCATCTGTTTATGCTTTCAAATGACGAATATATCATTGTTTTGGTTAACTCTGATCGAAATTCTACCAGTCATGGGAACGTTTGATCATAGTCCTTCAAAGAGAAAGTCTTAACATTTGATAAACATGAAATAAAATGTTATTGAGTTACGATGATTTTAAGTGAAAGTATGGGTGACTCTGCATGTACAAGGTAAGGCGAATATTAAATCAGGATCAAATCAGATCCGCAGTCTCATATAGGCCTATGTGTTGTGCAGGCTTAAGCAAAGTATCAATGAACAGAGATCAAACTCCATAAAAAAAAAAGAAACCACGAGATGTGGGTACAGAGTCAGGTTGTCTTAATAGCAGATTCGAACTGGTTCGTAGGGAGAAAAAATGAATGCTACCGTCTGAAGAAGGGTGGAGACTTTTGTCTAGTAATCAATCGCCGTGATGCTGCGCCCCCCCCCCCCCCCCCCATCCCCCCAACGCCCACCCCACCCTCTGCACCTCATCCTCACTCCCTGTCCTTTTTGTTAGATATCATAGTCCCATACCCATATGTACCGGGATTATGTACAATGTTTGTAAGACGGAGAAAACGAAACATTGTGAATTATTCCGTCTTCCGTCGAAGGGAGAGCAGGGAGGTGCAGAACTCAATTTGCATTACAGTTCTAGTTTTGGTATAGAACAATGCTTAGTGCGTGGACTTTTTAATCAGTTCAAATCGGTGTTATTTTTGGTGCTATCCAAATACTGCACAAAGCTCTAAAACATTTTGACCAGTCGTCGCAGCTGATTGGGGATGTAATATTTTCAAATTAAGTGGTGTCGGAAAGAGTCCTTTATCGACTCTTTTTGTCTTCACTACCTGCGGTGTAACGTATTGCTATGCGTATAAAGTCGGTGCTCACTGAAGAAGTGATCAGTGTAAACAAAAGAGAAATTATTAAAAAGGAGTCAGATATCAGTGCCTTTTACGTTCATTCTTTTCTTCTTTCTTTCTGTCTATGCTTCCTAGCCTCTTTCCTTCCTTCCTTTTTCTTTCTCACCTTTCTTACTGCCCTTCTTTCTACTCTTTCTTTCTTTCTTAGTTCTGTCTTTTTCTACATTCTCTCTTAGCTTTTTTTTCTTTCCTTTACAATTTATCCATTTTACGCCAGTTCATTTGGAGAAAATAGCTTACACCAGCTCATTCGCAGAAAATAGTAAACACACACACACACACACACACACACACACACACACACACACACACACACACACACACACACACGTTTTAACGTGAACAACAGCTTTACTACGCACATGGTCGCATTTTTAAAAAAATAACCAATACCATGTGATAGGTCATCTCATAGCGCAAAGAAAAGCAAATCACAATACCCGAATGAAAAGGGAACTAAACAACGCTACCCTTAATTACAACCGTTTGTTTGTCTTGTCCCGATCTTGTGTGAGTGCGTTCGGCTCGCGCGCGCGCGCGCGCGGTATGTGTGTGTGTGTGTGTGTGTGTGTGTTGTGTGTGGTGTGTGTGTGTGTGTGTGTGTGTGTGTGTGTGTGAGGGGATGCTGTATTGGGGCATGGGCAGAGAGACTACGCAACTGGATATGATGCCAACATGATGTCCGCATTTCAGATGATTCTATCTGCTTTCATGTCTGGCACAAGTCCAGACAGCATTATTTGTTTTAGGATACATTTTCCTTTCACCAGTCTGCATCATAGATAGACAGATAGATAGATAGATAGATAGATAGACAGACAGATAGATAGATAGATAGATAGATAGATAGACGTGTGTGTGTGTGTGTGTGTGTGTGTGTGTGTGTGTGTGTGTGTGCGCGCGCGCGCGCACACACACATATGTGTGCGTACGTGCGTGCACACACGCACGCTTGTTTTGTAAACCTGCCAAGGACATGCAGTACCTGAGCTAATTGCGTGGGTATTTAACACATAATGCGGGAGATACTTTGGAACAGAGATGAATTTGCCCAAGGCCAATAAATGGAATATTCAGCAACCGTTAACAAAACGCTCATCACTGAAAGAACAGCCCCCAGGATATAACGTGTAGCCTGTGTGTCCCTAAAAATTACCGTCGACAAACATAATGCCAGTCCATAGAGCTTATTCAGCCAGTGATGGTTGTCGACGACATCTCAGGGAACGCTGAGAGAAAGTCTGGGTTAAAGTGAAATGTTTCAGCCGAGTTCACACAGAACCTGCGCACGCGTGTAGATGTGATGCGTAGATTCTAATTAATTATGGAGTGAATCGGTGACATAATAGTTTATGTACGTAAACAACAGTGGCCACTTTCCCTCAAAGTCTTTCGTTTGACCCGCCGATGAGTTGAGAGAAAACGTCAGTCGTGGTATCTGTTTTACAAACACTCAACAGTGACTGGACGTAATTGTTCATTACCTAGAACTGCAGGTTGGATATCCAGTCAAAATACCGACACCAATAACTATCGTGTCCTAGGCACAAATATACTAAAATTAAGGAGCAGCAACAATTGTCACAGCGAATGACAACAACGTCCGTCCTTTATAATGACAGGACAAAGAGCTAAGCACACTGCTTTCCATGAGCCGTAGCCAGACAACGCTAAAGGTTAAATGAACAAAAATGTGTTGATGGGAAAATGACTAGATATTCTGTTTTCCTGGAGCTATGTTGATAACGCAGGAGCTCGATATCAATAAAACTCATAATGATGGGTAAAAGGTCTCAAGAGTCACACCTGAGGCGAGTTTCATAATCCGCGAGAATACGCAAATGGCTAGCCTGTGCTAGAGGCGAGGAAAGCGAGAGACGAGAGGAGCAAAGGCGCGGACGCTAGACATTTGCAAATTAACAATGGCTGCTTCCTCAGCCTCTTCCAGCTGTTGGAGGGCTAACATTCTGATTTTTCATGCACTAATTACAGGATGTCATCTCTTTTCGTGAGCCAATAAGAGAACGTTAAAACTGTCGGCCGTTTTCTCTCGCACGCTAGCGAGCCCCAAGGTACTCTTGGGATCTATAACCTGTGGCTAGCCTCGTTTGTCTCCAGAATGTGTTAGGAAACGCTGTAACCCGCCAAACTCGCGAGAATTTCAAGCGGCAAGCTTCTGTGAAACACGTCTCGGGACGACGCTAAAGACAGTTTCAGCAAATTCTTAACAATAGGAAAAAGGACTACTCTTCTTTTTTACCTTCCGAAGAGCCATGCCCGGACAATGTCAACTGTTCGTAGCGATAGGCATGGAGCTGAGCACGGTATTGTCTAAGAGCCTTGTCTTGAAAACATTAAAGAAAAGAAACGTCAGCAAATACGTGATGACAGGGAAAGGACTAAACCGCTTGTTTGCCAAGAGCCATGTGTAAACAACGTTAGACGTCACTGTCAACACAATTTCGTAGTGATTTTCAAAAGCGTTACCCGGACAACGCTTACAGCCGTAAAGAACTCAATGCGAAGTCCACTCATGTTACAAAACAACCACACGTTGTTTTCTTCCATTGAAACAATTCATTTCCAGACTTGAATACAGAACATCTATTTTTGGTCAACAAATAGACGAGAAGCACTATTCCTCTGTTCATCATCAGAGAACTAATGAATATTTTAGACCGAAATAACAAATTGTCAAAATTTTGTTAGGAGCCATTCTCTTCACACACGCACGCACACACAGACAGACAGACACACCCACACCCACCCACCCACCCACCCCACACACACACACACACACACACACACACACACACACACACACACACACATACCAAAATTATTTTCCACGCTGTACTACTCTTGTAAAATTCAGAATTTCAGAAGAAAAGACGTCTCTCGATTCTTTGGACAGCTGCCATCTTCAGATGTTTCGTTTTGGGTCCACTTCATTACTTGAATGGCATATCTCCAGCTGTTGTTGTATTTAACTGAAACAGCTTTATCCGAAGGTGCCTTCCACTACCATCTCCGCAGCATCATGTTCGTGTATGCTGCTTTATTATGTGCTTGTAATGGAAAACATGTTTGGCGCTTCACTCATACAGAGTTTTGGATCCGTTCCAGGGGTAAATACTTATGCCGAGGTGAATGTCCTCTCTGAATTCATTGTCGAGACAATTCTGAGTGCTGATGATAATGTTACATCATGGAATTTTTTTTCTGGCCTTTCTGGTTTTTTCCCCATCTCATTCTCCCCCCCCCCCCCCCCCCCCCCCCTCCCCCCCCTCCCCCATGCACTACTCCCTTCTCTCTTTGTGAGTATTTTGCTACCCGTC
>CM065728.1:44347910-44357910 GCA_033310375.1 Conus canariensis | reverse complement strand
ACTGTAAGCTGTGTTCATGTTCACTATACCCTGTATCTGTGTACACATCTTATACTGTGTATCCGTTAATACCCGTGTCTAGATCCACTATAAGCTGTATTCATGTTCACTATACCCTGTATCTGTGTTATACTGTGTATCCGTATCTACCATACTTTGTATTTAGCTCTACCATATCAGGTATCTATGTTCACCATACCCTGTATCATGTCCACCATATACTGTATCCATATACACTTTACAATGTACCCATGTCCACAATACTGCGTATCCATGTCCACCTGCATTCATGTCCACTATACGCTGTCTCCACGTCAACCGCACTGTGTCCATGTCCACAAGACCTTCATGTTCACCATACCCTGGATCCATGTCCAATGTATATTTTGTCTATGTCCACAATAGTTTGAATCCATTTCCAATATACGTTTTATACATGTCCACCATATTTTGTTTCCATGTTCAGTATACCTTTTATCCAGCTATATAATACCACGTATTCATGTCCAATACACGTTTAATCCATGGCTACCATATTTTTGTATTCATATCTAATATACGTTTTATCCATATCTACAACACTTTGTGACCGTGTCTAGCTACCACATCCCGTATCCATACCCACCATACATTATATCCATGTCCACCATATCTGCATTTATGTCCTACCCTAGATTCATGGCATATCCTGTATCCGTGCGACTTCCTATATCCATGAAGTACTTTGTATACATGCCCACATACCTGTGTCTATTCCATATCCTGTTATCTATGTGATCCCTTGGATGAGCATCCACCACACACCGTGTTCATATCATATACAACATCTATGTCGACCAGACCCTGATCCATGTCATCCCCGTATGAATGTCCATCATACTCAGAATCCACGCCATACCCTTTGTCATTGCCCCAAATACCTTGTATCCACGTCCACATTACAATGTATCCATGTTACCCTATATCCATGTGTTACCCAATATCCATGTCATACTTTGTGCTCATGTCCATCATGGACCCTGTATCCATGTTATATTCTGTAGCCGTGTTGGCGATATCCTGTATCCATCTCACACCCTGTATTCATGGCCACCGTATTTTGTATCCACCCCCACGATATATATACTCATGTCTGCCATACCCTGTGTCAATTTCGATCATACACTAAACCTGTGTGCAATATACCCTGTATTTCATCTTCCCCTGACATGAAACCACTTTACAAAATCCTGTAACCGTGTCTACCACGTATGCATATCATATCCTATATTCACATTATACCTTGGACTCATGTCTACTATGTCGATGTCACATTCTCTGTCCACGTTCACCATACACATATCATTACCTGTGAAGATGTCATACACTCTATCAATGTCCACCATGTCCTGTATCCACGTCATACCTTGCATTACGGTCACAATCCGTATCCATATCCTCAATTCCCTATATCCATGTCATATCCTGTATACACCGATCATATTCTGCATCCATGTCATACCCTGTATCCATGTACACCAAGACTTTGCATCCATTTCTTATTCTTTATTCATGTCCACCGTACTCTGTATCCATGTCCAACAAACATGCATCTATGTCCATCACATCCTGTATCCATGTCCGCCATACCTCATATCCATGTCCACCCTACCCGTCTCCACGTCTCATCTACATGTATTTTCACCATACCCTGTAACTATATTCACCATACCAGTGTCCACTTCTCATCCTGTATCCATGTCCACCATACCTTGTGACCAGTTCATATCCTGTGCACATGCTGACTATAACTTGTAGCAATGTCGCATACCGCATCCGTGTCAACAAAACCATGCATTCATGTCATTACCTGATTTTAGGTCAACCATACCTGTATCCTTGTTCATTGTCCCCTCTATGTTCACTCTACCCTGTATTAATGTCGACTGTTCCATGCAGTCATGCCAAATATACGTCGAATCAATGTCACATCCTAAATTGAAGTCATTTTTGGCCATCACGTCAAACCTGCTACTATCTAGTATTCATGTCCACCAGGCCCTGTTTCCACCTTATATCTTTTATTAATGTCGACCTTGTCCTATGTCCATATCATACCATGTATTCATGTCATACCCTGCCCACCATGACTTGCATCCATGTCGATCTTGCCTGTATCCATAACCACCTTGCCCTTTTCCAATGTCCGCTATACCTGTGTCCATGTCCAGCATACCCTGTATCCATGTCATACCCTGTATCTATACCACTGTACCTTGCATCCATGTAATATTCAAAATCAATGTCCTCCATGCTCTTGTCACCATGTCCACCAAACCTGCATCCATGTCAATCATTTCTTGTATCAATGACAGATATACCATTACCCATGTTCACTATGCCCGCGTCCAAGACTTATTTACATCCAATTTCACCGTACCGGGTATCTATGTTCCCGTACCAATGTCCACTTCGTATTCTGTATCCATGTCCAGCATACTATGTATCCATGTCATATCCTGTATACATACCCTGCATTCATGTCCCCCTAAACCATGTATCCATGTCATAACCTGTATACATACCCTGCATTCATGTCCCCCTAAACCATGTATCCATGTCATTTCCTGTATACATACCCTGCATTCATGTCCCCCTAAACCATGTATACATGTCATAACCTGTATACATACCCTGCATTCATGTCCCCCTAAACCATGTATCCATGTCATAACCTGTATACATACCCTGCATTCATGTCCCCCTAAACCATGTATCCATGTCATTTCCTGTATACATACCCTGCATTCATGTCCCCCTAAACCATGTATCCATGTCATAACCTGTATACATACCCTGCATTCATGTCCCCCTAAACCATGTATCCATGTCATAACCTGTATACATACCCTGCATTCATGTCCCCCTAAACCATGTATCCATGTCATAACCTGTATACATACCCTGCATTCATGTCCCCCTAAACCATGTATCCATGTCATAACCTGTATACATACCCTGCATTCATGTCCCCCTAAACCATGTATCCATGTCATAACCTGTATACATACCCTGCATTCATGTCCCTCTAAACCATGTATCCATGTCATAACCTGTATACATACCCTGCATTCATGTCCCCCTAAACCATGTATCCATGTCATAACCTGTATACATACCCTGCATTCATGTCCCCCTAAACCATGTATCCATGTCATAACCTGTATACATACCCTGCATTCATGTCCCCCTAAACCATGTATCCATGTCATAACCTGTATACATACCCTGCATTCATGTCCCCCTAAACCATGTATCCATGTCATACCTGTATACATACCCTGCATTCATGTCCCCCTAAAACCATGTATCCATATCATAACCTGCTTTCGTGACCACTATATCCGTATCCATGTCGATCACTACCCTCAATCTGTGTTCACTATATCCTGTACCACGCCGACCTTACCTTGCCCACTATACATCATATCCGTGCCATATACTAAATCTGTAATATCATGTACCTAGGTCATTCATTGTATCCATGACCACCAGGCTCGGTAAACCATTCACCGTCCTGTAGTCATGTCAACCTTACCCTATATCCATGCTTGCTATGAATCCATATTGTACCCTTGTCCACAAAACCCCCCACCTGTTTTCATGTCTATGTACCTTCTACCATGTCCACCATACACAGTATCCATACCATACCAGATGTTGATGTTATACCCTGAATATATAATATATATATAATATATATATTATATACATAAATCCATGTCCACCATACTCTGTATCCATATCATACCACATGATCATGTCAACCCTGTAATACACGTCACGCCCTGTATTCATACCCACCCCTGTATCTATGTCATACCCTGCGTTCCTGTCACACTTCGTATCCTTGTCTGCCATTCTTTATATCCATGTACACATGGACCATAGCATGTACCCATGTCATACCATGCATCCATATTACATTCTTTATCCATCTCTGTCATAGTCTGCATTCATGTCCAGCAAACCTGCATCCATGCCCATCATATCCTGTATCCAAGACCGCCATATCCCGTAACCGTGTCCACAATTACCATGTCCTCTCTACACGCATTTTCACCGTAATCTGCATCTATGTTCGCCATACCAGCGTCGACTTCTTATCCTGTATCCATATTCACCATACCTTGTACCTACATCATATCCTCTATACGTGCTTACCATAGCCTGTATCCATGTTATGTCCTGCATGTGTGTCCGACAAAATTGGATCGATGTCCGTCATACCCTTTTATCAATGTTCACCATACCCTATACCCATGTCCAACATACCTTGCATCATCGCAATACACTATGTTCATGCCCACTATACCCGTGTCAGCGTCATATCCCGAATCCATTTTCAACACATTCTGTATTTATTTCTGTGCATACATCGTAACCTGGACTCATTTTCATTATACTAAGTATCCATATTAGCGACATATGTCCACGTCATATCCAATATGCATGTCCGCCATGCCCTGTATTCATGCCCATCATACCTTCTATCCATGTCCACTATGCCATGTACTCATACCCCTGTACCCATGTCCACTATACCTGTATCCAGGTCCACAATACTTGAATCCATGTCCTCCATGCTTCAATATATCTTGTATCAACATCCACCGTACCTTTATTCATGTCCACCATATCTTGCATCCATGTGCACCATACCCTGTATTTATGACATATCTAGACTCATGTCCACCATGCCCTTCATCAGTATGCTGTATCGATGTCTGTGGTACTCTGTATCCCTCTATTACCTGTATCTCTACCATGTCTCTATGTCCACCATATCCTGTATCCAAAGCCTCACCATGTATCCATCATTATATCATCGTCCCCTGTATTCATGTCATCAATGTCCACAGCATCTGTATCCCTGTCCACCGTACTATTATCTATGTCCACACACCTCGTATCTATGTCCACATCCTGTATCTATGTTAGGAATATCTTGCATCCATAGCGTATAAAATGTCAAAGAGAGAATGTTTGATGCGACTCGATCCGACCCTTTACTGATCACTCTTTGGGGCCTCAATTCGCTCTTGATCTCTATCTCTGAAAAACCTCTAGAGTCAAGACACCTAATGACTCCTTTTGGATGGGTTCACCTGCTTGTACGGAAACACCCTGTTCCCCTGTAAACCAACTTTGTAGCACTTTGAAACTGTCATGACTGTCGTTTGGACTAGCCTCGATGAGGAAAGAGCCATTTCGAAGCCTTGGAAACCTTACTGGATCGCAAAAGGGCTCGGCGCAGACATAGGCATCTTCTTCAGTTCCTTCCAACACCACCCAGGAACACTTAGGGTCTTTTTTCTTGCTTCTGTGTCAGAATCGCCGTCAAGATCAGAATCACGGGACGGTCTGGCCGCTTTCGGCACATTTCCTTTGTGTTGGGGGGGGGGGGGGGGGGGGGGGGGGGGGTAGCTACGAAACCACTTCTGGGTTATTTGCTTTATTTCATCCTTCCATTAACTATCCACCATGGAGTCCAACTAAGGGGCCGGGGTCAAAAACTCGCTGTCTTGACCTCTTTCAGGCCTCGGGAGGGATGAACAAGAAACAGAAGCCATCCAACCTTATCTCCCCTATCATCTTTAACTCCCGAGGACAGACAGCTGAGCACTGTAGGGGTTACCTGGGCCAACAGTATAACTACTTGTCTTGAACCCACCCTAGGCAGGGGTAGCCGATTGATACACGTAGGCCAGTGTATACCTCCAGTCTAGGAGAGGTTCAAGCCAAAGAGATGTATTGAGAGCACCTGCCCTCTCAACACCAGGATCTCATTCCCCTCCGTTACAGGTCGCACAACAAGGCAAGCGCGGCAGGTGTTTAGAAGACTGCAGAGAAAAGAAGGCTGTGGGAAAGAGACTCGAAGAAAATGGAAAGACCGAGCAAGAAAGGCAGAAGACTGAACTGGGGAAAGGCGGGCAACACTTCGTCGGGGCCCTCGCCCGTAGCCTGTCCGACGATGAAGACCTGCCAGCGGCTTCAGGTTTACTGTGTTAAGGTGAATCAGTAACTTGGCGACACAGGCACTGAAGCATTTCGAATCGCATTCATCAGCAGAGGCTAAGGTATGGCTGGATCACGCAAGCTCTCCGACCATGGCAAAGTCGTAAGCCCCGGGGAGGGAGGGAGGGAGCGGAAGGAACAGCTGGAGACGCAGTAGATCATGTCCAGTGGGTCTAAAACATGAGCCTAAAATACTAAATTAATAGTCAAGTTCAGCTGAAGTTAGAAAGCTGTTGATGAAGTTAGAAAGCTGGATGAAGCGCCAACTGGCAGCTCTTCAGTCTGCTCTACCCAGGTAGGCAGCCCGTTGTGTAAACGAGAATGCGGATCGTAAAGCGCTTAGAGCTTGGTCTCTGGCCGGGGATAGGCGCTATATAAATTCTCTCTTAAAAAATAAAATAAAATAAAATAAAATAGAGAAAGAAGCTGCATGCTGAACTGTTCGCTCAGCCGAGTGTAGAAGTCCGTCCTTTAGAGACTACAAGTGCGATATTGACCATTTCAGAACAGGATCTGATGCTCAGTATCAGATGGGTTTCTTTAAACAAACCCTTATGCAGATGGTTACACGCAACCACCAATACAAGTTCGATCGAATAGCAACTGAGGTACTAGAATGTGGCGTTTCTAAACGCAGGATAACGTGTTCCTTTGCCACTTTTCCACGCAGCCGGTGTTGCACCTGAAGCTTCTCTTCACTGGACACCATGGATGATTTTCCCGTAATCACCTTCATCAGCATATGTGTGATAATGGTGCCCTTGTTGCAAATGCTTCACCACAAGTGTTGCCGTGATTCTCCTATATTGTATACTTTTATAATTTCACTCCTCAAGATATTCACCCCGGCATAACATCTTATTTTACCTCATAGTTAGAGCGTCGAATTTCCATTATTTACGTATTACAGAAGCGTCGTTCTTGCAGGCATGCATTTAGAACGTATGTGGATTATTGTTTGTAACAGCATTGCTGTCAGTTCAGACACCCATCAGACTGGACCAATGACCCGCTGACTATAGATTCCCTTGATTCATACACCTTGGTGTTTGCTGCGAGCGTCATCATAATTTAGGCAACTGACGAAATAAGAGCAGCTGTTTTCGTGGTGCCCTTGGCCTCTCGCGCGTGCATCAGCCTTGATAATGTCGTTTCCAGCCCGTGCTCTACCTTACCTGTTTCCTTCCCCAGCCAGAGGTAATTGAACTGGCATTGTATATGACCCTTCTTTGCGGCGCACAAGAACGTGGGGTCACGAAGCAGCACGCGCGTGGTGGGTATGTCTGAAATGTGTATCACGTGCATGCTCGCGTGCACTGTCACTGACCTTACTTTCTGAGGTTGTTTGTGTGTTTGGCTTAGCCAGCAAGCCAGAGTGCGCGCGCGTGTGTGTTTGTGTGCGTGCGTGCGTGCGTGCGTGCGTGCATGTGCGCGCGCGCGTGTGTGTGTATGTGTGTGTGTGTGTGTGTGTGTGTGTGTGTGTGTATGTGTGTGTGTGTGTGTGTGTGTGTGTGTGTGTGCGTGTGTGTGTGTGTGTGTGTGTGTGTACATTGTTTAATGCTAAATCTCAACTATGATTCTAGGCCAAAAATCCCCAATTTCTCCTCCAACACCCATTCCCCCACCTCTCGTCTCCTCTCCACAGCGAACAGAGAAATGGGAGAGAGACTGCCAGCCACCCCCACCCATATGAGCACACATTCATACGTGCACACACACACACACACACACACACACACACACACACACACACACACACACACACACACACACACACGACACGACACGACACGAAAAAGAATGACAAGGGAGAGAAGGGGTGAGAGTCAGAGGGGAGTGGGAGCTGAAGGTGTGAGAAGGAGGGAAGGTGGACAGAAAGAGAAGGGGGAAGAGAAAAAAAGAATCCACTAAAAGATCAGTTTATTAATAAATACTGTCGTGCCTAATGATGTTCAACGCACTGTTTTTATTTCTCGTCTGTCCCATTTTAACTCCCTCCATCCCCATCCCCGATATCTCTCTCTCTCTCTCTCTCTCTCTCTCTCTCTCTCTCTCTCTCTCTCTCTCTCTCTCTCTCTCAGCGTCAGATCATATGCCTATAGAACTCCATGTCAGTTGTGTAGATGATAACTCAAACACTAAACTTAATGATAACAGTTTCATCTTGGAAAAGTTTAAATGGAATGATGATTATAGCAGTGTATTCTGTAATAACTTATCACGAATAGACTTTCAGGAAAAAATGGCACATGCACTCAGTTTGATTAATCTTGATGTTAACGAAGCACTGCGTTACTTTAACATGTGTATAAAGGAAGCTGCTGTCTGTAGGAAAATTCAAGTAAGGCATAAAGGAAGTAATGAATCCCAAGATTGGTTTGATTCAGAGTGTGGTTATTGTAAAAAAACAAACAAACAAACAAACAAAAAGAAAAACCATGTTCGTAGATTGTTGAATAAATTTGTGCGTTCACATGATGATGATGGAGACCGTCACGAGTATTGCAAGGCAAGACATGAATATTAGCATTTATAGAAGAGAAAGAGGAAACAATTTAATGATACACTAATTGCAGAATTACTGTCTTCTGTGAATAGTCAGAAACAGTTTTGGGACACGGTGAAAAGGATATCTTTGAAACAAAATCAGCCTTCAAATAACATAAGTATAGACACTTGGTTTGAACATTTCAAAACACTGCTGACAAAAGATACTAATATTGATAATATGTTGCAGTGTGAATATAATGAAGAACTGGTGAATGATAATTTAAATCACCCAATCTCTAAAGAAGAAGTTTTGTTTGCCATTAGGAAAATTAAACAATGCAAGGCTGCAGGACCAGATGGTATAATTGGAGAATTTATAAAATATGGTTGTAAATCTGATCTCATTTTGAATTTCTTGGTAACCCTTTTCAACTCTCTATTTGACAAGGGAATATATCCTGAGAATTGGGCAGAATCTATTATTATACCCCTCTATAAGAAAGGAAACGTAAACAATCCCAATAATTACCGAGGCATTTCACTTTGTGATGCTACCAGTAAGCTATACAGCACGATCATTAACTGTAGGTTACAGGAATGGGTAGAAGTAAATAATCTCACGGAAGAAGATCAAGCTGGATTCAAACGTAATTACTCTACTATAGACCATATGTTTATTCTGACGGCTTTTATTCAGAAACAATTTTCTTTCAATCGTAAACTCTACGTTGCCTTTATTGATTTTGAAAAAGCTTTCGATTCTATTAGCAGAAGTATTTTGTGGCCTGTTTTGTTGAAAAATGGTATCCATGGAAAATTATGTAAATGTGTTATAAGTATGTATAATTGTGTAAAATCTAGAGTGAGAAGTGGCGGAAAATTGTCAGATTATATTATGTGCACTAGCGGTGTTAAACAAGGTGACGTGTGTAGTCCTCTTCTATTTTCTTTATTCATTAACGAATTAACAGTTAAAGTTATAGATAATGGGAGGCATGGAGCCCAGTTCATGGAAGACTTTTTAGAATTGTTTATACTTCTTCTGGCAGATGATATTGTTTTGTTGTCTGAAACAGTTATTGGTTTACAAACACAATTGAATAATTTATGGCATGCTGCTTCTTCTCTACAACTGACAGTGAATATGCAGAAAAGCAATATAATTGTATTCAGGAAAGGTGGATATTTAGATGCAAGAGAACATTGGAATTATAACGGAATACCTATGCCAGTCGTGAATGTCTACAAATATTTAGGAATTTATTTTTCAACCAAATTAAGTTTTAACTTTGCTTGTAAAGATCTAGCAAGCAAAGCAAAACATGCTGCTTTGTGTATAATGAGGAAATTATCAAGTCTGGGAAATAAGTCATTTGAAATATTTGTAAAACTATTTGACTCCCAAATCCAACCCATTGTCCAATATGGTGCTGAAATCTGGGGTCTGGATAAA
>CM065728.1:44337910-44342910 GCA_033310375.1 Conus canariensis | reverse complement strand
CACTTCACTCGGTTACCCCCAACCTACCCTACCTACATCGAGTGCGCAATAGATTATACGGTCGTGCCCTCAAAATTGCGAGAACAAAAGCTTGTTTTTAAACCAACAAACACAACAAAACAAAGAGGAAAAAAAAAGAAAGAAAGAAACCTTCAAGTAAACAAACGTGAATCACATATGCAGTTACGACATAGAATTCACAAGAACAATAGAGGCAATATATCTACTATGACTCAGGACGTGCTGAATAAACACCACATGGAGATGAATGGCAAAAGACTGACGGGACAAATGGGAAAGGACAGAGGCACGCCGGTCTTCCTTGCGATACCACATTCTCATCATATCGGCATCCTGGGCCAGTCTGTTATCTGAAGTGACTCATTTACAGCACAAGACACACACATGACAAACAAAACCACACAACGATGTGTGCTCAGCCTCGAGCATTGTGATTATAAAATCATGCCGAATTAATTTTGTTTCTAATTTCTTTTAAAAAAAAATTTTAAAGACAGTTGGGCATGACCGGACATTATCTTGACACGTACTAAAACTTTTTGTTTTGTTTGGGGACTCTGTGTGTGGTGTGTGTGTGTGTGTGTGTGTGTGTGTGTGTGTGTGTGTGTGTGTTGTGTGTGTGTGATACTCGAGTTATTGTCTGACAGAGTAGCAGATGAGCACGTTTTGAGGATTACTTGTATAGATGATCTGTATAAACTGAATTATTGTTTCAAAATGTTTCCACTGGCTGAACCCCAGCCTATAGAGACCTACTTATGGACACGTATTTCAAAATCATCACGCCATGATTAGACATAATTAATTATCAACAATGGCGCCAAGAATCTTATGATTATCAGCTTCATAAGCAAAAACAAATTACGTAAAGAGTGAATGATGTGAAAGACTTTGAGGTTATATTGTTTGACAGTCGATTAAAAAAAAAATTCTCCTCCTCCTCCTACTCTTCCTCCTTCTTCTACTTATTCTTTTAGGTAGTGGTGGTAGTGTGTGTGTGTGTGTGTGTGTGTGTGTGTGTGTGTGTGTGTGTGTGTGTGTGTGCGCACTTGTGTGTGTGTGCGTGCGCGTGCGCGTGCGTGTGTGTATATGTGTGTGTGTAAGAGAGAGAGAGAGAGAGAGAGAGAGAGAGAGAGAGAGACAGACAGACAGACAGACAGACAGACAGACAGACAGACAGAGAACAGGTGGGTGGATCTTACTCAAATTGTATAGGGTTATACACATCAAAATTACCTTTTAAAGTAGATGAGTTGGGCATGGAGGTGGAAGGAGAAGAAGAGCAGGGGGGAGGGGGGTAGTGGAGGGAGTGGGGGGTAGTGGAGGGAGTGTTGCAGGGGGGGGGGGAGCTAGGAGAAGTAGGGAGAGGGATCCTAGTTAAAGGCTGATCCACTCATTGGAACAGATTTTTTTTTTGGGGGGGGGGGGGAGGGGGGGGGGGGGAAGCGGCTTGTAAATCTTTTTCTTCACCCATTAGTAAACGGGTGCCTGATTATTAATTCAGAAAAGTTCAAAGCGGCGGAGGAGAAGGGTAGGCTCCGCCTTCCATGATGCCGTGCCCCAAACTATGGCGAACCTCCAGCAATTTGCTGCAGCAGTGACCACACGGCCATGTAAAGGACCCGACGAGTGAAATATCGAATGAGATATCGGTCTGAAAAGACTGAAACACCTGCGCATTACAGTCAATTGTATTCACGTGTAACATCCGCTTATCGTTCACTGTCAGTACGACCTGTAGTGAAACGGCGCATGAAGATGAAGCCATAGCTGCTTTTTTCCAGCTGATATTCATTTCAATATATACTTATTGCTTTCTCAAGGCTCATGGCGAGGTCCTTGAGTTCCGCTTGGCTGTCTGCTAAAGAACCGGTAGCATCAGCAAACCCTAGGTCACAAAGTGGACAGTCTGTATCGGTTGAAACCTGAAGCGTTTTCTGCATTTTAGTGTCCGGATAACGGTTGAACAGTGAGAAGGCAGCCTTGGCGCACTCCCACGATACTTCGGCAGGTTTCCAGGTGGTTATCAGGAGAACAGCGCTGTCTGCATATGTGTAGGGTGTGCTATGACTATGATGAAATTGTGAATACAGTGACAGTTCTTCATGACCTACAATAAACCCTATTGTCAAATACGGCCAAAAGCTCTCTTGTAATCGATGTAGTTGCGACACAGATCACGCTGCTGCTGCTGTTTTTCTATCAGGAATTGGACGTGATCCTTTTCGGCCTTACTCCTGCCTATATTTCGATAAGGATTTCTTATGCCCTTTTCTTTAGGACTGCTCAACAGAACTCACGATATCACTTTACTGATTTAACTGACGGTCCTTCGATTTTGACAGAATTACAGATTTTCTGCTTTGGACAGTGGTATTAGGAATGGCGTTCATTTCTTTGTGCCACGGCTTTGTTTCCCAATGTTCTCTAACAGATAACTGTCAGGGCCTTGACGACTTCTGGTTCTCCGTGCTTCAGTGATTATGCCGACACAGAATCCATCCCCTGTGACTTATCTTGGAATGTCAGACACTGACTGCCTTTCTTGAACGATCGGATTGTCCCCAGCGTCACCACTTGTGTGGATAGCATAGTGCAGAATACTAATGTGTGGTCTTTGCTCGTAATTGTACAGTTCTTTGTAGTACTCAGTCCACCTGCAGTTAGCTTCATTTGTTCCTTCGGAATGGACCCGGTCAGTGTGGTCTTTGCTCGTAATTGTACAGTTCTTTGTAGTACTCAGTCCACCTGCAGTTAGCTTCATTTGTTCCTTCGGAATGGACCCGGCCTTGTCCTCTCTATCAATATTGGTCGCTGCGGTCTTGTTAGTTTCTTCGGTGTGTCAAAAGTAGAAATTTCTTTCTTTTCTTTTTTTTTTAATTTTACATCTGGTTTAGTATAATCAGACTGGTTGACAGTCATTTCTCTCTGGCCTCTATCATTTTCTGCTTTGTATTCTAGTTCATCGGTATTGTGGCATAGCTTAGGGAATATTTTTTTAGTTCTTCTAACGCAACGTAGATCGATGGTTTATAGCTTTTCCTCTCGCTGTACATCAGGACCTCTTTTACAGTCGCAAGACGTTCTACTTTGATATTTCACTAAGGTTCTTGACATTGTCTTCCAGTAGATTGAGTGCGGCAAACCTGTCACCTGATTTTCAAGTTCTGCTGCAATTTTCAAATTTTTCAATCAACAATGCCAGTTTGATCCGTATCTTATGTCTTGTTTCTGAAGATATAACTGACAGAACTGACTCGCAGAAAAGAACGTAAACGTTTTATACATTCATTTCTTTTCAATCGTCCATCTAGTCCTAGGAACGCCCATTCACTCGTCCATTTCTTTCTTTCATTTTTTTCCCTTGTCCATGTCTTTTTTCTTCACTATGTTTAATTCTCCTTTAAATACTTCTCAGCAACTTCACATGATCTACCAATTCCGACCATGGCGTTCCTAGAATCAGCTTCAGCATTAACGTAAAGAATGAATACTGACATTACTAAACATTAAGAAGAAAAATATACTATGCTTGTTTCGACTGTTCCCTGCGCATTTTTGCATTTGGAACAGGTTCACCGTAATTGCCGTGTTGTTGTTTTTTCCGTCCCCGTTAGCCCTTTTTCGTCTCTCGTTAAGAACCGATTTACGCGTTAGCACCTGACCCCGAAAAGTAGCACAGAACGACAAAACAAAGCCATTGACCTCACGGGTCCTTCGGTCGTTCAAGAGCCACATGGGCGTAGGAGGGCACGCTTGTAACCGATACTCGGGTCTCCATTGGCACTGGTGGTGGCGGCGGCAAAACAAGTGGCAGATAATATAACGTCTAATAGACCCGGTGTACTGCTAGGGCCTACAACGAAACAGACAGACCTTGCTCAGCGGAACATCCCCAGACACGCCTCCGCCCCTAGTTCAGCCAATCGCAAGGGCCAGGGGAATAGAGGGAAATGGGAGTGGGGAAGTAGAGTGGATGTGGGACGCACACACACACACACACACACACACACACACACACACACACACACACACGCTCTCTCTCTCTCTCTCTCTCTCTCTCTCTCACGCATACACACACACGCACGCAACATACACACACACACACACACACACACACACACACGCACGCACGCACGCACGCACGCACGCACGCACGCACGCACACACACACACACACACACACACCACACACACACACACACACAAATACAAGCTCGCACATTGATATTTTAGCCTTGTGCCGTTAGGTTATCTGTGTGCCAGTTTTTGTAGAAATGTTTTCCTTGCCATCACTATAGCCTGTGACAAGCATAATTAGAGGTTCTCTTGTTATTTTCCTTCCCTTTGGTATGCCCACATACACAACAGCGAAACTTGCTACCTTACCGCGACAAACACGCTGCTGTGGTTTGTTTGCCCCAGCTGGTGCCCAGGACTTTCAGCCGGGTTCAGGACAGTTTTGTTGGGAAGGGAGAGAAGAGATGGGAGCGAGAGAGAGAGAGAGAGAGGAGAAGAGAGAGAGAAAAGAGAGAAGGGCAGAGACAGAGAAGAGAGAGAGACGAGAAGGGAAGAGAGAAGGAAGAAGAGAGAGACAGAGACAGACAGAGAAAGAAGAGAGAGAGAGAAGAGACAGGAGAAAAGAGAGACAGAGACAGAGACAAACAGACAGAGACAGACAGGACAGAAGAATTTTCCACTCTTACCTTCTTCATTTACCAATAGCTGGGTAGAAGCCAGCTCTGCAATGGATTTTGCACTGATGTGACCCCCACAGCCGTAGAGGAAATCGCTCCTCTCCGCATTGATCTCACTCCCTTTCCCACCCACCTCACCCCTCACCCTCCCACCCCACCACCCCCACCCACCCCCACACACACTCACACACATACTCGCCTCGAGTATATATTTAAGGAATCAGTTCTAAGAAAAAGAAAAATTATATTTAGCGAGGACTACGTAGAACTCGATAGCTTAGG
>CM065728.1:44317910-44330410 GCA_033310375.1 Conus canariensis | reverse complement strand
CCCTCAACTTCAGAAAAACAGTCTCGACCAGATAGTTGACCACAACATCTCGACCAGATAGTTGACCACAACAATCTCGACCAGATAGTTGACCACAACATCTCGACCAGATAGTTGACCACAACAGTCTCGACCAGATAGTTGACCACAACAATCTCGACCAGATAGTTGACCACAACAATCTCGACCAGATAGTTGACCACAACAGTCTCGACCAGATAGTTGACCACAACAGTCTCGACCAGATAGTTGACCACAACAATCTCGACCAGATAGTTGACCACAACATCTCGACCAGATAGTTGACCACAACAATCTCGACCAGATAGTTGACCACAACAAATCTCGACCAGATAGTTGACCACAACAGTCTCGACCAGATAGTTGACCACAACAATCTCGACCAGATAGTTGACCACAACAATCTCGACCAGATAGTTGACCACAACAATCTCGACCAGATAGTTGACCACAACATCTCGACCAGATAGTTGACCACAACAGTCTCGACCAGATAGTTGACCACAACAATCTCGACCAGATAGTTGACCACAACAATCTCGACCAGATAGTTGACCACAACAATCTCGACCAGATAGTTGACCACAACAATCTCGACCAGATAGTTGACCACAACAATCTCGACCAGATAGTTGACCACAACAATCTCGACCAGATAGTTGACCACAACAATCTCGACCAGATAGTTGACCACAACAATCTCGACCAGATAGTTGACCACAACAGTCTCGACCAGATAGTTGACCACAACATCTCGACCAGATAGTTGACCACAACAATCTCGACCAGATAGTTGACCACAACAATCTCGACCAGATAGTTGACCACAACAATCTCGACCAGATAGTTGACCACAACAATCTCGACCAGATAGTTGACCACAACAGTCTCGACCAGATAGTTGACCACAACAATCTCGACCAGATAGTTGACCACAACATCTCGACCAGATAGTTGACCACAACAATCTCGACCAGATAGTTGACCACACATCTCGCCTTGATCAACATTCGACCGTAGTTGAATCCAATTCACCGTTGACCATACTCTCACTTTTATCATAACAATCTCACAAAATGGTACAAATGTCACGATCGTGACAACACACTAAATCCTTGAATGTGACACAAGCAGCTTCGTACTTTATTTGCCCACTCTCGACCAGATAGTTGACCACAACAGTCTCGACCAGATAGTTGACCACAACAGTCTCGACCAGATAGTTGACCACAACAATCTCGACCAGATAGTTGACCACAACAATCTCGACCAGATAGTTGACCACAACAATCTCGACCAGATAGTTGACCACAACAGTCTCGACCAAATAGTTGACCACAACAATCTCGACCAGATAGTTGACCACAGCTCTCCCTCTGATCGAGTTCAGGCCGGGTGGAATGTCCAGTTCCCTTGCATACTCCTACTTCTTATTCATAATCAGTAACACAATAAATGGTAAATGTCAGCGCGTGACAACACCGGTAATCCTTTGAATGGAGACAGTCAGGGCTGTGTCTTTTCATTTCGCCCTCTTCAGTCGCGCTGTCTGTTTCCTTCGAAGCAAAGCCACACTCAAACCTGAAAACTGGCAGTTGTAACGTTTTACCAGTTAAGCCTTTGAGTGCCAATGTTCGAAAAAGCCACTCAAGACTCAGCATTGATGGTAAATTTCTGCACCGGTTGGAACAATACTATTGTATGACAAACATGTCTTGCAGGTTAATGGAGGAAGCAAAATTCATATCGCGTATAGACTGCAGCTGTCGTCCTTCATTTTCACTCAACTCTCTTTGTTCTCTTCCTCTTTTTCTCCTTTACCCGCCTTCCAAACTGAAGACCAAATTACGAAATTATTCCAGTTCTATCGGTCGTGTGCCAAGATTAGGGTCTTTGCCGATGTTTCTTCTGTCCATTTCGCAAGGTTGTCAGTCGATTGTTTTTTCTGTCTCCCTCCCCCCTCCCTCCACCCTCACCCCTGTCTTCCTCCTTCCAAAGATCTTAGGAGAATTATCTTAGCAAAGCCGTTAAAATTTGCTACGTGGCATTGGATCTTGATACACTGGATCTTGTTTGGCGCACTTACTCATTGGTGGTATGATTTATAGCAGCATACAAACTTCGATGGCCGATGACTGCTATTATCCCTCAAGAAAAGATGCTAAACCTGTTACCCTTGAGGATCACAACCATTTCCTTTTGGATGTCAGCTGTTTTCCCTTCGGGTCTCAAGCGGTTTCCTTATTGTTTCCATGGAAAACTGTCACTGTCTGTGTTATCACTAAGGAACCTAGCTTCCCCACCTATTTTTGTAGGGGAAAAGTTATAATCCTGAAGGAAAAGCAACGAAAATAGGAAAACAGTTGTGATCCCTAGTAAAATACCTGTAATCTTTAGGATGATAACTGTTTTCAGCTTTTCGCTATATACCAATGATGCTAGTACGCACGCGCTTTAATTGTCATAGTAAACATCAATCAGTTTTTCCCCTGTTAAGACGAGACGTTGT
Organism: Conus canariensis; assembly: GCA_033310375.1. NCBI lineage: Eukaryota > Metazoa > Mollusca > Gastropoda > Neogastropoda > Conidae > Conus > Conus canariensis. The sequence goes on along the minus strand of CM065728.1, from coordinate 44,327,880 downwards.
TTTTTTTTCTCGCGATAATATCAAGTGGAAAAACTAGGTTAACTGTCACAATCCCAAAGAAGAAAGGGAGATAAGACTGATTCGAAGGAGAAACCATTATTGTTCCCAGGAAAACAGGGAAAACAGCTGAGAGCCCCCGAAAAATAGTTGTGATCCTCGAGATAGTAACTCTGTTCCTTTCCGTTCGTTATTTTTCTCGAACATCATACCTGTTTTCCCGAGGAAAATGTAACGACGCCGGCATGCTTCCGTTCTTGTGTTTGATGGCTAACGACAGATCTCAAGTTTCCTGAAATTAGCAAAACTAAAGTGAGGAAAGTTTCAAAATGGAGTGACTGACGGCGGCGAACGAAGCAAAATTTAGAAAGAGAGGGTGTTAGTTACGCCAATGACATTGACAAACAAAGCACATGACAAGACACGATGCATTTCAACCTCTTGGGTCTTCTTCAGGCGAAAAAATATATCACATTTAACATTTAAGACAGTACAAACAAAGAACGAAAATGACTCATCTGTTGTTGTCCATGTTTCTAAATAAAGTGAGGAAAGTTAGGGTCATTTGAAGACAGTGACTGTACAGACAGACCAGTACAGCTGGTTCTGAAAGTAGTGAATCTCAGTAAGCATAGTAGATAAAGGGTTAATCAACTAGCAAATAAACCACTTTTTCCCCACGTTCCATTTATTCTGAATGTACGTAAATCTGCTTTATACAGACAATCAAACAGAGACACAGACCTGGGCTTGATGGAGGACTGTTAAAACTGCACCAGTCAACAGACAGATACCCGCGATACCCGATTTCGGCGTCCTCGCTGTCACAATGAGGGTCGAGTGTCTGCCGGGTGCAGTAGGAAGGGCAGTCCAGGGTTCAAACCCTTTAACTTCTCATCCCTGCGTGTGGATAAGCTTTTTTTTTTTTTTTTTTTTTTTTTTTTTTTGCCGGCGTTACCATCGGTTGGTGTCGATGACAGCTCTCAGTCTTTTTCGCGCTTGTTAGTGTGTGTGTGTGGTGTGTGTGTGTGTGTGTGTGTGTGTGTGTGTGTGTGTGCGTGCGTGCGTGCGTGCGTGTATGTGTGCGTGCGTGCGTGCGTGCGCGTGCGTGCGTGCGTGCGTGCGTGTGAGCGTGCGTGCGTGCATGCGTGTGTGTGTGTGTGTGTGTGTGTGTGTGTGTGTGTGTGTGTGCACGCGCGCGCGTGCGTATACTCGCGCGCGCGCACGTGTTGTGTGTGTGTTGTGTGTGTGTGTGTGTGTGTGTGGAGAGAGAGAGAGAGAGAGAGAGAGAGAGAGAGAGAGAGAGAGAGAGAGAGAGCGTGTACTTAAAAAGACACACACACAAAATTAGAGCGTTGGGAGTTGAGATCGAGTTGCTCTGCTTCACATATGACAGTAAGGTGAAGTCGTGCTGTAACCTGATGTGTTCTTTGTTGGCCTCTTAGTTCATGAGTGTTTAGTGGTAATTTGAGGTGGGGCTGCCTTACTGCTGCCCTGGAAAGATAGCAGTCGAGTCGCGTTTGAAAGTGGCTGAGAAGGCGGGAACAGGGAACAGCTGGCCGGCAGAGTGTGGAAGCTGACAAGGTGAAAGTCTAGGCCACTTTTTCATGTGTGTGTGAGCCCGCACACGCATTCACAAACACACACACGCGCGCGCGCGCGCGCGCGCACACACACACACACACACACACACACACACACACACACACACACACAGAATGAGACAGACAGACAGACAGACGGACAGACAGACAGGCAGGCAGGCAGGCAGGCAGAGTCAGAGATTGCCGGTAGCTGGATTATCAAAAGGCGAATGAAACAATAGAGTATTGGAATATCAATTTAGGCAGAAAACTATAGAGGCCACAGAACATGGACTGTCAGCAAAACTGGTAACACTGAAATAACACTGAACTAAAGAAGGCAGTTTTATGCGCTGCTGAAGAAGCGTACGCTGTCGTTATCACCTACAGCCAGTTGAAAACAAGAACACAATAACATTTCTTTTTTGATTGTTTGACTCTCTCTCTCTCTCTCTCTCTCTGTCTGTCTGTCTGTCTGTCTGTCTGTCTGTCTCTCTCTCTCTCTCTCTCTCTCTCTCTCTCTCTCTCTCTCTCTCTCTCTCTCTCTCTCTCTCTCTCATGTTCAGCGATTTTCAAGTGGATAACAGCTTAAACCTATCGGCACATCTGCCATTGAAACAACAAACAAAAAAGAACCACCTGCATTTCTATGAGCTCACATTTAAACGTGAAATGCTTGTAATATGACTCGATATGCGACTCCCATACTACGAAAACGGTGAAATGGCATTTACAAATGAAGTCTGCGATATCCCTGAACAACGCTCTTTCCTGTCATTCAGTATGTGTGAAATCAGCATGTGCGCGCCGACACCCGGACAAAAGTTGTCTACGCGTCAAAATATACAAATGCTATGATTTGTGTGCATGCAGCTGTTCGCGCTTTAGTGTGTGTGGGGGGGGGGGATGGTGGGGGGCGGATAGCGGAAGGGAGGGGTGCTTAAATGACATAGATTAAAGGAGCGTCTGTTCGTGACTATTAATTATTCATTACTATAATTTTTCTGGCTTTATGAAGATATAGACGAAAGCACGTGCTTGGTTTTTATTTTAAACCTATATCAGCACTTCTCCAGTGCTTTTATCATTTTGCGCTCATCAAGACATCACTGGGTTTTTTTTATTCATCAGATGAAAAAAAGAAAGAAAATTTGATTCGACATAATGTACTCTTTACCAGCGTTTCTTTATTACATCCGGAATAATTCTGTCTCTTTTTTGTCTTTGTCTCTGCTCGAGTTATATCTATTCATGTATACACACACACACACACACACACACACACACACACACACACACACACACACACACACACAATTAATGACAAGAATGAAGCCAGATATCCAGTCATCAACTAATTACAACAAATCCCAGATATTCTCATTCTCTCACCCCCAGCCCCCACCCCACACACCCATCTCTCCAACGTCCACATGTCTATCACATCACAACAACCATGTGTCGCTAGTCCCCCACCCACAGCCGCCCCACAACACCCCCGACCACCCCCCCCCCCCACCTCCTCTTTTTTCCACCCCTTCTCCATATGTCCTTGTCCACCTCTCTCCATTTCAACAAATACATATATACATACATGCATACATACATACATGCATACAAAAGGTAAATTATTGTTTATATTTTTATTTCAGTTCCGTAGAAAGTAAAAACTTTGTCAACACGAACACTGGCTAGATCATTAATTAAGTAAGAATAGAACGGGCAGGGAATCTGACCCTTTATACACAGTTGTTTTGTCCTCCCCGCTGGACCCAAAAATATTGCCCCTGTGTGGGTGCCATAAGTTCTTTCAGTGCAAACCGTACCCGCGCCTTCTAAAGGTACTGTGACAGACACAGAGGCAGAGAGGTGGCTGAATCTCATAATGATGTTTTGATTCCATTTTGCATAATCTTGAAATGGATTGAATGTTATCAAGAACATAAACGACACGCGCGCGCAAAAAGACTGTAAGGTTTTTAGCTGTCTCATGAATAGAATTACGCTGGCCACATTTTTTTTTTTTTTTTACACGGCAGCTTTTGTTGTTGTTATGAACTGGCGAGTAGTGAGTTTGTATGCATAGTCCAGAGTAGACACCAGCATGTTTGTTGTTGCATGAATTTTTTCCCTTGATTTTTATCTATTTACTTATTCATTTATTTCTCTGTTGTTTTGTTTGATAACACGGGGGCGACAAATGACTCGCCTGCGTCCCCAGCACAATCGGGTCGTATCAGCTTTAAGAATGAAAGTGGCTTAAGTACCATGTTGTGTATTGGATGTAAACAGGTAAATGTTGCCTGTTTGCTCGTTCCTCATTCGGACTGAGAGTTCTCCCCCCCCCCCCCCCCCCCCCCCAGCCCTCCCACCCTCCTCCATACTTGGTGAGAACCCTGAAAAGGCCCTGGTGGAGCGGTCGGCTTTGCTATTGGAGGTTAGAACTAGATTATTCGTGTGTCCATTCGGTCGAGTGAGTTTTGCTTCCATTCCACATCTTCCACGTCGCCGTTCCATCGCCCTGGGTATGGAACTAAGGATGTCAGGCCAGCGTCATCAGACCATCGAGCGGAGGAGACACTGCACTGTTGTGGAGTCACTTCAGCGATACCTGCAGCGCTCACTATTCTGATTCAACGTCAGATAACCCGTCTACGAATCTCCTTGCTGACGACCTTGAAGGCCAAGCCGTTGAGCCAGACTGTCCGAGTCTTAACCATCCAGAGCGGTAGTGACCCCCAGTCATTGTCCAAAACAGCGATGAGTTTCATGAAATAAGCAACAGAGCATCCAATAGATAGATGGATAGATAGATAGATAAATAAATAAAATAAAGACAAACACGAATACTCGCAACAACACAACATCAACAACAGCATAAAACCCCTACAAATGGTTAAGCTCTCTCTAATATACATTGAGGAGAACGAATGTTGTGGCACTAACGAAACCAGTCAGCTATAACTGGAATTAGGCATTAAATCGGTGTTGGACTGGTTTCAGATTTTTAAGAAAGTTATCAGCAAATGATTTTTTTGTATAGTATGTAATTTTTGTTTGAATGAAACGAAGAATTTAGCAGTATTTTTACGTTTAAAAGCTCAGTCAAGAGTACCTTTGCACAAGCTAAAAACAATGACAGGTCTCTTTTATTTTCATCCAGCTTATCAGTTTCCTTCTGCTTAGAAAGGAAATCATGCCAAAAAATTCAGTTTGCCTTCGCGTCCCCGAGTATTACTTGCAACATGCACAGGACAAATGACCAAATCCAAGTTAGTTGGTCAAAATCGTCTGGGAGTAGCTCTAATTTTGATTTCTTCCTGTCAAGTTAGTACCAAGGCCCAGATAGCGACACGACAAACGATTTTGTCAGTTAACTGGTAGATGAATTTTACTGCGCTTTCTTCACTGACTTTAAAAATACCCTGATCCCTCGTTACTACAGAACAAGACTGAAGTGCTAACGTTCCACGAATTGCTCAATAATGAGAAAAGGTATCGTTCGTCGTTTGCGCGCAATTGTGAACACTGTGTAAGACTTACCTAGCTGAGCGTGCGATCGGGAACATCATCTGTAGGGGAGATACGCTAATATCGAGACTTTCTAAACTGAGCCATTCCGCTTTTCGCGTTTTATTGGGGGAGGGAGGGGGGGGGGGGTAGGAGGGCAAAACGTTGAGCATGCTATGGTTTATACCCCGCCACAAGGAGATATTGCTCTCCAAATCTGAGCAGATTATGATGAGGGGGAGGTGAAATGTTTTTTTAAATGTACGGTTTCGGTAGTGTATCATATTTGTTCTCACTGAATCTTCTTGGGGAAAACAATGGACCATATAGATCTGAAGTTTTCTCATTTCAAATATGCAATCATTTCCCTTTATCTTAAAGGCAGCTTTACGAATCCATGTTCATTTATGTACAAAAAGTGCTCGTTTACTTCATACACCCATTTTTGCTGATATATTGGGACGGCGGAATATCTCTATGTTGGCCTGTCGTTACGTAAAGATTACCCAATATAGACAATAACTTACATGTCGATTTTGACCGAATCACTGAACGATTTTGGAACAACTAAAGCCTTATGAGGATATTTTCATTTCTCTATCTCCTACGGAGATAAGGGGGAAGTAGGTATAGGAAAGTGGAGGGAGGATGTTAGAGGTCGAGTTCGTCCGTCTTTCAGTCCGTCCGAAGTTTTTAGAACAAAGATTTTTGGTTTGTTCGGTTTTGTTTTGTTTGCTTGTTTTGTTGAATTTGTTTGGAACTTTTCATGAGGATGAATAAACTTGGTTTGTGCATGTTATAAGCTGGAAGTAAATTACCTTGACTGCGTTCGAAAATTGTTCCCGAAGATTTGTTTGTTTTAACAGAATCAAAAATACAGACCATGTATGTCGTTTACGCAAAAAGAGACACAAGAACATTCCGGAGAAGAGCGACTTGCTCAGGCATGAGGGATTATCAAAGAACCTTAAACATTAACGTCATGCTCACATAGCCGAAATGGCCAACACTGTAGCCGGCCTGTTCACGCTGCGTAAAATACTCAACCAGAAGACAGAAGCAGGTTGCCAGCACCTGGAATTTCTCCAGAAAAAGAGATAGAAGAGCCCGTGATCAACACTTGACTTCACTAGCGATCAGACCAACGCAGCATGTGGGGGATTGGAACTCTCTTTCCCCCCCCCCCCCCCCCCCCCCCCCCCCCCCCCCCCCCCCCCCCCCAGGGCTAGCGTAGGTGTAGGCCCCTTCAACAGATGCCGTCACTGTTAGGGAGCTTAACGATCTGTAATCCACCCCCCTAAAGTGTCACTTTATTTTCACCCTTTGTGTTCTTCGCCCTCTTAATCGTAACTTATCGTATTGTGCCAAGACTTCGTGGTTGCCGCTGTAACACCCCAGATTGCCCTCCATCCCAGAATGCCCCCCGGGGGACGTCTTGGGTATACTGATGCGTCCCCCTGGGGAGGCATTCCAGAATGTCCCCCCCGTACCTGTTGTGTCCCCCCATGGTTGACAATCACTGTCGTCCCAGAATGCCCCCCCCCCCCCCCTCCAATTAGTGTAAGTCTCTCTCTCTGTCTCTCTCTTTCTCTCACATCTCCCCCTCCCCTCTCTCTCTCTCTCTCCCTCTCTCTCTCGGTCTCTGTCTGTCTATCTGTCTGTCTCTCTCTCTCTCCCTCTCTCTCTCTTTCTCTCTCTCTATCTATTAAAGAGAGAGAGAAAGAGAGAGAGAGAGAGTGAGCGTGTGTGTGTGTGTTTGTTTTGTGTGTGTGTGTGTGTGTGTGTGTGTGTGTGTGTGTGTGTGTGTGTGTGTGTGTGTGTGTGCGTGCGTGCGTGCGTGCTGGAGTGTATGGGTGCGTGTATGTGTCTGAGTATATTCTCTGTAAGTGGATGCGTGCGCGTCTGTAATAATGCGTGCAAGCGAAAATATGACTGATCATTGATATTGTAGATTCTAAAGTTTCCGCCGTTCATTCACTCTCTCTGATAAGACAGTACTTGTAAGAAATAGTTCACTACGACTGTTATTACTATACGTTTTGAGGCCAGATCCCGTTGGACACGGATCAACTTTGTTCATGTATGTATTTGATTATTCTACGCATGCAACCATTAATTATTTGATGCTACAATTTTGGAAGGACAGAAGGCTTGCTATTCCCTTTTAGCAGTTCTTTTCCATTTAGATTGTCGGCTTCACTGATTTGATTTTGCATGGCAATTATAATAAAGAGAGGCACTGTTTTCTTCCAATTGCAGCCATTTTGGAAAAGCGAAAATCGGATAAAACATACTGAAATTGGATAAAAATTTAGACACTATGAATCATTCTGGTTAACTGAATAATTTTCTTGATTGAGACCAAAATTCAGTATAAAATAATCACAATCAGGCATCATTTGTCCTCTATATTTGCAGTTTACAAATCTTGTGGCGGCCATCTTGGATTTTACGCAATAACTCAAAATGCCCAACATTTACGAAGTGGCCTCCAACGGATTTGGATTCAGCACCCCAAAATCATGTGAGATCAACAAAAAACCGTAATATATAACACAGAACAAGGTACCCCTAAATATCGCCTGGACTAACAAGCAGGTGTGACGTATTTCTGTGTTCTGACACTTGTTGACACGCGTCACGCTTACTATGTTCCGTTGATTAGCATTCATCCAGTTGCTAATTTTATAGAAACAATGTCTCCATTTAAAGCAAGTTGACATTTGCCATGAAGAGTCACCTCCGGAAAACAACTCTCTCTCTCTCTCTCTCTCTCTCTCTCTCTCTCTCTCTGTCGGCCTTGCTTTCTCTGTCTGTCTGTCTCACTATGTCTGTCTTGCTCTCTCAGACTGCCTTCTCGCTCTCTCTGCCTGTATTTGTCTGTCTGTCTGTCTCGCTCTCTCTGTCTGACTGTCTCGCTTTCTCTGTTTGTCTTGCTCTCTGTCTGTCTGTCTTGTTCTCTCTGTCTGTCTTTATGTCTGTCTCGCTCTGTCTCTCTGTCTGTCTGTCTCTGTCTGTCTGTCTGTCTGTCTGTCTCGCTCTCTCTGTCTGTATATGTGTCTGTCTGTCTGTCTGTCTGTCTCTCTCCTCTCTCTCTCTCTCTCTCTCTCTCTCTCCCTCCCTCCCTCCCTTCCCCCTCGCTCTCTCCCACTCCATTGTGCCTCTTTCTTTCTCTCTTTCTCTGTCCTTGCCCCTGTCTCTGACTCTCTTTCTTTCTGTCTGCCTGTCTGTGTGTTTATTTCTCTCTCCCTGCCTCTGCCTCTGTCTTCGTCTGTTTCTTGGTTAGGTAAGCAGACAGACAGACAGAGACAGACAGAGAGAGACACAGAGAGGGAGAGAGAATTGGGGTGGGGGGCATTCTGGGATGAAAATATATTTGTCCTCATGGGGGGGGGGGGGGGGGGGGGGGCATAACAGATATGGGGGGGGGGGGGACATTTTAGATTGCCCCCCAGCGGGACGTGTCAGCACACCCAACATGTCCCCCGGGGGACATTCTAGCATACCCAACATGTCCCCCGGGGACATTCTGGGATACTGAAACGTCCCCCGGGGGGCATTCTGGGATACTGAAACGTCCCCCGGGGGGCATTCTGGGATACTGAAACGTCCTCCGGGGGGCATTCTGGGATGGGGGCAATCTGGGGTGTTACACCGCTAAAGCAAAAGAAGACGCGAAATTTCTCTATTTCGGGGTTCTGGTCAAATGGTTTTTATTTCTCTCGGCTGAGGTATGCCTTTTGTTTTCCTTTCAGTTTATTATATAAGGAGCCCCATCAAAGCACACACTGCTGCAGCATGTTTTATCTTATTTTAACCATTAAAGACATTTTTTTAAACAATTTCTTCCCTGTGTGAATGCGAGGTGTTTTTTTTGTTTTTTTTTAAACTAGGAAAATGGTTTTCAGAGTTTGATTATATATTAAAACACACAAGTTTATATCTTTAGCCACGTATTTTTCCCATATGTCCTGAGTGCTTTTTTTTTTTCTTTCTTTTTTTTTAAAGAGGGAAATGAAGGGAAAAAAACCCAGACTGGCTTTAATGAAGATGTGGCCAATATTAGCGAAGGTGCGACTGAGTTTGGAAAAATCGGTATTATTTCAGTTAAAAAAATAACGTGAAAAAAACGAGTAGTAAAATAACATTTCGGTCTGTGCAAAACGTTTCAGAACAATGTGTAAAAGCCCATCTCTGAGAGCTTTCTTTCTGCAAACTCACACACCCTGACGCAGTTTACACCTAATGGGTTGGATGTCGCCTTTCCCGACGTGTGGAGTGTTTCTGTGGTGGGGAAGGGGGGGGGGGGGGGGGGGGGGGGGGGGGGGGGGGGGGGGGGGACGAGTTACATTGCACGATAAAAATTCATGCACCCTGCTCTTTCTTACAAATGAAATATTATGTCTTGCGCCTTTTCTTGTCTTGGAACAAGTAAATTAATGAGCTTTGAAGTACCCCCCCCCCCCCTTCCCTATATAAAGCACGCAGGCATTTGTCCAATCTGAAGGATAACCAACGGCCGGAATTCGTAGTTGTGTATAGGGCGGGAGGGAGGTGGAGGGGGGGGGGAAGAGAGAGAGAGAGAGAGAGAGAGAGAGAGAGAGAGAGAGAGAGAGAGAGAGAGAGAGAGAAAGAGACAGAGACAGAGACAGAGACAGAGACAGACAGACAGACAGACAGACAAGACAGACAGACGGAGAAAGAGACGGAGAGAGAGACAGAAACAAACAGACAGCAGAGACAGACAGATAGACAGACAGACAGACAGGCACACAGGCAGACAGACAGACAGACGGTCAGAAGGCGCAATCATATTGCCGCATACATATTTCATGAAGACCTTGTTGTGAAATATGCCACACAATGTAATCTGAACTTTC
>CM065728.1:44287910-44312910 GCA_033310375.1 Conus canariensis | reverse complement strand
TTAAGAATTCAAATTTTATGTCCCATTCTAAATATGTTCTAAGTGCCATTTGTTGTCAGTTTTTCGAACTATTTTATATTCATACTGACCTGTATTATTTGCTTCTAGATTGCGTAGTTGTTCTAGTTTAGGAAACCTTTTGTTGTCGTCAACCTCTTTGCGTTTATAATAACCATCTTTAGTGTACTCAAAACCATACAAAGTGCCTATCTCACCGTTCTGTTCAAAGTCCTCAACGTCTGCAAGGTCTTTTAATTCTAAAGTTACACACCTCTCAGGCGCTAATGTAACTCCTGATTCTTCTGGTCCACGTGACATTTTTTAAAACAACGTATTATTTTATTTCTAAAACAATGTGCAGGTTATCACATTTCACGACTTTCCCTGTTTTATCTGTGATCTTTATATTAAACGATCCGACCCTCCCACAAGCTAATCTTTTAAACTGTAAATTAGGGAATCGTATAATTTCATAATCGCAATATGCAGCTTTCCCTGATGGAAGAGCTCTTAAAACAGTTGAGGGCCTTCCATCATATAAGTTTTCATCAGTGCTCAGCTCGTCCAAATGAACATAGAGTAATGAATGTAATGCAAGATCGAGCGGGTTTTCTCCCTCATAAGTAGTTTTGTCTGATGTAACTCTAAATCTATAATAGGCTTGATTGGGTTTAAAGCCTAACATTTTAGCTAGCTCTACATCAAAAAAGTAATTGGTTTCTTCTCCTTCATGTTTGAATGTCAACATTGTTTTTAGATTTGCATTGTTAAGTTTGAGAGTAATGTCGAAGTTACTCATTGCTTCTTTTAGCGAGCAAAACCCGTAATAACCATCAGGTATGGTTAACTGGCTAATTACGTCTCCTCTTCTGTCAAGTTTTGAAATCTCATTATTTTTCTTGGATTTGCTTATATTAAACCATACGACTTTGTAAAAAATTTCATGGAGTGCAACCCTTTGGGTTCCGCAGTTATTATCAATAGCATATTCTAAAAACGAAGGACTGTCTTGAGTTGTTATTGTTACAAACATTTTTAAAACAAATTTAAAAATGAGTGCATTCAAATATACTAATGCAAAATATTCTGTTGGACCGCACTACAGTCCTAAAGATATAACAACTGATACCCTCAACATTTCTGTGACTCAGACTGACGCCTTTCAAGTAAAGGTTAGTACTCCATTGGATCGTTATCTTAACCCTCCTATCAAAACGACTACATCCCGAAAGTGTGGTTCAGTCATCCGATGCAGTTTTATCAGAACCAGTTAAACTTTGCTTGTGTTTTGTGCTTCAACTGGGTGTGGAGTGTCGTATGCTGATCATTTAAATCATCCTGATCCTTTGGTGAGGTCAGTGTATAGATTTCATTTTTATTACACCTTCAGACGTATTTTATCTGAACTGCAAGCGCCATTACCAAATGACAAAACGTTTAATCCATTCAGCAACAGAATAGATTACAAGGCTTTTGAAAGGATCTGTAACGAATTTGATATTGACCCAAAGACAGACTTTAGACAAAAGTTGGATCTTAATCATGGTTTAGGCACTCTTTATTATTGGGGCGTGCACAGAAAGTATAACTATGATTGGAATCCTCCTTACACATCTTTCTCTTCAGGCACAACTGTTCACCTCGGGTCCATAGAGCAAGAGCATAAAACAGCATGGACAACATTTATTTTGGATACTTCTAATGGTCTAACTAGAGCGGGAATAAACGAATAAACGACTCTATTCGTACTTATGTTTGGTGTTTGCTAGGTTCGCAAGCACAAACGAGATCAAACATAATTGATCCTTCTACTGGCTTGACGCCCAAAAACAGTATTTAGCAAATTTAGAGGATTCTATTAATTCTGCAATTGATTTGCCTTCAAGTATTAAAAGGTACCAAAATGTTTTGCAATACGCAAGATCGAAAGTAGACTTTGCTGTTGGCACTGGTTTATACATGCTGCCTTCTGACCTCAGACTTCAGATAGGAACAATAATAAACTATAATAATGAAATCCTTGTGGCTGGTAAAGAAGAGAAGGTCGGAAAAAACGACATAAATTCTAAGCCAGCAATAGCAATAAAAAAAGAAGCCCCACCAATCCCCGAGCCCCCCAAACCCCCCCCATTCAATCCCCCCAAGAAATAATGACCATGAATATGAAAAGACGGCACTTGTTATTGGATTAACTGCCCTAGGATTACTTGGTCTTTATCTTACTAAAGAGTAACCCAACTATTAAGACAACTAATGCCCATAAGTGCTCAGCCATAAAGCCAACTACTTTACTTGCGGCAGACAAAAGCCAGCTAACGATCCCTCCTATTATACCAGGCAAAGAATCTATTGCCTTACTGGCTAATTTTTTTAATAAACTTGCAAGATGATCAAGTTGTTTTTTTACCCATGATTTATCTGACGACGGAGTTGGTGGTCCTGGTGGCACTGCTCCCCCACCGCCTGTAATAGCCAACACCAGTGTACTTATTGCAAATCCTAAGGCTGTTATAACGCTCGCTAATGTGACACCTTGCTCTCTAAACAGTGTTTTTATTCGTTCTGCTAACGTTGTGTCTTCATATAAAATTCTTTGGATAGTTTCTCTTATTCTGCTCACTTGAGTTCGTAATTGTTCTCGGTTAGTAGACAGCACTTCTAGTCTTGCTGATCTCTCTTGTTCAAGATCTTTTAGTCTTTGTGTTATTCTTTCTTTAACACCAGGTCCTAAGTTGTGGTCATCAGCCTCAACTAGTTTTTCTTTTTCTCTTTTTATATGCTCATCTAGTTCACCCAGTTTTGCTAAATTGTTTGTTAATTCGCCTCTGATGCTTTCAAAGCATGATCAAGGGCCGTTATTTCTCTCATAGGTACGGCGGATCGTGCATAGTTTTTTAATACTGTTTCTTCTGAAAAACTGGTTTCTATTATTTCGTCTGCTGTTGGGCTTAAATCTTTAAGGGTATGTTTTGTATTTGGTTATCTGTTGGGAGTTCTTGTAGTGTGTTTTGAAGTTTAGCAACTGCCTCACTGTCTAATCTTCGCGGTTTAGCAATGCCAAGGCGATTTTGATCGCTCACACTGAGCCTTTGTCTAATTGTAGTCTTTGCTAAAAACTTTGAGGGGTCTGGTTTAGTTGTAAGCTGAACAAGTTGTCCTTGCTCGTTTTTTCACAAACAAATGGTCATCTTTTGTTCAAAATCATTAGGGTCTATAAATTCGGGAGGTTCTTGGCCTAAACTTTGATAAAATGATTTGACCTTACTTTCTGTTAATTCACGCCGCAAATGATTGTAATGGATGTGTCAAAGGCGTCATTTCACTCATGTCGTCTCCAGGATCAAAAACATCATAATCTTCTTCTGCCATGTTTTTAAATAATTAACTTTTTATTTTGTTTTATAAAAAAAATGTCACAAGCATATGGTTCGATTCTTGACCCGCATAGAAGACTGAAAGAGCCCTTTGGCGTGAAGGGAAATAAACAGAATATTATTGTTCCAAATAATCCATCTACTATTGATTCAGATCAAATTCTTACTGTAAATTTCCAGACCTAGGAGCAGATGAAGTGATTGTGCCGGGATCTGCACGGCTTACTTTCAAAATAGAACTCGAATCAGCAACAGACGTAAACAGGACAGTTGTACAGAATCTGGACGGGCAATCGTTAAGAAAATTTCTATAAAACTTGGGGGGCAAGAAATATTTTCTTTACACAATGCAGACATATTTCTAATCTATTCTGATCTATGGCTAACCGATAATGAAAGGGCCGATCTTGCGTTTCAAGGAATCGAAAATAACGAAGCACTAAAACACAGAATAGACGCCGAAGATGCTAAAGACGGTAACAAGTATGAAGCTGTAAGTTATGCGTTTGGAAATCGCTTTTCCAAAACCCTTAGATTTTGAGTTGTTAAAAGCGCATGCGCCATACTTTCAAGGAGCATTAAAAGACAGATTGTCATATGAACTAACTTTTAATGAATACAAACGTGTCATTAGATCGACAGACACTGATTCCAAGTACAGCATTTTCGACATCTCGTTAGAGTTTGACATTGTTAGCAACCCTAACTTAGCAAGGCTGATTGAGCAACAATATCAGTCAAAATTAGCAATATATTACGAAAGAGTGATTCATCATTCAAAATATCCTAAAAGCAGAGCAGACACTATATGGAACTTTAGTTTTAGCGCCGCAGCAAGATCCCTTAAAGGTATTTTATTGCTGTGTGAAGATGAAGAACCATTCAAAAGACAAAGTGAAAATTTATCAATCCTAAAATAACGAAAGTACAATGTTCAATTGAGGGTAGTCCTAACCAAGTCTACGGTAGCGGGCTTAAACCTTATCATCATTTTGATGAAATAAGAAAATTGTTTGGAGGCGGGAGGTGTAGAAATCCAACAGTAGACCTTGTGTCTAAAGATCTACACCTTCACAGTGTTAGACTTGATAATATTTAACAACAAAATACGGTTTATGGATTGACCTAAGGTCAACAGAGGATAATCAGTTGCATGGGAGTGGGAGAACAGTTAAAGACGTAATAAACATTCAAATTGATAAAGAAAAAGAGAGTGATAAACCACTTAATGTACATTTGTTTTTAATATATGATGCGCAGCTGAATATTCAAGATAACAGATTGAAAGATATCCAATACTAAATTATTTTTTATTTTAAAAAAGCATGTCTGTTACGACTTATCCAAAAGTGCCCAAAGAAGAGATAGCTGCTGCTGTAGACATAAAAACTTTCAGATTAACCAACATTACACAAATGCAACAAAAACTAGAGCAGGACCTTTCAAAATACAGCAAAAACCAAACGAAGGTATTCTGCTGTCTTTAATGCTGTTACATATGTTAATACTGGAGCATCGACAGCTAGTGCTTTAACAGCAGGAACAAGTGTAGGTCTCTTAGCAACAGGCGTAGGTGCACCGGTAGCTATACCTCTAGGTGGTTTGTCTTTAACTCTTGGCCTGTGTTCATTGGCTGTAAGTGCTGTCAGCAAAAAAATAAAAGCTAAACTCCAAAAGCACACAGCTATGGTTCAACTAATAACAGCTAAACTTAGTTCCTTCAAACTGACAATAAATAAAGCACTTGCCGACTCAAACATCACGGATGAAGAATTTAGTCGCCTACAGGCTGATTTTGAGGACTACAAAAGACAAAAGTTTGATCTTCAAAGAAAGGCAAGGGCAACTTTTCTCAACAGCCAGACACCGACCAGATAAAAAAGGAATGTTTAAAAAAAGTAAACGAGACATTAAACTCTGTTCTAAAAAAGCTCACATTAACAACCCCAAAGGGCGTTTATACTTTAGTTTATGAGTCCAAGCACAAAAAGACCGTTGATATTGATTCTGATTAACTTTTATTTTTTTTTGATTTAAATAAATATTTTGAGTTAGAAAAGAAGCTCAACATGGATAAGATATATGAAGGTTCAGATGAATTGTTTGAAGCAATGCTCGAGGAAGAGCGTTTGTCAAGAGCTTTAAATGAGGTCGTTTTAGAAGTTATTGATCCAACAAAGGTACAGGCAAGCGTTGTACACGCTATTTCTCAAGTTCCAAGTAAACTAACAATAAACCCTCCAGTTAAAGTAAGGTTAGTTGTTTTAATCGACTATATAACAATAAACGAAGAAAATCTAGAAGTCTGGGTCTCAACAAACAGCAGACTATTCTTTCTCATAATGACTTAACACCCGGTTGGGCGATCAACTTCTTACACAGTTTAATGAAGCCTCTGAAGCAGCTAAAATGAGAGGCTCTGGTTGGTCAGAGGGTGAAGTCCTAGACATCAGATTAAGACAGGCTAAGTATGAGCCAATTGGTAGGCAAGGCTTACATTCCACTGCCTCCAACATTAGTTGCAAAGAAAGCAGTTTTGAACATAAAAAATTCAGACGACAAATGTTTTATGTGTGCGTTCTTGCTAGGCTGCATCACGTTGCCAAAAATGCAGAGAGAGTATCTAACTATTTACAGTGGCCAATGATCTTAACTTTAACGGCCTTGAATTTCCTATGGCTGTAGACAAAATTGATCATTTGAAAAACAAAATCCACCAATAACTGTTAATGTCTACACATGGTCTGAAAAACCAACCTTCTGCCAATTAGAGTGTCAAAGAACAGTCCAACAATAGGCGAACCAACCAGAGTCATGTAGACTTACTCCTAATGCAAAGCCTTAATGGGTTGCACTACACTCTAATACGCACAATGAGTAGATTACTAGTGCATACTACAAAACAACATAGCAAACAAGAATTTTGTAGAAAATGTTTAACAAGAATTCCGTCCGTTCAAGCTGCGAGCGAACATATAAAACATTGTATTAGCCCAGTTGACTGTGATACAGAACTAATTACGCCTGGAGAAGGCAGTAAAGTTAGTTTTAAGAACTGGAAACGGTTGCAAACTAGTCCATATGTTGTTTACGCAGACTTCGAATCACTCATTGTTCCTTATGAAGGACCAACCCCACAGAAACTTCCTAAAACAGTCTTAATGAGTAATCATCAGATTTGCTCATTTGCCTTCATCATTGTTAGGTCGGATGGCGCCCATTCAAAGCCAGAATTATACAGGACCAAATGCTGCAAAATACTCTTAAAACGCATGCAAGCAAGTGCGTAATGCCTGTTCTAATAATCTAAACTTATCTGAAATCATAATGACGGCCCGAAGACCAACAACAGTATGACTCAGCCACTCACTGTTGGATTTGTGGTTTAGGGCCTCTCCGCAGAGAACCAACAGTAAGAGACCATGATCACATTAGTGGAAAGTTTAGAGGACAGCACATAAAAAAATGCAATCTTCAACTAAAAATTTGAAACCAAAAAACATGGAAGCTGCCTATATTCTTTCACAACTTGCGAGGTTTTCACCTCACCTTATAATGCAAGACAGTAACCACGACTTCAGGGTGTCCCTGCATTGCACAGTCATCAGAAAAAATACATGTGTTTCACTTTAAATAACATGTCTTTCTCGCTCTAGCAACACATGATGGGATTAAGCAAGGATGCCTTAAAGTCCTGCCCCCAAAAACAAAAATATTTTGAAACTCTTTTTTGAAAGGGGGTTTACCCCCTTTTGGTACATAACAGTTTTTCAAGGTTTTACGAAATACCTTCCACCTAAAAGGGGCTTCTTTAGTTCTTTAGAGGAAAGGGAAAAATTTATTTGATTTTCCACATGCTCAAGAGCTGGCTTAAGTTAAAAAAGATGGAGATTTCATATCCTTTTTTAAGGGGAACCTTTTGTTGGGGGCTTTTTAAAATTACAAAAACCCGCATGAAAAATTTCAGCTTACCCCGCTTCAAATTCTGCCCTGGGTGGTGGGGGACGCTTTTTTAAAAATTTTCTGGGTAAAAAATTTATTTAAAGTTTTCCCCAATGCTTCAAGATTGAAAAGGATTCGTGGGGGAATCAGTATGGCGTCGCACCTTTTTTGTAAAGCAAACAAAAATACTTGGGACGACTATGATCCAAGTAAAAGGACTAACTATCTTTTTTTTTTAGAGCAAACAACGTATTGGGTATGGGCCCAAACACTTCCATTAAAGCAAATTTTTAAAAGTAACAGGGCTCAAAGACATTAAAAATTTTTAAAAAGGCTACCTCTCTAGAACGACGAAAAGAGGTCCTCTGAAGTTGATTTAGAAACCCATGAACTTATGATTTCCAAAACTATCCATTAGGCAAAAGTCTAAAATGCAAAAACGAACCCCTAAATTTGTGCCAAAATTTGTGAAAAAAAAAATTAGCTGCATTAAGATTCTTCAATTTTATTTAAGACAGGGGTTTTAAGTTTACAGCGTTTATGTAAATTCTTTTTCCAAGAACTTCAGAAACCATACATAATGAAGAATACGATCTCGAATAAATCCACAGATGCTTCAGAAAAAATTTTTTCCCAATTTGAAAACAACAGTTTTTTTGGGAAAGATATGGAGAATCCGCAAAAGGGGGAAAGATGTTAAATTGGCCCCCAAAAAAAGTTGCAATTAATTTCTTAAAAACCCTAATTATCAGGTTTTAAAAAGATTTAAATGTCAGTTTTTTGGGGGTTTAATGAAAAAAAAAAAAAGCAAATTGGATAAGCCCTTTTTTATTTTTTTTAAAAGTTTTGGGGGGTTTTCGAAAAATTTTGATGTTAGAATTTTTTTTTGACAAATTTTAAAACCCCTTGTATCCAAAAATTCCGAGTTCTTTTACACAACCCCCAAAACCTTTGTATTAAAACCCCCCCTACAAAATTTTTTTTACAAAGACATGGAATTAGAAGAGCAAAAAAGGCGGAAAGGGAACGACCATCTAAATTAAACCCAAAAAAAACCCTTTGCTTCAAAATTAAAAGAAGGGGTTTTTGGTAAATAAAGGGAGAAATCGGGAGGTTGATCAAGGGGTTTTTTGGTTTGAGGTCGAAAATGACAGTCTTTCAAGCCAAAAAAAAGTTTTTTAAAAAAGAAAAAGGGAATATCCGTATTTTTTGGCAATAAACATACCCCCTGCAATATAAAAAAGGGGGGGGGGGGGGGGAAAAATTTTTTTACAAAAAGGGATTTTTTATCATAACAACGTAAAAAAACGACTAATCAAAAGAGATCAACACAACTTTTTGTAACAAAAAATCATTAATAAAACAAACAAAAAAAAGTGTTTTTTTTAAAAACCCAGAGTTTTAAATATGAAAGGGGGGTTTTTGGGGAAAATTTTTTTTAAAAATCTAGTTTTCCCGGATTTTTCTTTTTGGCCCAAGTTTATCAAAAGCTCAACTAAATTTTATCCAGTAAGCAAATCTTATTTTTTCATTCATTGGGGGCTAAATGTGTTTTAAAAATTTTTTTTTATCATTTCAAGTTTTTATTTTTCCAAAAACAAAATTCAAATCAGGGTTTTGGGGAGAAAAGCAAATTGCCCTGGCATAAGTTTTGCCCAATTTTCTTAAATTTTTTTTTGATAAAAATAAAAAAAAGCAAAAATTTTGGCGTTTTAAATTTTTTTGAAAACCTTTTTTTTTTTGAGCTTCCTTTTTAAAACCAAAAATTATTTGCCTAAATTAACTAAGCAACTGGAACTGTGTCGGGGGGGGGATTATCGATTTTTTTCCTTCACAAAAGACTTCGGGGGGGCTGGTCCCTTTTTTGTGTCAATTTTTCTCCGGAAATAAAATAAAACGGGGATTCATTTTCACAAAATTTTTTTTTTCCCCAAAAAGGTCAAAAACCCCCAAAAAAGGGGTCGTTCCCCCGATGCGAGTGTCCCCCCTTCTGCTTTTCCCGGGGAATAAAGGGCCCTTTTCTTTAAAAACCCAAAGGGAAAAAATTTTTTCTTGAGGGAAAACCCCCCTTCAAAAAAAATTTTTTTTTTTTTTCCCCGAATTTCTTGTACGGTTTTAAAACCTTTAAATTCTTCTTTTAAATTTACACGTAGAATGAGG
This sequence comes from Conus canariensis, assembly GCA_033310375.1. Classification (NCBI taxonomy): domain Eukaryota; kingdom Metazoa; phylum Mollusca; class Gastropoda; order Neogastropoda; family Conidae; genus Conus; species Conus canariensis. The sequence continues at coordinate 44,303,434 of CM065728.1, read as the reverse complement.
GAAAATCTTTTAACCCTTCTGTGTTGCGGAATTGTAATCAGTCTTTTGTATCGGTAGGAGAAAATCCTTTTAAAAACTGTTTGTTTAAAGTTTTCAACCAAAAACCCCGTGTCTGTGAACACCCGGGAAACCCCCTTTTAATGGTAACTCTATGTTTTTTTCAAAATTGAATTTACTTTTTTTTAAAATTTTTTTTCCATCATCGACTTGAATCATCGAGGGAAAAATTGGGGGGCCCCGGGTTGATTACGTTGATACACAGAAAAAGCAGAAACCCTTTTTTGTGTTAAGGTTCCGCATCTTTGACTTAAGGGGTATGTAAAAGACTGAAAAATGCTATTTAAAAATTTTTTTTGTCTAAAACGAAACATGGGGAAAAAATTTGAAATCCATTTGATGGGTGTCGTTTGGAGTTATATTCACAAATGGGCCTGTTTTTGTTTAGGCCTGGTAATAAATTTGCCAAAACGTTTTTAGAAAACCCTTTTTCCCTTTTTTTTTTTGTTACTGACCCCAAACTGCTTTGGGTTTGCTTTTTAAAATTTGGGTTTTTTCCCTTTCCAAAAACCCCTTTTTGGGGAATAATAGACTTGTTCATTTTTTTTTCAGCCAATAAAATTTTTGCAACAAAATACACCCGGGGCCCTCCCAAAAAAAAATAAACAATATTTTTTGCATCTTTTTTTTTTCTAGGGGGTTTTTAAAAAAAATCCCCTGAATTTTGGGGGAGGAAAAGCTCGTTTTGGGTTGCCGTTTCAAAAAAAATTTTTTTAAATTTCCTGGGCAACATTTTTTAAAAAGGAAGCTGCAGTCCCGTTTTTTAATCTGTCGAAAAAAAATTAAAATGCCCATTCTTTTCTTTTCAAGGGTCCCCCTGCACGGTTTTGTTGCCCATGCTCTGTTATGTCTTTTTCTCCATTGTTTTTTTGTATTTACTAAATGAAAAATTTTTTTTTTCCCTTTAAAAGAAAAGCCCCTTAAACCCCCACAGCCCCCAACATCATTAGGGTGAACCTTTTTTAAAAAAAAGTTTTTTTTTTAATTTTTAAAAATTTTGGGAAAAATGTCGGAAATTTTTTCCCCCTTCCCTTAACTAAAAATTTCTTTCGTACAAAGAAGCTGTAATAACAGCAATCACTTTCCCTGATCTTAAAAGCCTATTTTTGCCAAGATCTGCTTTTTTTTTTTTTAACAATTTTTTCCCAAAGGGGCATCGTGAAACCTACACTTAGGCCCCAAAAACCCAAGAATGGAATAAAAGGGTTTAGTAATATTTTTTTTTCGGTCCTTTTTTTAAAAAAAATAAAATAATATTTTTTTTTTTAAAATAAAACATGAACTGCGAAAATTTACTTCCTAAAACTTCAAATATAAATTTTGACCCCCAAAAGCTATTATGCGAAAAAGGGGAAAAGGCTGTATTTTTTGGGGGCGGCGTGTAAAAAAAAAACATACCTGGGAAAAGAATTCAGATAGAACAGTTTCAACAATGTCAAACGCAAGACTTTTTTAAAAGTTCAAACGGGGTATAAGAAAAAGGGGGTCAAGAAGGAAAAAATTTTGGGGCAAACTTTTCTTATTTGACCCCTAAACTTTATAGATTTGCCCCCCATTGTTTCTGAAAAAAGTTTTATTATTTTTAAAAAACAGGCCCCCTTTTAACAAAGTCATTAGATTTCCCCTTGGGATGTGATCTATTTTTTTCAGATTTGGAACTTTTTAAAGCCATTAATCAGGGGTTAAAATTAAATTTTAATCTTTGATTTTGTTTCCCTTAAAAATTTTCCCCCACCCAAAAAAAACCGCAGAAAAAAAAAATTTATGGAAAAAAAATTACCAAAAAAAACCCCCCCCATTTGGGCGTGTTGCAGCGGGGAAAAAAATTTTGCAAGGGAAAAAAAAAAAAAAAATTTAAAAGTTCAATCACAGAAATAACTCATAATGAAAACATAACCCCCCCAAAAAAGCCAGCTTAAATACACAAGCTAATTCAAGCCCCAAAAAACCCCAAACACAGGGTTTAAAATTTTGGGTTAAAAGAGTTTTTCATTTTTTTTGGGGCTTTTTTGTTGGTGGGGGTGGGTTTTTACGTTTTTTTAAAAAATATAAAGAAAGACGCAAAAACCAAAGCAGTCAAAAAAATCAAAAGCCACTAAAAAAAAACCAAACAAAAAAGAGCCAGAAACCCCCAACAAAAAAAAAATCATTTTTTATCCAAATTTCAGATGGAAAAATATTTTTAAGAACTTAAAAAAAATTATAAGTGACAAAAAAAACTTAAAAACGACTTGATGACGGGCTTAAAAAAACTTAAAAAAAAGAACTTTAAAGACGATTGAAAAAACTTTAAAAAAAAGACTTGATCGATTTTAAAACTTTTTTAAGTACTTGAATAAAACTTGTTTTTTAAATTTAGTTGGGCTTTTAAAACTTTAATAAAAAAAAAGTTTTTTTAAAAAATAAAACGTGATTGGGGCCCACTTGAAAAAAGAACCCCAGAAGACTTAATGACATTTTTTTTTTTACAATTAATTGTTAAAAATTCTTTTTCCGGGGGGACCAAATCCCTTCGCCCCTTTTTTTTATATCTAGGTCAACATGTTTTTGGCCACGGGTTACTCCAAATGCACAATACCGATCGAAAAGCGGGGCCCCACTGTTTCCGGGTTGTTTTCAAGTTACCCCTAAGGGCCCGGGGGCCCCCCCAAAAAGGCATTGATAAAATTTGCCGGGTAAATTCCCCCCCGGGGTCGTTTGTAAAAGGGGGTTAGAACCCTTGTATAAAAATTAAAGGGGGGTAAATTCCCCCCCTAAAAAAAAACTTTTCCCAATTTTATGTATTAAAAGGGGCATTTTTTTTTTTTAAATTTTAAAAACATTTAAAACAAATATTTATTTAAAAAATTGCTAAAAAGTAAGGTAAAAATGCCCCTTTTTATTTAGGGTTTTGGTGGGGGTTTTTTTTTAAAAACTTTAAAAACAAATTTTTTCTAGGGAAATAAAAACCTTTTCAAGTAAAAACCCCTGAAAAATTTTAAAGCGTTTTGTTTTTGGGACAGTATAAAAATAAATCTTTAAGTTTTAAAAAAATTGGGGATATGCCCGCAGTAGTTTTAAAAAATTGGTTGTCAAAGGGATTTAAAAGTCAAAAATTTTTTCCCCTTTTCCCCCCCCCCAATGATCCTTTTCCCCCCTTTTGTATTTTTCCTGGGGGCGGGTTAAAAAACCCCCTAAACCCCCCCAAATTCACCCGGGGGCGGGGTATAAAAACCCCCTAAAAAAAAATGGGCGCCCTTTGGGGCGGCTATGGGGGAAAGGGGGATAAAAAAGGGGGGGGGGGATTTTCCCAAAAATTTTTCAAATAAAAAACAGGGAAACAAATAAAATATATACGTTGGAGGGATTTCCCCAAAAAACCCCTTTTTAAAAAGGCCGTGTTAAGTGCCCCCCTTGGGGGCGGTTTGGGGCCCCCCCCGGGGCCCAAAAGGGGCCCCAAAATGGGGTCCAGGGTGATCATAATTTCGGGCCCCGATTTGAAGAGTTTTTTTTAAAAAAAAATTTTTTTAAATTTTAAAAAATGTGTTATTTGACAAGAAAAACGAAGATTTTAAAAAAAACTTAAATCTCAAAAAAAATTTTTTAAAAAAAGTGTTAAAAAAAGTAAACCACACATTTTGTTTTTGTAAAGTGTTTACTATTAAAAAGGGAAATATAAAAAAGGGGTTTTCCCAGGGAAAAGGGGGCCCGGGGACTGGCGGGGTGGGAGCCGAAACCTATTTTTTAGTTCTCTACATTCCAAAACCCCGTTGCCTTTGTTTGATTGCCTAAACAACCAAACGAACAAAAAAAGAAAGGGGTGTGGAAAAAAGGTAGAAGCAAACGAAATAAATTTCATCATGAACAAATTTTTATGGCATTTTTCTCCATTGAGTATCCTTTTTTTTCTTCTTCTTCTTCTTCTTCTTCTTCTTCTTCTACTCCCCCCCCTCCCCCTCCTCCTCCTCCTTTCTTCTTTTTCTTCTTCTTTTTTGACCTTCTTTTTTTTTTCTTGTTTTTTGTTTTTGTTTTTTGTTTTCTTCTTCTTTGACTTCTTAAAAGCCTTTTTTTCTTTAATTTCCTTCTTTTTCTTCTTCTTTCCCTTCTTTGCCCCCCCCCTGCTCCCGCCCTCCCCCCCCTTTTCTTCTTTTTAAAAACGAAAGCCTTCGTTTGGATAGGGTGCAACAGTGTCTGCCCCTTTTTTGTACATTTGTGTGAGAAAGTGCTGGGACCCGGGTTGGGAGCGGGGCCGGTATTTCCATCCCCAACCCCCCCTTTCACCATGCCACCCCCCAACCGCCTTTACTTTGTAGAGGCAACAATCAGCTTTCCCGTTTGCAGGGGGGCGATGATGCCAGAGTTGGAGGTGGTCGAAAAAACGGGTGTTCTGCAATGAAATCCCGTTTGTTTGTAGAATACAGAACTCGCTGGTTTGTCAAATCAGCCCCCTTTATAATTTGCATGACCTTTTTTAATTTGGGTTTTTTTTTTTTAATTTTAATTTTTTTTTTTTATTTTTTTTTTTTTTTTTTTTTTTTTTTTGGGGGGGGGGGGGGGGGGGGGTGGGGGGGGGGGGGGGGGGGGGGGGGGGGTTGGGCGGGGGGGAAAAAGGGAAATTTTAACATTCCCTGTGAGTGAATTTGGACTGGCATTGTATGAAAAGTGATGCGAAGTAATGAATGATTTACATAAGACTTGATGAACAGATGGATTGAGGGCCAGTAGAACGGGACAGACTTATACACACCAAGACACTGAGACATGTCCAGGATTCGACACTTTCACCGGGTTTTAAAGGGGGAAAAAATAAAAGAAAAGCAAGGTGCATGTGGGCCCTCACGTTTTTGTTCCGTTACCCTAGAGGTACCGACTGTGCTGTATAGCCTGTGACAAAAATTTTTGTTTGAGAAAAGGGAAAAGAAAAGAAGTGATCAATGGACCCACAGAGGAATGTTTACACTCAGACAAGTTCTCGTTTGCGAAAAAAAGGGACTGACGCACCCTGGGGGTCTGGACAAAATTGGTGGCATTCCACCATGTTTTTGAAACACATTTTCACAAAACTTAAATTCTTGAAGATCGTTTCCCCTAAAAAGAAAATAACTTGTCGGTCAAAGTGGCCCCTCACACGCCGTCAAACCGGCTCCGCTATATTCTGCAGGCCTAAAACCCCCCTTTTCGAGGCCTGGCCACAACAGTGAGGAGGAAGCTTTGATATCAACTGTCTTTCAGGAAACCCCAGGGAAGACCTTCGCTGCTGGGTTTTGTCGCTTTGGGGGGTGTTCAGCAATGCGTGTTCCCATGTGAATTAAACAGTGCACCGTTCGCTGAGTCCCCTATCAACGTAACAAAGGTTTGTGGCGGAACCCCTGCGAGTGGCACCCCTCTCAAGTGGGGGCCTGCCCGCTGTCCCTTTAATAATCCCATCGAAATTGAGGGACCGGACAGGGGCAGCACAAGGGCCCCCAGAATTTCACCTTTTTTTTTCCCCATAACACTACTTTTTTTTCACAATTCATCTTACCGTCAACAAAAGCCCGAGAGATACAGCGCATATAAATAAAAAAATGATAATGGGGAAAAATATTAAAAAGATAAAAACAATGATAAAAATAAAAATGAAATAATAAGATGATGATGAAATTTATAATTAAAAATGAAAATGATAGGGATGATGTAATAATAAAAAATGAGATAATGAAAATAATGATAGTAAAAATAATAAAATAATATAATAATAACAACAACGACAAAAATGAGAGATGAAAAGATGATGATATGAGTATCACAACTTTACAACAATAATGAAAACCACGCCGCCCCGGTAAAAAGAATGATACCGTGGATTTACGCCGCATGAAAATTTTTTCCCCTCAAATGCTGCCCCCTGATCGTTTAACAGCTTTGCTTGAAAAAAAAAAAAAGAAAAAAAAAAAAAAGAAAAAAAAAGGGGGAAAAATTTTCCCCCTGCTGTAATTGGTTGTTCATTGCAAGTGAATCTTCCAGACCTCCCTTTCCCTCAGAGCAAGGGGGTTAAGAAATGGTACCTATGGGCCCTCTCCTTTTCCCTGCTTTTCCCCCCCCCTTCCCTCCCTTTTCTTGTCCATTCCAACACCTTTTTCCCAATACCTGAGAAGAGGCCGTCACCTAATGATAAACAAACAGAAAAAAAAGAAAAAACCGGGCCCTTGGGGAACGCCTGCAACAAAAAAGGGCCATTTTTTGCATTTCAATCCCCAGGGGAAACCCAAGCCAAATGACGACACCATCACTAGGTTTGGAAAGGGATATGAAAACAAAATTTTAAGACAAAAGTGGAGGGAATAAAGGGTTCAGTGATTTGAACGAGACAGAAATCGGGGCTCCATCAAAAACCCGAATGACAAGGTTTCATCCCAACTAAAGGGAAAAGGGCATGGGGCTGCCTTTCAAAAAATCAAGGGTTTTTCTAAAAAAAAAAAAAATTTCCAATGAAAAGGGAAACTGAAGGGACGAAAGAAATCTGACAAGGCTTGCGAAAAACCCCTCCTTTTGGGGGTTTTGCTTAAAACCGACATTTTTTTACATAAAAAGGTTTGATTCTTTAAAATTTTAAAATACAATTCAAAACACTTCTTTTCCCTGAAAAGGGGTTTTTTTCAACGGGTATGAAAACATAAAAGGGATAGGTGAAGCATGGGTGTTAATACCTAAACCTGATGGCCGTTTTTTTGAGGTAATCTAACCTGAACTGAAGGCCAAAATTTCAGATTTTGCCAGCAACACGAAACTAAAAAATCATTTTGAATGTATCCCAAGCCCCTTTTTGAATTATATTAATTGTAAGCAGTCTGTTATCTAAGGACAATGAAAAGAAACAGAATTTTGGGAAATGATATTAGAAAAAAGTAACGGGCAAGTACAGAAGAATTAAAAAAATGTGGGGAAAAAAAGTTTCTGTCCAACAATGAACTTTTTTTCACCTCAAAACCCCCCGGAAACCTTTAAAAGCCGAAAATGCAAGGGCCTTTTCATTGGGTTTAAAAAATTTTTGGTTTTTCCCGAAAAGTTAAAAAGTTTTTTTTTTCTGATTTGAAAATAATTTTTCGTTTTTCTTTTTTTAAAAAAAAAATCGCCCCGGTCGAAAAAAACAAAAATTTTACTGGGATTTTTTCCCAGGTTTTCCCGGCCCCGTTTTTTAAATAAAGCGATTTGTCCTGTGGTAATTTAGATAGGGCATTTTTTTTGCTGCATCACTTTGGGTATACCTGCAAAAAAAAAAAAATTTTTTTTTTAAAACCCCCAAAAAAAAAAATTTTAAAAAAAAAGGGAAAAAAAAAAGGGCCCCAATTTTTTTCCCCCTTTTTTTTCCCAAAAAGTTAAAGTTTTTTTAAATTTAAAAAGTTTTTAAATTTTTTTTTAAAAAAGGGGTTTAAAAAAAATTTTTTTTTTTCCCCAAAACCCCCCTTTTTAAAAAAAAAATTTTTTTTTTTTGGGGAAAAATTTTTTCTTTAAAGGTCTTTTTTTTTTTAAAAAAAAAAATTTTCCCCAAAAAAAAAAAAAAAAAAAATTTAAAAAAAAATTTAAAACCCCTTTTTTAAAAAAAATTTGGGAAATTTAAAGGGAAAAAAGGGGGGGGCCAAATTTTTTTTTTAAAAAAACCTTTTAACCCCCCCGGAAATAAAAAGGGTTAAAAGGGAGTTTTTTCCCCCGGTTTTTTCCCTTTTTTTTCCCCCCGGGGGCCCCCCCCCGGGAAAACCCCCCTTTTTTTTGGGGTTTCCCTTTTTAAAAATTAAAACCCCCAAAGTTCCCAAAACCCCCCCCCCAAAAAAACCCCCCCTTTTTTTTTCCCCCCAAAAAATTTTAAAAGGCCCCAAGGTTTTTTTTTTTTTTTCCCCCCCCCGGGGCCCCCCCGGGGGCCCACCCCCCCCCCCGGGGTTTTCCCTCCCACCCCCCCTTTTTCCCGGGCCAATTCCCCCCAAAATTTCCCCCCCCCTTGGGGGGAAAAAAATTTTTTCCCCCCCCCCCCCAAAAACCCCCTGGCCCCCTTTTTTTCCCCCTTTTCCTTTTTTTTTTGGGGGGGGGGCCCCCCCCCGGGCCCCCCAAAAAAAAAAACCCCCCCCCAAAAAAAAAAAAAAAAAAAAAAAAAAAAAAAAAAAAAAAAAGGGGGGGGGAAAAAAGGGGGAAAAATTTTTTTTTTGGGGGGTTTTTTTTTTTTTTTTTGGGGGGGGGGGGGGTTTTTTGGGGGGGGGAAAAAAAAAAAAAAGGGGATTTTTTTTAAAAAAAAAAAAAAAAAATTTTTTGGGGGGGGTTTGGTTTTTTTTTTTTTTTTTTTTTTTTGGGGGGGGGGGGGGGGCCCCCCCCCCCCCTTACCCCCCAAAAATTTTTTAAAAAAAAAAACCCCCCAAAAAAAAAAAAGGGGGGGGGGGGGGGGGGGGGGGCCCCCCCCCTTTTTGGGGGAAAATAAAAACCCCCCTTTTGGCCCCCCCCCCCCCCAAAAAATTTTTTAAAAAACCCCCCCCCAAACCCCAAAAAACCCCCCCAAAAACCCCCCCCCCCCTTTTTTTTAAAACCCCCCCCCAAAAAAAAACCCCCCCGGAAAAAACCCCCCCAAAAAAAACCCCCAAAAAAACCCCCGGAAAAAAAAAAATTTGGCCCAAACCCCCCCCCCGGGAAAACCCAAAAAAAAAACCCCCCCCCCGGGGGGTTTTTTTTTTTTTTTGGGGGGCCCCTTTCCCCCCGGGGGAAAAAAAAAACCCCCCCCCCCCCCCCCCAAAAAAAAAAACCCCAAAGGGCCAAGACCCCCCCAAAAAAAAAAGGGGGAAAAAAAAACCCCCCAAAAAAAAACCCCCCCCGGGGGGCCCCCAAAAAAAAAATTTTTTTAAAAACCCCGGGTTTTTAAGGGGAAAAAAAAAAGGGGCCCCCGGGCTTTGGGGGGGGTTTTTTTTTTTAAAAAGGGGGGGTTTTCCCCCAAAAACCCCCCAAATTTTAAAAACCCCCCCCTTCCCCCCGGCCCCAAATTTTTTTTCTTTTTGGGGGAAAAAACCCAAAAACCCCCCCCTTTAAACCCCCCCAAAATTTTTTCCGGGGGGGGGTTTTTTTGCCCGTTTAAAAAAAGGAAAAAAAGGGGCCAAATTAATTTTTTTTTTTTAAAATTTTTTTAAAAAGGAAAAAAAAAATTTTTTTAAAATTTTTTTGGGGTTTTTTCCCCCCCCCCCTTTAAAAATTTTTTTTTAAAAAAAAAAAAAGGGGGGGGGGAAAAAAGTTCCACCCCCCCAAAAATTTTAACCCCCCCAAAGGGGGCCCCCTTTCCCCCCCAAAAAAAAAAAAAAACCCCCCCAAAAAAAAACCCTCCAAAAAAAACCCCCCACCACACCCCCCCCCCAAAAAAACCCCCCCCAAAGCACACCCCCCCCCCCAAAAAAACCAAAAAACCCCGGCCCCCCCCCCAAAAAAAAAAAAAAAAAAAAACCCCAAAAACCCAAAAAAAAAAGGAACACCCCCCAAAAAAAAAATTTTCCCCCCCCCCCCCTTTTTTCCCCCCAAAACCCCCAAAAAAAAAAAAAACCCCCCCCAAACAACCCCCCCCCCCAACACACAACACACACCACACAAAAAAAAAAAAACCCCCACCCAAAAAACAAACCCCCCCTTTTTTTTTTTAAAAAAATTTATATGGGGGGTCATCTTTAAATCAAAACAAAACCCTTTCATCATTGTTTGGGGGCCTTTCCCACAACAGACACAAGCGGTTTTTATTTTTTTGCCGGGGAAAGGATTCGGGTGTCTCGCTTCCCCTCCTAAAACACCAAAACCAATTTTTTAATTCGTACACAAACCATGCTTTGCTTCCCACCAAAAATTTGGGGGCAAACCCATTAAAACAAAATCCAAAAACAAACGCCTACCATAAAAGGGGTACACGCACGCACTTTTTGGGGCCCCGGGTTGGGGCTGGGGGGTTGCGTAAAGCACACAACACACAAACACACACAAACACAAATACACGCACCCCCACATGCACACACACAAAACCACATCCACCCCACACTCACAACACACACACCCACCACCAAAACAACACACACACAAACGAAAAAAAAACACACACACACACCCACACAACTAAACGGGAACTGAAGAAACCATTTTTTGGTCAGTTTAAAACCCAAGGGGGAACTCATACACACACGCACACGCGGCGCGCGAACACACTTTTTACCCCCCACACCCCCCCCCACAACGAACACACACACAACACACACACCCCAAAACCACAAAAACCCCCACACACACACACACACACAACACCACACACACACACAACACCATGACAAACCTGCACGCAAAACTTTGGAAAATTTTAAAACTTATTTTTATGGGGAAATTTAATTTACAGGTACTTTAAAACATCATTTTAAAGGTGCCCTTGGCCGGAAGAAAGGGAAAAGGGAAAACAACGATGTGATTAAAATCTTCCCCCTGATTCAGGGAAAACGGGCGCGCGCGTGTGTTTTGAAAAAGTGGGGGATTTAAAAAAAGAAATCCCCAAAATTGTGGGTGGGTTTTGTGTGTTTGGTGAGGGTTTGTGTGGTGGGGTGTTGTTTTTGTGCGCCGCGCGCGGCGGCTGCGCCCGGGGTGCGTGCGTGCGTGCGGGCGGCGTCGTGCTGCGTGTGGAGAGTGTGTGTGTTCTTAAATTTTTAAATGTCTATAAAAACATAAGTGATTTTAGACAACGAAAAATAAATAAAAAAAACCAAGGTAGAAAAGGAGGAAAGGAGGGGAAAGGGGGTTTTGGGTTGACGGGCACTGAAGGAGATAAAGAAAAGAGAAACAGGGAGAATAAAAAAAAAGGAAGAAGTTAAAAATTTGGAAAACGGAAAAAAAAAAAAGGAAAACAAATTTGAGAATCGGGAAAAAAAAATTTTAACTTTGGATAAAAATTTGGAAACCCCACAACAAACTAAAAAATAACATTTTTTTTAAAAAACAAAAAAACGCTAAAGGTAAAAAAAGGAAAATTTAACTTTTAAACACGTGAAGATAAATTTAAAATTAAAGGAATCAAAAAAAATGGTACACTAAAAACAAGTTTCCAAAAAACAAGGGTCACAAACAAAAGGGGTTTTTTTTAAAAACCCCTTCCTTTAAAGGGACTTTTCCGAAAAAGGGTGGGCAATTTTATTTTCATTTTTCTACAGGGAAAAGGGGAAACTTTTCATTAAAAAATTTTCCCACCACAACACATGGATGTTAGAAGTAAATTGGGTTTTAAAAAAGGCATTAATTTGAATCTATAAAAAAGGGGGAAGTTAAAAAAAGCCTTAATTTAGAAAAATTGACCATATTTAAATTTAAAAAAACATCTTCAAAACTCGTTTGGGGGTAAACGGGTAATGAGGGGCACAAAATTTCTTGTTTTTTTTCTAAAATGCTTCCACCAAGCATTCTGCAGTAGCTAAAACCCTTCTTTCAGAAAAAAGGGGATTTTAAAAATTAATTTTCCCATTTGAAATAATCTGCAGATTTTTTTTACCTAGTTTAAAAAAGGGGATTCATTAAAAAAGTATTCCACGTGTAAAGGCACCCCCAAAGAAAGGGAAAATTTAACAAACCCCCTTAGAAAAATAAAGGAAATCCCCAAAAATGTTAATTCAAAAATCAAATCTTTCCCCCCACACTAAATTTTTGAATTCCCTTAAGGCATACAACACTGATTTTGAATCGACACAAAAAAAAGAATCTTTTTTAAACATTTTTTGGGAAAAAACAAGCAAAAAAACGAAAAGGGGCCAAAAGAAAAACAAAATTCAGCTTAAATAAATCTGTGCTTTCCAATATAAAAACCCTTTTTTTCCCCCTTTTAAAGTGGGGAAATGGAAAAAAGCACACCAGCTTCGTAAATTTTCTTCGGGGGAAACGGGAACCATCGGTAAAACTTTGAGAGGGATTTGGAAAATTTGGGGAAAAAAAAAAGCTCTTTCGAAACTTTTGCCTTTTTAAAATTTATATTCTCATTTTTTTTTGGGCCTTGGTATAAAAAAATGTCAAAAATTCCTTTTTGTAAATCCCTTTGGAGGGAAAACAGAACATGGATTACAAACATTTTTTTCCCATACTTCAAATTTATTTTTTTCCAAAAATTTTTGAAAAGTATCTAATTTTCTTTTTTTAAAAAATTTTAAAAAAAAAGGGGACATAAATATTTTTTTTTGGCTCTTTTTTATTGGGAAATCAACACCTTGATTTTAAACCCAATTTTTAAATTTTCGAAAATTTTTTGTTTTTCCACTTAAAGACCTTTTAAACAAATATTTAACGATGGAAAAGCTGACGGGCATTTCTTTTAAAAAGGAAAATACTCCCAAACCTCCAAATATTTTGCTATTTTTGATTTTTGGGGAAAGGAACCCCCAAGGGGGGGCCAAAATCGAAAACCCTTAAACAACCACCGCTTTGTAATTTTTTTTAATAAAAAATTTTGGAGGGGGGTAGAAAAAAACTTCTTGACCATAAAGGTAAGCCTAACAAACAAGACTTATCGCAAGATGTTTTGGGTACTCTGAAAACTTTGGGCTCCAGTATTTGCTTACTGAAAAAAATTTTAAATTTTAAAAAATTTTAAAAAAGGGCTTTTTTTTGCTTTTAGATAACAAGTATTCAATGTGAAAAAATTCCCAGTTTAAACTTAGAAGTAATAAGAAACCCCCCCAAAAATTTTTAAAAACCCCTTTGTTTATAAACCAAAAAAAATAAACCCCCAATATGGAGGGCGGGGAAAAATTGGGGGGGAAATCAGAAACCATTTTTTTGAAAAAAACCAAAATGATTTTCCCCCTCATTGATAAAAGTTGCCCATTTTCAAACAAGTAGTTTTTTAAATTTTTAAACCCAAAACCCCATTTGAAAAAGCTTTTTCTAATAAAAATTTATCTCTTTTTTGGGTGACTTTTAAAGGGACATAAAACATTAAACCAAATTTCCCAAATATCATCGGGAAAATTTGTACAAAAAGTTAAATTTTTTTTTTTTTTGACAAACATTGGGGGGGTGGTTTTCAAAAGAAATAATTTTAAAAAAAAAGATGGGGCGCTATTACCGACCCTTTGGGGAATCCCAAAAAGGGTAGCATGGCCTGGGGTCGAATAGAAAATTTCCCACCTTTGTTTGAAAATGCTTTTTTTTCCCCCAAAATAAAATTTTTTTAATTTAGAAAAAGGGTTAATCTTCCCAAAAAAAAACCTTTTTGGTTTTAAATTTTTATATAGTTTTTTATTGAGGGCCAAACCCCCCGATCATAACCCTTTTTTTTTTATATCAAAAAAGGGTTTGGGCTAGAAAAAATTCTTTTTCCCCCTGCGAGCAAATTTGATGCTTTAAACCTTTTTAAAAAGTCAATTTTACAAGATAAATAAAAAGGGGTTTTCCCCCCCAAACCCATTCGGGAAACCCCGCTTTGTTTTTGGGATCATTTTTAATTTTTTTTTAATTACAATAGAATTTTAATTTTTTTTTAAAAACTGCCCAAAATCTTTTCCTTAATTTTGGGGCCTAAAAGCAATTAAGGATAAAAGTACTGTTTTTTAAAATTTTTAAATACTTCATTTTTTTTTTTTCCCTTCTTTGGGAAAATCGAAATTAAAAAAAGAATGTTTTTCCATATTTTGGGGTTTTTGGGCCCCCTGTTCCCAACTTTTTTTAAAAAAAGGGTCGTGTACAACAGCCCCCCCAACGCCCTGGCAAATTTTAAAAAAAAGATATTAGAAATACGCCCCATGCCAAACTGATGCCTTTTTTTTAGCAGGGGAAAGTAAAAGGCAAAAACTTCCCCCAACCTCCCCCGGTATAGAAATTTTGGGAAGCATTGCCCAATAAAAAATCATCTTTCCGCGTGGATCTTGATAGTCTTTCACTTCTTTTTTTTTTCATTTTTTCCCTTTTTTTCCCCGAAAATTTTTAATTTTTTTTTTTTTGGTATTTTCCCTTTGCATTCTTTTAAACCCAAAAAACATATTTTCAAAAAATTCTGCCTTTTTTTTTAAATTTGCTTAAAAAATTTCTTTTCCATCACATTTGATTGGACATTTGGGGAAAAATGAACACCATTTTTTTCATTTCATTAAAAAACTTTTTTTTCCACACCCCTCTTTAAGTCTTTTTTTGGGTAGTGTTTTCATTGGGGGCAAAATTAGACCAATATTTCCCCGCTTTGAACATTTGCAACCCGTTTCTTTTTACCCCAAGGACTTTTGTTTTCCCTTCATTGGAGCTTTGGCTTTTTTGGTTTTTCCCGGTTTTTTGGGTGGGTTATAATTTAAATTTCTTCTGTTTTCCCCTTGTCAACGCCCCCCCTTTTTCTGGCATTAAATTAAATTCCAAACCTTTAACATTCCCTGAAATTTTTAAAACCTAAATTTGCAAAGCTGCAAATTTAGAATGGAAAAATCAGCAGCTTTTAAAGAAACTTTTTCCCCCGAAAAAATTTTTTAAATTTAAAAAAATTGTCTTTTCATAATCTATAATGAAAATCAAAGTGTTTTCCCAATAAAAAAAAAGGCTCAAAAAAGTTTCCCAGCCCATCAAAGTTAAAAATTTATTTAAAGGGGAATAGGACATTTTCAATCTAACCCCGCTAGAAAAATTTTTTTGAAACTTTGACAGTGGAAACCAAATCGGGAAAAATGAACACTTCCAAAACCAAAGTGTACAAAAAAAGGGGTTCCCAGGTGCAATTTTTTGGGGGGGGCCAAAGAAAGGGGGGAAATTATTAAAGATAGATAAAGGGGGTGTGGCTCTATGATTTGCATTGCCCGGGAAACCAAAGTCACCCCTTCCTCTTTAAAATTTAAAAAAGGTAAAGATTTAGTCAACTATTTTTTTCTAAAAACTGTGACTATTGGATAAAAGGGGCAAAATTTTTCCCCAAAAAAAGAAAAAAGGGGATTTGGGCATTAAAGTCCCCCACAAAAAAAAAACCCAACTTTTTGTTTGGTTAATTTTAAGTGTTGAAACGTTTTTCCATTTCCGTGTTAAATTTCTTTTTGGGGGGGCCATTTGGAAAGGGTAAACAAAAACAACATTTTATTAAAAATTTTGACCCTTAACAATAATTTTAATTTGGGCAGCACATGAAAGAATTTAAAGGATCATTCTTAAATTAGGGAGGGGTCAAACGCACACTGAATACAGGTATATTTTTCTTTAATAGTAAAAATAGCTGCCCTTAATTTTTTTCTTTTTTTTTAAATATTTCCTATCATCTTGCACTGGTGGAAAATAAAAAAATTTACCCAGTTTGGGGAAAGGTTTGTTTTTGGGTTTAAAAAAATTCCCAAAAGATTGAAAAAATTCAAACCCCTGGTCTTTAAAAGAAACAAGATGTTTGGTTTAAATAAAAAACAGGTATTTTTTTAAAAATAACACCCGGAAAGGCCCCCAAATTTGAAAACCAAAACCTTTTAAACAAAACGGGATTTTGGGGCCCATTTAAAGGGGAAAAAAGGGAAAGT
>CM065728.1:44274189-44287810 GCA_033310375.1 Conus canariensis | reverse complement strand
AAGTTCTCTCTCTCTCTCATCTCTCTTTTCCCTTTTCTCTCTCTCCCCATCTTCTCTTCTTTTTCTAATGTGTCGCAGGGCCACGCACTTTCCTCTCTCTCTCTCTCTCTCTCTCTCTCTCCTCCCCTGTCGGTTGTCTGTTGTCTCTCTCTCTCTTCCCACACCCCCCAACCCCCACAAACAAACACAACAAAACACCCCCCACAACAACCCCCCCCACCCACCACACTACCATGGGAAAAAAGAAAAAAAAAAAAGACCCTCATCAGTTATATTCCCTCAATCTTTTTTCAACAACATAGACAGAAAACCCCCAGAGAGGAGAAAGGGGAGAAAAGGGAAGAGGAAAGGGGGAAAAAGAGAGGGAGGAAAAGGGGGGAGGAGCCCTAAGAAAAAAATTTTTTATTTTACAAAGGGGTTAGCTTTTTTTTTATCCACTTTCACCTAACAAAAGGGATTTTTTTTTGGGATATCAAAAAATATTTTAAAAAATTTTAAGGTTTGGGTTTGGGGCTAAAAAAAAAAAGGGGGGGGGGGGGGGGGAAGAAAAGGGGCGAGAGAAGCGAAAGGGGAGGGAGGGGGAGATTTAAAAATCATGGTGATGGGACCCCCCCCAATTTAAAAAGAGATCAGTAAATGAAGTATTTTTAAGATGACCACACCCCCCGATAAAAATAGCGGGTGGATATTTTTTTCGCCCGGGGTTTTTTACTAAAGCTCCTTTTATATTTTCATCGGGATGAACAAAACAAGTGTTTTTTTTACGTTTTTTGTTTCAATTTTTCTTGGTCGTTTTTTTAAACCGGGAGGGAAAAAAAACCCCAAACCATTCGAAAGCGATGGGGCCTTTTTTTACTATTTTCCCCTTTTCTTGGGGGCACGGGAATTCGATTTTTTTTTTTTTTTAAATTTCTAGCCCCAAAAACAATTTTTTTGGCCCCTTACTTGTCAAAAAAAAGGGTTTAGGGTAAATGAAGGGTGTATAAGAAAGGGGTATAATTTTTCCCCGTTTTTTTTTATCAAAGGGGGCGTCATGCGGGCGGATTTAATCCTGTATTTAAACCCCCCACATCCAAAAATTTTACGAGTGTGCACAAAAAGTTAAAGCAAAGCTTAATCAATCAGCTCCTGACAGATGTTATTGCTAGGTTGAAAAAAGGGGGAAAAGAGGAGATATGTGGGTCCGGTTTTGTTGTTCTTTGTTATATTTACTGGACTTGATTAACTCATGGTGATAATAGGGTATTTAGTTTTCTCCTGATATTTCATTGAGCTTTACATACTTAACATGGAATAGTTTCTTGTCAGAAGCAGCGGTTCAATCTGCAGATTAAAATGGATCTCAGCTATGTATACATCATGCAGTTAAACTGGGATCACATGTGACAGAATGTGGACACTTTCGATTAATTGAATGCCAGAATAAACAATTTCTTTTTTAGTACTACAGAAATGAAAGATGTTACTGGTTTAAATTCCCAGATTTGTTTCTTCCCAATGTTTAGTTTCTATGCCGTTTGTCAGAAATTTGGTGAGCAAAATAAGGTACGGATTATTAGAACCATAAATCGTGAAAAAAGTATAATTTGAAAATATATCTCGGAAACTTGGTGTTCTTAAGCTCTTTGACGCAGTACACTTTTACAACCTCAATGAGTATTATGAAGTATCGGCTTCTTGTGAGGCAGTATAGGTGTGGAAACAGGTACACATACGTGAAACTTCAATCTCCGTTCTTTGGCATTTAACATATGACCATCGAATGATCTCATTCTGTCTGTCTCTGTCTGTCTGTCTGTCTGTCAGTCCTCTCACTCTCTCTTCTCTCTACTACACACTACACAAACACACACCAGCTAGCACGCAACAAACTCACGCAAGGCACGGACCGCTCACCGGCACAGAACTCGTACGCACGCCCGCACACACACTACGCATCGCAAGAAGCAGCGCAGGAGCACGCGCGCGCGCGCGCGCGCACAGAACCCAACAAACACACAACACACAAACACACACACCACACACACACACCAATTTCCTTCACATCTCTCGAAAAAAAAAAATCCTCAGACTGATCTCCAGGGACACACAACTCTTTTCTTTAATCAATACTTCTACTTAGCCCCCCCCACCCCCCCCCCCCTCTTCTTTCTTCCTCTCTCTGATTATTGTGAAAGAAAAATGCTTATTCATCATTCATCATCCTCATCATCATCTCATTATCAACATTTAAAATTGTTATTATCATTGTTATTAATGTTGTTGTTGCTTATGCTTTAGATTTTGTTATTGTTATTTTACGCTTATCTGATTACCAGAAAAACCTCCGGGCACTAACCTTGTTAAAAAAGAGTAAATTTAAGAAGAAAAAAAAGGAGTTGTCCAGTTATTTGTTCATCGTCCGCCAATATTTTAACTTGTCTGTCTTTGTCTGTCTGTTGTTGTCTGTTCTATTGTCTGGCTCTGTGTGTGGTGTGTGTGTGTGTGTTGTGTGTTGTGTCGTGTGTGTGTGTGTGTGTGGTGTGTGTTGTGCTGTGTGTGTGTGTGAACGACTGCGCGCGTATTGTAGTATGGGTGTTATGTGTGGGGTGAGCTGCGCGTGTGTGGTGTACGTGTACGTGCAATTGACTGAGGCAATGTTTGTTAGTATGTGTGTATGTGTGTTGTGTGTGTGTGTGTTTGTGTGTGTCGTCGCGCGCGGCGCAGCGCGCGCGTGTGCGTGTGCGTGCGTGCGTGTATTGTGTGTGTGGTGTGTGTGTGTGTCTGTGTGTATGTGGGGTTGTGTGTTTAGCAGTTGGGGGTGGAAAAGTTTTCTGAGTTAGGGGCAGGGAGGATAGAAAGGGGGTAACCGATGCAGAAACTTCTCTTGGACAACATTTTGATTTGAATCACGGATTAACTAGGCATTCTGGTACTTGCTGACTCAATTGTGTGAGTCGCGTGCGTGCGTGCCACGTTGCTCGTGCGTGTGTTCTGTGTGTGTGTGTGTGTGGTGTGATGTGTGTGTGTGGTTGTGTGTGTGTGTGTGTGCGTGGCGTGCGTGTGTGCTTGTGTGTATGTGTGGTGTGAGAGAGAAGAGAGAGAGAGAGAGTGGTGTGTGTGTGTGTGTGTGTGTGTGTGTGTGTGTGTGGTGTTGATGATGAGAGAGGAGGAGAGAGAGAGAGACAGAGATGAGAGAGAGAGAGAGCGAAAGAGCGGAGGCATGGGAGGAGGTGGACGGTTTGGAGGGGTGGGTTTTGGGTGAGGTGGATAGGGGGCGTTGGAAACGAGGCTAGGCCGATTCACAACATGATAAAAAACCAAACACACACAAAACGGAAACAATAGTAGGTGAGAAAGAAGAGATGAGATGATAAGGATAATTTTATAGGGTAGGAGATTAGGGGTCGGCTAGTCAAGGATCATAATGGAGTAACATAGAAAGGCGGGTTTTTGGTTTTTCATGCACACTTGCCGGGCACCGCGCAAGCTGTGTGTTGTGTGTGGTTGGTTTTGTGTGTGTGTGTGGTGTGTTGTGTGTGCGTGCGTGGTGCCTAGCTTGCGTTGCGTGTGTGTGTGGTGTGTCGTGTGTGTGTGTCGTGTGTGTGTTGTGTGTGTGTGTGTGGCGGTGCGTGCGTGCGTTGTTTTGTGTGTTGAGTGTATGTATGTGTGTGTGTGTATGTGTGTGTGTGTGGTTTTTGTGTGTGTGTGTGTGTGTGTGTGTGTGAGAAGGGCATGGACAAGAGAGTCGCATGAGGAGGACGTTTAAAAGATGTGGAGTGGTCCTTCAATTGAACAGGATTGTGGTTGTCCTGTGTTTGAAAAGGCGTGCTACAAGTCTCGTGAGAAATAGGGGTTTTCACTGTTCTCATACCAGGCCACCATCCCATGCCCACCTCTCTTCTATATATTACTCTCGCTCTCTCTCTACTTCTCTCTCTCTTTCTCTCTCTCATCTCTCTCTGCTCGCTCGCTCGCTCGATGGAATTGAGCTGGGACTGAGGCTGAAAATGGAACGAATTAGTGGTTCGTTAAGGGGATTTACCAATAATTGTCGACTCGTTGTGGTCAATTTCTGTTCAAAAGGCACAGCTTGAAAAGAAATACATTTACTCATCAAATGTTTGTGTATTACGAGTCTATACGCTCACCACTTTCGATAAGTTTCGAGGAACCACATTGCGCTCTTGATTTAAAGCTGATGATTATGCATTAATGTGACTAAGGTTGGGAGAATTAAAGGAATTAAAGAAGAGGTGTAATGGCTAGGGACTTAGCGGATGTCTTGATCTGCTCATAAAGTATGTTGTACTTGTTTAGGAGATGGAGGCGGGAGGTGGGGATATATATAAAACTGTATTGTTTGTTCATTTTAATATCCTTGATTTAGTTTCCTGTCTTTTACTTGTTTTATTTTCGATTTTCTACATTAAAAAAAAAAATGTTAATCCCATATTATTAAAGATGCTCTCTCCTCTCTCTCTCTCTCTCTCTCTCTTCTATCTCTCTTTGCGCGCGCGGCGCGGTGTGGGTGGTGGGTGTGTGTCTGTCTGTCTGTCTCTCTGTCTGTCTGTCTGTTTGTAGGCCCTGCCTGCTGTCTGTCTAGTCTGTCTGTTTGTCTGTCTCTCTCTTTCTCTCTCTCTCTCACTGCCTCTTTCTCTGCTCTCTCTCTCTCTATCTTCTCAAAAAATATTACCTCCTATTGCCTCATTGCCAATCTTATTTTATGGAGAATGGCATACTGCTAGTTAACTTGATCCCGACTACCTATTTACATGATACTTATTCCTCATCGAGCCTAAGCGCTATGCTTACTCTAATTTGGTGAAACGATGTTCTTAACATCTTTTTTTCTGCATAAGAACACACCCACACTACACCACACACACAACACACACACCACACACAAAACACAAACACCACACACACCACAACACAACACACACCCGCGCGACGCGCGCGCGGCGCTCGCGCACATTATCTCAACATATATGTATGTATTACACCGCTTTTCTCTATCTCTTCTCTCTCTCTCTCTATTCCCTCCTCTCATATACTATATATATATATATAGTAGATAGGTAGGATAGATTGATAGATAGATAGATATAGACTCAATGTACATAGTTATGTGTGCTTTATGTGTGCGTGTGCGTTGCGTGCGTGCGGCGCGCGGCGCGTGTGTGTGTATGTGTGTTGTGTGTGTGTGTGTCGTGCCTCATGAAATAGGAGAGTGGAAGGAGAAGAGGGGGGGGGGGGGGGGCGGAAGGGGGAGGGAAGTAGGCCTATATAAAATATTATGATAGGGGATTTTCCGCCCCTAACTTCCATTCATTTGACTGCGGGGACAGCGGATGGACCTAAAGTATGGAAAGTTAGGGCAGTGGATGGGCTATGTATAAAAAAAGTGAGTACAATACCATTGATGGCCTATTTTTTCAGTCATGTTGTATTATCTTGCCTCATTTTTCATTGGCATTGCATGGCACTGGGTTCCCGTTGGCACGTGTACAGATTTCAATTGGTAGATACGGATTAACGCGGGGATATTGATTAGTAATGTCTGTGGCCAGTTATGTTAATCTGTTTCTCTAAGTTGTTTCCACCCTAATCAATCAAAGTGTGCTGTATGGATCATTTGTAAGTCATGCGTGCCTATTGACTTTGTTTAAATTGTGTTAATGTAGCCGGAATATGCTCATGTTGGTAGAGCGCCTGCACTCGTAATCTTGGTGGATCCTTGGGTTGGGGTATTTCGAACTCTGCCGGGGCGTTTCGGTACAAGGGGGATTTTTTTCCCCTCGGAGTTACCAATTATGTTTCTGGACTCCATTTCCTCATTTAGTCTTTGAATGAGGACTATAAAACCGAGGTTCGTGTGTTGAACACAACGACTAAAAATATCTTGCAACCACCGTACAAATCCCATCACCAACTTTACGGGAGAGGTAGGCCAGTTTGGCCGTTGGTCTGGATGACACGTTACACACAGCATGCACCTGGCGTAAGCATTGGAAAGAATGAAGGACAGTAAAGAAAATGAGTGAATCGATCTTGATGGATGACACGGGGAAACGTATGAATGATGGCGCCAGCTTGGCAGCTCTTCAGTCGGATACCCAGGGTAGGCAAGGATTGTGTAAGCGAGTGTCGCTTGTAACGCGCTTAGTGCTTGGTCTTAGCGCGAATAGGCGCTATCTAATTATTTATGTGGACTGAGCTTTGTTATCTAAAGTATTACGTTGTATATCTCATGCTTTTTCTGTGCTGAATGGCCAAAAAACTGTTGTTTAAGGTACGCTTTCTCTCTTACTGACTTGGCCGTACAACATAATACGGACATATTGCGAAGAAGAAAACAGACGTAAGGATACGTTGGTGGCCTTGCTTAGTGCCAATAGACTTTCATGCGTAATATTCGCCACCTCGTTCCTGGTACCGCTGCTAGCTTCCATGCATTCACCCTCAACTTCAGAAACACAGTTCGTCACTAGTTAGTTGACCACCCAAAAACAATCTCAACAGATAGTTGGCACCTACAACAGTCTCGACAGATAGTTGACCACAAACTATCTCGAACAGATCGTTGACCAACAGTCTCGACAGATAGTTGAACCACAACAATCTTCGACTGGATAGATTGACCACAACAATCTCGACCAGATAGGTGACCACACATCTCGACCAGATACGTTGACACAAACAGTCTCGATCCGATAGTTTGACCAAACAGTCTCGACCAGATAGTTGACCACAAACATATCTCGGACCAGATAGTTGGGGGGGGGGGGGAAAAAACAAAAAAAAAACCCCCCAACAATCTCTACCAGATACGTTGTCCACATAACAATCTCGACCAGATAGTTGACAGAAACAGGCTGACCAGATAGTGACCACACAGTTCGACCAGATTGTTGGGACCACAACAATCTCGACCTTGGGTATCGTTGACCACAAACAATTCTCGACCAGATTAGTTGAACCACAAAACAATCTCGGACCCAAGATAGATTGATCCAACAACAGTCCGACCAGATAGTTGACCACAACAAATCTCGACAGATAGTCTGACCACAACATTCTCGACCAGAATAGTTGACCACAAACAATCTGACCAGATAGTTGAACCTCAAACAATCTCGACTAGATAGTTGACCACACAATCTCGGACCAGATAGTTGCCACAAGAACAGTCTTCGACCAGATAGTTGACCACAACAATTCGACCGATCGTTGACCACAACAATCTCGACCAGATTAGTTGACCACAACTGTCTCGACCAGATTTAGTTGACCACGCAAACAGTCTCGACCAGATAGTTGAACCACAAAATCTCGGACCCAGATAGTTTGGAACCACAGACAGTCTCGACAGATAGTTGACCACAAAAACACTCTGGACTCAGGTCGTTGCCTCACAACAATCTCGACAGATAGTTGACCACAAACTGTCTCGACCAGATAGACTCTGACCACAACAACTCTCGTACAGTTAGTTGGACCACAACAGGTCTCGAACAGAGAGTTGACCACAACAATCTCGACCAGATAGTTGACACCTGCTCTCCCTCTGATCGAGTTTCAGGCGGGTGGAATGTCTAGTTTCCCTCTTGATTACTCCTCCTTTCTTATTCATATTAAGTATACACAATAAATGGTTAAATAGTCAGTGCGGTGAAACACCGGTAATCCTGTGAATGGAGACAGGTCAGGGTTCTGTGGCTTTATTTCAATTTCGCCCTTTCAGTGCGCTGTATGTTTCCTTCGAAGTCAATATGCACACGTTCAAACCTGAAAACTAAGGCAGTTGTTAACGTTTTTACAGTTAATGTTTGCGTGCCAATGTTCGAAAAAAAGCCACTCAAGATTCAGCTTTGATGGTATAATTGTTCTGGACGGTTGGGAAACAATACTCTATTGTATGACAACATGTCTTGAGGGTTAATGGAGGAAGCAAAAATTATATTCTGCGTATTGATACTGCAGCTGTCCGTCCCTTCATTTTCACTTCAACTTCTCTTTGTTTCTCATCTTTTTTTCTCCTTGACCCGCTTCCTACAACTGATGACCAAAATTACGAAAATCTATTCCAGTTCTATCGGGTCGTGTGCCAAGTTTAGGTCTTTGCGATGTATCATTCTGTCCATTTGCAAGGTTGTCAGTCGTTGTTTTTTCTGTCTCCCTCCCCCCTCTCCACCCTCACCTGTTTTCCTCCTTCCAAAGATCTTAGGAGAATTTTTTTAGCAAATAGCCTAGTTAAAATTTGCTAACGTGCATTGGAATTCTCTGATTACACTGGATCTTGTTTGGCGCACTCTTAATCAATTGGTGGTTATTGATTTTATAGCAGAATACAAAACTTGAATGGCCGATGATGCTAATTATCCCTCAAGAAAACGATTGCTAAACCTGTTACCCTTGAGGATCACACCATTTCCTTTTGGATGTCAGATTGTTTTCCCTTTCGGGTCTCAAGCAGGTTTTCCCTTTTGTTTCCAGGGAAAATGTCATGTCTGTGTTTCTCACTAAGGGAACCTAGCTTTCCCCACCTATTTTTGTAGGGGAAAAGTTATAATCCTGAAGGAAAAGCAACGAAAATAGGAAAAACCAGTTGTGCTCCCTAGTAAAATAACACTGTTTTAATCTTTAGGATTGATAATCTGTTTTCCTGCTTTTCGCTATCAATTACCAATGTTGCTAGTTACGCACGCGCTTTTTTAATTGTCATAGTAAACATCAATCAGTTTTTCCCCTGATTAAGACGGAGACGTTGTTTTTTTTTCTCGCCGA
Organism: Conus canariensis; assembly: GCA_033310375.1. Taxonomy (NCBI): domain Eukaryota; kingdom Metazoa; phylum Mollusca; class Gastropoda; order Neogastropoda; family Conidae; genus Conus; species Conus canariensis. The sequence continues at coordinate 44,279,041 of CM065728.1, read as the reverse complement.
TAATTCAAGTGGAAAAATCTAGGTTATCTGTCACAATCCCAAAGAAGAAAGGGTGATAAGATGGATTCGTAAGGGAGAAACCCATTATTGTTCCCAGGTAAAAGGGAAACAGCTGAGAGCCCCCTGAAAAATAGTTGTGCTTCTCGAGTAGTAAATCTGTTCTTTCCGTTCGTTATTTTTCTCGACATCTATACTGTTTTCCCGAGGAAAAATGTTGTAACGACCGCGGCTCTGCTTTCGTTCTTGTGTTAGATGGGCTAACGAAAGATCTTAAGCTTTCCTGAAATTAGCAAAACTACAAGTGAGGAAAGTTTCAAAATGGCGTGACTGACGGCGGCGAACGAAGCAAAAATTTAGGAAGATGAGGGTGGGTTAGTTACTTCCCACATGACCATTGGACAACTACAAGCACTGCCAAGACCCGATGCATTTCAACCTCTTGGTCTTCCACTTCAGGCGAAAAAAAATATATCACATTTAACATTTTAAGACTAGTACAAATCAAAGAAACGAAAATGAAATACTTCATCTTGTTGTCTTGTCCATGTTTCTAAATTAAAAGTGAGGAAAGTTAGGGTCTCATTTGAAGACAGTGACTGACAGAAGCAAAGTACAGCTGGTTCTGAAAGTAGTGGACTCCTCAGTAAGCTAGTGATAAAGGGTTAATCCATCTAGCACAATAAAAACACTTTTTCCCCCACGTTCCATTTTATTACGAATGTTACGTAAATCTGCTTTATAAGGACAATAAAACAGAGACACAAGATCCTGCGGCTTGATGGAGGACTGTCTAACACTGCACCAGTCAACAGGACAAGATACCGCGTTACACGATTTGGGTCCTTCGTAGTACAACTTGGAGGGTCGGTGTCTGCCGTGAAGTGCAGTGGAAAGGCAGTCAAGGGTTCAAATAACCTTTAACTTTTCATCCTGCGTGTGGGGATAAAGCTTTTTTTTTTTTTTTTTTTTTTTTTTTTTTTTTTTTTTTTTGCCGGCGTTACATCGGTTTTGTAGTCGATGACAGCTCCTCAGTCTTTTCGCGCTTTGTTTGTGTGTGTGTGTGTGTGTGTGTGTGTGTGGTGTGTGTGTGTGCTTTGTTGTGTGGTGCGTGGCGTGCGTGCTGTTTGTTGTTGCGTGCGGTGCGTGCCGTGCGCGTGCGTGGTGCGTGCGTGCGTGTGAGCGTGGCGTGCGTGCTGCGTGTGTGTGTGTGTGTGTGTGTGTGTGTGTGTGTTCTGTGTGTGTGTGACAGGCGCGCGTGCCGTTATACTCGCGCGCGGCACGTGTGTGTGTGTGTGTGTGTGTGTGTGTGTGTTGTGTGGAGAGAGGAGAGAGAGAGAGGAGGAAGAGAATGAGAGGAGAGAAGAGGAGTGAGGAGAGGACGGAGGTGTACTTAAAAAGAACACACACAAAAATTTAGAAGGCGTTGGGAGTTGAGATCGGTTGCTCTGTTCACATATGACAGTAAGTGAAGTGTGCTCTGTAACACCTGTGGTCGTTTTTGTTTGGCCTCTTAGTTCATGAAGTGTTTTATGTGGTAATTTGAGGGGGGGCTGCCTCTACTGTGGCCCTGGAAAAGGATAGCAGTCGAGGTCGCAGTCTGAAAGTGGCTGAGAAGGCGGGACAGGGAACAGATGGCCGGCAGAGTGTGGAAGTGACAAGGTGAATGTTAGGCTACTTTTTATGTGTCGTCGTGGAGCAAGCACACGGCATTCACAAACATCACACACGCGCGCGCGCTGCGGCACACACATCACACACACACAACACACACAACAACACTACACAGAATGAGACAGACAGGGAAGGGAACCGCGGGACAGACAGACAGGAGGCAGGCAGGCAGGCAGGAAGTCAGCGATTGCCGGTTGTGGATTATTAAAAAAGGCGAAACTATGAAAACATAGGAGTATTGGAATATCAAAATTTAGGCACGAAACAACTATAGAGGGCCAGAGAATGGATGTCAGACTAAAATGGTAAACTGAAATCAACACTGAACTAAGAAGGAGTTTATATGCGCTGCTGACGAATGTTAAGTGGTCGTTATCATACAGCCAGTTGAAAAAAAGAAACCACAATAACATTTTTTTTTTGATTGTTTGGGACTTCACTATCTCTCTCTCTGTCTGGTTGTTGTCTGTTGTTGTCTGTCTGTTGGTTCTCCTTTTTCTCTTCCTCTCCTCTCTCTTCTTTCTATACTCTTCTTTCTCTCTTCTCTTCATTAGATGTTCAGCGATTCTTCCCAAGTGGATTTTACAGCTTAACACTATGGCACATCTGCCCATTGAAACAACAAACAAAAAAAGAAACACCACCGGGCATTTTATGAGCTCACATTTTAAACGTGAATGCTTGTATTATGACTCGATATGGATCCACATACTATGAAAACGGGTGATTATGGATTTACAAAAAGGAAGTCTGCGATATCCTGAACAAGCTCTCTTGTGTCATTCTGTATGGGTTGCATATCAGCCTGGTGCCGCGCCGACACCCGGACAATAGTTGTCTACGCGTCCATAAATATACAAATGGCTATGATTTTGTGTCGCTGCAGGCTGTTCAGCGTCTTTAGTGGGTGTGATGGGGGGGGGGGGGAATGGTGGGGGTGCGCGAATAAGCGGAAGGGAGGGGTGCTTTCAAAATGACATCAGATGTAATGGAAGCGTCTGTTTGTGACTAATAATTATGCATTACTAGAAAATTTTTTCTTGTCTTTAGAAGGCTATAGACCGAAAGTCACGTGCTTGGTTTGTATTTTAATACCATATATTCCGAGCACATTCTACAGTGCTTTTATCCCATTTTGGCTCATCATGACATTCACTGGGTTTTTTTTATATCAGATGAAAAAAAGGAAAGAAAAATTTGTTCGACATAATGTATCTCCTTGTTACCAGCGTGTCTTTATTACAATCCGGAATTATTCTGTCTCTTTTTTGTTTTGTCTCTGCTTCGACGTTATATTTTATTCATGTATAACACGACACACTCACACATCACACCCACACAACACACACACACACAACAACAATTAATGGAACAAGAATGAAGCCAGATCTCAGTCATCAACTAAATACAACAAAAAATCACGATATCTTCGATTCTTCTCACCCCCAGGCCCCCCACCACCCTTATAACACCCATCTCTCCAACGCGCATCAAGTCTAAGTCACATCACAACAAACAATGTGTGCTAGTCTCCCTCCACCAGCCGCCCACAACACCGACCCACCCCCCACCCCCCACTCCTTCTTTTTTCACCTTCTCTATGTCTTGTCCACCCTCTACCTCCATTTCAACTAAATACATAATAGACATACATGCATTCATACTACATGCATACAAAAAGGTCAAAAATTTTGTATATATTTTGTTTTTCAGTTTCCGTTGATAGAAGTAGAAAAAAACTTTGTCAGCACGATCACTGGCAGATCATTAAAATTAAGTAAGAATAGATGGGCAGGGAAATCTGTCACCATTTTATACACTAGTTGTTATTTCGTCCTCCCCGCTGGACCAAAAACTATTGCCACCTGTGTGGGCCATACGTTCTTTCGTGCAAACGTACTCCGGTCGCCTTTTAAAAGGTACTGTGACAGACGAACAGAGGCAGAGAGGTGGTTGAATCTCATACATGATGTTTCTGATTCCATTTTGATAATCTTGAAATGGAATTGAATGTTATCAAGCAACATAATCGACACGCGCGCAAAAGATGTAAGGTTTTGTAGCTGGTCTCATGAATTAGAATTAGCCTGGGCACATTTTTTTTTTTTTTTTTTACACGGCGGCTTTTTGTTGTTGTTATGAATACTGGGAGTGACGGGGTTTCTGTATGCTTAGTTCAAGAGTAGACACCAGCATGTTTGTTGTTGCATTGAAGTTGTTTCCCTGATTTTTTCTAATTTACTTATTCATTTATTTTATGTTAGTTTATGTTTCTGTTGTTAACACGGGGGGCGACATAATGATCTCGCATGCGTCCCCAGCACTATCGGGTCGTATCAGATTTAAGAATGAAAGTGGTTAAGTTACCATGTTGGTGTTATTGGATGTAAAAGGTAAATGTTGCTGTTTGTGTTTCTTTCGGATGCGAGGTTCTTCCCCCCCCCCCCCCCCCCCCCCCCCCCCCCCCCCCCCCCAGCTCTCCCCCCTCCTCATACTTGGTGAGAACCCTGAAAACGGCCCTGGTGGAGCGGTTCGGCTTTGCTATTGGAGGTTAGAAAACTAGATTTTTCGTGTGTCTCCATTCGGTCGAGTGAGTTTTGCTTCCATTCCCCATCTTCCACGTCGCGTTCCATCGCCTGGGTTATGGAAACTTCGGATGTTCAGGCCCAGCGTCATCCAGGACCATTGATAGCGGAGGGAGACACTGCATGTTGTGGAGTCACTTCAGCGCTACCTGCAGCGCTTCTCTACTTTGATTCAACGTAAGATAAACCCGTCTACGAATTCTCCTTGCTGACGACCTTGAAGGCCAAGCCGTTGAGCCAGACTGTCGAGTCTTAACTCCAGAGCGGTAGTGACCCACCCGGTCATTGTCCCATAAAAAACGCGTATGGAGTTTCCATGAAATAAGCAAATGAGCATTCCAATAGATAGATGGATTAGATGATAGATAAATAAATAAAAATAAGCCAAACACGAATATCTCGCAACAACGACAACATCAACAACGCAAAAACCCCTAAAAATGGTAAGCTTCTCCTAATTACATTTGAGGGAGAATACGATGTATGTGGCAACTAACGAAAACCAGTAGCTATACTGGAATTAGGCATCTAAAATCGGTGTTGGACTGGTTTCTGATTTTTTAAGAAAGTTATCAGCAAATTATTTTTTTGTATAC
>CM065728.1:44246689-44264189 GCA_033310375.1 Conus canariensis | reverse complement strand
CGTTTCTATTTAAACTAATATCAATTTTGTTGCTTGTTGTTATGACCTTAATATCCTCGCCATTGTAAAGAACGACGACAGTAACTTTAAGTTTGTCAACGTCTAAGTTTTGCCAGCTAATAAGAATTCCTTTCATAAGATTGTCACTGACGCCCAGAGCTCCATTTCTCGCCTCATCTTTTAAGACAGAAATTTTAAATATCATTGTGAACGTGTCTCCTAATTTTGTGCGTGGAATGAACTGTAATTTTGTAGAAGCTTTCTTTAAAACCGATTCTCTTCTGTGGAGGATGTACTGTTTGTCCCCAAACGGCTTTATTTCGATCTCTTTCCGACTGTTGTCCTCTGGCATAAGACTTACATGTAAAGGGCCAGAGTTCAATGCTTTTCTGAAACTTTTTTGACGGTCAAAAAATGTAAATGGGCTTAAGAATTCAAATTTTATGTCCCATTCTAAATATGGTTCTAAGTGCCATTTGTTGTCAGTTTTTCGAACTATTTTATATTCATACTGACCTGTATTATTTGCTTCTAGATTGCGTAGTTGTTCTAGTTTAGGAAACCTTTTGTTGTCGTCAACCTCTTTGCGTTTATAATAACCATCTTTAGTGTACTCAAAACCATACAAAGTGCCTATCTCACCGTTCTGTTCAAAGTCCTCAACGTCTGCAAGGTCTTTTAATTCTAAAGTTACACACCTCTCAGGCGCTAATGTAACTCCTGATTCTTCTGGTCCACGTGACATTTTTTAAAACAACGTATTATTTTATTTCTAAAACAATGTGCAGGTTATCACATTTCACGACTTTCCCTGTTTTATCTGTGATCTTTATATTAAACGATCCGACCCTCCCACAAGCTAATCTTTTAAACTGTAAATTAGGGAATCGTATAATTTCATAATCGCAATATGCAGCTTTCCCTGATGGAAGAGCTCTTAAAACAGTTGAGGGCCTTCCATCATATAAGTTTTCATCAGTGCTCAGCTCGTCCAAATGAACATAGAGTAATGAATGTAATGCAAGATCGAGCGGGTTTTCTCCCTCATAAGTAGTTTTGTCTGATGTAACTCTAAATCTATAATAGGCTTGATTGGGTTTAAAGCCTAACATTTTAGCTAGCTCTACATCAAAAAAGTAATTGGTTTCTTCTCCTTCATGTTTGAATGTCAACATTGTTTTTAGATTTGCATTGTTAAGTTTGAGAGTAATGTCGAAGTTACTCATTGCTTCTTTTAGCGAGCAAAACCCGTAATAACCATCAGGTATGGTTAACTGGCTAATTACGTCTCCTCTTCTGTCAAGTTTTGAAATCTCATTATTTTTCTTGGATTTGCTTATATTAAACCATACGACTTTGTAAAAAATTTCATGGAGTGCAACCCTTTGGGTTCCGCAGTTATTATCAATAGCATATTCTAAAAACGAAGGACTGTCTTGAGTTGTTATTGTTACAAACATTTTTAAAACAAATTTAAAAATGAGTGCATTCAAATATACTAATGCAAAATATTCTGTTGGACCGCACTACAGTCCTAAAGATATAACAACTGATACCCTCAACATTTCTGTGACTCAGACTGACGCCTTTCAAGTAAAGGTTAGTACTCCATTGGATCGTTATCTTAACCCTCCTATCAAAAACGACTACATCCCGAAAGTGTGGTTCAGTCATCCGATGCAGTTTTATCAGAACCAGTTAAACTTTGCTGTGTTTTGTGCTTCAACTGGGTGTGGAGTGTCGTATGCTGATCATTTAAATCATCCTGATCCTTTGGTGAGGTCAGTGTATAGATTTCATTTTTATTACACCTTCAGACGTATTTTATCTGAACTGCAAGCGCCATTACCAAATGACAAAACGTTTAATCCATTCAGCAACAGAATAGATTACAAGGCTTTTGAAAGGATCTGTAACGAATTTGATATTGACCCAAAGACAGACTTTAGACAAAAGTTGGATCTTAATCATGGTTTAGGCACTCTTTATTATTGGGGCGTGCACAGAAAGTATAACTATGATTGGAATCCTCCTTACACATCTTTCTCTTCAGGCACAACTGTTCACCTCGGGTCCATAGAGCAAGAGCATAAAACAGCATGGACAACATTTATTTTGGATACTTCTAATGGTCTAACTAGAGCGGGAATAGAACGAATAAACGACTCTATTCGTACTTATGTTTGGTGTTTGCTAGGTTCGCAAGCACAAACGAGATCAAACATAATTGATCCTTCTACTGGCTTTGACGCCCAAAAACAGTATTTAGCAAATTTAGAGGATTCTATTAATTCTGCAATTGATTTGCCTTCAAGTATTAAAAGGTACCAAAATGTTTTGCAATACGCAAGATCGAAAGTAGACTTTGCTGTTGGCACTGGTTTATACATGCTGCCTTCTGACCTCAGACTTCAGATAGGAACAATAATAAACTATAATAATGAAATCCTTGTGGCTGGTAAAGAAGAGAAGGTCGGAAAAAACGACATAAATTCTAAGCCAGCAATAGCAATAAAAAAAGAAGCCCCACCAATCCCCGAGCCCCCCAACCCCCCCATTCAATCCCCCAAGAAATAATGACCATGAATATGAAAAGACGGCACTTGTTATTGGATTAACTGCCCTAGGATTACTTGGTCTTTATCTTACTAAAGAGTAACCCAACTATTAAGACAACTAATGCCCATAAGTGCTCAGCCATAAAGCCAACTACTTTACTTGCGGCAGACAAAAGCCAGCTAACGATCCCTCCTATTATACCAGGCAAAGAATCTATTGCCTTACTGGCTAATTTTTTTAATAAACTTGCAAGATGATCAAGTTGTTTTTTTACCCATGATTTATCTGACGACGGAGTTGGTGGTCCTGGTGGCACTGCTCCCCCACCGCCTGTAATAGCCAACACCAGTGTACTTATTGCAAATCCTAAGGCTGTTATAACGCTCGCTAATGTGACACCTTGCTCTCTAAACAGTGTTTTTATTCGTTCTGCTAACGTTGTGTCTTCATATAAAATTCTTTGGATAGTTTCTCTTATTCTGCTCACTTGAGTTCGTAATTGTTCTCGGTTAGTAGACAGCACTTCTAGTCTTGCTGATCTCTCTTGTTCAAGATCTTTTAGTCTTTGTGTTATTCTTTCTTTAACACCAGGTCCTAAGTTGTGGTCATCAGCCTCAACTAGTTTTTCTTTTTCTCTTTTTATATGCTCATCTAGTTCACCCAGTTTTGCTAAATTGTTTGTTAATTCGCCTCTGATGCTTTTCAAAGCATGATCAAGGGCCGTTATTTCTCTCATAGGTAGCGGCGGATCGTGCATAGTTTTTAATACTGTTTCTTCTGAAAAACTGGTTTCTATTATTTCGTCTGCTGTTGGGCTTAAATCTTTAAGGGGTATGTTTTGTATTTGGTTATCTGTTGGGAGTTCTTGTAGTGTGTTTTGAAGTTTAGCAACTGCCTCACTGTCTAATCTTCGCGGTTTAGCAATGCCAAGGCGATTTTGATCGCTCACACTGAGCCTTTGTCTAATTGTAGTCTTTGCTAAAAACTTTGATGGGTCTGGTTTAGTTGTAAGCTGAACAAGTTGTCCTTGCTCGTTTTTCACAAACAAATGGTCATCTTTTGTTTCAAAATCATTAGGGTCTATAAATTCGGGAGGTTCTTGGCCTAAACTTTGATAAAATGATTTGACCTTACTTTCTGTTAATTCACGCCGCAATGATTGTAATGGATGTGTCAAAGGCGTCATTTCACTCATGTCGTCTCCAGGATCAAAAACATCATAATCTTCTTCTGCCATGTTTTTAAATAATTAACTTTTTATTTTGTTTTATAAAAAAAATGTCACAAGCATATGGTTCGATTCTTGACCCGCATAGAAGACTGAAAGAGCCCTTTGGCGTGAAGGGAAATAAACAGAATATTATTGTTCCAAATAATCCATCTACTATTGATTCAGATCAAATTCTTACTGCTAAATTTCCAGACCTAGGAGCAGATGAAGTGATTGTGCCGGGATCTGCACGGCTTACTTTCAAAATAGAACTCGAATCAGCAACAGACGTAAACAGGACAGTTGTACAGAATCTGGGACGGGCAATCGTTAAGAAAATTTCTATAAAACTTGAGGGGCAAGAAATATTTTCTTTACACAATGCAGACATATTTCTAATCTATTCTGATCTATGGCTAACCGATAATGAAAGGGCCGATCTTGCGTTTCAAGGAATCGAAAATAACGAAGCACTAAAACACAGAATAGACGCCGAAGATGCTAAAGACGGTAACAAGTATGAAGCTGTAAGTTATGCGTTTGGAAATCGCTTTTCCATACCCTTAGATTTTGAGTTGTTAAAAGCGCATGCGCCATACTTTCAAGGAGCATTAAAAGACAGATTGTCATATGAACTAACTTTTAATGAATACAAACGTGTCATTAGATCGACAGACACTGATTCCAAGTACAGCATTTTCGACATCTCGTTAGAGTTTGACATTGTTAGCAACCCTAACTTAGCAAGGCTGATTGAGCAACAATATCAGTCAAAATTAGCAATATATTACGAAAGAGTGATTCATCATTCAAAATATCCTAAAAGCAGAGCAGACACTATATGGAACTTTAGTTTTAGCGCCGCAGCAAGATCCCTTAAAGGTATTTTATTGCTGTGTGAAGATGAAGAACCATTCAAAAGACAAAGTGAAAAATTTATCAATCCTAAAATAACGAAAGTACAATGTTCAATTGAGGGTAGTCCTAACCAAGTCTACGGTAGCGGGCTTAAACCTTATCATCATTTTGATGAAATAAGAAAATTGTTTGGAGGCGGGAGGTGTAGAAATCCAACAGTAGACCTTGTGTCTAAAGATCTACACCTTCACAGTGTTAGACTTGATAATATTTAACAACAAAATACGGTTTATGGATTGACCTAAGGTCAACAGAGGATAATCAGTTGCATGGGAGTGGGAGAACAGTTAAAGACGTAATAAACATTCAAATTGATAAAGAAAAAGAGAGTGATAAACCACTTAATGTACATTTGTTTTTAATATATGATGCGCAGCTGAATATTCAAGATAACAGATTGAAAGATATCCAATACTAAATTATTTTTATTTTAAAAAAGCATGTCTGTTACGACTTATCCAAAAGTGCCCAAAGAAGAGATAGCTGCTGCTGTAGACATAAAAACTTTCAGATTAACCAACATTACACAAATGCAACAAAAACTAGAGCAGGACCTTTCAAAATACAGCAAAACCAAACGAAGGTATTCTGCTGTCTTTAATGCTGTTACATATGTTAATACTGGAGCATCGACAGCTAGTGCTTTAACAGCAGGAACAAGTGTAGGTCTCTTAGCAACAGGCGTAGGTGCACCGGTAGCTATACCTCTAGGTGGTTTGTCTTTAACTCTTGGCCTGTGTTCATTGGCTGTAAGTGCTGTCAGCAAAAAAATAAAAGCTAAACTCCAAAAGCACACAGCTATGGTTCAACTAATAACAGCTAAACTTAGTTCCTTCAAACTGACAATAAATAAAGCACTTGCCGACTCAAACATCACGGATGAAGAATTTAGTCGCCTACAGGCTGATTTTGAGGACTACAAAAGACAAAAGTTTGATCTTCAAAGAAAGGCAAGGGCAACTTTTTCTCAACAGCCAGACACCGACCAGATAAAAAAGGAATGTTTAAAAAAAGTAAACGAGACATTAAACTCTGTTCTAAACAGCTCACATTAACAACCCCAAAGGGCGTTTATACTTTAGTTTATGAGTCCAAGCACAAAAAGACCGTTGATATTGATTCTGATTAACTTTTATTTTTTTTTGATTTAAATAAATATTTTGAGTTAGAAAAGAAGCTCAACATGGATAAGATATATGAAGGTTCAGATGAATTGTTTGAAGCAATGCTCGAGGAAGAGCGTTTGTCAAGAGCTTTAAATGAGGTCGTTTTAGAAGTTATTGATCCAACAAAGGTACAGGCAAGCGTTGTACACGCTATTTCTCAAGTTCCAAGTAAACTAACAATAAACCCTCCAGTTAAAGTAAGGTTAGTTGTTTTAATCGACTATATAACAATAAACGAAGAAAATCTAGAAGTCTGGGTCTCAACTAAACAGCAGACTATTCTTTCTCATAATGACTTAACACCCGGTTGGGCAGATCAACTTCTTACACAGTTTAATGAAGCCTCTGAAGCAGCTAAAATGAGAGGCTCTGGTTGGTCAGAGGGTGAAGTCCTAGACATCAGATTAAGACAGGCTAAGTATGAGCCAATTGTAGGCAAGGCTTACATTCCACTGCCTCCAACATTAGTTGCAAAGAAAGCAGTTTTGAACATAAAAAATTCAGACGACAAATGTTTTATGTGGTGCGTTCTTGCTAGGCTGCATCACGTTGCCAAAAATGCAGAGAGAGTATCTAACTATTTACAGTGGGCCAATGATCTTAACTTTAACGGCCTTGAATTTCCTATGGCTGTAGACAAAATTGATCAGTTTGAAAAACAAAATCCACCAATAACTGTTAATGTCTACACATGGTCTGAAGAAACCAACCTTCTGCCAATTAGAGTGTCAAAGAACAGTCCAACAATAGGCGAACCAACCAGGAGTCATGTAGACTTACTCCTAATGCAAAGCCTTAATGGGTTGCACTACACTCTAATACGCACAATGAGTAGATTACTAGTGCATACTACAAAACAACATAGCAAACAAGAATTTTGTAGAAAATGTTTAACAAGAATTCCGTCCGTTCAAGCTGCGAGCGAACATATAAAACATTGTATTAGCCCAGTTGACTGTGATACAGAACTAATTACGCCTGGAGAAGGCAGTAAAGTTAGTTTTAAGAACTGGAAACGGTTGCAAACTAGTCCATATGTTGTTTACGCAGACTTCGAATCACTCATTGTTCCTTATGAAGGACCAACCCCACAGAAACTTCCTAAAACAGTCTTAATGAGTAATCATCAGATTTGCTCATTTGCCTTCATCATTGTTAGGTCGGATGGCGCCCATTCAAAGCCAGAATTATACAGAGGACCAAATGCTGCAAAATACTTCTTAAAACGCATGCAGCAAGTGCGTAATGCCTGTTCTAATAATCTAAACTTATCTGAAATCATAATGACGCCTGAAGACCAACAACAGTATGACTCAGCCACTCACTGTTGGATTTGTGGTTTAGGCCTCTCCGCAGAGAATCCAACAGTAAGAGACCATGATCACATTAGTGGAAAGTTTAGAGGAGCAGCACATAACAAATGCAATCTTCAACTAAAGTTTGAACCAAAGACATGGAAGCTGCCTATATTCTTTCACAACTTGCGAGGTTACGACTCTCACCTTATAATGCAAGCAGTAACCAGCGACTTCAGGGTGTCATGCATTGCACAGTCATCAGAAAAGTACATGTGTTTCACTTTAAATAACATGTCTTTCTACGACTCTATGCAACACATGATGGGGAGTTTAGAGTCACTGGCTATGTCCTTAAAGTCCTGCCCAATAACAGAAGAATATTTTGACCCAACTCTTGTTAGAAAGGGCGTTTACCCTTATGAGTACATGAACAGTTGGCAAAGGTTTGACGAAGATACACTTCCACCTAAAGGCGCGTTCTTTAGTAGTCTTAGAGGAAAGGACATCAGTGATTCTGATTACCAGCATGCTCAAGATGCGTGGCAGAAGTTAGAGTGTAAAACGATGGGAGACTATCATGATTCCTATTTAATGGCGGATACCTGTTTGTTGGCGGACGTCTTTGAAAATTACAGAAAGACCTGCATGAAACATTACAGCTTGGATCCCGCGCATTACATTTCTGCGCCTGGGATGAGCTGGGACGCTTTCTTAAAATTTACTGGAGTACAAATTGATTTATTGTCTGACCTGCCAATGCTTCAGATGATTGAAAACGGATTGCGTGGAGGAATCAGTATGGCGTCGCACCATTACTGTAAAGCAAACAACAAATACTTGGACGACTATGATCCAAGTAAAAGGACTAACTATCTTATGTATTTAGATGCAAACAATCTGTATGGTTGGGCTATGGCGCAATCACTTCCATTACGCAACTTTAAAATGTACACAGGACTCAAAGACATTCAAAAGTTTTTAAAATGGCTACCTACTCTAGAAGCTGATCGTAAAAGAGGTCTCATTCTAGAAGTTGATTTAGAATATCCTCATGAACTTCATGATTACCATAATGACTATCCATTAGCGGCAGAAAGTCTAAAAGTGTCAATGACAGAACCACCTAAACTTGTGCCTAATCTTCGTGACAAAAAAAATTATGTCTGTCATTACAGACTTCTTCAATTTTATTTAAGACATGGTTTGAAGTTGACAGCTGTTCATCGTATAATTGCTTTTGACCAAGAACAGTTCATGAAACCATACATAATGAAGAATACTGATCTCAGAACTAAATCCACAGATGCTTCAGAAAAAGACTTTTTCAAGTTGATGAACAACAGCTGTTTTGGAAAGACTATGGAGAATCCGCACAAGCGTAAAGATGTTAGATTGGTCACCAGAGAAAACGTTGCAATTAAGTTGACTTCAAAACCTAATTATCAGGACTTAGAAGATTTCATGATCAGCTTTTTGGCATAATGATGAAAAAAAAAAAGTCAAATTGGATAAGCCCGTTTTTATTGGGTTTACTGTTTTAGAGCTGTCGAAGCTTTTGATGTTAGAATTTCTTTATGACTACTTTAAACCCTTGTATCCAGAGTCCAGAGTTCTGTACACAGATACAGATTCCTTTGTAGTTAACATCCCTACTGAAGATTTTTACAAAGACATGGAATTAGAAGTAGCAAAAGAGCATGCTGGATGGTACGACACATCTGATTACCCTAAAGATTCGCCTTTGCATTCAGATATTAATAAGAAGGTTTTAGGTAAGATGAAGGATGAATTATCTGGAGGTGTGATCAAGGAGTTTGTTGGTTTGAGGTCGAAAATGTACAGTCTTTCAAGCCAAAAAAAAGTTGTTAAAAAAGCAAAGGGAATATCTCGTAGTGTTGTGCAATCAAGCATATCCCATGACAACTATAAAAAAGCATTGTTTGACAATAAGACTTTTCATCATGACAACGTAAAACTACGATCTAATCTACATGAGATCAACACAACTGTTGTAACAAAGAAGTCATTAGATAGAACAAACACAAAACGTGTGTTTGTTAATCCAGAGTTTTCATATGCAATCGGGCATTGGAGAATAGTATAATCATATGTCTTCATGGAGTTTCTGTTTGGTCAAGTGTTATCAGAAGCTCAACTATATCATTATCCAGTATAGCCAAATCATTATTATTCTCATTCATTACTGCTAAATGTGCTTTAATTTTTTTTATCATTTCAAGATTTTGATTTTTCCATATCAAAATATCAGAATCTAGGGATTGGGGTAGTAAGCGATTGTCTGGCATAAGATTGTCAATGTTCTTAAATATTTTTTTGATAATAATATTATAAGCAGATAATTGGCGTATTAATTTTGAAAACTCTTTTTTCTTTTGAGCTTCCATTTTAAACTCAAATGTATTTGCCTAAATTAACTAAGCAACTGGAACTGTGTCTGGCGGGATTATCTGCAGTTCTTCCTTCACAAAAGATCTTCGGGGGGCTGGTCGTTTTGTTGTGTCAGTTTCTCGTAAATAATACACGGGTGGATTCATTTTCACAATTTTTTTTATCTCATATGGATCAACACTCCAAACTGGATCTGTTGCCCTGATGCGAGTGTCCCCTTCTGCTTCTCCCGGCGAATAAAGGTACCTTACTTTCAAACCAAATGGTAATAGTTTGCTTGATGAAGACTCTCCTTCAACAACATTTATTGTTTGTTTTCTGATTGCTTGTACTGGTTTTAGACCTTTAAATTCTTCATTATTCATTGCACGTAGAAACTGAGGGCAGTCTTCTAACCCATTCTGTGTTGCGAGAATTGTCAATCAGCTCTCTGTGATACTGGTAGGAGAAAAGTCTTTCAGATAACTGTTTGTTAAAGTTTTCAACCAAACCCTGTGATCTGTGAACACCCGGAATGCCTCTTTTAATGGTAACTCTATGTTTTAACAATAATTGATTCACTTGTCCTTTAAATTCTTTTCCATCATCGACTTGAATCATGCGAGGATAAGTTAAGGGTCCTCGTTGATATATCAGTTGTATAGCGACAGCAACAGCAGAAGCACTCTTTTGTGTTAATGGTTCCGCATCTTTGTATCTTGAAGCTATGTCAATGACTGTAAGTGCGTACTTAAATCTTTTTCGTCTAATCGTATCATGGGGTAAATATAGAAGATCCATTTGATGGGTGTCGTTTGGAGTTATATTCACAAAGTGTGGTCTCTGTATTTGTTTAGGCGCTGGTAGATAAATTTGCCAAATCGCTTGTTTAGATAACCATTCCTTTGCTGTTTGTTCACTGACTCCAGCTGCTTGGCTTAGCTTTTTAATTGCTGTTATTCCCTTCCAATATCCTTTTGGCGAATAATAGATCTTGTTCATTTTTTATTCAGCCAATATTATGTGCAACAAAATACACAGCGGTCATGCCAAAGACAATAAACAATATTTCTTGCATCTTTTGTTTTTCTGATGGTTGATAAAAATCGCTGAATTTTGGTGGAGGCAATGTCTCGATTGGCTTGCCTGTTACTAGAAAATATTCTTTTATTGCCTGGTCAACATCTTTAAATGTGTAAGCTGCATGTCCCTGTTGTTTAAGTCTGTCGTTAATAAAATCTAACTGCTCCATTCTTTGCTTTTCATAGGTGTCTTGTGCAGCGGCTAGTTGCTCCATAGCTCTGTTATGTCTTTTTCTCTCATTGTTATTTTGTAGTTTACTAAATGCGTAATTACTTCCGCTAAAAGCAAGCGCATTAACCACAGCGCCACCAATCATCATTACGAGTGAAGCCATTTTTATAAATGTATTTTTTTAATTTTACATATTGATACTGTCTGGAATTATTCCTTGCTTAACTAGAAAATCTTTCGTAGCAAATGAAGCTGTAATAACAGCAATCAGCTTTGCTGAGTCTTCAAAGCCTAGTTTGCCAAGATCTGCTGGTTTTATTTTTAACAAGTTTTTACCAAGCATCGTGTATCCTACACTTAGGCCTCCAATAACAGCAGAATGGTATACAAGGTTAGTAATAGTTTTTTCGGTGCTCATTTTTAAAAAATAAAATAATATTTATTCATTAATAAAACATGAACTGCGATGATTTACTTCCTGAACTTACAAATGATCAAGTTGATGACCAAGCTATTATGCGTCAAAAGGAAAGGCTGTATTCTTTGGCGGCGTGTGGAAAAACAAAACAGTACCTCGGAAATGAATTCAGCATAGAACAGATTCAACAGATGTCGACGCAAGACATTGTAAAGTATCACAACAGGTATGAAGCGCAACTGGGGTCAAGAATGGTAAAAAGTGTTGGGCAAACGGTTCTTAGTTTGTACACTAAACTAGTTAGTAGATTTGCTCCCATTGATTCTGAACAAGATTTTATGTATGATTTAACACAGGATCCCGTTTTAACAAAGTCATTAGAGTCTCTAGGATGTGATCTATATTACAGATTTGGAACATTGTTATCGCCATTAATCATGGGATTAATTACTTTTAATCATATAGATTTTGTTTCCCTTCAAAATGACCGAGCCAGAAAATCAGCAGAAAACATTGATGGAGAAAGTGACCAGTAAAAAGCCTCCTCATCCTGGGCGTGTTGCAGCAGGAAAAAAATTAGCAGAGTGGAACAAACAAAAAAAATTAATGTTGCAATCACAGAATATAACTCATAATGAAAAACATAACACCGCCAACGCCAGCTGTAAATACACAAGCTGATTCAAGACCTACAACACCAAAGTCGACATGGATTATTTGGATTAAAAGAGTTAGCATTTTTGGCGTCATTGCTGTTGGTGGGGGTGGTTATTACGTTTATAAAACATATAAAGAAAGACAGCAAAAACCAAAGCAGTCAAAAAAATCACAGCCACTAAATACAGAAGCCAAACAAAAAAGCATGCCAGAACCGCCAACAACAAAAGATCATTTTGATCCATTTCAGATGGAATAATATTTCAAGAACTTAATAAATAATTATAAGTGACTTGAATAAGAACTTAATAACGACTTGATGACGACTTAATAAAACTTAAATAAGAACTTAATGACGACTTGATAAGAACTTAATGACGACTTGATGACGACTTGTTAAGAACTTGAATAAGTACTTGAATAAGAACTTGTTAAGAACTTGATGTTGACTTGTTAAGAACTTGAATAAAAACTTGTTAAGAACTTAAATAAGAACGTGATGCCGACTTGAATAAGAACCTAGAACGACTTAATGACGATTTTTTTTCACAATTAATTGTTACATTCTTTTCCGGGGAGACAACTCCCTTCTGCCTTTATGTAGTATCTAGGTCAGACATGTCTGGCCACGGCTTACTCAACTGCACAATAGCCGAGTCGAAGCGCCGCACTGTTTCCGGGTTCGTGTCAAGTTACACATAAGGGCGCCGGGCCGCCCACGCGGCATTGTATAAATTTAGCCGGCTAAATTCCCCACCGGCGTCGTTTAGTACAGGCGTTAGACGTCATTGTATAAATTTAGGCGGCTAAATTCCCCACCTCAAAATAATCTTTTCCCAATTTTATGTATTAAAAGCAGCATTTTTATATTTAAATCTAAAAGCATTTAAAACAAATATTTATTAAAAAGTAGTGACTAAAAAGTAAGGTAAGATGCACTTTGTTATTTAGCTTTTGGTGTTGTTTTAACAACTTTAAAAACAACTTTACTCTAGGCAAATAAAAACAACTTTACAAGTAGACACCATGTAATTGTAAAGCGTTTGTTTGTGTACAGTATATATATAAATCTTGAAGTTAACAACATTGGGGATATGCCTGCAGTAGTTTTAAATACTTGGTTGTCATGGCATTGAAAAGTCTAAATTTGCCCTCTTCCCTGCCCTCAAGTGATCCTTCCTACTTTCGTATTGGGTCACTGGCGCGGCTATAAACGCCCGTAAACCCAGAATATGGTCACTGGCGCGGCTATAAACGCCCGTAAACCTAAAATGGTCGCCCTGGTGCGGCTATGGGAAGGACCACTAAAATGGGGGTGAGGGGATTGCCCAAATTAGACAAATAGAAAGCAGGCAAACAAGTATAAAAGTATACTACTGTTGGAGGCATATTCCCAAAACCCTTCACATCTGGCCGTGTTATATGTGACCCTCTGGGTCTGGCTTGGGGCCCTAGGGCGCCATAGGGTCTCAAGTGAGATCCAGAGGTGATCAGTAATGCGGCCAGATGTGAAGAGTTTTGCAAAAATTTATTTTACATTTGATGAATGATGTTATTTGATCAAGAAAAACGAAGGATTAAGCAAAAACTTAAGTCTCAAAAGTTTTCTAAATTAGTGTTAAAAACAGATAATCCTACACATTATGTATGTTTGTAAAGTGTTTACTATTAGAGAACTATAAAATAGGCATTCTGGGTAAGCCGGCGGAGCAACAGCGAAACGGCTTAGCGGTTGGAGCTGGCGGAGGTAGGTGAGCCAGAATGCCTATTTTATAGTTCTCTACATTCCACCCTGTTCGCCTTTGTTTGATTGCCTAAACAACCAAACGAACAAAAAGAGAAAGTGTGTGGAAAACGGTATGATGCAAACTGAAGATAAATTTCATCAGTGATACAATTTATATGGCATTTTTCTCCATTGAGTATCCTTTCTTTCTTCTTCTTCTTCTTCTTCTTCTTCTTCTTACTCCTCCTCCTCCTCCTCCTCCTCCTCCTCCTCCTTCTTCTTCTTCTTCTTCTTCTTCTTTGACATCTTCTTCCTCTTGTTCTTGTTCTTGTTGTTGTTGTTGTTGTTCTTCTTCTTTGACTTCTTACAGCCTCTTCTTCTTCAATTTCTTCTTCTTCTTCTTCTTCCTCTTCTTCTGCCCCCTCCTGCTCCTGCTCCTCCTCCTCCTTCTTCTTCTTTAAAGTATCGAATGCCATTCTGTTCTGGATAGGATTGCAGACAGTGTCTGCCCCAGTGTTTGTACATTTGTGTGAGAAAGTGCTGCAGCTGGGTTGGCAGCGGGGCCGGTATTCTCCATCCACAACCACCATCCTTTCACCATGCCACCCCTACCGCCGTATTACTTTGTAGAGGCAACAATCAGCTGTGCCAGTTTGCAGGGCGATGAGTGCCAGAGTTCGGAGATGTGGTGCGACAAACGGGTGTTCTGTCAGATGAAATCCCAGTTTGTTTGATAGAATAGCAGAAGCTCGCTGGTTTGTCAAATCAGTCTTTATATATTTGCATGACCTTTTTAATTGTGTTTTTTTAATTTTAATTTTTATTTATTTATTTTTATTTTTTTTTATTTATTTTTTTTTTTTGGGGGGGGGGTGGGGGGGGGGGGGGGGAGGGTCGGCGGGCGGGAAAGGGAAAGGTAACATTCATGTGAGTGAAGTTTGGACTGGCATTGTAGTGTAAAGTGACTGACGAAGTGAATGAATGATTGACATAATGACTTGATGAACAGATGGATTGATGGTCCAGTAGAACGGCACAGACTTATACACACCAAGACACTGAGACATGTCAAGGATTCGACACTTTGCACCGGGTTTTAAAGGGGGAAAAATAAAAGAAAGAGCAAGGTGCATAGTGCCATCACAGTTTAGTTCACGTTACCTCTAGAGGTACCGACTGTGTCTGTATAGCCTGTGACAAAATTGTTGTTAGAGAAAAGGGAAAAGAAAAGAATGTGTATCAATGGACCGGACAGAGGAATGTCACACTGCAGACAAGTTCTCGTTAGCGAAAAAGGTACTGACTGCACCCTGGGGTGTCTGGACAAAATTGTGTGGCATTCCACCATGTTTTTGAAACAGTCATTTTACACATAACTTAAATATCTTGAAGATCGTTTCCTCTTAAAAGAAAATACTACATTGTCGTGTCATAGTGGCCCCTCACACGCCGATCATTCCGGCTCCGCTATATTCTGTCAGGCCTAACCCCTTCATGTCGAGGCCTGGCCACAACAGTGAGGAGGAAGCTATTGATATCAGACTGTCTTCAGGAAACCTGCCAGAGAAGACCATTCGCTGCTGTTGTGTCGCTTCGGGGATGTTCAGCAATGCGTGTTCCCATGTGACATAAACAGTGCACCGTTCGCTGAGTCCCCTATCAACGATAACAACGGCTTTGTGGCGGAACCAGTGCGAGTGAGCACCCCTCTCAAGTAGGGGCCTGCGCACGCTGTCCATTATGAATAATCCCATCGAAATTGAGGTCACCGTGACAGGACAGCACGAAGGGCCACAGAATTTCACCTTTTTTCCACATAACACTACGTTTTCTTTCACAATTCATCTTGACGTCAACAAAGCCCGAGAGATACAGACGCATGATAATAATAAAAATGATAATAGTAACAATAATAATAATGATAATGATAACAATGATAATAATAATAATGATAATAATAATGATGATGATGATAATGATAATAATAATGATAATGATATGAGGATGATGATAATAATAATGATGATGATAATGACAATAATGATAGTAGTAATAATAATAATAATGATAATAATAACAACAACGACAACAATGATGATGATGATATGATGATGATGATGATGATCATCATCATCATCATCATCATCATGGCAATAATGAAAGGACCACGCCGCAGCGGTAAAACGAATGACTACCGTGGATATTACGTCACGCATGAAACTTTTTTCCCCTCAGAATGCGTGCCTCTGATCAGTTTAACAGCTTGCTTGAAAAAAAAAAAGAAAAAAAAAAGAAAGAAAAACGGGTAAAGATGTTCCCATGCTGTAATTGGTTGTTCATTGGCAAGTGAGATCTTCCAGACCTCCCTTTCCCTCAGAGCAAGGGTTAAGAAGATGGTACCTATGTCCTCTCCTTCCCTGCTTTACCTCTCCTTCCCTGCCTTATCTTGTCCATCCAACACCTTTCCCTAATACCTGAGAAGAGGCCGTCACCTAATGATAACAATTCAGAAACACGAAGAACCTGCCCTTGTGAGACGCCTGCAACATAAACGGCCAGTTTTGCATTTCAATCTCAGTGAAATCGGAAGCCATTGACGACATCTCACTAGGGCTGTGCAAGGTTGATGACAAACAGAAGATTTTAAGACAAAAGTGGTTGTAATAAAGGTTCAGTGACTGAACGAGACAGAAATCAGGGCTCCATCAATAACGAATGACAGGAGGTTCATACAACTGATGGAAAATGCATGGGGCTGCCGTTCTAAATCAATGGCTTCTAAAAAAGAGCTTTCCAATGTAAACGGACTGAATGACGAAAGAAATCTGACAAGGCTTGCGCAAACCCTCGCTATTGGGTGCTTCACACATGACTTTTTTTACATCAAAGGATTGATTCTTTATAGTTTATATACAATTCATAAGCACTTCTATTCTGTAAAGGTGTTTTCAACGTGGTATGAAAACATGAAGGATAGGTGAAGCATGAGGTGTTAATACCTAAACCTGATGGCCGTGTTTTGAGGTAATCTAACCTGAACTGAAGGCCAGAATTTCAGATTTTGCAGAGCAACACGAAACTGAAAAATCGATTTTGAATGTATGCAAGCTGCTATTTGAATTATATGTAATTGTGAAGCAGTCTGTTATCTAAGGACAATGATAAGAAACAGAATTTTGGGAAATGATATTAGAAAATGTATACTGTCAAGTACAGATGAATTAACAGAATGTGGGGAAAGATGTTTCTGTCCAACAATGCACTTTTCTCACCTCATACTTTCGGAAACCTTTAAAAGCCGAAAATGCAAGAGTCCTTTTCATGGATTTAACAGTTTCGGTTTTCAGAAAAGTAAATAGTTTTTTCTGATTTGAAAATAGATTTTCGTTTGCTTGTTTAAATGAACATCGCTGGTCGAAACAAACAAAAATGTACTGTATTTAACTAGGTCCCGTGCGCGTTTATAAATGAAAGCGTTTGTCATGTGGTAAGTCAGATATGACATTTTCTTGCTGCAGTCACTTTGCTATACCTGCAAAAAAAACTGTTTGAAATAATTACACACAGAATAAAAACAAGAAAGAGTTCACGGAATTGAGTTAACCCCTTAACAGCTCAATCATATTGATAACAGATCAGTGTGCACCAATTTAAAGGAGATTACATATGTTTGTGTGAACTTCAAAGGTGTGAATTCTTCACTTGAGTAAACCTGTTACGCCCAATGCAAAACACGTCAAGAAGACTGTAGTACTTGGTAACCTGATTTGTCTGCCTCAAATGTTCTTATGTTCTCTTATAAGGATGCTACGGTATGTCACTGGCGAACTAACTTGTCATGTCTAGCAGTCAAGGGGTTAACTTCCAGTTCCAAAATTAATGACCACCACTAATTTGCTGGGCCAG
>CM065728.1:44231689-44241689 GCA_033310375.1 Conus canariensis | reverse complement strand
CATGCGAAGTTAATGATATAGGTCTGTAATTATTCTTATTACTTTTCGTTTTTCCTTCTTTAGGAATCGGTATTATGATAGAATGTTTCCATATTTTAGGGTTTTGTCCCTGTTCCCAACACTTTTGAAATAAGTCGTGTAGCAACAGTACCCAACTGTCTGGCAAATGTTTAAGTAAGATATTAGAAATAGCGTCCATGCCTACTGATGACTTTTTATTAGTCAGGGAAAGTATAGCTTCTCTCAACTCACGTATAGTAATTGGAGCATTGACATAAAGATCATCTTTCCGCTGTGGATCTTGATAGTCATCACTTCTTTCTTCATTTTCCCTGAAAATTTTATGATTTTTTGGTAGTTTGCTTGCATTCATTATATCAGCAAACATATCTACAAATGATTCTGCCTTTTCTGAATTGCTTGGTAATTCATTACCATCACATTTGATTGGACAGTGTGGCAAATGAACACCATTTTTCATTTCATTAAACTTTTTCCACACCCTCTGTAAGTCTTTATGGGTATGTGTTTCATTGGTGCAGAAATTAGACCAATATTCCCGCTTGACTTTTGCAATCGTTCTGTTACTCATGACATTTGCTTTCTTCATTGGAGCATGCGTTTTTGGTCCAGGATTTTGTAGGTATAATTTATATTCTTCTGTTTTCTTGTCAACCGCTTTCTGGCATTCATCATTCCACCATACATTCCCTGCATGTTTATCTGATTTGCGAGCTGCATATTTAGGAATGGCATAATCAGCAGCATTTAGTACTGTTTCCGTAAATTTTGAGTAATAAATGTCTATGTCATCATCTTTAATGCAATCTATGTTTTGTGCACATAAAAAAGCTCTAAATGTTTCCCAGTCAGCAAAGTTATAATTGTATTTAGGAATGACATCTTCATCTCTATCGCTAGATATTTGTTGATCATTGACAGTGGTAACAATGGGTATATGATCACTTCCAAGCGTGTCACAAAGTGGTTCCCATGTGCAATTATGGGCCAAAGCAGGGGATATTAAAGATAGATCAATGGAGGTGGCTCTATGATTTGCATTGTCTGGAATTCTAGTCACTCTTCCATCGTTTAAAAGGTAAAGATTTGAGTCTACTATGTTTTCTAAAAATCTGTGACTAGTGATAAAAGCGCAATTTTTCTCCCAAAAAGGGGAGTGTGCATTAAAGTCTCCACAAATTAGCCACTTTTTGTTTGGATTTTGTGTTGTACGAATCCATTCCGTGTTAATTTCTGTTGGGCCTTTTGGTAAGTAGACAGAAACAACATTTATTATAAGTTGATCATTGAACTTTAGACTTGCAGCACATGAAAGAATATTAGGATCATTCTTAGGGGCTGGGGAATCGCACACTGTATACTGTATATTTTCATTAATGTATATAGCTGTCTTAATATTTTCTGTTTTATTTACTATCTCATGCACTGGTGGATAATAATAATTTACCAGTTTAGGTAGGCTGTTTTGGTTTACATTCAAAGATTGTAAAATCAGAACCTGGTACTTTGAAGAAACAAGATGTTGAGTTAAATAAGACAGGTTTGTTTTTATAGACCTGCAGTTCCATTGTAAAACCTTAATGGGAACTGACTTTGTCATGATAAGGAAAAAGGAAAGTGTGAAGAAATTCGGTTATTTGTTTTTAAAAATAACACGAATAAACCTCACGTAAAAATGATAAATATAACGCAGAGAAATACACTTAAATAAAAAAAAAAGGGGGAGTGGGAGGTGGAGGGGGGTGGTTGTTAATCAATCAACTAAACGAGAGATTATGATAACAATATTTCGCGATGGCAACAAGTCTCAAAAATATAATCCAAAGACAGTCAATAGCCAGTCATTGCACTGTTGAAGCTTATACAAAGCTAAGACAAGTACTAAGCCTAGACAAAATTTCTTATGGAAATGTAATTTTAGAGGAATCCTCAAGCTCAAGAAGTTCGAACATGTTCCATGATCTTCCATATCGTGGGTAAGGAGGGCATCTGCGGAGGCTAGGCTGTTGGGGTGAATGCCAGTGCTGGTGGTACATGGGAGGAGGAGGGCGTGATGTTCTTCGCGGTCTCTCCCAGAAAATGTCCCTCAGATGTCGGCCCACGTTGCCCGCCAAGATGCTGGAACCACGGGGGTTGGGGTGGATGTCATCCCTCATGAATTTGCCGTGGGTGGAGAAGTTAGAGTGGTTGATGAAAGAGACGTTCTGCATAGATTGTAACCCTTCACTTAGAAATGCGTTAAAAAGTTCTCTTTTGACATCAAGTTGGGAGTCACGCACGGGGATGATTTTGCTGACAACAATTTTGATGCTGGGATGGTCAGCAGCGATGTTCTTGATTACTTTTGTGAACTTTTGAGACGTGGTTTTGGGGTCTGATGATCTGATGTCATTTATTCCACAATGAACAACAACTGCGTCTATATCTACTGGCTTGCCCTCCTGTTTTTCGATTACGGCTGTAGTAAATTCAAAAGTTTTCTGAATATCTTCAGTGGTGCGGCATTTACCCGACCGAATGTACAAGTCGTAGGACCAACCCAGTCTCTTTGATTTGATACCACTGAAGACAGAGTCCCCAAAAGAACGACACGTGGAAGCTTTTCCCTATTGTGGCGCTTTCGAACATTCTTTTCTGCTTTGACGTCACGCGTGGACTTACTCTCATTGACGTCAGTTTTCATATCTCCAATTTGCTTTTGTTCTGTTTCGTTTTGTTTTTTGTTTTCTTTCTGCTTTATTGTTGTTTTGCCCGATGTTTTTGGTGCAGGGGTCAGTGGAGCAGTTCTCGCAGCATCCGCGAAAGTTTTTCCCGGCTTCGTATGGAAGCTAGGGAGTTCAACAGAGGGGCATGTTTCAGTCTTCTCTGGTTCTTTTTGTAAGACAAGACTCGGCGTTAGGTTTTTAATCGCATCGGTCAGGACTTTCACTGTCTTTTCTAGACTGTCAATGCGCTCGAAAAGCGATTGAATCATAGACGAAACAGACTCACTGACCTCCGTCTGGGTGTTGATATCTTTTGTTTCCGTCTTCTTCAGTTTATCTCGAGGTAAAGATTGTAGGCGTACCTCTGTCATGGAGCTCTGGGCCTGGTCCTGGCGTCCCAACGGTCCCAGCACATCTTTGCTTGGATTTTTAATGCCCACGCCTTTTTTGGTGCCGTCTCTTCTTTTTCTTTTTACAACGCTCGTTAGGCGTTCACCCAAACTTGTTGATCTTGTCAGCATAGGCATAGTGCCTTAGATCAGTAAAAAACTTCAGCAGGCGAAATTACTTCTGCTGGGCTATCTCCGCCATCTTGAAACTCCATCCGAGAGTGTGTGTATGTGTGTGTGTGTGTGCGTGTGTGCGTGCGTGCATGCGTGTGTATGTGTGTGTGTCCGTCTGTTGTGTGTGTGTGTGTGTGTGTGTGTGGGTGGATGGGTTAGTGGGTGGGAGGTAGGATTTGGTGGATTGTTGGGCACATTTTAAACTTTTCACCAGGGATTTGGGGAACCGAAAATTTTGTGGCGAACTCTTCCATAGACTCGAATTTACAGTCCCCGTAAACACGCATGAGAAATGAATTCTCTCTAGAAGCCATCTATGGAAAATTAAAGTGTACCCAAAGCCCCCCCTTCCCCCCCTCCCCCCCCCCCCCCCCCCCCCAAACACACACGCGCGCTATGTGGCCTTACATACAACCGAATTTTTGAGCTGCGGTGATGCTGTGTCAACCATATTCATCAACCAAAGAACAATCCGGAGATGAACATTTGCTGATTAAACAAGTCAGCATGTGTTATGCGAGTTATACCCTAGATCTGTCTGCTCAATTATGACGAAAAACCAACTCGGCGCAGATTCTCTATAATGTAAGGTAGACGTGCGTATATGCGCGTGCATGCGTGCGTACGTACGTGCGTGCGTGTGTGTGTGGTTAATGTTCGAGAAAGGAATACCCCATGGAACTGAAAGGTCTTCCTCCCTCTAAAGAGCATTCTCCAGGCAGCTCTTTATTCTGTCGTTGTGACAGTCCGACGGATTCATGGAGTCAGTATATTCGCAATTGTAACAGGGGTGGGTTGAAAAACTCAATAGGTTTCGATTTTAAACGTTGAATGTCTCTGGTGGCCAAGCTGATGATGGAAATGCTTTTGTTCTAAGTTGTTGTTGTTGGTTTTTCAGTAAACGAGTGAGGAAACTTATTCATTTTCCAAACAAGTTTCAAAACAAAACAACAAAACAAAACAAGACAAGACAGAGAATGGGGATGCAAACAATGTGTGTACATATGGCTAAAGTGTATGAGGATTATGTCCCATTCACATTGTACGAAATTATATCTCCTGCGCACTTGCCTAACGCAAACCCTCACCATAGCCCTAACCTAACCCAACACTAATCCATCAGAACACGTATTACAAAAAAACAAAAACAAAAACAAAAAAAACCGTTGTCGTGACACTTGTAAGAGTGACCTTCCCTGATAATGGCATTTGCACTATAGCTAAATGGTGCCACTTTCCTGCAGTCGTTCCCCCTCTGTATCCTTGACCTCAACTGCTGAAATCGGTGAAGGCCGTCCGTGGAACACCGCCGAGGGAGAGGAGTGGTCGGGGTTTTTTTTTTCTTCTGAGCGTGGGGGAGTCATGTCGCTTCCGTCTGCTCCTTTTTCATAGCTTACCTCCTCTTCCTGCCCACACCACTTCCCCTCCCCTACTCCCACCAGTCCGACCTCTCTCCCTCCCCCACACACTGCCCACTCCAACCTGCATCGTAGCCCCTCTTCTACTCTTTCCGTGTGAAATGGTTCTGAAGTTATAGTGGTGGTGGCGGTAATGGTCGGGGTTAAAACTTTCATCGTCAGTGAAATGATGATGATGATGATGATGATGATGATGATGATGATGATGATAATTATGATGATGATGATGATGATGATTGTTATTATTATCATCAGTATTATCGTTATTGTTATCACTATCACCGCTCATGATGATGATGATGATAATTATGATGATGATGATGATGCATATCATCATCATCATCATCATCATCATCAGTGTTGGGTCTTTGTTAGAAAGAAATCTGTCACTTAACATCAAGGACAAAATTAGACGATATGTAGCAAAAACACCGTTGGAAAGCATTCAAATGGAACCACTCCCTTTTCTCCCTCCTTCCCCTTTCCTATTCCCCCTCCCATCTCATACCCACTCCGTTCGTTTCATGCATACATACAAAAAAGTTAAACTTCAGGAACAAATCACGACGAACAATTTTGACCAACATGCCACCCGAGGTACGATTGTTACCGTCGCAGGTTATAGGCTGGGAGATCGTGGATTCGAGTCCTATCAGAGGCATGTACTTGTGAGATTGTTCGGCTCAGGTCGGTTCTTACCCAGAACTAGTGAGTTCGCCGTGGGCTCAAATGGGAAGACTGGAACCGCACAGTCCAGTTTCATCCCGGATGTGTCTCTGAAAATGCAGCTCCCAATTTTCAGACCGATCCTTTCGGTCAAACGCCGTGCTGACGTCAGGATATACTGAGAAAGGAAGCGTCGCACACTGCCCTGCTGTGGAGTTTGGACAAAACTGAAGCTCCACGTCATCATCTCTGTCATACAGGCTACATCGTCATTAAAGAGCAGTGTCTCCTCTGGTGGGTGGTCGAGAGACGATCTGATTGTAATCGCTCGCTGTGGTCTGCTGGTGCTGAAACTATGACAGAACAAGCCTGGGTGTTATTGTATACCTGGGAACCGGAAGGAGCGGCGTGGAATTAATGACATGCTAAGGTACATGGAAGAGGACTCAGGGAAAAAATGTTTGCAAAAGTACATTTTGCAAACAGACATAGAATGGCAAAACATACATAAATGAAGACTGGACCAGAGTTGGGACATCCGTGCTAAACTGAGTTCTAGTTTGTGTCACTCAAACCTGTTTTTTTTTTCTTGCGGGATCCACACCCATCTGCTCTTCTTGTGGCCTCTCGGTATAGTAAACGGTGACGGTGACAATTATGAAATCAAAGTCCAAAGTCAGTGACTTGTACATGTTAAAACTAGTTCAGCGTTTGTTTTATACGGTCGATTGCTGTCATATCAAAGCAGCAACACCAGCGAAGTCATGCCAAGTCCAAACGGCTGTACCTTTCTTTTTTTGGGGGGGTGGGGTGGGGGGGTCGAGAGGGCAGGTGGTCTGTTCATTTCTCTCTCTCTCTCTCTCTCTCTCTCTCTCTCTCTCTCTCTCTCTCTCTCTCTCTCTCTTTTCTCTGTCTGTGCTAGATGTGTGCTTAACTGCAGATAATCCCTGTCCACCGATCAACCATCAACAACAAGTTGTTCATGCAAAAATTTGTGTCTGGATTAGTCCCGCAAGCTATTTAGCATGAATTCTAGAAATTCAACAAAAGTCTAGCTAGAACTTACCTATTTAAACAAGTCTTCGTTAATGTGAGACACAAACATTTTACAGTAGACTTCATGAAACCCTTGTTTAGAGATGTCCCACCTGATGTCATCTTTGAATTTCTGAAAGAGATTACCATTTTTTTGTATCTGATCAAAGATTTTACAGAAGAAAGATTTTTAACGAAGGTTCCGGTGAGTTTTCCGAAGGTGTATTTTAAAGGGTTGTGTAAATTTTTTTAATGACTCGTGCGTTGACTTGCACGCGGTGACAGCCCTGATATGGCCCTTTGCGGTCGGCTGGGCTATAAGCAACATTACTTATTTGCTTGTTAATCAGGTCCTCTTCTCTGGAACTCAATTCCGCCCAACCATCGAAGCGCAGAATCTTACAGAAGAATTTTTTTTCAGAAATTTTGAACACTCTCACTAGTTATGTAGATATGCAGTATAATTCATATAATCTATGCCTATCCACATGCATGTTATTACTATAATCATTGCCAACACACAGTTTGCTTACTTTCCCAACGTGATTGTTGCTACATACAAGTGCTACTGCTTCAAAATATTGAGCTACTATTAACGCTTGAACTCACTATGTCAGCGCATGCAGATATGTAAAAGATGTGTAATGTAGTCACACAGTGTGTGTGTGACCTAACATACTATTTATAAAATCACAATGTACCTTTTGGGGAGGGGGCGAGGGGTGGAGGGATGTGGGGATGAATAGTGGTGTTACATTTGTGTGTGTGTGTGTGTGTGTGTGTGTGTGTGTGTGTGTGTGTGTGTGTGTGTGTGTGTGTGTGTGTGTGTGTGAGAGAGAGAGAGAGAGAGAGAGAGAGAGAGAGATTTAGTGTATAGGTATGTGATCTTTTATGCTAATGTAAAATATCACTGTTCTCGTTATAATCAGTTCTAAATTGTGTAACGGTCTTTCTGTCAGTATCCTTAATCCCTGAAGGGAGAAGAGCCAGATGGTAGAATCATCTTTTTGCTTATCTGTTACCCTTGGGAATAAAGATTCTCTCTCTCTCTCTCTCTCTCTCTCTCTCTTCTCTCTCTCTCTCTCTCTCTCTCTCTCTCTCTCTCTCTCTCTCTCTCTCTCTCTCTCTCCCAGGTACATAAGCTGCATGAAAATAGACTTCGTCATCAAAATCATGGATGCTTCTTAACATGAACTAAAAGTTGTTTAGTGTCAAAGGTCAGACAAATTCTATGTAGCATTGGTGTCCGGTACATACGGTTATATTGCGGGAGTGGCGGACGAAAAGACCTTTCTGAGTCTACCGAGTTGAAACATCTTTATATGCATGGCTGGCATGCAGCCACAATGGTCAAAGACCACTAGGGTATATATTGCATTTTTATAACAGTATTTGAAACTGGAAAATATTTGTCGGGCGTTGACGTTTACCGTTTTCGAGTAGCGTTAACGCAACTTTGCCTTGATGTATTATCAATAAATAATAAGTTGAACAGGAACGACGATTGACCTGCCAGCAAGAATTGTTTTGTCTGTCTCGATCACATCGAAAGTGAATACTATTTTCTCTTTACCTGTCCAATTTACTCAGACTGAAGGGTAAGATTGGATCGTCCTTTTTCACACTGAGTGGATCAATATTTTCAATGTGTAACTAATTGTAGGTCATGAGTAAAGTCTATTCATTATTCAGTTTAACAAAAACAAAGAACGTTTCATTGATAACTGAGCCAATCTGGATAGCATTTTAATTTTGTTGTTTTGGCTTCATTCATTTAAAAATCATATCATCATTTAATCAAGACATTGTGTCACTGTTACGGTCGCCACATACTGTGAGACATAAATCATAATGCAAAGCTCTCTGTACGCTATTTACGTATATATGTTTATCTGCAAGGAAAACCATGCGATTTGTGCATGGATCAAAGTACGATGACCCATCTGAAGTCTGGGCTCACTCTGTCTGTCTGTCAGTCTGTCTGTCTCTTAGGATTTAAAAGCAACAAGAAATAATATTGCTGGATGTGTTGTGTTTTATACCTTATTTCGTGTTTTGGATCCCCAAATTACGATGTTCATTTGTGAGAGAATCTACTCAGCAATGTTCTATGAACAATCCCCACCCGAACACCTCCCATTTGCAAAGCTTAAACACAGTAAGTTATACTCTCTCTCTCTCTCTCTCTCTCTCTCTCTCTCTCTCTCTCTCTCTCTGGACAGATTGTCCATGTCAGTGTCTGTTAAGCGCTGTTCGCGTTCACCATTGAATTTCAGGTTACTTAACATTTGTGTCACAAACCATCCCTCACCTCCCACCCGCCCACGCGCACTCCACAAGAGAGAGAGAGAGAGAGAGAGAGAGAGAGAGAGAGAGAGAGAGAGAGAGAGCAGGAAAAGTATTAGGTGAGTCATTTAAACGGTCCTAGTCCACCAAAACCCGCCTCATTAAAGTAATTGTTGACAGAGTGGAGTACAAATAACTGCCTCCGGATGTTGGTGCTTTGATGTGAAACAGTATGGCATTTGATTAAGGCCAGGGCTCGGGGAATGATCTTTCTTTCTCTCCCCCCCCCCCCCCCCTTCCTTCCCTCCTCTCTCTCTCTCTCTCTGTCTCTCTGTCTCTCTCTCTGTCTCTCTCTCTCTCTCTCGCTCGCTCGCTTGCTCTCATAGTTGATGTGTTTTTCTTCTCCCTCCTGGCAGATCTGTGTTAACGCATGGACATCTCTTATTACTCACCTTGTGTTTGTTTCACAACATGTTGGTCAAGGGTTCTTGAGCTTTTATCTTCCAAGGGTCAAAGGATTCATTAAACCGGATAAGAGCGCTCTCGCGTGTGCGTGTGAGAGCGTGCCCGCGTGTGTGCGTGTCCGCGTGCGTGTGTGTATGTGTGTGTGTGTGTGTGTGTGTGCGTGCGTGCGTGCGTGCGTGCGTGCGTGCGTGCGTGCGTGTGTGTGTGTTTGTTTGTGTGTGGTGTGTGTGTGTGTGTGTGTGTGTACGTGCGTGTGCGTGTGTAAGTGCGCGAGTGTGCATGAATGTGTGTGTGTGTGTGTGTGTGTGTGTGCGTGGGGTGTGTGTGTGTGTGTGTGTGTGTGTGTGTGTGTGTGTGTGTGTATATGTGTGCGTGAATGTATATGTGTGTATATGTGTGCGCGTATGCATGCGAGTATGTGTGTTAGAATGTGGATGCATACTTGTGTGTGCGCGTGTGCATGCGTGTTGTGTGTGTGTGTGTGTTGTGTGTGTGTGTGTGTGTGGTGTGTGTGGGGTGTGTGTTGCGTGCGTGCGTGCGTGCGTGGTGTTGTGTGTGTGTGTGTGTGTTTATGTATGTGTGTGTGCGTGCGTGCGCGCGCGCGGTGCGTGAATCGTGCGTGCGCGTGTTCATGTGCATGTAGAAGCGTGCTTGAGTCTATGTCTATGTGTGTGTGTGCGCGCGTGTGTCTGTGCGTATGTATATGTGTGTGCACGTGTGCGCGCGCCCGTGTGTGCATGCGTCTGTACGGAAAAATGTGTGTGTGTGTGTGTGTGTGTGTGTGTGTGTGTGTGTGTGTGTGTGGTGTGTGTGTGTGTTGTGCGTGCGTTTGTGTATGTGT
>CM065728.1:44221689-44226689 GCA_033310375.1 Conus canariensis | reverse complement strand
ATAAGATATCACAACAAAAACGTTAGATGTTGTCCTTGGTCACATGGACCCGATTAATTCGCGCGTGAAGACAATATGTATGCTTATGCATTATACGTGCCCAACACAAAAGTATATTCTGACCTCTTGCAAACATTCTACGGGCATTCCCATTCGCATCATGACCACGAATTCGACGAGACTGCAAACGCACATAGGAATGAGCCTGGCTACAATTTGATAGGGGAGCATATTGAATTTGATTCTGGTGACGACTGGGAAGGGTCCTTTGATACGACCCACCATTTGAACCAATATCACATGTGTATTGATAATGTTCTGTACGGTAATACCCTCGCTGTTCGCTTTGATCCGGAAGTAGAAAAGAAAATGTACGGACAATCGTTTTTAAAGAAAAGAGGATCTGACTTCAGCGAAAATATTTTCCCCTGGTGTGCATTCCTGTTCTGATCCGCGAATTTACAGATGACATCTGCGGTATAAAACTACATTGACGAACAAAAACTTATGCGTGTTCCGAAGCTCTTTGCAAAAAGTGTTTAGGCGGAAAAAAAATACATTTCGCATCATAAAATTTTTCACTAAAATCTTTCGTGCACTAATGATTTTCCGTAGTGGTTTTTTCCCCCAATCGTCACAAGATGTCATTTATTTCGAAAAAAGGGTGATTTGTCAGTGCAAGGTCACGAAAAAGGGTTCCTCGAACCAGCACAAGAAGGGACATAAGGTTCGAATCTGAGCAGAATTGAGCCGGTCTCATCGAGTGGATTATCACTTAGGGGATACATGAGGTTTTGGACGGTGATGAACATTATCAGTGTCAACATCAAAAGCCTTTCTGTCATATTCAGATTTTAGTTTCCTCGGTTCCAATAGATGTTGTCACTGGCTCTCTCTCTCCCTCGTTTTTCTCCTGTTACTTTCGTTCTCTTTGTTCTTTTTCAACCATTTGTTCCTTTTTGTCCCAGCCGACCTTTCGTTCTCTTTCTTCTGTTTTCCAGATATAACAATAACAACAAATGGAATTTTATACCTACCGGTGAAACGTAAAATTTTCATCGTCTTTAGAAACTCGTCTATCAGATAGGCCCCACGCGTTCAAAGAAAACAAGCTCAACCAGAAAGGCGCTCGAGAGAGAGCAGGCTTCCGCCACGGTCGATTGGATCTGGATCCGCCTTTCGAGTCATACATGATGGAAACAATTATTATATTTTTTGCCGTCAGGGGAAGTAATTATGGGTACTGACTAGAAGAATTATTTCCCAGAAGGTTTGTTTTTTCAACAGTGTACGGAAAGTATGAAATGCCAGCGTTTGTATCATTGTATAATTTTCGCGTTCCATGATAATATGTCAGTTCATCAATAGTTCCAGGTCGTAGAGAGTGACTTTTCAATGGCCATATGCAATAGAAAATGTGTTTTAAAAGATCTAGCTACACAGATCCACAATCCACAGTCAGATCCCGATCCGCACCAGGGCTTGGCACCAAGATTGAATGGATCCATCCCAATGCGACATGCCATCTTTTGATCAAGTTTCGTTGAAATCGATCCGATAGCTTTGATGTAATCTTGCTGACGTGCAGACGAACAAACTAAACCGACGGAAACGTATCCAGGGGAAATCTCCTTTATACAGTGGTCGGATATTGATGGCAAGAACTGAACCGCTCACGCAGCCAGTGTCACTTTCACCTCTTGAAGCAGAACGCTAATGGGAAATATGTTGTATATCCCATTTTAACTCATGTAATCATTCCTTTGTTTGTGTACTCTCTCTCTCTCTCTCTCTCTCTCTCTCTCTCTGTGTGTGTGTGTGTGTGTGTGTGTGTGTGTGTGTGTGTGTGTGTGCACATTCATGAGTACATACGCTGAAATCTTCGTCTGTCTGTCTGTCTGTCTGTCTGACTTCTCTCTCTCTCTCTCTCTCTCTCTCTCTCTCTCTCTCTCTCTCTCTCTCTCTCTCTTTCAGAGATGCCGCTGGATGATCAGCTCCCACAAATTACCGCCGGAATCCGCAGACTGACGGTCTATCAATTAGTACAAACATCGTCTCCACCGCTGGCCGCACCCCATTCCATCCACTGTCGACTCCCTCCTTCCACCCCTTCCCCTCCATTCCGTCCTCTCTCTCTCTCTCTCTCTCTCTCTCTCTCTCTCTCTCTCCTCACTCAGCCATTTACACACACACACACACACACACACACACACACACACACACACACACACACACACACACGTCCCCTAGGTGACCGCTGGGCATTCATCTTGGCGTGTCACGTTCCGGGTCAGACGTCCGCTGACGGATGACCAGAAGTCAGTCTGAGTCACCTGTTTCACCCCTTGTTTGTTTGTGTTGGCGGTAGTAGGCGGCCTTGACTGAGAACTACTGACCGCCGTCTTGTTGACAGGTAAACAGACAGGCGCGATTGAAAATCCAGTGACCCTCAACGACACTGCTCTTCTCGCACAACATTTACGATGGCGGACGGTTTTTGGAATGCATATGGTCTGCTTTGACTTGGAAAGAATGGGAATATTGGGATGTATTTGCATAGCGCCCATCCTCCTCCATGTAGACTTCAAAGCAGTTTACAGACGTGAAAAACAAAAAAGCTTCACAGCGAAGATCAAACAATGACACGGATTAAGTCATGTGACTTATGGCCTTACCAACCACGGCGCTATAGCGAAGCCGCAAGCAAGTTTAAAACGCCAACGGTGTATGAATTAACAGAAGTCGCACACACATTTGCATGGGTACACTCAGTCTTGTCATATGGAGTTGAGTTATGCATGCATCCTCGAACCTCTGTACACATCGTTGATATACCTTTGTAGAGTGTTCAAGTATCTTCGCACTTTAATACACACATTCCCGCGTGTACATGTAAACTATATTGTCATCACTGGTATTTTTATCCTTATCTTGTTGAACTCTTGGGAGTAGAGGGAGGGAGGGGGCTGTATCTATATCATGACTCCTGGCCCCCTCTACAACCCCCCTCCCCCAGCCCCCTTTTTTTGGGAGGAGGGGGGGGGGGAGAGGGGGCAGCTGTTGCCTGGATTCCGGAATCTGCAGGGCATTTTTAGGATTGTCGGGCGCCTCAACACGAGCTCTAGCTGAATCTCTGTATGGTATAGCTCCAGGAATGATTGTCTCCACCACAGGAGAACGTCAGAATATGTCTTCTGGGAAAAAAATGAGTCTGATCTAAAAATAGGAGGGACTGTGTATAAGACTGAAAAGGACAGAATGCCAGAGTCTTGCATCAGAATGATGGTTACGTTTTATGTGGCTCCTAACGGTATCCCCACTGGAAACAATGTTGGTAACAATATTGAAAAGCAAATCACACATAGTGGTTAAAGCATGGACCCTCGGCATGCAGTTCGCGCTCTACCTCATTCTAATTACTCGATCACAGCACTTTTAGACCTACTCTGTATCGCTTCAATCATGTCGGTCGCCAGCTGGGGCATTGCTTCGGCCGCATCGATCGTTCTCTTCTGCAAGTCATACGGCAGAGTTTGGAATAGTTACTTTCAAAGTGAGGTGACTGCACGCGCAAATTGAAACAAGTTTTAAGAATAATTCTTAGTAAGTCCGCCAAAAACAAAGGACAAACAAGTTACAAGACAAAACACAACGCGTTTCAACCTCTTAGGTCTTCCTAGGTCACTATCATCATTGCCACTAACACTGTTGCCCTAACTACCATGCTGCTCGACTATCCTTTAACCCTTGTCCTTTCTCCCCATCTGTATGTTTAGCCACTGATAATACAACTACTACTATCATCATATTATCACAAAAGTGGTAGTAATCCTGTCTTTATTTTTCAATATTTTCGTCATCATCATCATCATCATCATCATCATCATTATTACTGTTATTGCTATCATTATTATCATTAACTTCCTTCGTCCCCTTCCCAACGGCCTCGTTTTCATTCGACGCCCATCTTGCGCCGAATATGGGAAGATAAGTGATTTTTCATTCTTCGTTTTCATTGTCCTGAACGTTGTTTATCTTGCCTGAAGGAGACCTAAGAGGTCAAAACGCGTCGTGTTTTGTCTTGTTACTTGTTTATCCTCGTTTTGGCAGACTCACTAAAAGTTTGGAATAGTTTTGAAGCAAGATATACTGAATTTTGGTGTGCACATACTGGAGAATATTATATGAACTTTCAGGTCCGATTGTTCAGCCATTTCGCTACCTGCGTAGATCAGATGACACAGCATGTACTCAGCAATTTTCGTCATTCTGTAACGGTGGAGTTGTTAAAATGTCTAATGCTCAGTCCTCACTTCTTTTTGGGTAAAACATACAGATTATGGTCCATGCACCGTCTCTCTGGCTGGAAAATTCTGTTGAGAGTACGTACTCAAGTATAACAGTGAAAAAAAAAATGTTCTGTGGTGGAAACGCTGTGCCCATTCAAACACGCTCGTTAAGTAAACGCCCGTCTTTGTGTTAAAGACATAGCAGACGCTCATATTCTTATATAAGCCCCGTGAGGGTAGTACATGACAAATAGTCTGCGCGCGCACGCGATGTGTGTGTGTTGTGTGTGTGTGTGTGTGTGTGTGTGTGTGTGTGCGTGTGGGCGCGCGCGCGCGCGCGCGCGCGTGCGTGCGTGCGTGTGTGTGTATGTGTGTGTGTGTGTGTGTTTGCGTGTGCATGTGTGTGTATGTG
This sequence comes from Conus canariensis, assembly GCA_033310375.1. Taxonomy (NCBI): domain Eukaryota; kingdom Metazoa; phylum Mollusca; class Gastropoda; order Neogastropoda; family Conidae; genus Conus; species Conus canariensis. The sequence continues at coordinate 44,221,988 of CM065728.1, read as the reverse complement.
TTTGTGTGTGTGCGCGCGTGCACGAGTGTGTGCATGCATGCGTACGTGCATGCATGTATGCATGCGTATGTATGTGTGTGTGTGTGTGTGTGTGTGTGTGTGTGTGTGTGTGTGTGTCTGTATGTGCGCGCGCGCATGCAAGTGTGCGTGCATGCGTGTGTGTGTATATGGAGGGTAGTGGTGGTGCGTGTGTGCATGCGTGCGCTGTGTGTGCATGTAAACATGCACATGTGTGAGTGTGTGTGTGTGCGCGCGCACGCGCGTGTGCACACGCGCATGTACGCGCGTGCGTGCATACG
>CM065728.1:44206689-44214189 GCA_033310375.1 Conus canariensis | reverse complement strand
ACAGGGGGGAGAGGAGCGAGGCGGTTGGCGGTGTAGGAGGGGGAGGGGAGGGGAGGAAAGGCAGGGAATAGGAGGAGGTGTGAAAGGCGGTTCTTGTTTTAACTTTACCGTTGTGAGAGTAAAGGAAGTAGCAGAGATGGGTGGGAGACGGGGAAGAGATCCTTTAAACGGGGATAGAATGGGGAGTGGGAGTGGAGGAGTAGGCGATCATGAAATAAGGTGAGAGACAGGTACGGGAATAGGGTAATGAGTAGGGTGGGGTGGACTTGGAGAGAGAGAGAGAGAGAGAGAGAGAGAGAGAGAGGGGTATGCAATACGAACCTGCAGATGGCCTGATCCATTGGTTAATCAACAGGTGAATCATGAGGATACGCGTATGAGCGGCTTCCTTGACAGTAAGGACGTGGGTGTGTGGGTGCAGAATAGTGAGTGGGGGAAGTTTTCATACTGCATTCATTTGGACATATAGACCAAGACAGACTTTACACACGCACGCACGTACGCGAGCACGTGCACACACACACACACACACACACACACACACACACACACACACACACACACACACGCACGGGCGCGCGCACGTGCATAATCTCTCTCTAAAAGGAAGGAGTGAGGCACTGAGAGAGAGAGAGAGAGAGAGAGAGAGAGAGAGAGAGAGAGAGAGAGAGAGAGAGAGCTCAGATATCATGAGCATGCTCTCCCTTTGACGAAACAGCCTAGTTAGGAATGCTGCATACTAAAATATAGTCTCATGTCATCGAATGTCGATGACATATTATCTTCCTATGTACACATGAATGTCGCCTTTGATTTTCTTTTAACACTGTAGCTTGTGTGACCATTCGTTTTATTTTGTTTGATGTGGTGACGACCGTTTGTAAACGATTACTATCCTCCATACCTCCAAATGGCGGGGTGAAAGCAAATCTACATTGTTCATTATCCATTCAGTACCAGAGAAAATGAGATGCTTCCAATGGAACGTCTCACACAAAAGATTCTCTTCTCCATGAACAACTGCTTTGCTTCCTTTACAATTCCACTTGCGCAGCATAGCCTATAGATGTGTTGTAGTTATGCCTTTCTTTTGTTCTTTGATAATGATCCCTTTTTCCACTTAACGTTGTCAAGATGTTCGAAACTGATGGACTGATTAAAAGAGGCCTACACTTGTTTTCCTCGTCTGTGTCGCTGCTCAGTTTTACTTGTCTGTTTATCTATCTGTCTGTCTGTCTGTCTGTCTGTCTGTCTGTCTATCTATTTGTCTGTCAGTCTGTCTATGTATCTTTCTATTTTTCTATCTGTCTCTCTATCAACCAATCAATCAGTTAATCAATCATTCTATCTGTTTATCTACCTACCTACCAACCTATCTACCTACCTGCCTACCTACATACCTCCCTACCTACTTATCTGTCCACCATCCATCTATCTATCCATGTATCTGTCTATCTATCTATCTATCTATCTATAATACCTGTGTGAACATGGGTGCATGTGTGAATATGGGTGCATGTGTGTGTGTGTGTACCGTGTGGGTGTGAGGAGGGGGGAGGTGCTGGGTGGCTGGGGGTGCGTGTTGAAAGACAGTGTATGAAATATATTGAGAGTGCGTGGACTAATTAACCTCTCACAGGTTAAACACATGCTGACGGCATAGACCAAGTGTTTCGAAAAAAAAAAAAAAAAAAAACCTTTCCTCGGCGGTCTAGTCAGGATAAAATCAACATGACTGACCCACGTAAAGTTTTCTTTCCGCTCAAAACTCTTGTTTAGTCTATATCGGTGTTTGTAGGGCTGGCCCATTGAAGAATAAATCTAATAAATTTATGTGTTGTTGAGTTTCTACTGTCCAGTGGAAGTGAACCCTCATGCTGTCCAAGAGTGTCAGTGTCTCTTGCAAGGGTATGTATTTCTGTTTTCAAACAATTTCACGAACTGTTTCTGTTTTGTGTACTTCTTTGTTTTAAAATGTTCCTCCTTTTCTCTCTCTCTCTCTCCCCCCCCCCCCTCCTCCATTCCGTTCCTCCGCCTCCCTCCGTTTTTTAAACTGAATTTCTGGTACTTCCAACCCCATCCCCGCCCACGCACTACCAAATCTGTGCTCCTTTTTTTTTTTATCATGTTTGAAAAAACACAGGATTGTGATTTCCATCCATGGTAATTGTTGCTAAAAGCCACTTGAAGGGGACTTGGTAGGTGCGTATGTCAAGTTAGTCCAGGCAACACTGAACATCACCGAAGCGTCCATGCAACGGGGCAGATTCTTCTCTTGTCGGTGGTCTCTTAGCACCCTGACGCTGATAACGTTTCGATAACTTCAAGCGCTGGACTTATGGGCAATGCGCGCCCGCCTCCAGCGTTGAGATTGTAGGAAGCAGAGGAGAAAGGAAATCAAGTAATGACACGGAAAATGTGACATGGGAACACTTTATAAACAAAATCGTATGTGGGCGATACACAAACACAAAGGACTTCAGTGACAGCAGCGGGGTCCAGTCACTTCTGCCTAGTGGAGAAGATCTTCGATGGATAGGCAGAGACTGACTGGCCGCGAAAGGTGCCGGACAGAGGGAGAAAAGAGGCCGCTTGAGGTTCAGGGCTGGTCCTATTTCCACATGGGAAAGTCCCCATCCCGCCACCAAACGGTGATGCTGGAATCAGAAACAAAATCGAGTGAACAGCTGTGTCAGTCGTTATAAAGGGATGTATGTAATCTGTGCATACTATGACCGGTGCTGACTGATATAAATACATGAATCAATCAATTAATCAATGAACAGATACAGGACAAAACAAACAAACTAACTAACTTACTAACTAACCAACTAACTTATTGACCTACCGACCGACCAACCAACGCACTCACTCCTAACCCACTCACTAGCTAACTAGCTAGCTAGCTTACTAAATTTGATATTCCAGAGAATACAGTGGGAAACCAAGCTCATGAACAACTGAGACTGGTCTGTTCACCTGTACGTACCAAGCCATATAGTCTCACCTTCCAATGCTGATTATACCTGTTTTACACGTGCGTAGTGCCCCTGTCACGCGATACCTGTCAGACGTCATGGCGTCTCCTACAGCCGTTGCTGTCTGCTCTCTCTGTACTCTCCTGTTTCAGATTTATTACCACAAAGCCAAGCTGGTTAATGGAAAGGGGACTGGAAGGAGCAAGGAGAAGGGAAGGAGGGGGGGGGGGTCATCTAAAAGAAACCGTGAGGTATTGATTTCTGTTAAGTGGTCCACGGTAGAAAGAAGAAAACGTTCCACCATAAAAGCGCTTAGCATGTTTTGATCCCGTCTCCATGAGACTGCCGGCAAAACTCTGTCACCAGAGAATACCGCTCAACGGTGCTGCTCCTCGCGAGGTACTGAAGAACGAAAATCGTCACGACAAGGACCTGCAACGGATATGGACACATAATGCTGCATGTGCACTGCTGCTAGTATGGCAACGGCAAAAGACCAGCACAAGAAATAAACATGCACTTGGGGCGCGCACTAAAGTTTAAAATATACAGATATAAATGTGCCGATGCGTTACGATAGGGACAATAAGCTTGAATCAGGGTTTCTTGTCATTTAGAATGAAGTAAGTCCATAGCATTATCTTCAGTAGCCTCATGCTCATCGATCATCATTAAAACATTTTCAAGTCTTAAGTTCTGTGTTCTTAATGCCATGGTGACATCACTTCGATTTCTTCTCCACATCCATATCCAAGGAGAGATCGCTTACTAGTCGTTTTTTTTCCTTTTGTTTTTGATTTTTTTTAGTTTGATGTGTGCACTTGTTTAATGAAAACTCCCACAGATATTCATTTGATTGGGCGTGTAAATATTCTTAATAGTAATGATACCAATAATAATAATATGTTCATTGGGACTGTCGTTAGATTAACTCGTTAGATGGACAAGGTATCACCTTGTGTGGGTAGGGGAGGAGAGGGAAAGGGGTGGTGGTGGTGGTGAGGGTTAGACCGCCATTTCAGTGTTTAGGTACGAAAATAATCATGGATATCAAGACAGTGGGGGCAACAGTTTCGGTTATCCGGATATCAGAAAGCAGAGTGATAGACCGTCGTTTTGGTAACCCATGCCTTTTTTATTTGGATACCGAAACCGGTGCCATCGCCCGCATAACTGGCCATCGCCGTTTTGGACGATGAAATTATCACTTTCAGCCCCGCGCAAAAGCAATACAAAGACTATGGGGAAAATAACCTTCAAATGTATTTAATTCAGCAGAAACCAAAGCTCTCGGGAACAACGCTGTGTCTCTGCACTGTGAACAGAGCACCGAGGATCATGGTGGCAACACTACAGGGTCAAAGGCGCCGCAGTGAGGGTGTGAGTCGCTCAGTGACAGGTAGAAGTCATGTCATGAAACGTCATTACACGCGTCACAAGCACTCACCTCTCTCCTTCATTTACAAAGACCTTGACCTTGGCACACAACCCACAAACCTGGAAATACTGGATGGAAAGACTGTACTTCAGTGTGGTGCCCCAATGACTCCCTGTGGAGTTAAGGCAGAAGAAGAGGAGGAGGAGGAACAGTTTGTTACCCTAGTTTACGCGAACGTGTTGCGTCACATAGCTTTGAGAACAGAATGTCTTGGATACAGTAGGCTTTGACATTCCATATACAAATATTGTGTGATATGCATCATAACATCATGGCACAGTATGGTGTCACATATTCAATGAAATTTGACTTGTGGCATGAACACGAGACATGGCACACAACTCAACATGTGGTTTGACTTTTTTAATTACATGTTTCGCAGACGACAATCTGATACAAGCCTGATTTATTTGACATGACACATAACATAGCATTTCATCCGATATGGCGTTTCATGTGAAATATAAAATGAAACGGTACATAGGATAATACATAAACTATGTCACATACTGTCATGACACTGATGTGACACGACAATGATATTATGACACAATCCAAAAATAAACTTTGCAGGAGACATGACACAGGATTTGACATTCATTCTAATACTATGACGTGAACAACATAAGCCTACGATATGATGTGACAACACATGACATAGATATGACGTCACGTGGCATAGATATCACATCACGTAACGTAGATGTGACAGGGTCTTGGACAGACTAAGAGCGCAGTGAGCTGACCCTTGGACTGACGAAGAACGAGAAGAATGGCTTGGAGGAAGCAAGATTAATCTGCCTTGAAAATGCGGTTCTAAGAACTCTGACATCAAAAGATGAATTAATCGCTCTGGGGGATTACAAAACTGGTCCATCCAGAATTAGGCCATTTTAGCTCTGCCCCTCAAGAAATGTTCTCTGTGTGTGTGTGTGTGTGTTTGTGTGTGTGTGTGTGTGTGTGTGTGTGTGTGTGTGTGTGTGTGTGTGTAGTCGGACCACCAGAGTATGTGTTGCTGAGGTATCATTGATGATTCCTGACAGTGTCCTTCCACCGTTTCCGGTTTTCGGTGTCCCTCTGGGAGCTGTTAAAGGACAGGACTGACCACTCCCTGACGTTATCCTCCGATTATTTTATCTGTCTGTCTCTTCTTCCTCCTCCAGGTTTTGCCTCCTAAGGGGAACAGCATCCAAAGAGATTCATTTGTTCTTGAACCACACACAGATTTTTGTCATCCTCGTTCCTCTTGCATAAAGATTATGGTACAGGATTTACTTTTTGCCGTATATTTAACTAGTCTGATTAGAGAAAAGACAGCCTGCCGCATATTTAACTAGTCTGATTAGAGAAAAGACAGCCCTATTCTTCTCAGATGCGTTCAGAAAAGAATACAATTAATCTGGCGCTAATTTTCGTGCATTTAAGGCTAGTCACTCAGTCTTCTTTTTCTGTCTCTCCATAGAACGGTGCCAACTTTCAAACTGAAAAAAACAACAACATAAAAACACATACACACAACGACAACAACACCAGCAGAAGCGAACTAACTGGCCGGCTCTCAGCCTTAGAAGTGTCCCATATGCCTTGTTGCAGGCCAGAGGTCGGGAAGTCTATCTACAACCTTATAGAGAACACCACATGTTTCTTACTGCGTAAAATTCGCCCACGGCTTTCTGAAAAAAAAAGTGTTCCCTTTCCCGTCGCTTCCTAATTAAAAAAAAGATAGTCTTCCTTTACTCTCGCACACTGTATGTGTGCCTTTGAAACCCAGTCCACTGATTTTTTGTTCTAGACACTGATAGGGAACACTGGGTGTGAATAGTGATGGGGAACTCTACAAGGAAACGGTCTGGGGGAACACTACAGGAAAATTGTTTCGAGGAAGTCATTGGAGATGTGATGGGGAATAGTACGGCCGGTGAAATTATGACTCGGAACGAACTCTTCAAGGACACTGTGATGGGAAACACAACATAAACACGATGAATAAGAAAACAAAAGGGAAATTAAGACGCGGAATACTCCGGGAAGATTATGGGGGGGGGGGGGGGGGGGGGGGGGGGGGGCATTACATGTGAAGAGAATTGTGACGACAGGAAACGCTACAGGGAAATGGTGACGTGGAACATGACAGATGAATAAGGAGGCGGAACACAACGAAGGGAAACTGTTATGGGGTATACCATAGAGAAATTATGACGTAGAACTCAGGGATATTGTGACGGGGAACACCACGAAGAGATTGTGACAGGGTACTCAGCGGGAGAATAGTGACTGGGAACACTCAACGGGAATTTGACGAGGAACACTGCAAGAAGGGAACTGTTACGTAGAACACGTAAGGGAAATCATGATAGGGAACACTGCAGGGGAATTGTTAGTGGGAACACTACAGGAGATTGTGATGGCAGGAACACAACAGTGAAAGTATAGCGCGCGGAGAACCTTGCAAGGCAATTGTGAGTGGGAACACTACAGGAAATCGTGACTCCAGAAACACTGTAGGGATAGTATTGCGGGGAAATCCTGCAAGGTAATTGTGAGAGGAAATCGTGACGGCAGGAACACTATAGTGAAAGTATGACAGCGAACACTGCTAGGGAATTGTGAGGGGAAACAAGACATGAATTACTGATGGCAGGAACACTCTAGGGAAAGTATTGCGAGGATCCTTGCAAGGAAATTGTGACGGGAAACAATACAGGAAATTGTGACGGCAGGAACACTATAGGGAAAGTATGGCAGGGAACACTGCTAGGGAATTGTGAGGGGAAACAATACATGAAATAACGATGGCAGAAACACTACAGGGAAACTATGGCGGGGAACACATAGTATAGAAGAGAAGTGTGACGGGGAACAATATAGGAAATTGTGACGGCGGGAACGCCATAGGGAGAGTATGGCGGGAACATTGCGAGAGAACTGTGACGGGAACACTTCAGGAAATTGTGACAGAAAACGTATAGGACAGTGGACAAATTGTGACGGGGAACACCGGTTGCCGGGGTGAAAGTGAAAACAGAACACGTTCAGGGGTAAAGGCTCAGATAATTGATGAGAACAGATGCTGAAATTAAAGCA
>CM065728.1:44184189-44194189 GCA_033310375.1 Conus canariensis | reverse complement strand
CTCCCCAGCTTCCAGTTTGGGATCTGAGATGGCGTTCTCCTTGCCGTACTTGTCCGGGTAAAGTTACATCCACTTCTCCATTGGCTTGCTCCTGTCTGTGATGGCTTCACCAGTACTTGATTTGAGTGGACCAGTCATGCTGTGTGTGTTGCTCCGACGGCCTTCTTGATACTGTCGCAGACACCCCTGATGTCTCCCATGTCAGCTGCCCACTGAATACTCTCACAGATAGTCGTTGGCACATCTTCTACTGTGCGCTGCTACTCCTAGTTGCTGTATGAGCTAGGTGTGTTGAGTGTGTTGGCTATCGCTTGTGTTCCGGCGATACAGAGCGCTTTCCCTCATTCACAGTGTCGAATTCAGTGGCATTCTTCCCGAGCCAGTCCTGAGTCTTCCCCTGCTTCCCGCCCAAGGCAGAGAATGCTGTGCCATGGATCGTGTCCTGGAGATGATTCCATCTGTGCTTTGTGTATCCCACAGGGGACTTCACTGACAGCGCGTCCTTCAGGCTCTTGAGAAGCATCTCCCCTTCTCTGGGTCCTTTGCTTTGCTGGTGCCAATACGTGGTTTCCCTGGCGGTTTAGCGCGATGAAGCTTCTTCGGCTGAGTCCTCATGTTGTTGCAGACCAGCGAGTGATCTGTGTTGCAGTCGTTGCTTAGGTAGGAACATGTGGTGAGAAGGCTTCTCTGCTGACAACGCCTCGTGATAATCAAGTCCTGCGGATGCCGTCATTTGGAACGGGGATGTCCCCACGATACTTTGCGCTGCCTAAAATGAAAGAGTATCACTGATGATTTCTGCAAGAACAGAAAACTTAGGGGGGAAGGGGGGGGGGGGGGGGGGGGGGGGGGAAGCTGGCTGAATTTTTTTTTCTTTCAAGGCCATTAAAGTTCAGTAAATGTAGAGTCAATCACTTTGTGATTTCCCGTATGCAGTGAAAGGCGCTCGATTGCATAGAATCACACAAACGATTTACAGAAATATTTCCAAATGCAGAGCGAAATGGAATTCTATTAAGCCTATAGTTTTATTTAAATGCACTGATCATAAAAACTAGGTAAATTAAAGCATAGAGACAAAACTTCGAGAAGTGCTATTGATTTCTTTTTAGATTTCCAACTGACAGTTTGACATGTGTACAACCTCTTTGTTTCAGCTATTCATTCCTGTTTTTGTCATGAGAGTAGATTCTATGGGCACGTAGGTTCCCGTCACAGAGGTGGTTGTGTATAATCTGAGTGGAGATCCAGACCCAAGCATTCAGAGCTGTTGTTAACGCTGTGAGGCTGTGTGACAGGTGTCGGTCCTGCCGACGTGTAGTTGCTCTTGGGCGGCCACGACGAGGCAAATCAGACATGGTACCATGAACTTGGTATCGATTCCAATGTCGGCTGACAACAGACGGTGAAACGTGTAGACTTGATGCCACGTTCACTTGCCAATGCCCACCCTGCAGCTTTCCAGTGCCTTTCCACTTCTGGTCGTCTGGCAAGCAATATAAATCAATAGACTGATCAATTTATTTCATTTATTTACCTATTCATTTATTCTATCATCATTTTCTGTTTTTGTGTGTGTTTGTTTTTGTTTTTCTGTTTTTTTGTTTTTTGCCAGAGCTTTACATTTGTCTGTTGTGTGAACTGCGCACAGCAGCCAAACTCCATACATTTTTCGTGCAAGGCGCACCGTGTGAAATGACGCAGTGGGCCCCGCCTGTACTGTCACTGCCGTCACGCATACCACGTGCAGATCGCACCCTGCGCGACAGCTAGGGTAGTGACAAACCGTTAAGCTGACATGCATACATGTCATATGAACATACGTCACTCTGATCATCGACAAATCACTTGCACACACACACACGCACGCATGCTCGCAAGCACGCACGCACGCACGCGACCCACACACACACACACACACACACACACACACACACACACACACTTGCGCTAGCAGAAGCATTACGGTAGTTTCTCAGAACTCCAGGAATCAATAAAACAGTCAAAACGATTTTTACAGAAAAACCTTTGACAAGATTGAAATCGACGTGAACTTGCGGTACTGCTACATTCCGCAATGAAACAGGGCCAGGGAACTGACTTCGAATACATGATGTAATTATTTCTTTCATTCTTTCTTTCCTTCTTCCTTTCTTAACTTTCTACCTCCCTTCTTACTGTAATATTCTTTCCTTTTATTCTTTGTTTCCTTTTGTTCTTTTTAACACTTTTTAAAATTTTATTCATTCTTTGTGTTTATCTTTCTGTCTTTCTTCTTTTCTGTCTTTGTCTTTTTTCCCTCCTTTCTTTCACAGTTAACTCATTCCTGAGGAACCGTTTAGACGTGGCTACTAACACGTATTTGTAATGTGTGATTTCCTCATTTCGGTCAGTCGTCAGAGTCTCGATTCCTTTCAGTCGTGCATGGAGTCGATGGCGAGAAAATGCAAAATGTTCAGTTGAATCAATTCTGTGGCCCATCATGCTCTGCTCTTATAGTGATCTCAGTTTCGATGTCCTCTCAACGTCTGTGGCCTTGGTTTGATTCCGTCGGGGTCACCGGTTTCGACGAGTCCATGGGGGGCGGGGGGGGCTGTCGTTGGACGGACGTTGTGGCGCCCTCCGGAAGGAGAGCTCACTCACGCTGGCTCCGCGACTAAGCCGACAAAGCCATTAATGTCGTCAGTAGGGGACTTAGTAGGCGGTGTCCTGCGTGTGTTGGCTCAGAACTGGCGTCACTGAACACCAGTGAAGTGACTCGGCAACAGTGCACTGTCTTCTCCCATGGGCTGCCTCTTAATGACTTGACAGTGACTGCTTCCTGTGAATTGCCGGCGCCGGGGCAGCGGTGGGCCGGCCCGGGCTGTGGCTGTAGAGGGGGGGGGGGGGGGAGTCGGAATGAGCGGCCTGGGTGCACTGCCACTGAGGTGGCACGGAAGATGGGACTTAGAAAAGAAAAAGTTCAATTGAATCTGACATCAAATTAATCAGGAAGTAATTAACAACTGATTTGCACATATTTTTCTTATATGGAAATCCACGACGCAACAAAACCGAACGAAATGAATAGACATTCGTAAAACCTAAAGATTCAGTCTCGACTTCGTTATTTCTGTACGTGGATCTCCGAATGCGTTCGTTTGCAACGGAGCGGGTTTGAGCGACACCACAGCCGCGTTTGCTACTGATGCAATTTGTTTTAGATCCGGTCTTTCAGTTTCCAAGAATGGACTTGTTTTGGGATGTTCACCTTGAGATGTTCATCTGCACCTACCGCGTCCGTTTTGAGCTCACCGGCTTGCGCGTGGCCTCCGTCGTCGGCGGGGCTATAAACATCGTGATTTGACACGACCCATCGGCTTCCGCTCCTGACGAAACAAAACGTAAACGAGATCAGAAGCACGGCCTGGGGCAGCCTGCCATTATTTACAGCAGGCTCTGTGTTCTGTTCTCGCTTATCCGATAACCAGAGGTTAGGCTTGTCTAAGGCTGGTACCCGCTGGTGTTCGAGCAGTTTGTCTTCATTTTACCACCCTCACGTATCTACTACATAATGAATATTTAAAAATAGGAGTGTAACGAACTCTTGAAACATTCATAGTAAGGAATTTTTTTTAGTTCAAAAACCGTGCGCCCTTTATTTTCCTCTTTGTCTGAGGAGGGTAAATGGAGGCACAATGCAGGATGGGGTCCACTTTAGAATAGCAGTTTAAATGGATTTCGGGAAGGTTTCAAACAAATGAACGATCACAGAATCGATTACGACGTGTTCAGAAATTGAAGCAGATTAACTAGATGTCTTTTTACATTCCATGGTTTCATATCTTTTGTTTGTTTGTGTGTGTGTGTGTGTGTGCGCGCGCGCGCGCGCGCGCGCGCGTGTGTGTGTGTGTGTGTGTGTGTGCGCGTGCGTGCGTGCGTGCGTGTGCGTGCGTGCGTGCGCGTGTATGTGTTAGTTAAAGCGAAGAAATCTGAGTGATTCGCTGAATAAGATCCGGTTCAGTCTCACTGACATTTGGAGACAAAAGTTTAAAAGAAAAGGGGGAGACAAAAGTTTTCTCAGAAACTTTCTCTTGCCCAGTAAAAGACAAGTCAACTCTTCGAAGATTTGGAAAACGTCATGTGCTGTTCCCGTCCTAAATAAACAATCGATAAACCGTATGAATGACCTCTGTTGCATAGTTGGCTTGGCTTTGAACTTCGTTTTTTTATGAAACTATTTGAAAGAGAGTGGTCTAGAGTCTTTCCACAGTTCGGTTGCAGTCGAAATGCGGTATATACTCTTTTGTTCGAATCAGTTAAGGGTATTTAGGTAAGGCAGATACGTTTGTCAATTTGCTGTTTTGTTTGCACATTCTAAGTGCCACTGATACATTGAGACCCCATTTTCTATCTAAGGTTGGGTTTTTTTTCATACATAAGAAATTAATTGTCCAGCTATTTCATGGATTTTGATTGCCTTGCCAACAGACCCCGGTAATGTGGATTATTTTCCAGTATATCATGTAACAATATTGGCGCACTAACAGACCCGGTAATGTGTTTTTGAATGTCATTTGATCCAGTATTTAGTATCATGTAACAATATTGGCGCACTAACAGACCCCGGTAATGTGGGATTATTTTCCATGTATATCATGTAACAATATTGGCGCACTAACAGACCCCGGTAATGTGGATTATTTTCCAGTATATCATGTAACAATATTGGCGCACTAACGACATGTGCGTCATGTCATAGGCGCACTTACTGTATTACGCTTCGTATTTCGTGTACTTGCTCGTTGTTAACGTTTCTCTTTACATTGTGCTCTGCTGAGTCAAGGAACTACATTGAATATTGCCCACTAGTCATGATTGCAGATGAGTCTGCATTTACGGGACTTGAACTATTATTGATGTATGCTGACCACAGGAGACTGTCAAACCTGTTATGAAGACACGTTCTGGAACGTGACGTTGCAGAAAAGATCTTGTTTTCCGGTAACAGGAGATCAAAATCCCAAAAAATGATATGGTATCCAAGGGCATGATAAATTAAAAGTTAGATTATAATATATATATATATATATATATATTATATATTATATTCAATTATAAACAAAGCTTGCTCTTATGTCTTAGATTGAAGAAATAGGGGGAGATATGCATTCATATCTGCAGTGGTAGATAATTCTGCCTAACAAACAGTATGTGCTTGAATGGGTGAATGGGGAATAATAAATGCTTCTCAAAATAAGCCTTCAGCAAGCTTACAGTCTCCAAGGGTAGACAATCTCCAATGGGGAGGAAACTCTCTAACATATAACTCCTGGTCAGATACCGGTATTTCGAAACCTGATTGTTTCTCCTCAGTGGCCGCGGAAAGTGGTAACTCGATTCCTCTGCCTTTTCGGTTTTAAGAAGAATGCTATCCCAGAAAAAAGGCTGGTGTGCAATACCGTAGTATGTTTGTTGAGTTTTCAAAAACCCAACCAAAGGTGCCACCTAAGAAGCAAAAGAATACCATGAAAGAGCAAAACAAGCTACATTTTCTTGTGAAAAGTAGAAAATATTAAAAAGATAACCTCTTAAGACACAAGTGCTGAGGGCCAGTTCTTGGAATGAATCCGCATGAGACTAAATTACAATAAACTAATAAATTCCAAGGATAAGTACCGAGCACCATTCCAGCAACTTACAGAGCAGCTTGGTGTTGCAATGACTGCAAGAAATATTCAATTATAAACAAAGTTTGCTTCCTCCCTATTTCTTCAATCTAAGACATAAGAGCAAGCTTTGTTTATAATATCAGGTGTCCCTGTGGCTCAGTGGTTAAAGCGCGAGTCATTAAGTGGAAAATGAGCATGTCCAGAGGGTCATGGGTTCGAATCCCAGCCATGGCTCGTCCCAAGATGGAAAAAAAAAAAAGGGGGCAGCAGAGGGACATCCGGAGTCATGAACCGGGTGTGGCCCAACCCCCCTAGAGTGTCAGGAGATAAGGGCCGAAACACTTGCTTGAAGGGGGCTTCTCTTCTGAGGACTCTCTGCTGCCACGCTCTCCACGAGTTTCTTTCTACTGATGCATGGGTAAACCATTGACTTCCGGGAATAGGCCGGAGGACGTCCGGGAAAGACCGGAGGACACTGGGAAAGACCAGAACCAAGGGCTCTGTGGGCTGGCTCCCCACTTTGCCTTAAACATGTGGCTACTAAGAATAAAAGGAAAAGATGCTCCCAGGATTCACCGAAAGGGGGAGAGAATGATGAATCCATCGGTGCTCAACCAATCATGACTGCAAATCCCAAACGGACTATGAACATGGACCAAATGGAATATCCATGTGTCTGTGGAAAGCGTTTCGCTACCACCCGTGGCATGAAGATCCACAGAACAGATGGGATGTGTGAAGACTCATCTGAATGAGCAGCAGCGCACTGCATCAGCAGATAAGACGTCGGAAGACCAAGGCCAGGATTTAAACCACAGTGCCAAGGACATCCACGCTGTTGGTTTGGATGAGGAATTTGCACAGGCCCTCGATGCCAGGCGCCTGAAACTCAACCTGCCACGAGCAAACGAAACTGAAGATTGGGAGAAACTGGATGCAAAAATCGTCCAAAGACTCGATGCACTGATAGGGAAAAGCACCCTGGAACACAAACTAGCCACATATGGGGACATTGTGTATGCCACATGTAGAGACGCCTATGGAGCAAAACTACCCAAAGAGAAAACACCTCCAAAGAAATCCAGACGCCAAGAAAAGATGGACAAGATCAGGGTCCAAAAGAAAAACCTCAAGATGCAAATGAAGACCGCACTGCCAGCTGAAAAACAAGGCTTGGAAAAACTGTGGAAAGACCTGAAAGAAAAACACAGCGCCCTCAGCAAAGCGGAATCTGCGAGGAAGAGGAAGAGCAAAAAGAAGAAGACACAAGAGCGCTTCTTCAGAGACCCCTTCCAGTTTGCCAGAACACTGTTTGAGCAGCCAAAATCTGGGACCCTAAGTGTGGACAAAGGAGTTCTTGAGCAGCATCTGAGGAAAACGTACTCTGACCCACAGAGCAAAGCACCACTCGACATTCAAGGTCTGGTGTGGCCAACCAACCCTGAGGAACAGTTCAATGGCAAGCCTCCAACGTTGGCGGAAATCAAGAAGGTGGTCGACAAAGCCAGAGCCAAATCGTCACCAGGGCCAAACGGAATACCTTACCAACTTTACAAGAAATGTCCCAAGGTGCTGGAGTGGCTCCACAGGCTGCTGCGATCGGCTTGGAGAAACCAGAAGATCAGCGGCCAGTGGATGACGGCAGATGGTGTGTACATCCCCAAAGAGCAAAACTCAAGTGACATCAGCCAGTTCAGGCCAATATCACTACTGAACGTCGAAGGGAAAATCTTCTTCTCTGTCATGGCAGCAAGGCTGACCAAGTACCTGATGGAAAACAAGTACTTGGATGTGTCAGTCCAGAAAGGTGGCATCCCAGGCGTGGCTGGCTGTGTAGAACACGCCACAATGATCTGGGACGCAATCCAAAAAGCAAAAACAGAAAAGAGAGACCTGGACGTAGTGTGGCTTGACCTGGCAAACGCATATGGATCTGTGCCCCATGAGATGATACAGTTGGCTCTTGAGATGTACCATGTGCCAAAGAACATCTGCGACATGCTCAAGAAGTACTTCAATGGCTTCTCAATGCGGTTCTCTACCAAGGAGTACACAACAGACTGGATCAACTTGGAAGTGGGTATTGCAATGGGCTGTGCAATTTCCCCAATACTGTTCGTGCTGGCAATGGAACTCATCTTGAAAGCAGCAACAAACAACGCGAGACAAACAGACCTTGGCGATGGATACAAGATGCCTCCTCTCAAGGCCTTCATGGATGACACTACAGTGATTTCATCCAGAGAAGACGAGACACGTCATGTGCTGGAGAGGCTGGACGACATAGTTGCCTCATCCAGAATGAAGTTCAAGCCAAAGAAATCACGGAGTCTCTCACTGAGGAAAGGAAAAGTGGCCGGATCTGTGGTCTTCAGTGTTGCCAACCAGGCCATTCCAACAGTCACAGAAGAACCAGTCAAGAGCCTTGGAAGATGGTATGATGATACGCTGAAAGACACACAAAGAGCAAAAGAAACCAAGCAGATGGCGGAGGAAGGCTTGGAGACCATTGACCAGTGTGGGCTCCCTGGCAAATACAAGGTCTGGTGTCTACAGTTCATGCTGATACCAAAGCTCCTATGGCCTCTGATGATATACGACATCTGCACCAGCATAGTGGAGGCAATGGAAGCCAAAATCAACAAGTTCACAAGGAAATGGCTTGGTGTCCCACCCTGTCTGACTGACATAGCGCTGTACTGTCGCCAAGCAAAGCTGAAACTACCACTGAAATCCATCCTGGAGGAATACAAAGCAGGGAAGATCAGACTTCAAAGCATGCTGGAGGACTCAGGGGACAAGGTGGTAGAAGCAATCAAGCCCCAGCTGAAGACAGGCAGAAAATGGAAAGTTCAAGAGGCGATGGATTCTGCAAAAGAAAGTCTCAAGATCAGAGAAATAACAGGACACACACAGACCAACAGACAAGGACTGGGGGTGACCAAAACTGAATGGTGGTCAAAGGCCAAAGGAAAAGCCAAAAGAGACATGATGATTCAGGAGATGAGAAAAGAAGAAGACCAAAAAAGACTCCAAAAAGCAGTCCAGCAGAGCCAGCAAGGGCAATGGACAACGTGGGAGAATGCACTCCAAAGAAGTCTCACTTGGAATGACATTTGGCACATGGCCCCTCTCAGGATCAGCTTCATTCTCAGATCTGCATATGACCTTCTGCCCTCAAATGCAAACCTGGCGAAGTGGGGGAAAACAGACGATCCTGCATGCCCCCTCTGCCATGAAAAACAAACAGTGGAGCATGTCCTAAGCTCATGTAAAGTAGCCCTGGCTCAAGGAAGGTACACATGGAGGCACAACCAAGTGCTCAAAGAGATTGTACAAGTAGTCTGGGCTAGTACCAACACCACAAAAGGGAAAATCAGGACTCCAAAAGCACCCGCAACATTCTTCACGGCAGGAGGCAGCAAATCATGGCCAAGAACAACAGTGCCACTCGAAACATGCAGGCAGAGTCTGCTGGACGGGGCAGATGACTGGGAGTGCACTGCAGACCTCCCAGAATGGAAGAGTCACCCAGAGATCATCAGCAAGAGTGGCATGAGACCAGACATAGTAGTCCACTCTAAGTCAACCAAGCAGCTGATCATGATCGAGCTCACGGTGCCATATGAGAACAGAATGGAGGCAGCTCAAATCTACAAGACTGAAAAGTATGCTGATCTGGCAAACAGCCTGAGGAGAGAAGGCTATCAGGTCAAAGTCCTCACTGCAGAAATTGGAGCTAGGGGGTTTGTAGGAACGTCTGCATACAGCCTCATGAAACAGCTCTCAGTTGCAGGGAGGGAAAAAACCAGAGCCCTGAAAGCAATGGCAGAAGCAGCAGAGAGGTGTTCAAGCTGGATCTGGTCAAGGAGGAACAAAAGTGAACTTCATAAGGCTTAACTTCCCTACAAATATCAGGTGTCCCTGTGGCTCAGTGGTTAAAGCGCGAGTCATTAAGTGGAAAATGAGCATGTCCAGAGGGTCATGGGTTCGAATCCCAGCCATGGCTCGTCCCAAGATGGAAAAAAAAGGGGCAGCAGAGGGACATCCGGAGTCATGAACCGGGTGTGGCCCAACCCCCCTAGAGTGTCAGGAGATAAGGGCCGAAACACTTGCTTGAAGGGGGCTTCTCTTCTGAGGACTCTCTGCTGCCACGCTCTCCACGAGTTTGTTTCTACTAATTGAATATTTCTTGCAGTCATTGCAACACCAAGCTGCTCTGTAAGTTGCTGGAATGGTGCTCGGTACTTATCCTTGGAATTTATTAGTTTATTGTATATATATAAATATATATATATGAAATATATATATATATATATATATATTGAATATATATATATATATATATA
>CM065728.1:44176689-44179189 GCA_033310375.1 Conus canariensis | reverse complement strand
AACGCGGTGCCTCTCACGGTGGAAGAAATGCAACAGAGCACGAAACAGTATAATATCACACAACACAGTACAAAGCAGTGTCCTACAGGACGGCGGGTTGTAGTCTGGTCAAGCGCAGTACGGGAGAATATGCTACAGTGTTCTTCTGTAAACCTCAGTTGATGTCAGTGTAGTTTAGATCACACGCCATTTTTCTGTTGGGAGTGCATGCGTGCGTGCGTGCATGCGGGGGGGGGGGGGGGGGGGGGGGGGGAGCGAAGGGAGGGCGGGGAGGGTGGAAAGGGAAAATGGTGGGGGAAGGAAAGGGGGAGAAAAGAGGGGAGGGGTTGGAACAGAAACAGTAAAGGAGATAGAGGTTGGGAGAGGGGGGGGAAGGTAACGATAGGATGGCTGTGTTCTGAACGTGTATTTTTTAGATTGGGAAGCGCTTGCTTGTCAATACTTGTTCAAACTCCCCATGGCACAAAAATCTGCGGATTCAAGGCTAAAAAGAATTTTTTTTTAAAAGAACGAAAATACCCCCTTTTTGCAATCCCACATAGCCATCACTTCTTTCCATGTACAGTTTTAAGCAGCATCGCCTAATGTTGGTCTTTTTCGTTCTCTTTCTCTCGTCGGCTTATTACATTATATTGAAGCATATAAAGAGCATTCCCCACAGAAGTAAAAGGGGCGTGATTTGATCCACCTCCCATCCCAAACCCTCAGGAATGATGTATCTTCAAATGTTTCGTAGAGTGTGCTAAACATGTCACATTGTGTTTCCAAAAACCAAGTTTAAATGCGCCTTGATGTGGCAATGCTTCCTTGAAACCTACGGTGGATGCGAAAACGCAGTAACTGATCCAACAACTTCTTGAAAATCAATAACAAAACATCTGTGTTCGTTGAAATCAGTGGAACCAAGTGCCAGTCTGTATCAGCTATGACACATGTCAGTGGGTTTTAATTTGCCTGAGTAACGACATCCCAGGTTTGTTTTTGGCGCTGTGGTTAGTATTACCTGAGAGTGTCCCAGGTTTGTTCTTGACGTTGTGGTTAGTATTACCTGAGAACATCCCAGGTAGTTCTTGGGCTGTGGTTAGTATTACCTGAGAGCATCCCGGTTAGTTCTTGGTGCTGTGGTTAGTATTACCTGAGAGCATCCCAGGTTGTTTTGGCGCTGTAGTTAGTATTACCTGAGAAGCATCCCAGGTTAGTTCTTGGGCTGTGGTTAGTATTACCTGGAGAGTATCCAGGTTAGTTCTTGGTGCTGTGGTTAGTATTACCTGAGAGCATCCCAGGTTAGTTCTTGGTGCTGTGGTTAGTATTACCTGAGAACATCCCTGGTTAGTTTCTTGGTGCTGTGGTTAGTATTACCTGAGAGCATCCCAGGTTAGTTCTTGGTGCTGTGGTTAGTATTACCTGAGAGCATCCCAGGTTAGTTCTTGGTGCTGAGGTTAGTATTACCTGAGAGCATCCCAGGTTAGTTCTTGGTGCTGTGGTTAGTATTACCTGAGAGTATCCCAGGTTAGTTCTTCGTGCTGTGGTTAGTATTACCTGAGAACATCCCAGGGTTGTTCTTGGTGCTGTGGTTAGTATTACCTGAGAGTATCCCAGGTTAGTTCTTGGTGCTGAGGTTAGTATTACCTGAGAGCATCCCAGGTTAGTTCTTGGCGCTGTGGTTAGTATTACCTGAGAGCATCCTAGGTCAGTTCTCGGCGCTGTGGTTAGTATTACCTGAGAGCATCCCAGGATTGTTCTTGGCGCTGTGGTTAGTATTACCTGAGAGCATCCCAGGTTAGTTCTTGGTGCTGTGGTTAGTATTACCTGAGAGTATCCCAGGTTTGTTCTTGGCGCTGTGGTTAGTATTACCTGAGAGCATCCCAGGTTAGTTCTTGGCGCTGTGGTTAGTATTACCTGAGAGCATCCAGGGTTGTTCTTGGTGCTGTGGTTAGCGTCGCGGATTCCTTAGTGAGAGGTCGTTGGTACAGTTCTCGTCAGAGCCGTTAATTTATTCGCGCGGTTTCTCGGCCCCGACCGGCTAATGGCCAGAGTTCAGTCTGCTTTTGGCTTCAATGGGAATACTGGGAACAAACAGCTAAGTTTCATCAACGTACATGTATTCATATCTGACAGTGTTATTGAAATTACCTGACCAATGTTGCAGGTGTCTGTATCTGTCGGGCCTGGTTGACGCCGGGTTATATTATGGAAGTAAGCGTATAGTACTGCCCCGTTATGAAGTCTCAGACCGGAATAGAATTCCACAGCATCATGTTCACTATCCTCATCCTAAATGATCAGCCTAAAATAGCTTCAAATTAAGGGACACTTCATACCTGTTCTCATGGCGTGACCTCACGTTTGATTTTCTCTGTATGTCTGTACCCTGTTTGAGTTCACGTCGGGGTGGCCGGTATCGGCAAGCTCATGGTGATTATCGCTGGACGGACGTGGTAGCACTTTCGGAGAGGGACGCTCTTTTACGGTGGCCCGCGACTCTGCAATTTTTGTCGTC
>CM065728.1:44164189-44166689 GCA_033310375.1 Conus canariensis | reverse complement strand
CGTAGCTGTTTTCCACGTTAACAGTTTTTCCTCCGCGGCGATGATATTTTTTCCTCGGGAAAACAAGGATAAGTTATTTCATCCCAAGAAAAATAGGGAAAACAATTATTGTGTCATGGAAATCACCAATCGTCTTCGAGATAACAGAGAAAACAGTTGAAATCATGAGGAAAACACTAAAGATCCGTGTGAAAATAGTTCTGATCCTCAGAATAATACCCCCCCCCCCCCCCCCCCCCCCCCCCCCCCCCCCCCCCCCCCCCCCCCCCCCCTCTTTTCGCTATTTTCATCAAGGATGATAGCCATTGTCGCGAGGAAAACAGCTGTCGTCGCCTTTAGACGTTAGTATGTTTCTATTCAGCAGTTCTTCAGCTGTTAGGCATGATCGCTCGGTGACGTCGAACTTCGAACATCCTGGACAACTCTAGCCATTCCGCGTCCAGCCAGAAAATTTTCTGGGCCAAAACATGCATTCTAAGGTATAGGCAGCAGAAGGGAGAGTATTTACCGGCAGTTCTGGGGATAATTTCTAACTGTTGTTGCCAGGGAAATTTGCTTGTTATGCACGCTTTGGTCCAGAAAATTTCCAGGCTTAGTCAGTGAAGGGGTTAAAGCAAGATTTTGTCTGTAGTATTGTGTTCTCTTTCTTGTCAGTGTTGTTCTCTCTCTCTCTCTCTCTCTCTCTCTCTCTCTCTCTCTCTCTCTCTCTCTCTCTCTCTCTCTCTCTCTCTCTCTCAAGATTTATATAATGTTGATCTGTGTACTAGTATACTGTCTGCTCATGTGTGTTCTTTACTTCTTTCAGGACTCATGTTAATAATCCTCAGAATAAATGAGAAGACAGAGAGAGAGAGAGAGAGAGAGAGAGAAAGAGAGAGAGACGGAGACAGAGAGAGACAGGGAGAGAGAAGTGGGGTAGGGTAAGGGAGACGGTAGAGAGAGGGAAGGAGGGAGGAGGGGGGAACGGAAGCGGAAGAGAGCGCGGAAGTGGGGTTTATCACAAAATAACCGGTCGGACTTTATTGACTTAGTCTGTCGGCAAAAATAGTATTAAAAAAAAATAATAATAAAATAACGGCAAATTGCAACGATTTTCGGACCTTTTTTGAAATATCATTTTAGCGCCGAAGAAAGAAACAGGGTTGAAAGTCAGGTTTTCAAAAAGAATATGGGTTGCTTCACTTGTTGCTTGGCGGTTTGGAGTCTCATAAACGTCCGATGTCATAGTACCCACTCCGATTTCCAAACATCTTCCCCACCGATTCCTCTCCAACACTCAGTTCAAAGAGTAGGTGTGATTCTCTTCAGTCCCAGGACACGGATGAGTATGTGTGTGTGTGTGTGTGTGTGTGTGTGTGTGTGTGTGTGTGTGTGTGTGTGTGTGTGTGTGTTTTCAGAATATCTTTTAGTAACTCATTGTGCAAAAAAACGGTCACACACACACACGCGCAGGAGTATCATCCTGCGTACGCGGGAAGAAAAAAAAAGAGAAGAAAATAACTGTGCAGTGTCTAAATGACATAACAGAATGCATGATCGTAGCATTTCTTGCATATACAAAATGCATTTCTTGTGTAACGCATCCTGTGCTCTCTTTAACGAACAGTAGACCTGTGTTCTGTGTTCTGTGTCATAGTTAATTTGTGCTGTATAAGTCGTTGTGTTACGTACAAGAAATACATTGTGTGGAGTACAATTGTTTGTGACGTATACATACGTTATGTAAATACATTGTGTTGTGTACAATAGAAACTTTGTTACAGTTTACTAATACCTTGTTATGTACAATATACGTGTGTTGTGGTACATTTGTGAAAAAAACATTATGTTACTACAATATACAATTTGTAACAAACTGCAAATGCATGGACAACAGCCCCCATACGCTGGGTTCTGCGCCGCTATCCAAGTACAAGGAAGCTGTCCACTACGGGCCCAAAGTCGAAGTATCATCGAGGGAGGGTATGGGGGAGGTATGCCATTGTTCGTCAGTGATGGCTTCGCTCATCATTCAAGCGTGGTTAGAAGTCAAACAATGTGGGCAACAACTCCACACCTGCGCTTTGAGTGTGTTGGGAGAGGTGGGAAAGTTCCCGCAACTTATCACTGTGTCAGAGCATGACTCTTGACCTCACTGGCCGTGCCTGCCATCAATAACACGCCTGGAGTCCGCAAGTGGCAGGCGTGGCTTTTATTCTCATAAGACGGAATGTGGTTACCTTAAGAATAGGATTGAAAACGATCGCAAGTGTTTGCAGAAGGTGAAGCGCAACTCCACCACCTTTAACCTGTGAACTGTAACCCAAGGAACAAAGAGGAAAAAAGAAGAAAAAGAACAAGAACGAGGAGGACAAGAACGAGATACTGCTTTAATACCGTTTAATAAATCATTTGAAACAGCGACCCAAAACAAAACAAAACAAAATGTCAGTTGTACATAAAGATTCAAGAGTTGTGTGTGTGTGTGTGTGTGTGTGTGTGTGTGTGTGTGTGTGTGTGT
>CM065728.1:44099189-44159189 GCA_033310375.1 Conus canariensis | reverse complement strand
AAATTCAGCACCAAGATCAGATAAGACATACATATATAAAAGGGAGAGTTACATGGTAATACAATCATGTAAAGTAACGGACCCGAATAAGAAGGCAGCTGGCAGGAAAATGACAGACAGAGCAAGAAAAGAGGTAAGGAAAAACAACAACAGTGTGATAGGAAAAAGGAAGCCTGCAAGAGCATGCTTTTCAGGTAGTTGTTTTATGTGTAAATTTCTAAAATCATGAAACAGTTAAGAAATAAACTGATTGTTGACAAATTCATAGCCAATAAATATATAACCAGATAGTAAAGAAGAACAAAACGATGACTAAGATGAAAAATCAAATAATCCATGGCAAATATTTGGGGTGGAGGAGGACCGCTTTAATTCCTTATCTGTGTCCTAAAATGTATTATGGGTCACAAAAAGAGGATTGGTTTCTAGGTGGAATCTTATCATTACCATTAGTTTATCAATAAAAACAACTTAAAATCTGGTCAATACAAAAGTGAAAAAAGGAGAGAGAGAGAGAGTATGTTTATGTACGTGTGTATGCGTGCGTGCGTGCGTGCGCGCGCGCGCGCGCCTGTGTGAATGTGTGCGGGTATGCGTGCATGCGTGTGTATGTGTGTGTGTGTGTGTGTGTGTGTGTGTGTGTGTGTGTGTGTGTGTGTGAGAGGGGAGAGAGAGAGAGAGAGAGAGAGAGAGAGAGAGAGAGAGAGAGAGAGAGAGAGGAGATAACGCAAACTTAAACGTTGCAGACTTTGGACAGAAGCATTGGATCCAAGTGATTGATTGTGATACATCCCTCCCGTCACTAGTGGCTTGACTTTGGAAAGGAAAATGTGCAGGTACTGTACGCAGAAAGAGGAAGAAAGTGACAGAGAGAGATGGAGTGTGTGTGTGTGTGTGTGAGGGGGGGGGGGGGGGGGGGGGGGGGGGGGGGGGGCCTGAAAGAGACAGTTTTAAGTCTAGAAATCTGTAATGATAAAACTGTGCACATTCTGGAGAGAAAAAAAAAATCAACGTGAACAAGAAAAAAAAAAAGGTATTCACTTCTTCACAGACTGGTGAAAAAAAAAAAATTCACTCCGCGCGGACCATCACGGAACAAAGAGTCGACAGGACTCAACAGTGGATCATCAGACGCCCCATGCATAAGACAGGGATAAAATTTCTGTATCCAGTTTACTCTCCTTCAGTGTATGGATGAACAGGAAAGGGCGAAAATGTGATTAATCTCTTTACACGTTCAGCTCTTCTTGAACAGTTAGGTGGTAAGAATGAGAGCGAACAGAAAGTATGCAATCAGGGTAGCCTGAAGCTCCTGCTCTTTTTCAGAGTCTTACTGGTAGGAATGGGTAAGAACGGAACAACCTGTATTTAAAGGTTTTGAATTATCCAATTTTTTTTTTTTTTTTAGCGTTTAGTTGAAAGGGTGGTATAAGATAGAGGTAAGCTGTCTTTAATTATTTTAAAGAGCCCGCTATTCAGAAAAGATTTGGCAAGTGTAATTGGTTAGACTTCAATGAAACACTACGTAATGCCGTTAAGAGCTCTGGAAACATTTAGATCTTGTCGTATCTGGAAGAGTATGAATGCTTGGTTTTTCCATGCTTCCCGCCAGATGTCTTTCTTTTGCATTAAGTTTGAAGTTTGGGTTTGAGATCTGTGAATGGAAAAGGACTTTACTCTTTGATTTGTGTATTCTCTGCAAGTCGGCCAAAACCATCAAGGCTCCGAATGTCAGTATCATGGATGCTTGTTTTGATTTTCAGAATATTTATCAAATTCATAAACGTCAAAATGGACCTCATCATCCAGTACATGTTGTGTGTTCCTGTGAAAACTCCCTGATTTCAACCCAGTTCAGTTTGAAATCTATGACAACCCCAACCAGATATAATTCATAGGCTTATGTCATTTCTCTGCCATCATGGGCGCCAGCCGGGCGTCTCCATTCACACAATGGTAGGCCATGCATGCAGTGTGTTTACGGGTCAAACACTCCTACGAGTTCCCTGCAGTCCGGTGTCGTATATCTTGGAACCGTGATATCTGGGAACGCGTTCCCAGATTTTCCGTGATATCTGGGAACGCGTTCCCAGATTTCCTGAACTTCCAATCGTGAGATCTGGGAACTTTGTGAAAATCATGCCAAGAAATTAATGAAAAAAAAAAATGATAAGAAGGCCAAAGATCTCAATTGCACCTAAATAAATTGTTTCCTACCTTATCTCGAAAATCCATTCTTTTTTCGTCTTCTTTCTGCCCATCTGAGCTCTGAAAGACCACGTTCCCAGATATCACGGGCCTTCCCAGATATCACAGTACATTTTGGGAACGCGTTCCCCCAAAAATCTGTGATATCTGGGAAGCCTTCCCAGATATCACGTACCCAGATTTCTCGCGACACCGGCATGGGTTCTTGCAAAAACCGCCCGTTGGCAGCGAGGAAGTAGCCTGCTACATAGGGCTTTGCCTTGGACTGGTTATGATTTAAACTGGTAGGAACAGAAGAGTTGAAAACTCAAGTGTATGCAAAGTTGAACAGACCATACAGTTGAACGTAGGGTGTGTATAACGTTGAACAGACCATACAGACGAACCCTGGAGTGTATAGGTTGAACAGACAACTCTCTGGATGACATCACGAAAGGCTAACTTTCGTGCGACTGTGGTTTTCTAATTGTAAGAGAGATCTACAAATCGCATTTACAGAAAAGATATTCTGCTACGTAGACTATGCTTTGTTATTGTCATTGATGTTATAATTCTTTGTTCCGTGCTTCTTGAATGAAACCAGTATCTAGGTTAATATTAATAACATTGCACAGACTTCGTTATTTTGTTTCCACAGACCTCTCTACATGGAACTTTATACGTTCTCTTCTGAGTGAACTCGTGGCCATAGAAGAATGCCATCCATTAAAAAGATATATATATATATATATATATATGAATATGGATTTTTTTAATCTGTATTTTTCTAGAATTTTTCAAGGTCAAATAATTCCTGGACACCTGGGTTCACTTATTAGGGTCGCTCAGTGCATGCTGCACACAGAATTTTGCCATACACTGGTAAAGCAAACAACGTCACCTCAGTTCACAATACCACCTTTTCAAATTCGTTTGAGCAAAATGATGGAAGTACTGAAACCTGTTGACCGCTAATTCACAAGGATTTTGCTTTTCGTTCGCTCGTGAATTCAGGTCAAAGATGTTTGATTTGCTCTTTGCAGGCGTGAAGGATGTTTCACTTTGGCGTCATCAAACATTTGATGAATTCAAGGATTTTGTAAGCTCAAACGAAAAAAAAAATATTGAAGTGCGTGCACGTATAGTGTGTACAAGCATGTACCGCAGATCCTGAAATGCAAGACGAAAGCAAATGCAGTGAATATGCATGAGTGTGGAGAATCAGAAGTGAGTTGGACTTAACGTCAATGTTCAACCCAGATTACAAAGTAAGCAGTGAATGAACTTACATGAGTCTGCATGACTGCTAATGCTTGGTAGATAGATAATAAAGTGTACGGAGGAGATGAACTCTCTTTAGCATACCTGGGAAAGAAAAGTATCCTCTCTTTCTCACGTTCCTCTCCCCTCGCAAGAGAGGCGCGCTCACACACACACACACACACACACACACACACACACACACACACACACACACACACACACACACAGAGCGGAGAGAGAGGTAGGGAGACAGACAGTCAGAGACAGAGAAAGAGACGGAGATAGAGAGAGACACAGAGAGAGAGATGCAGACAGACAGACAGACAGACAGACAGACAGAGATGGAACTATTTGAATGATAGATACGATAGATAAAGACACAGTGGACCTCTGCGGGCGCTTTAAAAAAAACGTTACTGGTAATTTCATGGCCAAACAGTCAAGCCAGACCAAGCTTTCACAGTTCAGAAACGATCGACATATCAGGCTGGTTCACCAATCTTTTCTTTCTTTTTTTTTTAACTGGTCTGTAGTTTTTACCGATGCCAAAAATATATTCCGAATGAGGCTGTTGTCCGGAGATAACCCGTATGGGGGAGGGGGGGGGGGGGGGTGAGGGGGGGGGGGGGGAGGGCGGTCGAGAAGATTGTAAACTCACAAACAAAAATTAATGACAAACAGGGTTTCAAGTTCCCAGGTGAGTTACCTTGGTATAATTTTTGTTGTTGTTGTTGATCACTATCCCCATTGATGCTGTTGACTGCTAAGCTGACTGCCGAGGGTCTTGCCGTGGCTAAATGATGTTGTTATGTTGTTGTAGTGCATTTGATAATTAGGAAGAAAAATATTATACATACATATACATTTTGCAAAACGGAAAGATAAGACAGATGAATGAAGACTACTTCACAAGAACGTCTTTTCGTTTTTCTATACATTTGTCTGTTCACATGCACGTCTGTCTGCTTATCGATCTAGATGCATCTCGCAGTCTTCTGTCTGTCTGTCTGTCTGTCTGTCAGTCTCTCTGTCTCTGTCTCTGTCTGTCTGTCTGTCTGTCTGTCTGTCTGTCTGTCTGTCTGTCTGTCTGTCTCTCTCTCTCTCTCTCTCTCTCTCTCTCTCTCTCTCTCTCTCTCTCTCTCTCTCTCCAGATTCCCTAGTCTGGCTGCCAGCAAGAAGGCTTTTGAAAAGTGCCTGAAGATTTTTGTTAAGTTATTTCGACAAAATGCACCAGGATGCCAGTGACAGGACTGTCATCTCGCTTGGAAGGTGTTTCGAACAGTCTCATGCAGGACCTGTGTCTGTCGCCATTCCGTATAGAAGGTAGGGAACAGCAAAATGTTGTAGAGCTCCGCCCGACACCATCCCGTCAGTCCGCTGTCAACCAAGCTCACAAGACGTCAGCCCTGTTTCTGCGCACTCCTTCAGTGGCCCATCGCAAGAAATGTCCGTCGCAGATTACTAGAAACAAAAGAAAAGCCGAGGCACACAGGACAACATTAGTTCAGGGGCAGAGGGAACATTCTTTTTCGTCTCCCCCAGCCCTGTTTCTGCCCACTTCTCTAAGTTTAGTTTAGAGTGAAATCAATACTACTGCACAGGACACTTTCCAGGGTGACAGCCCAGGGTGACAGTGCCATGGAGCAGAGAGTGCACGTGCGACACGGCCTGACGACCAGCTGCTGAACACTGTGACTGACAGTGATCCATCGTCGGTGACAGTGAGGCATAGTGACCTGACTCTGCGAGACTGGACGGACTGTCACACTGCCGCTGACTTTAAGAGAAAGAGAACAAAAGTTCTCTTGAATCGTGTCATGGCGGAAATTTTACACAGTCTGTGACAGCCGTGGAGCCGTACGTCAGCTGATGTGACTGAAGAGAAGACTATTGTGCAAGGTGGTGACAATGTCGGAAACTGGACTTCAATCAGTGACACAGGACAAATTAGTGGTTTAACGACTAACATTTTCAATGAAGTGGGTATGTTTAAATCAACAATCAGAAGAAATGAAAAGACTACATCAAAGTTTCAAGCCAAATGAAGACAGTCCCCGCTCAACCAAACTGGTGAAGATGGAAATCTTCTGGACGCAGGCTGTGGCAGTGTTTTCTGGCAGTGAGTGTTCACGTCTGCTTCCTTGGACATTCCCGTAATGTGTATTCCATACTGCGACGACGATTGCTTGTGTAATTACCTCTCATAATTATGTTACTTTTCTTATTGTTGTAACTGTTAATTTTCGATTATGCTCCCCACCCCTCCCAAACTCTGTGAATGGGCGGAGTGCCTAACAACGTATGTATTCGTGTTCATATTCTTCTGTCTAACTAAATCTATGACTGGAGTTTAGACACATTCATCTTAAATGTCACACCCAAAAATGTGACGTTGCAGGCGGGGATAGCCATCTCAGGACAGGAGCGGGGTAGGGGACTTATTTGGCACCACACTGTACCACCAGAATGACAACACAGTTTTTATGTTGAGCTCTAGAGGGATTCGAACCCAGAACATCTAACTGCGTACGCGAAACTCTACCACTGAGCCAGCATGGTATCAAAATTTATTCGACTGGTTGGCATTTTCTTTTTCTATCTTATCTTCTGTTCGTCTGCGTGCCTGTCGGTATGTCCGTCCACCCACAATCACCATAATCATAAAAGAAATCGTCTATGTTCCAATCCAACGCAATTTGCATTACAATCCCGTCAATCACATCAATCTTGAACTACGCAAGCCGGTATCTGTGATTTTAATACTTGGCAGCTCGTCGAAAACTACTGGAGATGTCTCACTCACATGCAGGTGAGCAAACGGTGATCGAAATGCTGATTATGCTGGGTAAATCTCAACTGTAGAGACTAAAGGCGGGCCCACACTAATCATTTGAGCCGTACGGTTGAGGAGATTGACATAATTATGACATGCTATCAAAGCCGTACGCGTAAAACAAACCATACGCCACATACCTTTTATTTGAAGAGGCGGAGCGGACAGACTGAGAATATGCTGCTTATAATTTCCTCAGCGAGTCATTGAGGAAGTTCGAGGAAGTGTGGTCAAAATCAGAGATATTTATTGTTATTCACTTAGCATTCACAGTTATACAAGACGTCGTCGACATATGAAACTACACTTTTTGTTAATTTCTTTTTTTTTCACGAAAAACGCGAAAAAGATTTGAAGTAAATAAATCGACGAATTTACTGGTGCTTGAATCAGTGTAAACCTACACGACTGACACGCGTGTAACTGTCTTTCTTTATATACATATACACATAATACATATCTTCACATTCGTGTACAGTAATTCATAAGCATGGGCTAAAAAAAAAAAAAAGTAAAATAAACATTTGTATACAAGAAAAAAGAAAATATCAAATACTATGGTTCTTCGTGCCATGCTTTCATGGTGATCTGAGTTTCGATTTCATCACGATGTTTATGCTTGTGGTGACTGTGTGTTGGTATTGGCAAGTTCAGAGGGACTAATATTCGATGGATGTGATGGAGCCATCGGGAATTAAACGCCCATTCACGCTGGGTCCGCAGTTGTCCATCAGTGGGTGGTGGGTGGTATACTACTGCGTGTGCTGGATTGGGGTAGGCACTGGTTGGCGCCACCGATTGGTCCGGCGGTGGTGCGGTGTCTGTTCTGGTGGGTTGTCTGCTGGCTAATGAATATCAAATAGTATCATTGCAGGCCCATAACTCCAAACGAATGAACGAGTTATGAGGCTGGAATTATTTCATCATGGGAACAGGAATTACCCTACCATTTGTTATTTATTGTTTACCGCTACCAGCTTCACTTAAAATTTCCTTTCATGCTGGCTGTTAATTTTGATCTTGATTGCTCCTCGCCGAGGCTGGGATGGGCGTCGCAAGAATGGTGCCGCTGGGCGAGGGGAGGTATGTTTGTGTGCGTGAGGGGACGGGGGTGTGGATCGGGGGAGGGGGGAGAGGGGATCACTAGTGATTAGAACCCCCTACCCCCCAAAAAAAAAAAAAAAAAAAAAAAAAGAAAAAGAAAAAAAGAACACACACCAATCGACCTGCACAGTCCCTCATAAACATAGTTATGTATGAATACATTAATAAATATACTATTTTGGGAGGGTGAAGGGGGTGGGACAGAGGGGTATCTAAATCCAGTGACCCTCCCGCATCCTCTCCTCCTCGTCCTCCTCCCCCCCCCCCTCCCCCCCTCATATATTCAAAGACATTTTTATGGCAGTACAGAGATTCCGCAGGTTAGTTAGTGAGGTAGTGACATGGAAGATATGGAGGGTGGGGAAAGACGGGGATGGAGGGGATGGGGTCGCCTGCCCACGCGCGCTTGCTTACTTTCGTGCGTACGTGCATGCATGCATGACTTCAGGTGTCACTGTTCCAGTCTGTCCAAATTGAATGAAGAGAAGAAAACACCGATAGACCCGTGACAACGAATGACCTCACTTGCACCTGGATGCGCGAACTCTGACGTGATTGTTACAAGAACTGTCATGGCTGCGAAAGTGTTCTTGTTAATTTGTTTTATAACGACTCTGGTACGTGTTTGTCGTATGTGGTGAACCGATTAAAACGAATCGACACTGGCACATCACAGTCGCCATCACGGCCGGGTTTTCACGGTGCAGCTGCGTGCAGAACGAAAGACTGGTGTGAGGTGGAAAATGGCGTCAAGGTGGTGGTTACACGGACAGGGTATCGACCCTATGGACTGCATATGCTTATTATTTATTTATTTTTTTTTTTTTAGCAAGTCGGCTCAGTCGTTATCGAGAAGATCCGTTTCATCTTTCACTATGTGAGTCTCCGAGCCGATCACAAAGCACCATCTGTCTGTCTTCCAGTCTGCCTATCAACACAGGGCTCGAAACACACTGAAATTTAAAAAAAAGCAAAAAAAACAAACAAACAAACAAACAAAAAAACAGTGGTCCGAATTCTATCTCGTCAATTTAGAAGCAAGAAGTCCTACAAGGCTAAAAACATAAACCTAAAAAAAGATAGTATTTTATCCTTGCCACGGTTGATATATTCATCTGCATCTGTTAGTTTGTTTGTCTGCCTGTCAACAAGAGTACACAGACACTGTTCGGCCGATTTGAACAAAACATAGTAGAAAGATAGAATGTGACACAAGGACGCATCCATTAACTTTTGGCGTGAATCCGTATCAAAGGGCAGATCCAGGATCCGTTCGATTTTGGCTGAGATCTGTCTTTCGAGTCAGTAATGTGATTTTTGTTCCATGACAGTATAGGTCGCAGGGGTGCCATGCCATGATGGGCGATCGAGAATCGATCTCCACGGTCTGGCCTCTGACCTCAGCCATGGGTAACAGGGTAGACAGAGGGGTGTTGAAACCAGGCCAGTCCTTGTGCTGTCCGCGTCCAGGGCTTCGATCATTGCTCTGCTTCTAAGATGTCTGGAAAGATGCAGTGATGAACACCTTTAACTTGCACCATTGATTAGTTGTTTTTTTTTTTATGACTTTTATAGTGGCGGAGGCCGCGCGAGCCATTCTTCTGAATTTATCCGAATTATCATTTCGCAGGAACTGACCATAGGAAAACTGAGTTGGGGAATCAGTCAGAAGCATAGAATCAGAACAAAAAGGTAACAATAGTTGTGGCGGTAGCAGTAGTAGTAGTTGTAACAGCAGCGGCAGTGGCTGCAGCAGCAGTAGCTGTAATAGTAGTAGTAGCAGCAGCAGTAGCAGCAGTAGTAGTAGTGGTGGTAGTAGTAGCAGTAGAAAATCTCTAATACCAAAGAAAACCGTCGAATACTCATGTCAGTGAGGGAAACAGGTATAGGAGGACATAAATAGGTGATTTCCCTTGCCCTCTCCTTGTATCACGCCCCCCTCAATTTTTATCCCCC
Organism: Conus canariensis; assembly: GCA_033310375.1. Taxonomy (NCBI): domain Eukaryota; kingdom Metazoa; phylum Mollusca; class Gastropoda; order Neogastropoda; family Conidae; genus Conus; species Conus canariensis. The sequence continues at coordinate 44,149,846 of CM065728.1, read as the reverse complement.
ATCTCCTCCCGATCTCGACCTATTCCACCTCTCCCCCGTACACCTCCCTACTCTACACCTCTTCCTTCTACTCCTCTGTTACCTGCCCCCATCCCCACCCCTACGGCCCCCTCCCTCTCTCCACTCCCCTATCTCAACGGGAAAGTGCTAGGGAGGACCGACGATCTCTTATGGACAAACCGGACAATTCACAAGTGATGGCATTTTTACTCCTGCCTGATCAATCTACGACTCCACCATTTGATGAGGCTTCTTCCTATTTTTTCTTCCTTATTTTCTATCAGTGTCAAATGTGTGTGTGTGTGTGTGTGTGTGTGTGTGTGTGTGTGTGTGTGTGGTGTGTGTGTGTGTGCGTGTGTGTGTGTGTGTGAAGCAGAGAGAGAGAGAGAGAGAGAGAGAGAGAGAGAGAGAGAGAGAGAGAGAGAATTATTTCCGTTTTTGTTTTCTGTTTGTTTTCTTATTTATTTTTTTCCCTCCATCGCCCCCAAGACCTACTAACTGAATTAAGTGTTTTGTTTTGTTGGAGATAGGGTCCAAATGCCCGCAAGGTCAAGAACCGAGATAGTAACCAATGGTGGTATCCGGTCCTTCCACATAGGTTACACGCTTAGTTAGAAAAAAAAAAGTGACAAGAAACGTGCTAGTTTACCAAGTTCGCAAGCAATACTTACGTGTGCACCCTTCTCCTTCTCACTAATGTTACGTGGATCATATGATTTGTGCATGGTGAATCTGTCTCACGCTAGTTTCCAGTGGAATTTTACAGCATACATCTCAGAGAATGGGTAGACTGAGGTTCAGAAAAATGGAGGTGGGGGATGGAAGTGGGAGTGTCAGAACTCAGTAATGAAAAAAGAAGTGGGTGGAGAAAGGGTTGAGGGTGAGGGTCATTAAGGAATTAATGAAGGTCTCAGACATATGGGGAATGGAAAGTGTTAGCGTAAGTTCTTGTGAGTTTCAATCGTCGATTGGAACATCTTGACCTTAGAATTAAACTGACATTGGCCACAGAGCCCTTTCTTTCTTTATTTCTTTCTTTCTTTTCAAGGTATCGGTGCATATGAGGACATCAGATGGACAATTAGGGATACTCTCTCTCTCTCTCTCTCTCTCTCTCTCTCTCTCTCTCTCTCTCTCTCTCTCAACTCACGTTGCTTCAGAACAAACTTTCCATTCTCTGAGTGAAAGATGGATCCAAAGTGGATGGATCCAAAGTAAAGCGGTTTTATAGTTTTCCATGCCTATTGAAATAAATCTTACGAGTTGTAGTCTATCTATGTATGTATGTATATTTTTGTTGTTGTTGTTGAGAAAATGACAGCACTGCTATGGTCCCTTGCGGTCAGCTGGACTATATAAGCAACTTGTTTTGATATTGTTCCTTTTTGCTGCTGAAAATTATTTTGAATTTCTCCCCGGTTCGTGACCGACGAGACGAACGTGGATGAGGAACGGGTGAGCGGGAGAGGAGGGAACTGCAGCGTGGATAGGATGTGTGTGGTGTTAAGAATATAGGAGTTAGGGGGAGGGTCAGGGGGAGAATACAATCGAACACGGATGGTAGGCGTATTGGTTATCCCGAACGTGTCCCGAGCAAGAGGTCAAAGAATCGTCCAAAACAAAATTCATCGCTGGTTCCGAATTTCAAGACGAACCGCAAAATTCGTTGAATTGTCGATGTTGTTGTTGCATAACTTCCACAGCACGGTTTTGGTGCCTCGCAGCTAAGATAGTACGCCCTACGGACAGCGAAACCGATTCTTCACGGAAACCGTCAGGCCTAGGCCAGCAGCAGCTTTTCCATCTCCGCGGCTGGACTGGATTAGTCTATTGATGTCTAATGGTTGGGATATGATAGGTTGAACTCGTAAAAATCGATCGTAGCGTTATTTCACGATTTTCAGGTAGAGTTTTCTCAGTTGAAAGTTTTACGAAGGAAAAGACTTTTCAACGGCCATAGTGTTAAAACACACACACACACACACACACACACGCACAAATTGATAACAGGACCAACCCTTAACTTGAGCACCCCCACTCGTGCATGGACTCGTCCACTGATGACAAAAATAAACGCCCAACGATTTGAGGGAGAAGCACAATTTTAGACGTCTGCTCCTCATGTGCGACCGCGCGAGTGTAGAGTCTGGTGTCGAACGCGAGACGTTGGAAAGCTTCACTTCGCTGCTTGTACTGGACACGCAAGTGCTGCTTATTTAACATTTTCGTTACTTTCAAGGTAAATATGTGTTTTTAATCATTGTGCGTATATGAAAATAAGTCTTTCAGTTAACTACATGAACGGTCAAGTGGAATATTCCTCGCCGCATGCAAAACCCACGTGTGCATGTCTGACGTCACGGCCGCTGCAGTATGTGAATTGCATTGAACTTGGCAGTTTTATTCAGTATTGCTTCATTTTATCAAAAATGTTGACAGAAAGTGTATGTGCTGTTGAAGGCAGCTTGTATGTTAAGCACCAACGGGTTTATTTGTAGCTCATGGGAAGCGTGAAATCGTGAAACAAGCAAGAGTTCGCTTCCCCAAATTAGGGACACCACGTGATTTAGAGGTGAATTTCCACACAGCCCAGTGGGTCAACGAACTGGGTCAGGTCAGGTCGTTGCCATTCGTCTTACCTCACTGTGCATCTTCGAGAAATGCGTTGGTTTTTTTCCCTGCTTTTTTTCTAACACTGCTTTTTTTTTTTTTTTTTTTTTTTTTTAAATCGCGTTTCTTCACTTACATCTCCCATTGTAAGGCGGGAGGTGTAAACTACCCCCCCCCCCTCTCTCTCTCTCTCTCTTTTCCGTATCGTATTGTAGTTCTAGTCCCTTTTTGCATGGTTCTTTTGTTGCCTTACCTGATTTTGCATTGTTGACCCGACTCGGGGCGAGGACTGGATGTAAAAAAGCGCATCAGTGCTCATCTAGGCCTATTATCCTCCTAAATAAAGAATTTTGTCTTGTCTGGTCTTGTCTTCTCTCTCTCTCTCTCTCTCTCCCCCTCCCTCCCTCCCCCCATCCGGCGGGCTTGAGTAACTCGTGCAGAATCGGAGAATATGTGCCGGTTAAATCCCGTATCAGCGGCGTAAACTTCCATTGCAAGAGCTTGGTAACAGAAATTAATCGGCTGACAGAAAGAGGCGCAAGCAGACTTTTTCACTTGGGAAGTTCACGCCACAGATCTAGAATTTAACCTGAAAATTTTGCTTTCAGCACATATGTTATTTAGTATTTGATTTGATGATATAGCCAAGCCGAGTACAGGGAAGGAGGTGGGATGGAGGTATCTCTTGTGTTGTAAATTTCACCACACGGTGAATATGGAGTTTGTGTCCGCTATTTATTGTTCATGCAAAATTCACATTTAGCCCCGTAAGTGATGAATGTCAAGTGAATGGAAAGGAAAGCTTTCCACCCAAAGATTGAATTAGATCTCTTTTGGGGGCTAAAAAGGACCATAGCCTAGGGCTTTTCAAGTCTTTCATTCCTGTAGTCCTTATAAAAAAAAAAATTAAAAAAAAGTGATAAAACTGGAATAATGAAACTGGATTTTATGATGAGATCTGTAGTGTTAACAGCTAGGATGTATTTTCAGCTGGAATTTTTGTTTTTCAATCACCATAAGCAATTATTACATAAGATTGTATATTGATAGTCTTGACTGATGAAACATAATGATGATAAGGATAAATTACTAAATGTTATTTCATGTGTAATCATAGTGCCATGATCTGTGTGATTCATTTTTCTTAAAATACAGCTGTTGATTTCTTATTTTCTTATCTAAGTTTTTTTTTTCCTTAACACATAAATGGTAGAACTGGAAACGTAGAAAATTTCGAACTGCTTACAAAAAGGAATTTTTTCTTCAAAGGTCTGATATCAGTATACAAAATGACATTTAATTGTATTGTAATTGGTGTATCTTTGTTTGGCACATGTAATCCTTGATGTGATCATTGTCATTGGGATTATTCCAAAAGTCACTCAAGAGCTGGAACTAAACTAAAATTAGGCACAAGAAAAGCAGTCTGTGTTATGTACAGGAAAGAATTTTGTGGGAGCCATCATTGGAGGGTTTCTTGTGTTAGATACATATCAATGTTATCATTGTTTTTTGTTTCTGTATTAACACTGATGTATTAACATTGATTAAAGACAGGCACGAATAAGTCTTTCTTTTTCCACTTTGTTTGAGGCTGTACAACTACAAGTTAAAGGGGAAGGATAGTGCGTGTGTTCACTAATGATAATAATAATGATGATATTGACAATGCTTAAAAGAAACTAGTACTTAAAGTAGAAATGGCATTGATACTTAATACAGTATTTCAAGTAGACATGGCCTGATTTTATTATGATTCGTTCATCTCTCTCTCAGCCTCTCGAATCTCTTGTAACTGAGAAAGGCATGGAAGACATGCCTGTAAACATTTTGATTCATTGACATATACATAACCGTGGACAGAGTGAGGGAGAAAGTATCAGAGAGAGAGAGAGAGAGGGGAGGGGGGGGGAGAAGAGAGAGAGAAGAGAATTATGTCAGAATGTGGTAGTAGGCCAGCTTTGAAAAGAGGATATTTCTGAGAAAAAGGTCAGCCTGCCCAGCCAGACATGAAAGTTAACCTACCCTGACACTGGCCAGGTGAACCTGTCATTAAAAAAAAATGGTTTTCAATGTGACAGAGCTGGTTCGGTTGTGACCAGATGGGGCTACGCATGATTCAGCTTCCTAGTTGGTGTCTCTATCCAACAGACTATGCATGGCTGATTTCAGGAGTTACCGAGCCATGGTGTGCCTCATTACCCTTACTTGACTTGTGACATGCATGGTTCTGTAAAATGGTTATTATGGTCAACTGACTGTCGTGAGTGCTCTTAGTTAGTATTAGAGCATCCCAGTTCAACTGCTGTAAGTTAGACTTATTGAGGTTTGTGTTTCCCCAAACCAATTAGAAGTGAAGCAGTCAAGTAGTTTGCTTTAGTTTTTGCTTTCTGGCTGAAGACTTTAGTGTTTCCAGCTATGGTTGTTACACCATTGGTGGACCCAGCAGCAGTGCAGAGTCGCCTCTGAAGGGTTGCCACAGGTGACCCAATCTGGATGGCTCTCTGTTGTCTCAGAATGAACCTTTCACCTCGGTGTGGTTGTGTAAGGGGAATTTGGAACAGCTGGTGTGTGAGCACAAAAGACAGGACAGAAATTAAAGAACACACACACAGGTACTAAAGAACAAAAACGAACAAAAAAATCAGTTGATGTGCCAAACTAGTTTAATGAAATATCTTATTCCCTTACAAGTTATATGATCTATGATTTTTGCTACTTTGCTTGTATGGAGTTGGTCATCTCATCTAGTCATTGCTTTGATCCAGAATTTCTTGTCCAAGATGATCTCTGTTGCCTTTGTTTTAAAGAGGACGCTGAAATTTAAATCACTTTAGCCACACCCTGGGCTATACAAAGAGGTTCTTCAGGTTATTTGTTAGGGTGTGTAAGGGAGAGTACCCTTCTTTGTAGGCAGTTACATGCATGCGGTCTGTGTTATTCTAAGATGATTGTCATGATTAGTATTATAATTGTGTGTTCAGTGGTGGTCAAGGGAACTCGAGGAATGTTAAATGTAACACTTAACTGTAACATGAATGGAACCACATGTTTTCAGCATTGCCAGTCTGTCTTCCTTGGTCAATTGACACACTGTAGTCAGTAAATTTCCATAGATTATTTTTGAGGCTAGGAGTACAATGCTTGCGGTAGCACATTATGAAACGTGCCCTTACATTAAGTGCTATGCTTGTATGCTAATGAGTTGCCTTTTCATTGGTTGATGTGAAACTGCTTTGTAGCTGCAATATTTGTGCACATTTTTGATTGGGTGAGGGTTGTCTTTATAAGTTGTTGCACAAGTCATTGTTAGTTGCTTGTTTCACTTTCAGTGGAAGCAGAAGGTGAGGCTCTTCATGTGACTGTTAATCTGTAACTTGTGCAAGGCAGATGGCAGCATATTGTTTGTGTGTGAGGACCAGTTGTTAAAGGCAAATTTGTTTAGACTTGAGGGCATGTTGAGACTTGTTAGTGTTAATGTAAGAAAGTGGAATATCATTTTGCAAAGAGTTTTTTTTTTCTTTTTACTTAACTGATTTGATTAAGGGAGGCACAGCACTTGACTCTGATCAACTGACTGCTCTTCTCCACCTTCCCTGCTTAAAAGTTTTTTTGTTTTTTTTTGGTCATTGCTTTATTGCTTAGTTTATATGATATATTTGGTGTACATGTGCAGCTGAAATCGATCTTGAATCCAGTCATCACATAGGGAGGGCACACATTCTTCATCTCTCCTTGTTTGTCTCTCTCTCTCCGTCTTTCTCTGTGCCTGTTTCCCTTCTTTCCTCTTCCTTTGGACTCGCATCAAGACAGATTAATACACACTTATACATAAGCTTGCATGCATACATGCAAGTACGTGAAAGAACACATCAGGGAAAATGGCATGTTGTTAACTTCCTTTTTTTTTTAATTCTTCAGGGTTAACCTTTTGAAGCCAAGTTTGTCGGAGGACGTGCAGTCAGATATCCTTCACCATGGATACAGCCAGCATTCGCAGTAGCTCGTCCTCCACAACAAGCATGGACAAGGCCAAAGCTAGTCATGATGAACGTGGGGGCTGGGGAGGAAAGTTGGACTTCATTCTGACATGCATCGGCTACGCTGTTGGTCTGGGCAACATTTGGCGGTTTCCCTATCTGTGCTACAAAAGTGGTGGTGGTATGTAGCCATGTTTCAGTAATTTCTTTTTTCTGTTCTTTTTAAGTAGCATCTCCTTCCTTCATTTTCACTGTCTGTGTGAGTCTTAATGAGCGAATTCAGTTACATTATATTTACTCTTATGCTTTTATGCCTTTTTGTTCACCTTGTATCTTGGTCCATTTGATACAGAACCTACATGCATAATGTATGCTTGGTGTCTGATATCTTGGTCTCTCCCCATTCCTTCCTGTTCTGCCCATGCCACCACCTGCTGTCATTTGTTTTTGCAAAAAAATTAATCAGGTATAGGCATACACTTTAAGTGGTATTTCAGTTGCATTGTTTGGTAGAAACTAATTGAAAACCATATGAATCAGTTCTTTTCAGAACATATTATTTATTGTGCATAAAGAACAGGTGGAACAAAATTATGATTTGGTATACGTTTTGATGGCAGCTTTATTGGTGCTACAACTGTTACTTGCAGTTTGCACTTATTGATTTTATGTGTTATGGGAAAAGGACTTTAGAATTCACATCATAATTAAATTAGATATTGATGACAACATTGTCAACTCTACTACTTATTGTTGACATTTAGATGTTCCATGAATAAAGGGAACTTTCTCTGTTTCAGGTGCCTTTTTTATACCATACTGCATATTTTTGGTATTATGTGGACTGCCGTTGTTTTTCATGGAAGTATCCTATGGCCAGTTCTCTTCTCTCTCTCCACTGGCCATCTGGAGGATCTGCCCCATCTTCAAAGGTAAGTCAAACTAATGATAGTAGTGATCCTCATTATCCATAGTTGCGGGACTGATATGCACATTGGTATACACTTAAAAATAAGGGTTACTGTAATGTCAGTGAACTTGGTACAAATTGCCAGCCACGTCTACCCATCGGTAGGCAACTGGTGTCCACAAAAAAATTGGTAGTAGCATTTCCCCTTCTGCCTTTGCTATTTTCCTCACCCGTCCTGACCATTGTGTTTTTAGTGGAGGGCTAGCACTGAAAATTGCAATGGTATAATGTGAAGGGAAGAAAGTTTTCATTGTCTGTGTCAGCATATGAAAGGCGTCATCACAGACGTACGAAAAGCAGAGAGTTGAGTTGTTGGGAAGGGATGTGCCGTAAATAACATTGATAGTTGCAGTCTGATTGTAACAATATCTCTTCTTGGAAAAAAGAAATAGAAAACTGATATACCAGCAAGTCTTGTCCGAATGCAAGGAGTGAGGGGTGATGGCAGCTTGCCCATGTATTTTCACTTTCTCAAATGTTTTTTTTTCTCTTAAGTGACTGGTTGGTGCACTCCTGAAATGCACAGGTATTCTGAATGGTCTGGAAGGATGTGATCCTTTGTCAAAACTAGTGGAACTGATCAGCAGTAACATTAAAAAAAAAAAAAAAGTATGGGATTCTGTCTGCTTATTGGTTCTTTGAGAGATGTGGACTGCTTGCTGCGTGTTATTGTTTGATAGCCAACATCCTAAAGCTGCACCGTCTAGATTTCAGGTCATTTTTTTCACTTGATGAACAAGCATAACATTGCTGTTTTGGATATCAGCCTTATACATGTACTGACTTTGAAAAAAAATGTATGTTTACAACTGCTTAAAAGTTGAAATGATCCGCCTTGTATGATTGTATAGATGACCGAAAACATGTCGGAGACAACATTTTTTCTCCCAGTTTTCAGCAATCAGTTCTTGCAGAGTGTGTGTGTGTGTGTGTGTTACTCTCACTTTAAACATTATGATAATGTTTGTATTTTGAGTTTAAGTGTTGTTGAGGATTTATATGCTGTATGGATAGATTTCAGTGCAAATCCTCTTGCTAGGATGAGAATCTATAAAGGGAAACTTCAAATTAATCTTTGCTTGTGGGGAGGGGGGGGGGGGGGGGGGGGTTGCAGTAAAAGTGTATATATACTGACTGGTCTTACAGAATTGAATTTTGCTATCTCTTCTCATACAGTGAGTGAATGCATGCTTATATCGGTTGCATGTACCTGTTTTCACAGATTGTGACAGTTTTTAAATTGTGTAGACCTTCAGTAGCTGATTGGGGAAATACACTAACTTTTCATTGTTTGTAGTGCAATGGTGTTTCAGGTGTTGGTATTGGTATGGTGATGGTGTCATCCATCGTGTGCATCTACTATAACGTCATTATCGCCTGGACCATCTACTACCTCTTCATGTCCTTCCGAGCCACGCTTCCCTGGAGCCACTGTGACAATGAGTGGAACTCTGACTCCTGTATTGACACAGGCAAGCTGCTGGAAGCTGAGTTGGCCGGAAATGCCACCAACAATGCTGTCGACTCCACAACGGCTGCTGTAGTGATGAATGTCAGTGCGGTGGAGAATGTTGTACACAATGTCACTGCTGGTGTGTACAGCGCTATGGCCAATACAACAGCAATGGTGGTGGATGGAGTCAGCAAGAAGACCATGTCTGCCAGTGAGGAATTCTGGGAGTAAGTTTCTTTGGGGCGTCTTTCTACTGTTTAGAATGGTATGGGGAGGTAATTTCATTCCAGTGTCACTCTTGTTGTGTTCGTCTTCCGTTTCAGTAAAGCTGTTGAGTCTTGGCACCTGATTTGGTGTTCAGGCTTTCCTCATGAATTTCAGAGAACAGATGACGGCAACCAGCTTGGGTTTGGGGGAAGGGGGTGGGGGGTAAGAACATAACATTACACCTTTCCATGCCATGTTACAGTCAGTATAGTGGCTAAAGGTGTGTCATTCCATGGTGGCATGTATCATTGGGTGGCTGTGCTCAACGAAGCACATCATGCTGTTTACACCACATAGCATGCTGTCAGCTTTGTAAAACATGCTGTTAACATTGCAGAGACAAAAGGCTAGAAAACTGCCTGTGGGAAACAAGATAAATATGAAAAATAAGGTTTAAAAAGGTTAACAGGAAGACCAAGAGGGGAGAAGAGAGTGTCTGTTATTGTGATGATGGTCATGTTAAGGATTTGACACTGTACGTAAGCTGCTATGACCAGTGCGATTCTGCTTGCATTAGTATAGGAGTGTGAGGTTTGGTGGGTGCTGCGGCATCTAACAGCCTTCTCAGGGTCAAGGTAGAAAGCACGGATATTACATGATGTCTTGCAGATGTCTGTGACTTGGCGTGCCTTATCTAGTTGTAATGTGGCAACTTATGCAAGTGTGCAGATAAGATCCTTAAGGCTTCCATGAATGATTTCCTCCTCCTGATTTGGGTCTTTAACGTTTTAGGATGAAAGGAGATCTGTTTGATGATAATCTTAAACTGCATTGAATGTATGATTACTTGCAAAATGAAATTGGTGAACCTTCAAGTCACAAGATCACGCACATACTTGTACACATGCACATATGCAAAGCACACCTCTAGCCTTCAATCTCCCAGTTTTCCTATGCATGCTGCTTTGTGGGTTCGGTTGTGCACACACCCAGTCTCCACCTACTGCCATTGTATCACATCCATCACAGCAAACGTGTGCATTTACAATCATATTGGAAAGAACACTTTGTGCCACTGCTGCACCAGCATACATGTCGGTGGCCTTGGTTGTAATTCTGATAGTTCTGTCATTATAGCTCTGCTGACCACACAAGGCCTTTTCATGGCTGTCATCTGCATGGGTTGGAAAAGTCCATTCCTGAAAGAGAGAAGAAAACAACAAAGACACTATTAAAACATGGAAAATCGGTATATGATTTGATAGTAACACTATTAAGGCTGATAAAACCAGGTTGGCTGGGGGCACCAGCCACTCCATCTAACGGATCACCCCCAGATTATAAAGAGTTTTGAAAAATTGGTGACAGAATATGTAATCCAACGATGTGTTTGAAAAAAAAAAAGCTGTTACAGCAAACAGTGCAAAGCAGAGAGAGAGAGAGAGAGTGTGTCCACTCTGAATGCTGTGTATTGTCTCACTACTCAATACCTAGTTGCTACCAGACTGCAACAAAAAAGCTGGAATGTTATGAATTAACATAAACTAAAACCCCAGCGCAAGTCTCATGATTTACAGGATTGGTGTTCATGGTGAGGGAGATTTTGTTGCTTATAGCCCAGCCGAGCGCAAACGGCCATATCAGGACTGTCACCTTGTTGAAGTCAACTCTTGGGAACATTCTGAATGTACATTAGCAAGGGGTCAGGCTACATGAACTGGTTTTAAACAAAGATAGACTAACTTTTCACAGGAGAGTCAACATTGCCTTTGCTTATGCTCAGTTTGGGCAAGTGGAGGTTGTTTTACTTCAGTTAAACTTTATGATTCCAATGTCAGAAATAGTGTGTTCTCTTGGTCAATAAATGAGGATGACCTTGCATTTATTTAGTGTGGAGGTGAAATGATAATTAGCTGGATTTATACATGACAGAGAAAACAAAAGCTTTTTTTTTTTTTTTGCGCCCCCCCCCCCCCCCCTCCCCCCTTTTTTTTTTTTTCTGTTTTGTTGTTGTTGTTGGAATCAATATGAATTTCCACACTCTTTTCACCCAAATTTTATGTAATGAAAATATCCAAGAAATTTAGTTGGTGTTAAGAAAAAAAAAAATCATTTTATTCAATAATGGATGGGCAGTTGCAGTGTGACACAAGCGACTTGAACTGTTAGAATAGTGCGCGAGTGTTTGTAATACAGGAGTAGTGGTGTTGCATTGTCATGCCACATGTACGATGCTTGTGACTTGAGCTGTTACAGTAACAAGGTGTGTATGTGTGGTGCAGGAGACACGTGCTGGAACTGTCGTCTGGCATTGAGCACATGGGTAGCTTGCGCTGGCAGCTGGTCCTGACTCTGGCTGCGTCCTGGGTCTGTGTCTTCCTCTGTCTGTTCAAAGGTGTCAAGATTCTGGGAAAGGTGAGAGAAGGAGAGTAGAGGGTATGTGCGAAATGCGTCCTTTCAAGTGTGTTCAGACAGTGCCTTGGCATGCTGTAGTGCTTACATATTTGTTAACGTTGAGTGAAAGCTTGGAGATCTTCTGAAAGGTTTCTGATTGTGTGTCAACACATTGTGTGTTAAAGAATGTAAGCCACCAGTGATTCTGATTCAGAATTATATAGATGACAGCGAAGGGATAGGTACAGGTGGGGTGGGAGATGTACCTATTTCCAGATGATGCGTTCTGTTGAGTACCATTTTCAGATGATGCATTTTACTATCATTTTTCAGGTGTTGTATTTTGCTGTATACCATTTTCAGGTGATGCATGTTGCTGTGTACCATTTTCAGGTGATGCATTTTGCTGCTCCTTTCCCCTACTTGGTGCTTCTGGTGTTGTTGATCCGAGGGGTCACCCTTCCAGGAGCCATTGATGGTATCAGCTTTTACATCATTCCTCGCTGGGAGAAACTGATGGAATTCCAAGTGAGTTAGCTCATGTTGATGTATTTTACTCACTGTTGGCTCATAGAAGGACATCATGATTAAGGGGAGTTGAAATTAGAAGTGTCTGACATCAAAGGTGAAAGAGTAAAACCAACAAAACTGGATATGTATCTATAAGACACGTACTTGGATACATAAGTTACGTGAAGATGTAAGTGTACACGCACACAGTCACATGTGTAATTTGGTATTATACTTCAGGGGTCCTGTTGATGCACATTCTGTATGTCAGGATTCTCAGAATAGTGAAAGTATGCTTCAAGCCTTGAAAAATAGCAGTCACTTGAGTCAACCCTTTATTAAAAGTGAAAAACAGCATTCACCCTTTACAGTTCTGTGGTGATTTTAACTAGAGCAGACCAAAGTTTGCTGCACGATCCCACAAACTATTTACATGATTCTCCTAGTCGGCATAAAAACAAAAGTGATGCTGCCATGCATTCAATGCAAACTTGCGCATGACAAGCAGAAAATAGAAGGTGCAAGCTTAGTGATGGGCGAGGTGTATAAAGGGAAGATGTGTACATGCACTTTACAGAAAAAATGCACCTATTTCAGTTGAAAAGAACACCAGTTGCAGTTAATGTTAACTGATCTGTGTATACAAGGCTGTAAGAACAACTGAAAAGATTCAGCTGCTCGGTGATCCAGCAGAAAATTTTTTAAATTTTATTTTCAGGTCAGGTGACTGTGTAAAAACAGCCAACAGGAGCCCTGATACAAGTTTGCAAATAATCACTTATCAGACAGATACTAGTGTATGTTCTGTGGTCTGTAATGCCTGGTACTGTGATGTACAGGTGTGGGGTGATGCAGCCCTGCAGATCTTCTATTCAGTGGGCATGGCCTGGGGTGGCATCATCACCATGGCCAGCTACAACAAGTTCAACAACAATGTCTACAGGTGAGACAAGCACTGGAAAGACCACATTGTCCTCGCGGCTTGGGTTACTGCAGCTTGAATGCAACTGATTTTGATGGGTACAGTTGATAGGTAGGGGGCTCAGTTGTGTGTGCTTTCTCGATGAAGAGGTGGAATAAGGGGAGGTAGGGGCATCTTTTGGGAGGTGAGGTGTGTGTGGTTTTGAGAGATGCTTTTAGGCATACAGGGATGCCTGCTCACTTGCATGCTCATATGCGCTTGGGCGTGCGCACACACACAGGCATGTGAATGCACACAGGCACGCTACGCACCTCTCTCTTTTCTCTCTCGCACTCGCACACAAACATTCGCACACTTGCACACACATTCGCACACACACACACACACACACATACACACACACAAAGGTAAAACATAGGACACACGTGCACACACATCCACGTAGGTGGACAGAACTACACACACGTGCGCACGCACACCAATCAAATTGAATTCATAGAGGGATAAACGGATGGACTGAAGATGTCGGTCGGTTTAAAGTTCATGTAACAGTTAAGAGTGTAGGTACCATTTGGGTTTTTTGTTTGTTCGTTTTGTTTTCTGGGTTGTTTGTTTTGATTTTTTTTCTTCTAATTGGACTGGATGTCTATCACTCCTTCACATGTATTCCTTAGAGAGAATAATGGCAAAATCATGTTCACTTCAGAGCAGGTTGCACACGGAGATGTTAGGAAGACTGGTTCAATACACTGTACTTCGATAACAAAGAAAGTTACAAAAACAATGGAGAATTATTTTTTGGATGAAGAGAAGGTGTAACGTATAACAAACAATAATTGTATACTTTTCATTTTTATCCATTCCTGATGTTAGGGGTTAAAAAGGAACAGCTGGAAAATAGACTTGCATTATTTTGTTTTTGCTTATATTTAAGGAATATTTTTACACATGCACACACACACACACACACACACACACACACACACACGCACAAATACATGCACACACATGAACACTCGCACACACGCGCGCGCAAACACACACACACACACACGAACACACACACACACATGCAAACACGCACACGCTCGCACTACATGCTATGTTCTTTCTGCTGACAGGGATGCCATGATTGTTCCGCTGATCAACTGCTCCACCAGCATCTTTGCGGGCTTCGTCATCTTCTCCATCCTGGGCTTCATGGCCCATGAGGCCCACAGCACCGTGGACAAGATCGTCACCCAAGGTGAGCATGATAGTTGGCACAGTGCAAGGTTTCTCACTACACACTACATAAAAATGAATTCACAGCTTAGTGTTTTGTCTTGTGATTCGTTTGTTCATGTTCGGCGGATTTATTACGTACAATTTTAAAGATTTGTTTAGATTTCGGTCTGCAGTCGTCTCACTTTGCAACTAGCTTAGCATTGCAAAGTTTGTATGTTACAGTCTGATTGGATGGAACTAGAACTTTGAATGTCTACAGAGAGCAAGAGCTGAGCATGTATCCATAACTCAAAAGGGAAGGGGAAAGCAAAGTTGTATGAATAGCTTGGGGGGAGAAATGTATGAGTTAGGGGAGGCAAGCCTTTGAAAGTGTGGAAAGTTGATGAATTAACTCCCTTACATTGTTCTTGAGTCCGAACTGAGTAATGTTGAGGCAACAGTTAGGTAATTATGAGAAAAATTGGAAGTGTACTTTAAAATTAACCTATTTAAAAGCATGTTTTTCTGGAACATTTTTCTCTATTTTAGATTTACCTCTCAACACATGTAGAGGTGTTCAAAACTGGAAATACCGAAAGTGAAAAGTAATCTTGAGTCGTTTTGATGAAAGACGAAAAATGTATGAGAGTGGAAATTTGGATTCAGAAGAGAGTGGTATCTTTTTCTACATATACCATACTTGGAAATGGAATTCAACCGTTAGATTAACTGCAGACTTTGTCATCAGCAGGAATGAATTAAAAAAAAAAAAGGGGGGGAAAGAAACCCTGCATCTTGCTCTTGCATTTTTAGGGTAAACGGGTTTGTGCATGCGTCAGAGATAAACGTTTGTGTGCATATGTTTTGTGGATGTACATATTAGAAGATTAAGTAAGATATTAACCTATTTTGTAAACTGTTTCTCCAGGTCCTGGTTTGACATTTGTGGCATATCCTGAGGCCGTCACAAAGCTTCCCATCTCTCCACTGTGGGCCGTTCTCTTCTTCCTCATGTTGTTTGTCATTGGTCTGGACAGCCAGGTAGGTGACACATGCTTTTCCACAGCTCTCTAGGGCATGACCTTGATCTGCTCTGTGAACAGATCGGGGTCTGGGGGTCAAAAGTCAGTGTGCACAGCTGCAGATTACTCATCTTTTGTCTTGTCTGTTCTTGTTTGATTGAGAATTAACATTTAGTTCATCTTAATGTTCCGGGTTCGTGATGCTCGATCTTTTGCTTTCTTTGTTGTTGTTGTTTTGTTTTTTTTTGTTTACATTTTTTGTCTCTGTCAAGGGGATGTTTGAATTGAAAATTCTCTCTCTCTCTCACTCTTTCTTCACCCCGCTCAGTCCCCATCTCTTTTTCTCATTTTTTGTTTTGTTTTGTTGCTGTTGTTCCAATGCAGAAAATAAATTACAAAAGCTTGTGCAATCAAATGCAGAAGAAAGACGAGAAGAAAGAAAAATTGATGTGTTCACATATGGTGTAGAGGCTTGTTTTTTTTTTTTTTTTGGCTTTGTATTCAGTGGTACACCACAGAGAAGCGTCTTCCACAAAGATGAAAATTGGAATGCTACACAAATTATTGGAAATGCTTTGTTGTACATAAAGATCTTTGCTGGACATGCTACTGTTCATAAGGTCAGATATCATAACTTTGCTTGTTAATTATGAAATAAGTCGGCATCGTCTTCATGAATGCACAGAGACAAAAAATGTGTGATAGGAATGTTAATTTTCTGCATTTGAAATTTAGAATATGAAACATTCTCATTTATGTTGACTGTATGTCTTCAATGATGGAAGTTTTTTTTAAAATGTATGGTACAATAATGGAAGATCCAAACAATATTTGACATGATATTTATCAACAAATATGGAAAGTAAAGTTAAATCTGAATTGATAGGATGATGAGTTTTTAGGTTTATACTTCTTTTTTTTTTCAAGTAAATATGATAATGGAAAAGAGTCCATGGCCTTGAATTAATTATGATCCTGAAGTTGCTGCTATCTTTTCATCGCTATCTCTGTGCTCATTGAAGTATTCATCATTCATGTCGGCTAACACACAAGAATTGTGGGCATGCGTGTCATTGAATTGAAAATGATCATTTGAAACAATGTTTGCAAAGGACTTTTCTTGTAGAATGCAGTTGTGCACACAGACTTTTAACCCCCCAAAACTTATGAACCCCCTAAGAATTGCTTTGACCACATAGCCATGGATAGTGCCTGGAAAATGTAGGGTATGTGACTTGATAAACAAAGAATAGCTTTCTGTTTTTCTCTTTTTCTGCAAATGTAATTTGAATGCTTACCTGAGCAGATTTTGCTCACTACAAATGTAAAACAGGAAAAAGAAAAGGACAGAACTGTAACATGCACATTTGAAATGGCTAAACCTTTGTTTCCGCCTTAGCTTAGTTGGTGTCGCAACCATTTTGATATGGAAAGAAATAAAAAGTTATTTGAAATAGTTTTAAACCTGAGATGTAGACGACTGAACAATTCTGGTCATAGTGATTTCAGTTTGGAAAGATCAGAAAAAGTGTAGGACAAAAAGAAACTGTTCTGTATTGATGGATTACTCGAATTTTTTTCCTTGAAGAGCATGCAGACCAGAACATGGCAAAGAACAGTCCACACGTTGCCGTTTGTTTTACAAACTGGCCGTTCATGGCCTTCCTTAAACAGAAGATCAAAGCAGAACAGACGGAATTGGCCGGAAATTCCATGTAAATGCTCATCTTTTAGGGATACCTTTTGGCTGTATATAAGGTGGAGGTTTACCTCAAATGTGCTGAAAGTACTGGGTTGGAAGTTCTTATCACTGTCCCATGGCTCAAGGTCAGAGTAATTCATCATTTTTGTTCTTGTTTGTCGTGTATTCTGAAAATGAAAAAAGTCTGTCGGGAAATATTGGTTACTGCCATTGCTTTTGTGAGAATCAAAGGTTTACAGATTATAGAATTTTGACCTGTTTAATTTCTAAAATATATTGAAAGCAATGGATGCTTGGCAACATTTTTTTTTTTTTTACAGAATTTGAACTGATGCACTTTTTTTGTGTGTAAGACCTATCAATGTATGTCTTTGAGATTAAATATTCAAATGTAAACATGCATGAGTGCTTTTTGTGACTCAAAAGCATATATATACACAAGTATTCCTGGCTTTATGTGTACTTGAGCAAAAATCCCGCTTTGGTTCACATCGAAACAGGTTGTGATTGTATTTCTTTGTGTTGGTTGTGTAAGATTAGACAGAAAGGCAGGTCGTAAATTCATAGCTGATAAGCACAATGCTGAGCACAAGTAGTAAGGAAATTAATGGATTATCACTAATAATTCTGCTGTGGCATCAGTTTTTTGTGAGATGACAAAATGAAGAGTGGTTTTGCTGGATTATCGCCCTGGTGAGTATTTGAGTGTGTGTCCAGGGAGAGATGAATTCAGTGTAAAGAATGCATGTGAGCTAATGTTTTGCTGTTTGTGTGGAACGGGTTAGCAAATTTGTTTTTACATTAGAGAACAAAACGAGGAAATGAGTGTATGACAAAAGAATCTGCTATGAGCAGTTTAAATAGTGGAAGTACTTTCAGTCTTGCAGATTTCGTCAGACATACTTTTATTTCGGTGTTGCTGATTTTTTCCCTATCTTTCATCATTGAGTGTGAAAGATTCGACAAATAAATAAGTTTGATTGTAATAATTGTAATTGTGCACAAAATTGAGATCTAATCTTGCCCCTTTTTTTAACATCTTTAACTTGTTCTATAGTAGCTATTATCTCCCCTTACTTTCCCCAGAAACAGACCATTTCAATATACATTGAACAAAAAATCATTAGGAAAAAAAAGTGGATGGACACAGGCTTGTGATTTTTTTCAAGTTATGTTTATAAATGATTAAGGAGCCATAAACAATACAGCAAAATTATTTTTCTATTTATCTGGTAATACAGTATGCATGACAAAGAAAATGAGATTTTGCATGTCATGTAAAAATAGGGGTGGTACACACCCTATGAACAAAAAATTTACATTTACTGGGTTTATGCCCTGAAATTATTCAACTGTTTGCAACAATTCAAGGCCTTCAGTCACATTGTAACGGTGATTTGTAGTGTTTTTTCACCACGCACATTTGATGGAGTAGCAGACGATGCCACATTGCCACCTCAAACCAAACCGAGCTGGTGACCAGGTGAAAAGCCTCTGCTAGCGAGCATTCAGTTTGCAAAGTTAAAGTACCAGTATGTCTGCACTCAAATTAGTATGCAGGAGCTATCTGCAACGAGTAGTTTGGTACAAAAGATTCGCTCACTTCTGAGAAAAATTCCAAAGCTTTGGACTGCATATGGACGGGCTATGAGGTCCTTAGCATAGAAAGGGTTAAGATAAACTGCTCTTGTCCTGCTGCATTGCATACAGATCATTTTTCTGCCTCCATTCCACTTCCCATTTCTTATCTCCTGGTTCTGTGATTTGGATGATACCAACTTGCATCCAAGGGTAACTTCTTTTTTTTTTTTATGATTGTTGATGCAGCGTCATTCATAGCATGTTCTTTTGTCATTTCACATAGTCAAAAGACAAACCAATAATTCAGTAATGTTTTAAGGCTTTACCAGATAAGTGGGATATAATGTGGGGGACTGGGACCCATGGGAGGGGGTTGTGTGATGTTGTTTTGGGGTCAGAACTGTTTGAGCGCCTTTTTTGGTGGAATTATTTATACAAATGTTTATCAAGTCAAAGTTAGAAAAGAGGTTATGTTTTCCAGTGCTTCATTATGGTTATCATCTACTTTTCAATGGTTTGTAATGTTCACAATATGTTTTTCTCCCATGGTTTGCAAGGACAAGGAAGGGGATGACTGCGATGTTCTTCGTCCCATGGTTGACCACCGAGGGCGAGTGCAGTGTATATAAATGTTATATATATTGTCTTTCCACATTTTTATTATTCCATAGTATTACCCTGCACACATCTGTTCTCTTTATTTTTTGTCAAATGATGCAGAGTGTGGTTATCTTGACATTGTTGAAATTGTCACTTCCTTTGTGTGTTCTCTTTGCAGTGAAATCATCTTTTTGTAAAGTTCTTTGTGTGGTTGAGCATTGGGGTACATGGTCTGAATCCAAAGTCCTCACTTGGTTTCCATGTATGGCTGGCCTTCATATTGAAAGGCAGGAGAATGAAAACATGTATTATCAAGGCACTGGTGCAGTCTGTAACCGTTTATGCACAGTTGAGAATGATTACAAAAAACAACGGTATTGATCCAGTGTTTTAGACCCATCTCAGTGCAAGGTGTTTTCATACCCTTTTCTACAAACCAACCAACCAACCTACCTAAAGGGTAATCACTTCTCTGACAAGGTTTTTCAGGGATACATGTTACATTGAAATGAATAACTATGTTTGAAGAAAACAAGTTTTGCTTTCTTTGACAACATGAACATTTTCATTCACAGATAGGTGTGATTTGGTAACAAATTGGAAGCTTTCAGAGGGAGTTCTACTCTTATGATACAGGGCATAATTAGATGGTGCTAAAGAACTGACACAAAACTATTGAGCGACTGTTGACATGTTTGTCATTGACTTGCTGAAGCAATGAGCAGAAACTGATCTATGATGGGCCATGCATTTTGGCTTGGCAGCACAACTGTATTATCAAAACATTTCTCCTTGCATATTGTGGTCATCTTTTCTTAGTAGTAGTTGTTCTCATTCTTGGCTTTTTTGGTTTTCAGTTTTTCATTCACATGTGCAGCAGCAGTATCAGTGTCAGTTTAACAGATCATAAAACGAAAATTAATCATTTGAATAACTGGGGAACATTTTACCGTTTTGGATTTCTGCTGTGTTTCAGCGCTTTCATTTTTTCAGATGCTGGTTTGGGAAACAAAACACACAAAAAATGACAGCAAGGAAACAGACCCTAATTTCCTGTGAAGTAGATGTGTCAGGCTGACTTGGACATCCATTTGAAAATTGTTCCATTTCGTATATTTGATATAGTTTGTTGATTCATGGAACATGGGTTACTAAGATGTCAAGATTCATGAACATCATCACCACATGCCAAAGGCCAGTGTGATGGGTTGTCAGCAATTCTGTATTCTCCCATCGTTAAAACAGTGCTGCGATCCACAATTTCGTCGACATGTTGTTGAGACAAACGGGCATTGAAGGGCCTGTGAAATTACACAAAGAATTTTACAAACTGTCTGCCTCACTTTGATTCTCTTGTTTTATCCACCTTCCAAATAATTAACATCAGTTGATCTGAAACCAGTTCCTTGCCAAATTCAGGGTCCTGTTTTCACTTGGGCAAGATGGAAAGTTCTTGAGGGTGGATGCCATCAACCAGAGTATTTTCAAATCGGTAGCAAACCAGACATTTCATTTGATGAATTAACTGTTCTCTCGGGAAACATTTGTAAATCTTGTGACCTCAGATTTGTTCCCTGAAATAACAAATTGCTTTACGGAGATCTTTCTTCCCAAGTCATGCCTGATGATGACAACGCTGAATCTGGTATGGGGCTTTTCAGACACTCACCTTAGCAAACATCATGCATTTGCATTATAGTTGCTATTTTTTTTTTAATGTTTTTCTTTGTCAGTGCCATACCTGAAGTAAAATTTGATGGAAGATGTATTGAAGAGGTACAGTTTTTCAGGGAAATGATTCAAGAGGGGAGGAGAAAGCTTTCTTTTCTGACTGATCTAAAAGTAAAAGAGGTGGGATGGGAGGAGGGGGGATCCAGTGTTCAGGATTTATTCAAAAATGGATATCAAAGAGTATTAATGTGTAGAAGAAAAATCGGGAAATGTCACTCGAGGCTCAATTCCTTGTGATGGCCATTTCATTTCAGACAGTATGCCAACTGGAAGGGGCAGCATTGTGCATGGTGGAGTTTACATCCTGTTGTCTGCTAGTTTTGTATAGTGGTGTGTTTTGTGGCCCAGGTTGTGTGGCTGTTGTTGGGTCTCTGGCAGTGTGTTCTTTTCAGCTGTTGCCATTTCTTGGATGTCTTTTCCACAAGTGACCCGCTTACAGAGCCCTCTTCCTAACCTTTTGACTTCTTGGACACCATGTGTATAGAACTTGGGTACTTGTGTATGTTAGATCTCCTGTACTTTTTGCTGTTGCTCTTTTTGTCTCTTATCTGTTGATGAACGCTATAGTTCTGAGCAAGAAATGTAGCGTAAATCATGTTACTGGATGTTGCCATACTTTTTTCCCCCCTAATTTACCATAATGCTTACTTGTCACATTTAGTCTATGGGATCTCTACTTCTTGATCTTCTGCTCTGTAAGGGTTAAAACTTACTCTAGAGTGAAATAGCTGGTCAAACAGTGAAATTTGTATGTCTTGATTCAGTTTATGCATGTATGGGTGGGTGCATTGTCCAAATATAAAGAGTCATTCTGGACAAAAACTGCTGTTACTCAGATAAGGTATTTGTTCCCAATTCTGCTTATTGCTTACTTGAAGAAATGTAAATTAAAATCAGATTTCCAGTGAAGAATGCATGCATGGCAGAATACATAGATAACCATTATCAAGAAAGAAATGTCAGTGCGTGCATGACAATATTCAGGACTGCTTGTGCACATTAACAGTGGTCGGTAACACTGGAATTACCTGAATGTTCGAAAGGTCGAGCCTTTGCGTAAATGGGTAATGACAGAATAAGATTACTATATCACCTTTCAAGACTGTTTATGTGGCTGTGTATTCGGCCTGGAACCCAACTGAAGGTTTCAAATGCTGAGCTTTTCCACAACAGGTCTTTGCATCAGTCAGATACCCCGCGATTAAAAGTCTTTCTCATCAGTGGTTCAGGTCAGGTATTTCAGAAAAATAAGGAAGTTGAGAACAGTTTTTTTGTCTTTTTTTTTTCAGTTACAGATTTGCACGTTGATGATGGATGTAAACTGCTTTTGCATGCTGCCCTTTCCACTGCGCATACCAGAAAATTGTCCAAACAGAGGATGCAAGTATTGAAATTCAAGCAGAGAATTTGAGAAAGTTAAATGGGAAATGGGATGCCATGTTTAGAGCAGGACAGTTTTCAATGAACATAGAAAGATCAATTTTTGTCACCGTTTGAAGAATGTTGCTGTGAATCTCGACCCCTTTGCCCATGTCTTTTTTTTTTTTTTTTTTTTTTGGCTTCTCGCTGTCCATGTCTCCAAAATGCTAATCCTGGAACCTGCATTTGGATGTCATCACTGAAAGGCTGTTGGCTGGTGTGTTGCAGTTTGGGATGTTTGAAACCATGCTGAGTGGGCTGATTGACGAGTTCCCTAAACAGCTGCGCAACAAGAAGACCCTGGTGACGGCGGTGGCCTGCTTTGTGGAGTTTCTGCTGGGTCTGCCCAGTATCTGCCAGGGAGGCATTTACGTGCTGCAGATCATGGATTGGTACTGCGCCAGCTTCTCCCTCATGCTTATCTCTTTCACCGAGTGTATGGCCATTGCCTGGGTTTATGGTACGTATATCAAGCAGCAGAGTGAAACTCGTGACCGCTAATGTCAGTAATAACGATGCAGATTTATAGAGCATTATCCATACAAGATCCTTGATTGCTTTGACTTTTTTCTCCCGTTTTCTTTTTCACTCTTGATTGACCGAACAAAGTAAGTTGAAAGGGCAGCTTTTCAACCAGTAGCTTTAGTAAAGTTTTTGAAATGTATAAATTTTCACAGAGTGTTGTTGATGTCAACAATTTACAACAAATGAGGAAAATGGCATACTTTGATACATATGTTCTTGCATGATTATACTGTGTAGAGTTTAACAATTTTGGACTTGGAATCCGGGGTTTTACAGATATTTCAAGTAATAGGTCTTCCAAAGTTCCATAACCTTGAATTAGAAGACGTACCACACTCTCCCTGTTAATGCTTTTTTAAGGTGGTGTTAGTAGTACCCGGTAATGTTTTTTTGTGTGTTTGTTTTACCTATGGTTTTACATATTGATTGTTCCCAGGTCTGGATCATTTTTTCAAGGACATTGCTCTGATGATTGGCTTTGAACCTCATCGAATGTTCTGGACCATCATGTGGAAGTTTGTCACCCCTCTTGCTATCCTGGTGAGCCTGCTTTCTCTGTACTGTAGACAGTGTACATGGTCTTCCACCTTGAAATGTATGAGAAGTCACTTTTGACCTTCTTGCATGGGTGCAAAGAAAAATGTGTGAGATCGTTTTGTGCTGAAGCAAAGAATGTTTTTATTAGCATAACAGTGCAAAGAATAGAATGTTTTTTCCTTTTAACATTAGCAGAAAATGGCATTTTTGATTGATTTTACTTTTAAGCGAAGAATAATCTTTTTTTCTGTTTTGTTTTGTGTAAGAATGGAGAATGCTTTTTATGGTTTTGTTTTAGAACAATGAACAGTTTTTGTGCGAGGGCAATGAATGATATTTTTGATGGTTTTTACCAGAGCAAAGAATCATGGTTTTGATATTTTTGTACCAGATTAAAGAAAAAACAATGATTTTGATTGTTTTGCTCCAGAGTAAAGAACAGTGGTTTTGATTTGCATCTGAGTAAAGAATGGTGTGGCAGTTTTTCTGAAGTCGGGCAATTAAGGCCGTTTTGTTTTATCTGCACTAGAACATTGTTTTTGACGATTCTTTGCTCTTGAGCAGAACAGTGTTTTTGTTTTTCATGAGAGCAGACAACTATGGTTTTGATTGTTTTCTACCAGGGCAAATCATGCCTTTTTATTTTGTATTGGAGTAATGAATGCATTGGAATGAAGTATTTGGTCATCCTTGATGGGCGAAGAATAGTTAAATGGTGAATGGGGGCAGTACAGGTTGGAGCAGTAGTTAACTGTGTAAGGAGACTTATGGATTGACTTACCAGAGGATATTGAAAAGGATTTTGGGATGAAATCAGGACAAAGGATGGAGATATTAGATCACAACATTGTTTTTTTGTCTTTTTGGTGGTGCTTGAATTATGCACATAAGCCAGTTTTCTGTTTCTTTGATAGGATTAATAGTTAGGCACATAACCCGCGCTGAAAATTAAAATCATTCATTGAACTGATTAAACTGTTGATTTTGTTGAAAGCGCGCGCGCACACACACACACAATCACACATAGAAGGATGGAAGTTTTTATTTGGAAGTTAATTGATGATCATGGATGGATGATGTGTCCAGCCTGTTTGCTTACAACTTTGCCGAGCTATTTCAGGGCCAGATATCTTCAAAGCACAGTATTGTTGTACATGCTTTCGTTCTTAGAGTTCTAATTATTGTTGTCAGCAACACATTTTTTCTGTGGACAGAAGTAGAGGAAGTGTGAAACACCAAGTTCTTGTCAACAGTAGATTTGAAGAAACCAGTCAAATTTAGTTATATGCTTCTAAGTTGAACCAGTGAACCATAATTTAAATGTCCACTAGATTTTCATTGAAACCTTTGAAGTTGCTTTGATACATTTTTTCTTTTGCTTCTGTATTCTTCACAGCAGGTCAACGAAGGCGGACTCTTTACCATTATTTGTACTAAAATAACCAAATGTGTTTCAGTTCATCTGGTTGTTCAGTGTGGCGACGTTGGGCCCTGTGACATACGGTGACTATCACTACCCACAGTGGGCCATTGCTATGGGTTGGAGCATTGGAGTCTGCTCAATCATTCCCATCCCTGCCTATGCATTGTACAAGGTCTTCTGCACAGAAGGAACTCTTCGCCAAGTAAGTGGAATTGTAAAGGCATGAAGCTTCAAGTGATTTTCATCTTTCAGTCTCGTCAAAAATAAATTCTTGCATAAATGAAAGAAGCTGAATTGCTAACTTGAAGAAAGCTGTATGGTTTTTGTTAGGTAATTTGTATGGTTAAAAAAAGAAGTTAGTTTCCATAGTCGTTGGCCAGTGGGGTCAATGAACTGTCGGAGGTTTACTGACCTAGGGCAAGACCTGGAAAGCAGAGTCTACACCTCTCCTCCTACTGCCTTTGATGTTCCCAGAACTGAATCAGGTCCCTGTTTAATGCTTGGTGGGCAGAAAAATTTTTCAAGCTGAAAAAATCCAATCCTACAAGTGATTCGAACTTGCAACCATCAGCTCCTCGGGTAAATGGTTTCATTTGACTGTAGGCCCATCTAATTAATCCAGGTAGTTCTTAAATCTTTAATAGAAGTATTGGGAATCCAAATGGTTCACAATTCATTTGGGAATTTTTCCAAAGGTAATGGTTTTGCTTGTAGTTTGGCGGTGTCTGCACATTTTGGGGTTCATGGAAAAGATTTCTGGTGATGTGCAGAAATCAAAAAGATGCCATTTGAGATAGGGCTTTCACATGTTTCCTATGAACAAGGACAGTGACTAGAGATCTCTGTAAAAGAAAAAAATACATACAAGTTGAAGCTTAGTGCTTCTCATGTGTTTACATAGAAGGGTAAATCAGAAGTTGTAGTTTGTATGCAGAGGATTTCTTCTCTGTTTCTATGTGATGTGGAGTGTTACATTTTTTGTGCAGAGTTTTGCTCATTACATGTGATATTGAGGAGCCCCATGTTTTTTCATGGCAAAGTTTGTTTTCTGTTTGTAGCATCTGTGGTCGAGTTAAAGTGCAGAGGATTTCATTTCTGTTGATCAGAACTTCAGTGTTGTGATGTGTTTTTTGCACATAGGGTTTCCTGCCTGTTGTTCATAACTTTGATTTTGTGGAGTTTTATTTTGAGGGTTTATTCTGTGTAATTTGAATGTGGTGGAATGTTGTAATGTGAAAACCACTTAATTTCTGGTGCCTTAGGATATTGGATTGACTTATCCAAGATTTAAATTATCAGATGCTTGCTTGAACATGAAATTAGAATTAAACAATGTACAATGTGGTAAATTTCATGTACCATAGCTTTTTTTTCTTTATACCAAGTTCTGATTTGCACTCTCATGTTCAACGAACAGTATGGTAAATTTCATGTACCATAGCTTTTTTTTCTTTATACCAAGTTCTGATTTGCACTCTCATGTTCAACGAACAGTATGGTAAATTTCATGTACCATCGCGTTTTTCCTACATATTAAGTTCTGATTTGTACACTCGGTGATAGGGGCACAAACGTCTGTCGCTGGCTGCGAAGTGCTTTGCATTTGTCATAGCACTCTGTGATTTTGTTGACCATATTGCTGTTACACTTCGTAATATAATGCTGTGCCCCACAACAACAAAGGACAGACCCCCTGTTTATCATAGCTTGAAGGTTGTGTGCAGTATGGGAAGACATACCTTGAGCATAACTATGGTTGGTTTTGAGTGCAGAGGATTCACCCCACTACCCTTCTACCCAGTTGTCTTAACTTGAACATTGTTGAATGTTATGTTTTGTGTACGGATGCTTCATTGTCTGTTGATCTGAATTTGGAACAGTGTAGAATGTACATTGTGGGCAGAGGAATTCCTGTCTGATGATCATAACTTAAATGTTGTGAACTGTTATGTTGTGGAATGTTTTATGTGAAAAGGAGTTCCTGTCCGTTGAATGCCCACGAGTTTTGTGTCCAGAAGATCTTTCTGCTGATCACACAAGTGTTGTGGTTTCTGTGCAGCGGATTTCCTTCCTGACGAAGCCTTCACCTGACTGGGGACCCCGGCAGCCAGAGGATAGGATGCGCTACTATGCCTCCAGGGGAATCGAGGACCCAGAATCAGTGGTGGCCTTGACGGAAAAGCCCAGCCCTATTTACAAGCCTTGCTCTATTGAACATAGTGTTCTGCCAAATTCGGAGGCATGACTTCAAAACTAGGCAATAGACCTGACTTTGAGAATTTCACTGCTGATAACTGGCTAGTAGAGGCCTTAATAGTCGACGATTGACAATCTCAGTTCATCGCAAACGTCCATCAATAATTGTTGTCTACGTTTATTCCACTAGCCTCAAAACTGCTTTTGTATTTTTGGCGACTCTGGAAGAGGACTTCATGTCAAGCTGAAGACTTTGAACCCTCAGAAATCAGCTGATAGACCTTTGAGGTGGGATCAAAGGCCAGTGGTCCTGTTTTGCAGACACAAGGAACCAGTAGGAGAGACTTGATGATCTCATTCCTCAAGAGTGAACCCCTTTGTCTGGGGCATGGTTCTATAAAGGCACTGGGGATGTGACTATTAACCACAGCCATACTGCTCTTCTTGTTAGTGGGGAACAATGCTGCATGCACATTTTCCAGAAGCAAAAGAAGAAAAAACATGCTGATAAAAAGGAAACGTACTTCCAACACCTTCATCTGAACAGACAAACCTCCACTGCCACCAGTTGAGCAGACAATCACAGTCGCCACCCACCAGCCAGCCAGCCATCACCAGATTTCATTTCATGTTAATAGGGTTGTTGACCACGGGGGCCTTGTCATGATTGTACCATCAGCTAAACAAACCACCACCACAACTACCAATTGGATAGTCATCACTATCACACCCAACTTCGCAAAGCACTGTCATCACCAGCTGAGAAATTTATAGCTACACCTTCCAAACGAACTGCCACCATCATTAACAGAACAGACAAAGCATTGTTTACAAACTGCCATCACCCACCAACTGTACAAATTGTCACCACCAACTGAACAGGTGGACGGCTATCACCAGTTAAAGCACTGTTTACCACCAACTGAAACATTTTTCAAACAACTGAACTGATAAAACTGCTGTCGTCAACTGAAACCCCCATCATCGGCTAAACAACCAACCACTATCAACTGAACAGATAAACTGTCAAGATCACCAGCACCAAGCTGAAGCACCACTGCAACCACCACCACCAGCAGAGTAGAATAGTAGCATTGAGCAAGAGGAGAGATAGTACTGTGGAGAAATGTGGTGAGAGATGATTTGGTGTGGATCTCCAGCAAGCTACAGCTCTGGACCCTTTTGTCTGGATTGAGGACTTGGACAGCAGATGTTTGCCTGCGCAATCAACTTGAGGACTCGATACCAAGCGGACTGGCCCATGGGATGGACACCTCGTTTCCATGGGAAGCTTTTACCTTTTGCTTCATTATCTACATAAATACTGGTGGAAGAAAGTGTGGTACAGGCCAGATCTTCCATTGAAGGACGGCGATTTACCGTCGGGTCCTGCATTGAAGGACGAAGATTTACTCGGTTCCCTTTGCTGTCAGATGTTGTATTGGACAAAGATAATCAGTCTCCTATACTGTCAGATCTTGTGTAGAAGGATGGTGATAGTCTGCTTTATGGTCATATCTTATATTGAAGGAGAAAGAGTTAAAAACTCTGCTCTTTACTGATGTGGACAATGATAATCAGTCTCGTGTACCATCGGATCTTGTGTTGAAGTTTGTTAACACAAACTCTGCTCTTTACCGATGTGGACAAAGATAATCGTCTCGTGTACCATCAGATCTTGTGTTGAAGGACAAAGATAATCGGCCTGCGTTACTGTCACAGCTTGTATTGAAGAGTCAGTTGGGTCTACTTTTTGGTTGGATCAAGTTGATCAGTATCTTTGTCAGATTTTGTTTTCTTATGAAGGACATATTAATTGATCAGTCTCCAGTATTGTCAGATCTTATGTTAAGGACGAAGAGGATATGAAGGACGGTTAAATCTTCTTTGTTAGAGCTTGCGTTCTAGAAGAATGTAGACAACCAAATCCAATGCAGCAGAAAAGTTTAATATAATAGCTGCTGTTTCCATTTGTGTGCCAGTTTCTACGCATAGATTTTCTTTTTCAAGAGGCTATACTTCTGAAGAAAAATTCTGTACACGGATCTGCTGTAAATTTACTTTGCTCCTAGAGTGACATGATGGGTGTGTGCTGTATATTGGGAAGTGTACATAACTTTTTTGTTGGCATGTTACATGATCTGTGCTGAATGGAAGGAAGACATTGTGAACCTGTCTGCAAGTGAAGTGGAATTGGTTGCACATCATTTGGTGAAAAAGATTTTTATGGGTACAATCTGTGTAAACGTCTGATCTGGATCATTTTTGGTGAAAGCATGAAATGCGTTAAAAGTTTTTTTTTTTTTCTGTAGATGTATGGTGTCCATTATCAAAAAGGTTTTTAATTTTTTTTTAATGTGTGGCGCTTTCTTTCTACTTGCAATTGATACAAATACCAACTGAGTACATGTTTGTTTTTACTGTGGACAGGAGTTGGTGGGAAAGAGGTTGTTAGGGGTAGAATTGCACATTATTTTATGATGAAAAATGCTGGCCATTTGCTACAGTTGCCAGTCCACCCGAGTGCTTCAGGAATTTCCCCATTTTTGAAAAACGGGTGCAAGGATTTTTGGTAGAGACTACTAAAATGACCTTTTTGAGTATAGGCCACTCCTAAAGGATGATAGATTTTTTTGGATATCTAGATTAATACTGCTGAAATGTTTTGTAGGATGGGTCCTTTCCCTTGAGCAGTGACAGTCTTGCAAAGGCCCTTGTGGGTGGCTGCACTGTCAAATTAAAATGTCCTGTATTGTCCAAATTTTTACAGAATTCGCTTTTACTATGGGGTGGAACCTCTAAATCTCCAACTTGGAGATAGGCTCTACCGCCCACCCCCAATTTTTTTCTTTCAACTGCTCAAGCTATACACAGAAATGAAATGTGTTCATAATTTTTTCTGAAAAATTTGCTTGAAGGTATGGAAATGTTCATATACATGTAACTTTTGAATTAAAAGTTGCAAAGTGTTAACTGAGCCGTGTCGCTTTTGTTATATTAGCAATACACAGGAAGTATTCAGTCGTTTTTTTTTGGGGGGGAAGCTGCTGAACACCAACTGTGGTAGGTTCTAAAGGGGTGTTCACTTTACCTTATTGCAGACCCCTTTCAGGCTTCTACAAATGTTTTTAAGTCGCCAAGCAAACATACTCCTGGTCACTGTAGGCTGTAACCAAATCCTCGTTTCTTTTTGTGTCTCCATCTCACTTCTGGGAAGGGTGGCCCAGTGAGACCCCTCCAGATGTAGAAAAGGGGAAGGGTCTCACTGGGCTACCCTTCCCAGAAGCGAGATGCAAAAAGAAATAGGGATTTGGTTATAGTGGTGATAAGAGCGCTAGTCTAGGGCGAGACCATAACTGTAGAGATAGCATGCACTTAGCACATGTGAAAGGAACCATGGCAAGATACATGCATCTTGCACATGTAAAAGACCCATGGCAACACACAAGTTATTCCTGGAAATGCAGCATATTGGTAATAATGGTAATCACCTCTTCCAGGGAGAGCAGGCCTAGAGAAACCCCATTATGAAGTAATATCACAAGAGAACTCACTGATCTCTAGTGTTTATGACTGTTGTTTATAAACATAGAACTTGCTGATCTTTAATGTTTTATGAATGACTTTCGCATATAGACTTTTTTCCCCCAAACCACCACTGTTAACACAATTTGTCCATACCACAAATGCTTCGTGGCTGAGGGAGGTCTTTTGGAATACAAGGGTCTGAAAGCGACAGTGGAGGTGTTGCTTTTGAGTTGGTTGAACTTGGGGCTGGAAGGAGCTTGTAGTGACAATAGAGGTATTGCTTTTCAGTTGGTTGGGCTGGGGGGAGGGGGATTAGAGTGGAGACTTTCATTTACAGGAGACGAGCTGTAAATAACGTTTTCAGCAAAACTTTAGCCTGAGAATTAGTGCAATTACTTTTTCTACTGCTTTAGATTCCCAGGGGTGGGAGCAGAAAATCCTAGCTATACTGAAAAGTCCGGGGGTCCAGGGGGCCGCTTTAGGCCCCTGTGGGGTGGGGAAGCAATGCCCTGCTGGGGTGTGTGGGGGGCAAGGCCCCCCCAGATGCTGAAGAAAATTTGTCTTGCCAAGTTGATAATTAACTTCTATACAAAAAGACTCCAAATATGACACGGCTTAAATGTCAAACTGAAAATGTAATGCTAAGTACTTAGGATCTTAAATTCAGTAAACCATCAAAACAAAATAGGATGCAATGTATAAATATTACTCGCCAGTGATGTTGATAGAAAATAGTGGCGAAATTTCAATCACTTAATTTGTAAGCCAGCAAAGCAGCACACCTAGGCAGACAGTTTCCATCTCCATATATAGTGATGGGAACTAGGGCAGGGGCAGCAGTGGGATAGAGGTTAACGGCATTGTTGACCCTTGGAAAATGCTTGGATTCAAGCCCCTTAGCGCAGCTCACTGGCCTTCTATGAAAATCTTTCTCAGCCTGTCGTGCCAAGATTTGTAGCCCATCAAAAGAGGTCTCTGATGCACTTTTCCTGTATCGGGCCTGGGAATGCACTTTGATCAACTTTTTCCATTTGACTTGTATACAAGCTTCCGACTGCACAGTATGCACGAAGCAGCGCCCACTTCATTTGTTTTCCTCAGCCATTTTGGGAACGGACGATCAATTGGTCCATCTCATCCATCCATTAATTTCTCCACTCGTTTTTCTTCAGGTCATTGTCGATCTTCTGTGCCTCTGCTTCATCGTTAATCAGCTGCATTTTTGACAAATATATAGCACGATGATTATGGTCTTCATGCATTGAAAAGAAGACTGCGGATTTCAAATACAAGTGGCGCGAAAACCTGAATCCAAACACGGAAAGTGCACATGGGAGAAAAAAAAAAATTTGCTATACAGAATTCCGTATCAATACGAAAGGTCTTCCACCCCTGGATTCCTGTAACTGTTCTAATTTATTGCTTTTCACAAATCATAGGTTGGCTCCGCGTAGTTTTCTGGTGGTTTATGTATTGATAATGGGGAGGGGGGTTTTTGTGTGTACTTTGCAAATGAAATACACATGAATTATGAGGTCTTTAACAGTTGCAGACTTTTAAGATTTATGGTGCTTTATGCTCATTGAAAGCATATGTTTAAATTTGTTTGTATAAAAAAAGAATACCACAGTGTTTTATGGTAATATGATACCGTAGATGCACTTTTTTAACGCTGTGCTAATAAATGCTAAATTGTTAAAGTAACCTCTAATTAACCTCACTTACAACTTTAACCTCATTTACAACTTTTTGCTGTAAATATGTACATTTAGATTCATCCTGCACTTTGTCAAACTTCCAATGTAATTTTTCCATTGTTAAACAGTTTGGATCCTTTTGCTTCCAGTTGCAGTTAATGAAAATATGATTATTTTGAAATGCTGAAAACTGAAAAGCAGATGATCAAAAATCTACCTACATCATGCATGAGCATACTCTCACACATTTGAAACTTCCTTTTTTGATGCTGTTGGGTTTTTCTTTTTGTGTGTGCGAAACTATTGCCATTATAGCTCAACTGCTGTACTTCCAACTGCTATATTGAGAAAGAGTTGAAAAGGGAATTTTGGGTTTTTTAAAAAAAAAGATTCCAACTGATGTATATTGAGAACGAGTTGAGAAAGAATGTCACCATTGTCATTTTTCCAAATTCGGGAATAAAATTTTGACTCTCATAGTTCTTTCTGTTGTGATGTAATGTGTGAACGTTGCATGATCTCTACTGACATTATCCAGGTGAAAGGATATACAAAAGCTTTTAGCCTCCAGCAAAGCACTAATTAGACATGTGACTCAGTGGGTTGTGTCTTTCCTGCAACAGTTTGCCTGCCTGTGGTCTTCATAACTATGTTGTGCTTACTATGTACACTCCTGTGCTGTGTTGAAACCATTTTGTTTTTATGTGTGATCCATTACTATCAATTTCATGAATCAGACATTGAATTGTATCTGTCCAACAATGCTGATTATCAAAACTAAGTTGGAGGTTTGATACTGGGGAAAAAATAGGCAACAGTTTCTCAACCATGCACGTTTGCTCAGGGAAAGACTGGTTCTGTACATGTATGGAAAAGAATTTCCGTTGAACATTGGCTCTGGCTCGAGATTTGCGGCCAGGTAGCAACACATTCAAGCTTTAACTTTCTAGCAGAACTTGGCTTCTGTCTTGGGACCTGTATCGGCCAGACATCACTCTCCCACTTTCTGGGATGTCTTGAGGACTACAGGCTACAGCCATGCATAACAGAATAGAGGCTACAAGTCTAATGCTTCACACTGTCCATCTAGAACTGCTTCACTCTGCTTGAATGCAGCAGCATTGCAGGATTTCCATGTTGCATAAGTGAAACATCTTTGTTGGTCATACAAAAAGTTTCATCAAGGCAATAGGCAAGTTATTGAATAGGAGGGCAGCTTTTTGCTCTCATGGTGAAGCCTTTGGGCTCCCACTTTTCAGCCAATTTCACACACACACACAAAAAGTCTGTTTAAAAGGTAAGGTAAGGTGATATCGCTTACAGAAAGAGTTGATTTGGGGGAACTCAGAGTAGAGGGAACCTGTGTCCTGGATATGCCATGGAATTGCTACTCGATAGAGATGAATTTCGGTGTGCATCGTATTTGGCCATGATCTGCCACAGGCCCTCTCTATTGACAGTATCGAAGGACTTGGTCGGGTCGACATAGGTGGAGAACAGGTCGGTATTTTGTTCTTGACATTTTTCTTGAAAGCTGTCGAGCAGCAATTACCATATCAATGGTTCCTCGTGTCTATTCTGAAGCCGCACTGGCTCTGCGGCAAAAGCTCTTGCCCAAGGTGTGTTACATGGTGGTTCAACAGAATCCTGGCAAGTATCTTGCCTGCTACAGAAAGGAAGAATATGCCTCGGTGGTTGTCACAAGCCTGGATGTTCCCTTTGCGCTTGTACAAATGGATTATAGATGGATCTTTGAACTCCTGTGGGATCGTCTCCTGCTGCACATCAGGAGAAACAAATGATGAAGCGTCTCAGTTAGAGCTGTGCCACCTTTGTAGCCTTCAGCTGGTATGGAGTCTGAACCTGGAGCTTTGCCACTGGACAGCAAACATGACTTCGAGAGGGTTGTTGGTTCATCCATTTCTTTGTTGGTGGGCACTTGAGGGAGCTAGTCGATGACTTTGTCATTGATAGATGATGAGCGGTTTTGTATGCTGTTGAAATGTTCTGCCCAGCGTTCCAAGATCTTTTCCTTGTCGGTGATCAATGTGTACCGATCAGCGCTGAGCCGAGGGGATGATCCTGATGATGTAGGTCAATAAATTTCTTTCAAGGCATCATTAAAGTTCTTCATATCATGTCTGTCAGCATATTGGATCTCGTCAGCTTTGTTGTTCAGCTATGTGTCTTGCATCTTTCGTCGTGTCTCTTGAACTGTTCCGTGTATGTTGTTGAACGCACCTTTTTCGGAGATGGATTTGGTGTCACTGAAGTAAGCTTTGTGCAGATATTTCTCATCTAGTAGCTGCTGGATGCCATCATAGTTTTTATCAAACCAGTCCTTGTGTTCCTTGGCTGCTATCCCAGTACTCTGTAGCAGTGTTGTAGACCAGTTCTCTGAAGGTCGACCAGTTGGCTTCCACATTCTGGTCGTCCAGCGAGGTGGATTCCAAGCATTCTTTTAAAATGCCTACAACCAACTGCTTGGTTCTGGTGTTCTTCAGCTTGGTGACATTAAGCCGTATCAGAGCCTTCTTGCCTTGCGGGCGTCTCTTAGGTTGGATCTGGATGCTACACGTGCTAACTATGAGACAGTGGTCAGTCCAACATTCAGCACCGCACATGGATTTGGTGACTCTTACATCCTGTCTATTCCTCTTCCTGAAAATGATGTAGTTGATGAGATGCAAATGCTTGGAACGGAGGTGCATCCATGATGTCTTGTTACGGGTAGGGATTCGGAAGATGTGTTGGTGATCAGATATTCATGTTCAGCACAGGTCTGGAGTAACAGGAAGCCGTTGCTGTTGCAGTGGCCTATTCCGTGTTTGCCGATGACACCTTCCCAGGAGTCGCTGTCAGAGCCGACTCTAGCCTTGAAATCAGCAAGTATGGCGAGCTTGTCTGCTTTTGGAACAGCAGCAATGACAGAGTGAAGATCCTCATAGAATTTGTCCTTCACATCATCTGGGTTGGTCAAAGTCGGTGCGTCAGGTGCTTCTTTCCAAAAGAAAGAGTTTCATGGTCATCAGCCTGTCCTTCACTCACTCCCTTGGGAGGTCCAGCTAGCTTGCCAACAAGAGCTGTCTTCCCTTCAAAGCCGACACCAGCCTCTCATCGCTCTTCACTTCCTCTTCCGCTCAAAAAATAAAGATATAGCCAGAGCCCCTTTCACAAAGTTCGCCCTGTCCTGCAAGCAGGTTCTCACTCAAGTCTACGATGTCGATGCTATACAATTAGATTACTACTACAGAGTCACTTTAAACTAAGTTTCATTACTGGTAGAAGTTTAGGCTACGATGTCGATGCTATACAATTAAATTACTACTACGGAGTCACTTTAAACAAAGTTTTATCACTGGTAGTTTTATTTAATACTTGGTATGACACGACAGCCTATACCGTATCTAATATTATGCAATCTGAGGCCATTTTCATTTCCTTTGGGGAAACAATACGCAAATGCTTTACTCGCTCTTCTCCGCTTCACCCGAGTTTCCAGAGGCCGGAGTGCAAGCATTACCCCCCCCCCCCCCCCCCTTCATCCCCATGGGGCAGCAAACAGCTATGCTATAATGTTGGCTGCTGAGGGAATCGAAGTTACTTCTGATCGAGCTCGGTGCTCTACCAGTGGAAATAACAGGCGCCCAGCTTGATCGCACCGACCTGTGTTTAAAATAAGAAACCCACTCACCTGCACAGACAGGCGAATGATTGGCATACAACGCGCACCCACCCCCACCCCCTCTTGACAAAAAGACACATTTATGCCTTTGTAATGCCTGAACTGAAAAC
The DNA here is from genome assembly GCA_033310375.1 of Conus canariensis. Lineage (NCBI taxonomy): Eukaryota > Metazoa > Mollusca > Gastropoda > Neogastropoda > Conidae > Conus > Conus canariensis. Next base: position 44,113,838 of record CM065728.1, on the reverse strand, counting down.
CTAGATTCTGTAAACTCTGAGCTATCATTCACGTCCACACCCGTCGTAGCTGAATAGCAGATGAGAATAACCATCCCAAAAGAGAGTGCAGGGACAAGACCGGTGTAACCTTGCACTTATACCACCAGAACGACAACACGTTAAGATGGGGCAGCGAAAGTGGCACACACACACAGATTACCTGGATTGGTAGTCGCGGTGAAGGTCGATCTCCTCTCAACCTAGCAGCAACAGCAGTGGGTAGCCTAGTACTAGATGGCAGGAGGTGGAATGGCGGTGAAGGGATGGGGATGGGGAGGGGTGAAGGGAGGAGAAATGAGAGGCATCTACGTGCCAAAGTAAATGGAGAGACGGAGAAACTCAAGTACGGCCATGCATGATTTATAAACCCAACGCAACAGTAAGTCGGCCTTTCCTGAACGACGTCGACTACCCTAGGCCCTTTCTTCAAACCTTTCAACCCTTTTACCCGCTTCATTTCTTTATTAAAAAAAAAAAAAAAAATCTTAGTTTTTTTCTTCTCTCTCTCTCTCTCTCTCTCTCTCTCTTTCCAAATTAGTTTTATATGTAGGCCCCAGGGTCCAGCTTATATCAATCAGTGACAAAGCTTACGCCGCCGAGGCCCATGATGAAACAACTCCAGCAACCGACCATGCTGCTTATCTCCTGCTGTCAGGTCTCTCAGGTCAGCTTTCCGTTGAATTACGACCCGGTCGACCACACACGGCCCTCACCGAATACAATCCTGTCGTCACGAAAATGAAAACCACAAACAGAACACATGTATACACTATAATCTTACAACAATAACAGAAATCCAACAAAAAACACCACCACCAAAACGACAAACAAACCGAAAAAAAAAAAAGTTGCAAGTATTTACGGCAGATCAGATTGTGCTGAAGGCAACGGTTTTCCATCCTTAGATTACCCACCCCCACACCTAAAAAAAACAATTAAGAAAAAAAAAAATAAATAAATAAAAAGCAAGAAAAGAAGACAACATGAAATAACGGTGCCACAAACTATACACAAAAACCCTGGACCATACTGCCAAACAGACACTGCAGAATGTTTAGTTTATGTACACCCTGGACGGTCTTTTAAATCTAAAGTAGTTGCCGGAATGACAGGGAAAAGCTGGCATTCTATAAACTGCAACAAGAAAGAAAGAAAAAAAAAAAAGGCGGCCGGGGGGGGGGGGGGGGGGGGGGGGGGGGGGGGGGGGGGAGGGGAGAGACCCAGTGAATAGCAATAAAGAAAGATGGGGAAAAAAATACAAAAACAAAAAAAAAAAAAAAAGGGGGGGGGGGGGGGGGGGGGGGGGGGGGGGGGGTGGGCTGAGGGGTTGGGGTGGGGGGGGGGATCAGACCCGAGCGATGGAAGGAAACCTTAAACAAGAATTTACTCAAACAACCCGTCCCGCCACTTGAAGACCCCCTTAACTAGACTACTCCAAACCCAACCGATCTCCCCACTGACCGCCACAGTGCAACGTTTACCCAATCAATTTTCCCAGTGAAGAACAGCACGTTTGCAATCATATCCATAAAATCACCGACCATCATACATACATCACGACAGAAATAAAAAAAAAAAAAAGAAAAACCAACAAATTAGATTGTACACAAGTTCTCTTAAAAATGGTTTTGCATTGTTTACTCTCTAGACGAACAGACACGAACACTGCTGTATTATTGTCTTTTTTATATAAAGAAAACATTTAGACCCTTGTCATGTTGCATACTTCAGCATTTAACATCTGAGGAATATAACCAACATAACCAAGCATTCATAGTCATCATCAACATATAGCATACAAGTTGTTTCAACTCCTCGTAATCCTAAGTGCACATAGCTATTCTTTTAAATAAGCAAGACAGGCAAAAAGGACAAGTTCTGTTGACATTGCTGGTACCACTAATCCAAAAAAAAAAAAACAACAACAACAAAACAAAACTAGTCAGTGTCAGTTCCATCCTGATATGCTTTAAACAAGATCAAATCGTGGCATGCAGGGGCACGTGTGCATGACAGTGAAGAGCTTGTACTCTAAAGGCAGCCGGTATCCTTCCACGCAAGTCATCGACAACAACTGAAAAGCAATAGTTGACGAATCTCGTGCGGTTACTACAACTTCAGACTCCTGTCAGAGCTGATCAATTACAGCACAAACTAGTCTGCTGTTTGTGAGACAACAGTGAACAGAATGAACGAGCAAAGATCGCACCCCCCCCCCCCCCTCCCTGTCCTCAGCCATTCCCCGTCCCTCCTTTCCCTCATCCGCGAACACAAACATACATCACTGATACAATCAACTCACACACACACACACACACACACACACACGCTCGCGCGCGCGCGCGCACGCACGCACACACGCACGTACGCACACACACGCGCGCGCACGCAACTAAGAGAGATCAATATCATTAAACAAAATCCAATTTTGCTGGCTGACATTTAGCTCATTCTGACTAAAATTTAAGAACACACATAGGCCTACATACACCAAACTGCAAACGTATACAAGAGAGAGAGAGAGAGACAGACAGACAGACAGACTGATACAGACACAGTTCAAGTAACGGCAAAATCTGCATGTACAAGTGCTGTCAAAACAAAACTACAACGTTTAAAGTTTGCATCGTGTGCGCAGAATTAAAAGAATTGTTTCGAACAGGTTTGTAATAACAAACAAACAAACAAGCTCGTACACGAATCATATGCCAAAGAAAGTTGTGAACTTAAGTCCACCATCTTGAGTTCAGCTCATCGTTTTCAGCACAGGCCTCGTTGAAGATGACACACAGCTTTAGACTACAGGCCATGGTCAGTTCTAACAGGACCATAACATTGAAGTCATTCTGCGAGGGCTCCTATTTCTTCACTAAGATTAAGAAACTTTCAACTAAACCAAAGACACTATTGTGAAAATCTGCGCTTTGCGCAAATGTCTATAATTCAATAAACATTTTTGGAATTATCAACAGTTTTCAATACATAACAAATATTAACAATAGTCAGCGCTAGTTTGACATCATGCGGTTTTGTGGCTGAACACCAACCGTGACGATGTAAATACATACGAAAAATTTGTTTTTGCTAACTTCAAATTTATCCTGGAATCTGTTTGTTTGTACTGTCCTGCGGAAATAAAACCTTTTCTTTTTAAAATCTGCTTCAATTTCCGCCTTCAGTCACCTTGCTTTGAAACTAACTAAATCCATTTCACTCTCTCACTCTGTCTCCGGTTTCGCAGATCTGATGTTCCTAGTAAACTCTCCACTAAAAGAGACAAAAGGCTGAGAGTCCATCTCTGTTTTCTTATGGAAATTTAACTTTCTCTCTCCTCATTTCTGTCAAGTCTTAGAGAATAACGGATCAGTTCCATAAATATCTTTACATCTATGATATTATTCAGCTGCGACTCTTATCTCATGGCTAGGTATTAATCCTACCCAGCAGACAAAAAGAGCGAACAAAAGAAAACAACAACAACAAACCCCACGTTTCTGCTATGTGCATTGCAGACACGAAGATTGAAGTCACTGTAAGTCTTTTGCGGTGAACGGAAACTGATGCGGAGAGTTTGCGCGGATCACTTTCACATCAATTAACCCTGCGCACAGGTACGGCCTTGGGTTCTGGACATCATCCGGCAGGTACGTTTTGTTTTGTTCTTTTTTCAACCCTCGACACACCGCAGTACACTTAACTGATAATTCCTGACAGGAATGAGATCACTGTGAACAAGGTGGACTGGGGGAAAGGGGTTTGAACCTGGCGTGGCCACGGAAATGACACAGTAGTTCTGTTGTATAAGCACAGACAAACAAAGAGAAAAAAAAAATGATTGTAGGAGCAACAACAACGGACAAAATTCTTCCCGATCATTGGTAGTAAGTGAAATAAATCTTGAAATTAGCCTACATTTAAAGTCAACAAACACGCATGTCTGTATTCCCCACGTTCACCAGATCATTGCGTGTTCCTGTGTGTACATATGGGAGAGAGGTGTATGTATGTGAGGGCGCGCGCGCGCGCGCACGTGTGTGTGTGTGTGTGAGTGTGTGTGTGTAAACATTTACTTGGAAAAAGATCTGTATTTGCACACCAGTCGCATGAGATTATACCTATTCTTCATGTGCCATTTTGCAAGACACTGCGTACACTTTCATTTCTCCTTTATATGTGATTGTGCAATCTATTGCTTATGCTTCCACTTAGTCAGTGATGTATGCCGCTATTTTGATGTGCGAAAGACTGATTGTTGATCTCATTTGTTTCTTTTTTCTTTTGTTTTGTTTGTTTGTTTGTTTTTACCATGCACATGGATTTCTCTATCTACGTGATAGCGAAGCATTCTGTATCGCGGTGAACAACACGCATCAACACGGACCGGGATTACCAGACGGCTTGCAGTGGCCAACGACACGGCGGAATATCAAAGGTGAATTTCTCACAGACAATCTTGATGTCACACGCACGCACAAGGAAGACTCGTGTACCGGTGTCTCAGGAAAGTCACGTACCCCACCCATTCCTTCCTCCCTGGCTGAAAAGCGAGTTCTTCCATATCACAGACACTGAGGATGTTCCGGAAACAGACGGGGGTAGCGTTGTCTGTTAGCGGACCGTGGGAAATGCCACTCAAGGGCACCACCACCACCACCACCCCAAAGTAACACAGCAGTAATTCGGTGCACCAAGTGTGGTTCTCAGGTTGATATTTCTCTGTACATTTAAAACATTTTCTCACCCATCCGCCGTCCCTTCTCTGTTGTTATCTTTTCTTGTTTTATGTATAAAGCTTCCATTCACCTTCAAGGTCAGATTCCAGAGTTAGATTTTTTTTGGTTTTCACAGTTTATGTACAAACTTCTGTCCAGTGTTTCACTAGAGACCTGTGAGGACTACACACCGATTCTTTATGCTGAGCCGCAGTGGTTACACTCTCACCCAGTGTCAGTTACCATGAATGAAATTCAAGAGAGTCAGTCACTGACTCCTTCGCCCTGGCCAGTTCCTTCAAAAGATCACCTCTCAAGCTGACGTGGACTCTTGCGATTCAAACCACGTTGGCTTCACGCGTCGTCTGCCTGCCTCAGACCGTCTCCAAGTCCAAAATGGCGTGATGGAGATCTATCTGGACGTTGCTGTCACACTCTTTCAACAGACTGGGAACGGCGCGGACTTTCCTCCACATGATGATGGTCAGAAGACACACAGGGAGAGAGAAGATGACGCTGTGCTAGTCATCAGCACGCGGAGATGACCACTTTGCGCACGGTAAAGACCACTCGACGGCCATCTCACACGGTGTCAGCAAGATTCACGATTTGTTTCTCGACCTACACCTGAGAAAGTTCACAGTAACGTAAGCTTTCGCTTCATCTAGGGCTTTCTGGTTGAAAAAAACAAACAAAACAAAAACAAAACAAAAAAAAAAAAAACACCCAGCGAAACCCGGAAGTTCAGTCTGATGATGTAGTACATGAGGCCCATTTTGACGTGGATCAAACTGACGTCAGTCTCACAACGGCGGGGGTAGGGAGGGGAGGCGGGAGGGGGGGGGGGGGGTGTCAAAAGCGCGTGACCTCCACCTCAATGACCGCTGGTTCCCCTTCCTGCCTCCACGACATGGAGCGGGGAGGGTGGCGGCGGGGGTTGGGGGAGTGGTGGCCCTTCCGATCGGCTCCTGCACAACAAGACTCCCCACGTGATTTTGGACCACCCCTTCCCTCTTCCACCACACACACACACACACACACACACACACACACACAACCACCACACAAACGTTAAAAACTCTGAACATAGACGTGATCTCGGCAGACTTCGAGTCAGCGTTCATGACCTACCAACAGAAAGGGGTGGATACACGAACACTACCAGAGAAAACAGGAAATGCTCAGCATGTGGTGTGGTCAAAGATGAAACTCATGTTCTGGACAGCTGCTCTAGATACAGACTGCTTCCACTGAAGCTAAAAGAACAGCTTTCAAAACGATATGCTAAACCCAAACTTGCGAAAACTAAGCCAACGTGAAATGCTAGGCAGTGACGACCTACAAATTCGTATTGCAAACTATGTTCATGATTGCATGGATTTGAAAAAAAAAAACAACAAAAAAACAATGGCTCCCTATATGGATCTACATAAATCATGGTCTATCCATAACTTCTCATAATATCGTACTGTGTTAATACACACTTCAGGGTTCTCTTGACAAAGTACGAGTCCGAGTCACACACAATACACGCACACACGCATACGCACCTCCGTTATAACCTCTTTCCCTTCTGTTACAAAAATACGACCTTCGCCTGTTTGAGTCATCTACTCCCCCTCTGTAATCATTCTGTCAATCTCAGTCTCCTGTTTCTCTTCTATAATCCTCACTGTCCCAGACATTGTCAGTCTGACCCCTTCTCTTTCCTCTCTGTCACCCTGTTTTCCGCCTCATTCCTCACTTTTACTCTTATTAAGGTCCACCTTGTTCATCTCTGTCCCTTCTGTTATCACTGTCCCCTCCAAATCGCCTCTTTTCCTTATGTTACATCTTTAACCATTGTCACAGTCATCCCACAGCATTCTGTCGTCATTTTGTCCATCGTTTGCGCCCATTATCTCCCTTGTGTCTTTGCCTCTACTGTCTGCGTGTCCCTCGCATTTCTCTCCCTTTTGTAGTCTTTTTGTGCTGTCCGTCTCTCTCATCTCGTTTCCTTCTGTTGTTGCCTCGTCCGTTGCATGTTTCTCTCGCCACTCCGTTGTATGTTTCGCTCGCCTCTTTCCCTTCTGTCATTATCTTGTCTTTTGTTTGTCTCACTTTTGCCTGTTACCATCACCCCCCCCCCCCCCCACCTTTGTCTCACTCGTCGTTCATCCCTTTCCCTTTAATTATCATCTGATGCTGTTCATCTCCTTCAACTCGTTCCCTTCTCTTACCATTTTGTCCATGTTCAGTCTCACCAGTTTCTGTTCCTCTCGCTTGTTTCCTTACTGTTTTCCTTCTAAGCATCGTGTCAATAATCTCTCTCTCTCTCTCTCTCTCTTTTTTTTCCCCTTTCACTATTCTCACACGTTTCTTTCCGTTGTTTCCTCCACTTGACTTGCCCATCTCATTCCAGTCTTTGACCAACTTTGTCTTGCTGCATGCAGTACAAACATATCTGCTTTTCTCCGTCGCTCGATCTTTTTGCTCCCCACGCCCACCCCTATCCCTACCCACCGCCCGCGCTTTTCCCATCCCACCCCTCTTTCTGTCATCTGTATTTGTCACTCCACACGCACACACGCATGCATGCGTGCACGAGCGCGCGCACACTTAATACACACACACACACACACACACACACACACACACACACACACACACACACACACACTTAATACACCCATTTTGCGCCGAACATGAGAAGATAGGTGGTGGCTCGTTCTTCGTTTTCACTGTCCTAAATGTTTTGTTTTTGCCTGAAGAAGACCGTAGAGGTCGAAATGCATTGCGGTCTGTCCTGTAATCTGTTTGTCCGTATCGTCTGGCGGAACTAGTACCATGTCTTTTTAAAATATATTTCAATACATATATCGTACAAAAAGAGTTTACGGGTTTTTAACAAAATCGATCAATGGACGGAAACAAACATCACCCGATCAACAAACGATTCACGGTGAAAAGCAGTAATTAGTCTGCAAACAATACATCAAAAAGTCTGGATCAATAACAAAACGGAGCCGCCGCCGCCTCCCCCCCCCCCCCCCTCCCCACACACACTCCCGTTAAGTACCTCCCGCGCCACTCTCCCCTCCCACGCACGCACATTCCCCTCCTCGCCCCCCTTCACCATGGTACTGACCGAGGTCTGTCGCTTCATCTTCTCAAAGCAGCTGACCACGGTCTGGGTGCTGGCGTCCCTCATCGTCGGCTTGACGCGTTGCCGGGGACTGACCACGACGTCATTCAGGGCCCCGTCACTCGACGAGTTCATCCGCGTGCCCTGGGTCAACTTTTCGATGGACCCTGGCGAAAAAAAAAGAAGAAAAAGAAAAAGAAAATGAAATGAACTGAATCGAAAGTAAATAAATCAATCTAAAAAAAAAAAAAAGCATGAAAATAATGAAATGAAATAAATTTTTACGAAAAAAAAGGATAATGAAATAACACAAATGAAATGGAATAAAACGAAATATATAAAATGAAATGAGATGAAATGAAATTTAATAAAATAAAACCAATGAAATCAAACAATTAAAAATAGTAATTTTTTTTTCTAAATGGCATCAAATCAAACAAAATGAAATAAATTAAAAAATAAAATGAGATAAAACACACACTAAAATGAAATGGTAAGACATGGGGGTGAAAGTGAAATAAGACTGAAGTGAAATGAATTGGTCCGATTTAAGTGAGGAAGAGGGCCAGTACTTGACCCGGGGTTATGGATAGACGGCGAATGACTAGGCCGTGTACCAAAGTGTTAGTTGACTCAAGAGTTCCTGTCTAGCCTCCCCCCCCCCCCCCACCACCCCTTCTCTTGATGTCACTGTACTACCAATACTGATTTTGCTATGACATAACCAGCCTCCTCCACTCTCATCTCTTCCCACCCCCGTCTCTGCCTACTCCCGTCTTTATCAACTGTTCCCGTTCATTAAAAAAAAATAAATCTAATTTTGCCAGTACGGTAAATGTAAAGTCTGGAATCTTCCAATGTCTTCATGACCCTCCCCCTTCTTCCCTCCCCCACCCCGGAGAGAGAAGAGAGAGAGAGAGAGAGAGAGAGAGAGAGAGAGAGAGAGAGAGAGAGAGAGAGAGAGAGAGAGAGAGAGACAGATTGACGGACAGACAACAACAACAAACAAACAAACAAAAACAAAACAAAACAAACAAACAAACAAAAAAAAAAAAAAAAAAAAAACCGGAGGGAAAGAGATCGCGGATGGAGCGAGAGAGGATGGCGAGAAGACGGGAGGACAGGAGAGGAGGGGTGGGGGTGGGGAAAGCAGGACGAGAGGTACACAACCAAACATCAACAATGTCGAAGAAGAACCTCCTCCTCCTCCGCCAGACTGACCGTTGGACAGGTGGCACTGGGGGTTGCTGTAGGCGTGGTTGAGGATGGCCTTCTGCCGCATGTCCAGCGGCTTGCTGACCTTGACCCTGGCCCCCGTGGGCAGCTGCTGGGACAGGTGCGTGACGGGCAACAAGGTGGGCTGGGAGTGGCTGGGCACGCGCACCCCTACTGTCGTGAACTCCACGCGATCTGCACGTGCAGCCGTCCCAAAGGACACCATCCAATCAGGACATCCTTTCAGTTACCACACACATGTCCTAATACATCTGTTATTACTGAGTCTGTCTAGACACATTCCCTGGACTGAATGGAAACTTTGGGTTTCATCACAAAGTGTACGTATGTAGCCATAATATTCAACTTCTACAGCGACGTGTATTCAACTGAACATGGCCTGTTACGGTATCGTAACCGTACCTCCCGTTACGCTGTTATAACCATGACTCCTGTTAACGCTATTATATCCGTGACTGTACATCTACACAAATTCAACTGAATACGGGTCACATTTAACACTTTTGCGTGTGCACATCTATTTAACTAAGCAAGATTTACTTTTTTTTCTCGTTTGTACTTTCACATAATTTTGTTCAACTAAATAGGGTATACACTTATTCAAATAATGTCTCTACATATCAACATATCTTCAACTGATTATGTGTCTGTATAAACCCACATATATATCTTCAACTGAACATTGCCAACGCTTTATCAGTGTGTCTGCATAGCCATTGTTACAAAAATGCATCGTTACAGAAGCGTCTCAAAACACCAATCATAGACCGAGTGCGATTGAAAACCTCCCCATGAACACACTTTCTCGACATAACTGCAGCAATCATTTCAACACCTTCATCACCACAGTCTTTCTGAGAGGTCTTAATTCCTATGGGATATATACACATATCAGTGTCTATCAACACACGATTCTTGCGTCACATTTCACCTTGACCACACTTGACCAAGACCAAAGACCTATGTCGATATTGTTACGGGGGAAATGGCTGTCATTGAATGCTGTATCGGTTTTTTTTTTTTTTCGTTTTTTTTTTTTTTTTAAACAAAGAGACTATTTCTACATTACGCTGCTGGTGCTGGACTTAATAACGAACAACAATCAACATCTGCAATTAGAAAATTAATAAAACAAAAATTCACATTATTCCCATGCTTCCTTCGGGGCTGAAGCACATCAGTCATGACGGGTATAAGCAGAAAAAAAGAACAAATAATCACAGGTCAGTGCCACCAAGGCTGGGGAGAGAGAGAGAGAGAGAGAGAGAGAGAGAGAGAGAGAGAGAGAGAGAGAGAAGAGAGAGAGGGAGGGATGGGGGTGGGGGCGGGGAAGTGCTGGAGGGTGCTGGTGCCAAGCGGAGACTTTGAACACTACACAGTGCACAGGATGCTGCAGCTGGCGCTTCTCTGATTATCACCATCGGAAGCATCTACATGCACAAGCGATAAGAACTTGCAGTAACAAGAATAAAAAAAAAACAAACAACAACCTCTCCAACTTCGGCATGCATGAGCTACCCTAACCCAGACTGAACCCAACCCTAACCTTATAGCATCTTACAAAAACCTTCGTTAGTGAACCGTGCTTGCAGTGCGGGAAAAAGAAGTTATCTTCTCCTTTCTTTACCGATAAAGGAAAGTCCGTCATCCCAGTCAATAACAGCGGACTTTGCTACGCCAGGCAGGACCCATGATACTACTGCTTCACCGACATGTGCGAGCAAGCGCGCGCGCGCGCACACACACACACACACTGACCCAAGCACACGCGCGCGCGCGAGCACACACACACACACACACACACACACACCACACACACACACACACACACACACACACTAAAATATCAACAGCAAGAAACATGACAGGATGCAGCTGCCTCAATGGCAGACAGCACAATGCTGTCCCAGTGACAGCACCTGAGCAGCATGCTGCGTACATCATCATCATCATCACCGCCACAGATGATGCTTCTGATTCAGTTACAGTGAGACGAGGCCTAAAGTTGCTACGTGCCTCATCGGTACGAAGGATACTGAACATTGTTTCACAACACATCTGCAAGGAGTATTATGGTTCGTCAGCTCAAAGGACAAGACTTGATCCATGGCGTAACACATCAGAAGTGTCTGCCTTAGTAACAGCTGATAGCTGCTGGCAATGACCTGGGACAATACGGCATAGAGAGGTCAGAAGGTCAAGCGTGGGGTGGGGGGGGGGGGGGGGGGGGGCGGAAAGGTAGAAAAAAAAAACCCTGTCTCCTTGATAAAACACTGAAACACACTTCTACCACTAAAAGATCTGCTGTTGGAATATAATTGCAAAAAACAAACAAACAAAAATAACAACAACAAAAGTTTGTCTCCTATAAAACACTGGAACACACTTCCTGTTACTAAAAGATCTGCTGCTGGAAAATAATTACATAAAAAAACCGTTTGTCTCTTTGACAAAACACTGAAACACACATCTACCGCTAAAAAAAAATCTGCTGTTTGAAAATAAAAACATTTAAGCTCACACACAGAGTTACGCTTTTAACTGAGAAAAAAAAAGTGTCGCAGAGATGCGACGATGTACTGTTCTAGTTAGGCATGGCGATCTTCATACAATGATGAAATAAAAAAAAAAAATCTGATAAAAAAAAAAGAAATCGATGCGATGCAATTCAAGGAAAAAGGCCGAAACTCATTGTTATCTCTACCGTCGCATTGAGCTGGCAGGATTCTCTACAAAATCAATGGACAACAAAACGAACTTCACTGCACGGTGATTCTATGCTTCAAGCTTTTCTACATCTGATGACAAGTTTGAAAGTGGAAATGCTGCATAGAAACATAGCAGGAAACTACTGATTATCACACACACACACACACACACACACACACACACACACACACACACACACACACACACACACACACGGATGATATCAAAGTATCAGGTAAACTGAACTGCCACGTGTTGATTTATTTTCATAAACGAATAAATGATAACCAAAGAAATAACAGTGTGTATTTTTCCCCAGCCATGCCATTCACGCTTGTGACCATTTTCAAAATAACTACTTATGATCTCTTTCAAAACAGTTATTCAACGACGCTGTGAATGCACACTCACTGAAACGGTATGTGCCAAACACGTTCATGATCCAAACAACGTACTTACTGAGACCATACAATTAACTATAAACAAAGGAAGGGAAGAATGAATAACGGAGAGACAGAAAGAAAGAAAGATAAGACAAAATAAGTTAGAGCAAGTAAATAAATTGATGAATAAATAAATAAGAATACATTATAACCCCCCCCCCCCCCCCCCCTTAAAAACAAACAAACAAAAAAACAGGAAAACGAAAGAAAAAGAGAGACGCACAGAATAAACACAAAGGAATATAAAACTAAAGATGATGAAAAAAAATAATTCAGATAAAATGAATCTTTTATCAAAGCGCAAGGAAAGGAAACAACCGGCTGAGTAGTTTTTGCATAATTATTCTAGCTCACGGACAAAAAAAAAAGCGAAAACAAAAACAAAAAATCAACCAACAGACGCGTATGAAAAGAGAACCTCCTTGGTCAAGAAAGGAAGTGCATTGAAAAGCGGGGCGGGTGTGGGTGATTGGGAGGCGGTGGGTGGGTGGGTGAGGGCCAGTGACACATTTGTCCATTGCAAAAGTAAAAGAGTCAGCTGCAAATGTCCAGACCAAAGAGACAGAAGACCGCGCCAGCTAATGTTAAAATCACAGTCACTGATGGCGCATCAATCGCTACCACTTTTCAAAATTCCCATGCAAACACACGTGCTTGGACGACCTGTCGGCTGCAAATGCGACAAGTTGGCTCCAAATGTGCCAAGCAGAAAACACAGAGCATAACAATGCTTGTCAAAAAGAGGTCAAACTGTTTATGCTGAATCACAAATGAAACTAAACTAACCGAAAGAAAAGAAAAAAAAAAAAAAAAAAAAAAGAAAGAAAGAAAGAAAGAAAGGAGGAGGAGGAGGTACTGGTGAAAAGAATGTCAAACGAGCAAGCATGCTAAGCAAGCGGTGGACTTGTTGAAAGCCTGGACGATGACCAGGTTAGCTTTGAATGTGACAGTCAACACAAACCATCTAAAGCTTAACACGCTCGTGCGTATTACAGGCTGGTGCATCGTCACCCATCATACAAGCAAACGTGACTTAACTGTTTTGATGCTGCCAAAACAAAATAAATGAACACATAAACAAATGCATAAACAAATGAAGATAAAGAGCGTAAAGAAACGAGAAAACTGAAAGGCATTTCTTTTTCCTCAAAGGGACATCGGACCATTCATAGCAGGTGCTTTTAGTAATAAATCGTACAACAACCAACCCAACCGAGTAAATAAGATGAATAAAAGCAAATAACATCTTGACATGCTGCTCTCATTATCGCATTCCAAGTCATCGAACAAAAACTAAAAAAAAAAAAAAAAAAAAAAAAAAAGTGCGTACGGGTGCATGATACATTCACAACTCAGACCCACAGCCATCGAAACAAGCACGTGAAGCCAGTCTTCAGCAAAGTACGGACAGCCAATCAGACCAACGCAGCGCGCCCGCAGGAGCTGCCTTTGAGACTGGAATCCATGCCACCACCACAACACCACCACCACCACCAACAGCGACGGCAACGGCATGCCAGCCGGTGAGCAAGGCACATGCCACGGACACAAGAGCGGCAAGGCACACAGAGAAGCGATGGAGGTTCGGCTGGTTACCGTGTTCCGGCGACGAGGTCTTCCAGGTGGAACTGGACCGGGGCAAGAGAACGGAGTGCTGGCCTTTCCTGGGCGTCCACACTGTCCAACAGGGCAACACGGGCTCAGCTTTTTTCACCAACTGCTGATCACCGCTCTAACAGGAGACTTAGGTTATCATCAATGGCTCTTGGCCCGTGTGACTGTGGCTTTAGGTTTTCATTAACTACCAGGGGCTTTAGGTTTCCATGACTGCTTGTTGTCTGTGTAATACTGGCTAAACGATTTCATCAAGCGTTGGAAGTCAGTGTTACAGGTCCTTTAAGTTTTCATAAAGTTTTAGTTGTCAGTGTAACAGGGGCTTGAGATTTCATCGAATGCTGACTGCCGGTGTAACTGGACCTTAATATGTTCATCAACTACCGGTCGTCAGTGCAGCGGAGGGCATAACGTTTTCATCAGTTTTTCTCACATGTCAGTGCAACAGGGGCTTAACGTTTTCATCAGTCGTGGTTGTGAGTGTAAGAAGCGCTTTGCATTCCAATCGACTGCTGGTTGCCGAGCTGCTCATGTAACTAGGGCTTAATGTTTTCAACTGCTGTTTGGAAGCCGGTGTAACAGAGGCTCCACGTGATCACCAACTGCTGGTATCCAGTATAAAAGGGGTGGGGAGTGAGGGTTACCTTCAATCAACCACTGATTCAAAAGCTGAGTGTGTCTAAACAGGTTGGTTGCATCACCAGTGATTAATAAGAAGCTGGCTGTTCGGATAAAAGGGATTTTTGGTCGTCCCACAGCATGCAATAAAGCTTGTAGAAGATACAATAAG
>CM065728.1:44074189-44094189 GCA_033310375.1 Conus canariensis | reverse complement strand
CATATACGGACATCAATAAACTAACCGTCATAAAAGAACACAGAACATGCAATGCAAACAAAGAAACCCGGAAGCAATCCGTGAATAATTGATGCATGAAATGAGATACCTTGATCTATTTTCCATATCGGTGAAGCATCTAAACGACGTTGTTCAACGAAAGATTGGCCTAATTACACCCCCATTCACACCGATTTGAATAAAAATCCTGATACCAACATAAATAACGAAATAGGTCACTCTACATAGCGCAACTCTCCGCCAACGACGAACGAACCCTGGATCTACCATCTGATCCAAATTCGCAACACAGATCCGCATCGCAAATAGATCCGCACCAAACTTAAACGGCTTCGTGGTTGGGACATATTCCATCTTTTCTCAAAGTTTCGTTGAAATCGATCACGTGGATTTTGCGTCATCTTGCGGACAGACAAACAAACCAGACAGAGGTGAAAACATAACTTCCTTGGAGGAGGTAATAAACAAACACGGCAACAAATGAACACAGGTGCATCTGACAAATCCAGCGACGTAACAAAATGAAATCAAGAAAAGCAGAAATCTAATCAACAACTGAATCGTGGAACACATCCGTTCAGAACGAAACCAGGCGTGGGGGTGATACACCACACAGAACTAAACTGTCATCAAAATGTGTCAGCGGGACAGTCTTGTATCTAAAACAAGTTAAACACCTTACAAGAATGAACGTGAAACCGATCGAGGGAACAAGGCATATGCGAAAGAATGGCTAGGGCAATCATCGGCAGAATACACAATGCACCTGCGAATCTGAAAATGCCGTATGGATCTTAGGTTGACACATGTGGCTTCGTCTATGTGCACGCATAGTTACAAGTGAATCCGCAATCATTTGAGAGCACTTCAATTAAAAGCTAACATCCACCTACAAGTCACCATGGTTTTTGTGTTAACCCTGGGTATGTGGCGAAGGAGGAATGCAAAATATATGTCATACCAACCGATCGTGTGTGTGTGTGTGTCAGAAAAAGTAAGATTTTGATTTTCTAAGTCTCCTAACATCACATAAACAAGTCATCTGCCAAATACAAAGTCATGTTGCTTAAATCAAATCAACGGCACGCTGTCCATGTACACTAAATGAATACAATAACCTTCTCAATATCTGTCAACCGAAACCAAACCAAACGAAACCAATGAAAGCCGTGCGGCGAAGACGATAATCATGGCAATAACGAAACCAAGAAAAACAGGCAGGCTCGTGTCGGCTAACATCCAGGTTACCTGCCCCTTCTTTCTCAGACCAGGCGGCGCCACTGTCCGTCTGATCCCAGAGGTCATAGTTCGTTGCGTTTTTATCACCTTCATGAACACAGGGAGATTAGGACAACGTGACACTTGAAGCCAACAGTGGTCCACGTACACTGTGTAGCTTCAACGGTGGGAAAGTGTGTGGTGAGTGTGTGTGTGTGTGTGTGTGTGTGTGTGTGTGTGTGTGTGTGTGTGTGCCTTTTTTTCCCTTCTAAAACAGTTGATCAAAATTTGAGACTTTGGAAGGTGGAGGGGGTCTTCCATTCAAAGGAAAGTCACTCCTCTATAAGGACCAGTGAGTTATCTCCTCCAATGCAATTAATCAGTCCGTGAACTTAAAACAGGAAAAACCTAGAAAGAATTTTTTTTGGCCAATATATATATATATATATATTATTGCTAAACACTCATCTTCCCTTGGTGCCTCGTTAGGTTGCCCCAGGTCTTACTGGGAGATAAATTATGATTGTATGTTGTTGAGGGGCATCTGTCCCCGAGATAGGAAAACAGTCTGGTCTTCCGATATATCAATCAGGACGATCTCTACCATCCATCGTTATCAATCACCAGAAAGCATGAATAATAAATGGAACAGTTATCTGACGTGATCGTTTTGACGACAGAGAGAGAGAGAGAGAGAGAGAGAGAGAGAGAGAGAGAGAGAGAGAGTTAATGTTGCATTTATGTTATCTTAGTAAACATTCATGCTTCAAACACTCAAAAGCCTGACGAACAGGGCACAAACAAAGCAAGGTTCCAGCGAGTGGCAAATACATACTGCCACACTCCAAAGTCTCCGTAATATCTCTTTGAGTGCCTTGCTGCAGACGTGGTTTCAAGCCCTGGCAGCGAGAACACAAATTAACACAACCACATGGCAGACAACCCCAGCTGACGCACATCACACTAGAATATTATCATTATTGGAAGGGGATATAAGAATTTGGTGGTGGGGGGGGGGGGGGGGGGGGGGGGGAGGAGAAGGGCGGAGGCAAATTAGATAGTTTCAGGCCGTCGTTTAGCACATTTGCGCTTCAAAAACTTTTTTTTTTAGGACAAGCAAGTACGGTGTCGTTTTTAACATATTACGAGCCTGATGTGGCCTCTTAGCTATGCAATCAAAAAAACAAAAAGAAAAAAAAAGAAGCAAGCATAAATTGAAACTGGATCACCACGGGACTACTTTTTCTCTACCCCTACTCGCACTCCGGGTAAACCCCCCCCCCCCCCCCCCCCTTTGCCAAACATACAGACACGGACTTCCCGCCTACATCTTGCACACCCAGAGGTCCGGCACCACGTTAATGTGTTTGACGGCAAACTCGCAGCATCTCCCTGTTGAAAGGACAGGCTCAGCGGTACAGCCTTCCGTTTGCCGTCAAACATTGTAAGCGATCAAATCACACCGCCACCCCACATAAAAACCACCATCTTCATGCTGTCATCTCAATATGTTGTTGTTGTTCTGGTGGAAGTGTAGAATAAGATGTCCCCCCCCCCCCCCCCCCCTGCGCTCCTATGACGATTCTTCCTGTCTGCCAGATCACCTAAGGAATGGGTATGGGCAGTACACCTGAACGTAACTCACTCTGCAAGTTTTAGTCCACACCACTTTAGTATCTCAGCAATCAACGCCTAGCCTGCACTGCATGCAGCAACAGTGGGCAAAGGTAAGGTAGTGTTGCTTATAGCCCAGCCGACCGCAAAGGGCCATAACAGGGCTGTCACCGCGTTAAGTCAACTCACAAATCATATATCTAAAAAAAAAATCATTCGCACAACCCTTGAAAACACACCTTCTAAAAACACAGCGGAAATTTTGTGAAAATTTCCTCCGTAAAATCTTAGATCAGATGAACAGTGGGCACAATTCTGACACTTTGTGGACAGGCGGTAAGAAGGGGGGTGGGGTGGGTGAGGAGGGGGTGGAGGTGGAGGTGGGGGCAGGTTACCTGTGATGGTGTTGAGGGGCGGGTGGTCCAGCTCCACGGCCAAGAGGTTGGTCTGCACGGCCGGGAAGTACTCCACGAAGTGCGAGTTCTTCTCCAGGGCGGGGCCCCAGTCCTGCACCGGGTGACACAGCACCTGGATCCTCTGGGATGGGAGGCACAGCGGGCAGTCAGGTCACGTCACAAGGTACACACTGCGGGCAGTCAGGTCACGTTACAAGGCACACACTGCTGGCAGTCAGGTCACGTCACAAGGTACACACTGCGGGCAGTCAGGTCACGCCACAAGGCACACACGGCGGGCAGTCAGGTCACGCCACAAGGTACACACTGCGGGCAGTCAGGTCACGCCACAAGGTACACACTGCGGGCAGTCAGGTCACGCCACAAGGTACACACTGCGGGCAGTCAGGTCACGTTACAAGGTGCACACTGCGGGCAGTCAGGTCACGCCACAAGGTACACACTGCGGGCAGTCAGGTCACGCCACAAGGTACACACTGCGGGCAGACAGGTCACGCCACAAGCTACACACAGCGGGCAGTCAGGTCACGCCACAAGCTACACACCGCGGGCAGTCAGGTCACGCCACAAGCTACACACTGCTGGGCAGTCAGGTCACGACACAAGCTACACACTGCTGGGCAGTCAGGTCACGACACACGCCACATACAGCGGGCAGTCAGGTCACGCCACAAGCTACACACTGCTGGGCAGTCAGGCCACGCCACATACAGCGGGCAGTCAGGTCATGCCACAAGCTACACACTGCTGGGCAGTCAGGTCATGCCACAAACAGGGGCAGTCAAGTCACGCCACAAGCTACACACCGCGGGCAGTCAGGTCACCTCACACGGTACACATAGCGGACAGTCAGGTCACGCCACAAGCTACACACTGCTGGGCAGTCAGGTCACGCCACAAGGCACACACAGCAGGCAGTCAGGTCACGCCACAAGCTACACACTGCTGGGCAGTCAGGTCACGCCACACACAACGGGCAGTCAGGTTACGCCACAAGGCACACACAGCGGGCAGTCAGGTCACGCCACATGGCACACACAGCGGGCAGTCAGGTCACGCCACAAGGCACACACTGCTGGGCAGTCAGGTCACGCAACAAGGCACACACTGCTGGGCAGTCAGGTCACGTTACAAGGCACACACTGCTGGGCAGTCAGGTCACGCCACAAGGCACACACAGCGGGCAGTCAGGTCACGCCACAAGGCACACACAGCGGGCAGTCAGGTCACGCCACAAGGCACACACAGCGTGCAGTCAGGTCACGCCAGAAGGCACACACTGCGGGCAGTCAGGTCACGCCACAAGGCACACACTGCGGGCAGTCAGGTCACGTTACAAGGTACACACTGCGGGCAGTCAGGTCACGCCACAAGGTACACACTGCGCTGCAGTCATGTCAGGCCACAAGGCAAACACTGCTGGGCAGTCAGGTCACGCCACAAGGCACACACAGCGGGCAGTCAGGTCACGCCACAAGGCACACACTGCTGGGCAGTCAGGTCAGGCCACAAGGTACACACTGCTGGGCAGTCAGGTCAGGCCACAAGGTACACACAGCGGGCAGTCAGGTCACGTCACAAGGTACACACGGCTGGGCAGTCAGGTCACGTTACAAGGTACACACAGTGGGCAGTCAGGTCATGTTACAAGGCACACACAGCGGGCAGTCAGGTCACGTCACAAGATACACACTGCTGGGCAGTCAGGTCACGTTACAAGGTACACACAGCGAGCAGTCAGGTTACGTTACAAGGTACACACAGCGGGCAGTCAGGTCACGTTACAAGGAACACACTGCTGGGCAGTCAGGTCACGTTACAAGGTACACACAGCGGGCAGTCAGGTCACGTTACAAGGTTCACACAGAGGGCAGTCAGGTCACGTTACAAGGTACACACTGCTGGTGAGTCAGGTCACGTCACAAGCTACACACAGCGGGCAGTCAGGTCACGTTACAAGCTACACACAGCGGGCAGTCAGGTCACGTTACAAGGTACACACTGCTGGGCAGTCAGGTCACGTTACAAGGTACACACTGCTGGGCAGTCAGGTCACGTTACAAGGTACACACAGCGGGCAGTCAGGTCACGTTACAAGGTACACACAGCTGGGCAGTCAGGTCACGTTACAAGGTACACACAGCGGGCAGTCAGGTCACGTTACAAGGTTCACACAGAGGGCAGTCAGGTCACGTTACAAGGTACACACAGAGGGCAGTCAGGTCACGTTACAAGGTACACACTGCTGGGCAGTCAGGTCACGTTACAAGGTACACACTGCTGGGCAGTCAGGTCACGCCGAAAGGTCCACACAGTGGACAGTCAGGTCACGCCACAAGCTACACACTGCTGGGCAGTCAGGTCACGCCACAAGGCACTCACTGCTGGCAGTCAGGTCACGCCACAAGCACACACTGCTGGGCAGTCAGGTCACGGCACAAGGCACACACTGCTGGGCAGTCAGGTCACGTCACAAGCTACAAACAGCGCGCAGTCAGATCACGTCACAAGGCACACACTGCTGGGCAGTCAGGTCACATCACAAGCTACACACTGCTGGGCAGTAGGTCACGCCACAAGGCACACACTGCTGGCAGTCAGGTCACGTCACAAGGTACACACTGCTGGGCAGTCAGGTCACGTTACAAGGTACACACTGCTGGGCAGTCAGGTCACGTTACAAGGTACACACAGCGGGCAGTCAGGTCACGTTACAAGGTACACACAGCTGGGCAGTCAGGTCACGTTACAAGGTACACACAGCGGGCAGTCAGGTCACGTTACAAGGTTCACACAGAGGGCAGTCAGGTCACGTTACAAGGTACACACAGAGGGCAGTCAGGTCACGTTACAAGGTACACACTGCTGGGCAGTCAGGTCACGTTACAAGGTACACACTGCTGGGCAGTCAGGTCACGCCAAAAGGTCCACACAGTGGACAGTCAGGTCACGCCACAAGCTACACACTGCTGGGCAGTCAGGTCACGCCACAAGGCACTCACTGCTGGCAGTCAGGTCACGCCACAAGGCACACACTGCTGGGCAGTCAGGTCACGGCACAAGGCACACACTGCTGGGCAGTCAGGTCACGTCACAAGCTACAAACAGCGCGCAGTCAGATCACGTCACAAGGCACACACTGCTGGGCAGTCAGGTCACATCACAAGCTACACACTGCTGGGCAGTCAGGTCACGCCACAAGGCACACACTGCTGGCAGTCAGGTCACGTCACAAGGTACACACAGCTGGGCAGTCAGGTCACGCCACAAGCTACACACAGCTGGGCATTCAGGTCACGTCACAAGGCACACACTGCTGGGCAGTCAGGTCACGCCACACCGCACATACAGCGGGCAGTCAGGTCACGCGAAAAGGCCCACACTGCTGGGCAGTCAGGTCACGCCACAAGGCACACACAGCGGGCAGTCAGGTCACGCCCAAGCTACACACTGCTGGGCAGTCAGGTCACGCCACAAGCTACACACTGCTGGACAGTCAGGTCACGGCACAAGCTACACACTGCTGGGCAGTCAGGTCACGTCACAAGGTACACACTGCTGGGCAGTCAGGTCACGCCACAAGCTACACACTGCTGGGCAGTCAGGTCACGTCACAAGATACACACTGCTGGGCAGTCAGGTCACGCCACAAGCTACCCACTGCTGGGCAGTCAGGTCACGCCACAAGCTACCCACTGCTGGGCAGTCAGGTCACGTACAAGTACACACTGCTGGGCAGTCGGTCACATACAAGGTTACACAGCGGGCAGTCAGGTTACCACAAGCTATACACAGCGGGCAGTCAAGTTACGCAACAAGCTACACACGCTTGGCAGTCAGGTCACGCCACAAGCTACACACTGCTGGGCAGTCAGGTCACGCCACAAGGCACACACAGCGGGCAGTCAGGTCACGCCACAAGGCACACACTGCTGGGCAGTCAGGTCACGTTACAAGCTACACACTGCTGGGCAGTCAGGTCACGCCACAAGCTACACACTGCTGGACAGTTCTGGTCTGACTGACCCCCCTTTATCAGCTGTTGGTACCCCCCCCCCCCCCCCAGCCAT
The DNA here is from genome assembly GCA_033310375.1 of Conus canariensis. Classification (NCBI taxonomy): domain Eukaryota; kingdom Metazoa; phylum Mollusca; class Gastropoda; order Neogastropoda; family Conidae; genus Conus; species Conus canariensis. The sequence goes on along the minus strand of CM065728.1, from coordinate 44,086,850 downwards.
CTTCCTCCCTTCCACCACCATCTCCTCCCACTCTCTTTCCCCCTCCCCACGCCCCATTCCCCTTTCTCTCCTCTCTCTCTCTCTTTCTTTCTTCCCCTCTGTCTCCATCTCTGCATCAAAAGTTTTATATAGTAATAACATGAGTCCTCAATTCATTATTGAATCATAGGTCATTAAGAACTGAGGTACATATTAAATTTCAAGTCAAGTACAAAGTTTATAGCCAGGCGACTGCGAACGGCACATCAAGGCTAATATCAATTGTTATCAAAAGTCATCTTGAAAAACTGTACTGAATATTAAGAGCATAAACACACACACACACACACACACACACACACACACACACACACACACACCAAGCTAAGAAACAACCTATCGCTGATCCAGAACAAATTTAATTTATTGTTGACATAGCCACTGCCGTAATTTATTACTTCGTTGATTGCGGACATTCCGTAAGAACTCGACAACGTGCAGACACAACATTCATAACATCCCCCCCCTCCCCCACCACCGCCCAACCCTCACACCAGCCCACCAATGAAAGAAAAACCTTTAAAAAGGTCTGACGAAGAGCGGTGAACAGCTAGAAAACGCAGTCCCTAAACAAAAGTAATCAGTCAAGGGTTAGATCATAAGACAGGGAGCAGACTTACACTTCACAATAACCACGAGGTCAACGGAAATGAACATCACAGGCTGCACACACAAAATTAACGCGCCAAGGCCTTGCTTAAGAAGTCGAGTATTTATAGATTGGCGCAATTGGATTGTTTTGAGAATTTTTATTGTGTCTGAAAGTTGACTCTCCTCATTTTCTTTCATATGGCCATGAAGGTACAAGCCAGGTAGTTCCAAGCAGACATGCTAAAATCAAAGGAACAGGATTGTTTTGGGCTCTCACGGGCGAGTGCAAAAGCCTGAAATGTGTGTCAACTAAAGGGAAAGTTAAGTATTTGAAGACAGTGATTTCATCGGTGAAGATCCCCCAAAACAAGGCAAATGATTGGTGGGGAGTTGTTCTTTTGATCAATTATCAGTTTAACATTAAATGCAGGCTCAAATTTATGGTAGGCCTCGAAACGCTTACATGGATTATTTTGTGTTATAGTGAAAAAAAATCCAAATTGTGGCGTATGGCCACAAAGAAGATTCTTCCTGACTGACCTTGAGCAGGGGACCTTGACCTCGCGCGATCTTGATCAAGGCACACAGGACGATGGGCAGCACACAAATGGTCACGATGAGGAAGCCCAACGCCTCTGACCACCAGGGGTACTTGACCGTGTCGAACTGACCCCCCAACGTCTGATAGCCGATGGCGGAGGAGATGATGATGAACTGAAAACCCACAAAGACATCACCGACATCGCAGCCATGGTACATACTCCTGTTCTTTCTTTCTGTGTGTGTGTGTGTGAGTGTGTGTGTGAGTGTGTGTGTGTGTGTGTGTGTGTGTGTGTGTGAGAGAGAAGAGAGGAAGAGGGAGTGTGTGTGTGTGTGTGTGTGTGTGTGTGTGTGTGTGTGTGTGTGTGTGGTGGGCGTGTGTGGTTGGTGTGTGCCTGTCGTGCGTGCATGCGAGCGTGCGTGCGCGCGCGCGCGCGGGTGTGGTGTGGGTGTGTGTGTGTGTGTGTGTGTGTGTTGTGTGTGTGTGTGTGCGTGTGTGTGTGTGTGTGTGCGTGTGCCGTGTGTGTCCTGTGGGTCACCAATATGCTGGGGGCTTTTTCAGCACAAAGAGCTCTCCGTCAAGTTCTGGAAGTTCTGAGCCGCTAACTTTCTCTGTTCTTTCCCACTCTCTGGCTCCGCCTTTTCTCTCCCTTCTCCACTTTGAGTCTGTTGTTTTACGGTCCTTTGTGCACCACTCTCCTGGCTTTGTTCTGGCAACTTTACTTATACTTATTGCTGGTCACAATATCTCGTGGGCTTCTCTTCGGTCTTTGCTCTTTCTTTTGTCTTTTGTCGTTGTTGTTGTTTTGTTGTTGTTGTTGTTGTTTTGTTGTTGTCGTTGCAAGCTGGCGATTTGGTGGTGGAAACTACTCACACTGTCAAGGGTGAGCACTTACTGTCCATTCTGAAGTGTCTATTCATCCATATGGCTTTTTCATTTTTTAAATTTTTTTGTTCTTGGGTACTTGTAAAAATTCTTTATCAATTTTGCTTTAAGAAAAGCTTTCTATTTTTTTTTGTGTGTACGATTTTTCTTTAAATTTGGGAATTGAGAAATCAAGCGGAGATGGCTGGCACAGTAAGCAAGGCCTAGTTGTTTTTTTTCCACCGTAAGGGTGCCAACAATTTTGCTATCACGTTATGAAATCGCTTTTGCTGTTTATTCGTTTTACCGGGTGTAATCACTTTCTTTTCTTTTCGTGATCTGATCTGTTCAGGATATGACCTTTTCCCCATAGTTGACAGCCCTGGGCTATAATGAAAAAAACCCTGCAAATTATAAACGATCCTGTGGATTTTCCTACATACTACAGCCAGTTAAAGCTCCCCCGTTGTCGTGAATGCTTTTACGTGCGCAAATTGCTACTATTCGTATGCTGGACTCGGTTTTTACATCCCATTCAACAGGCTTTCACTGTAAAACCCCATTACCTTATGAAAAGGGAGAGAATACAATCTCAGCCCCCAAGCGAAAATCAAATCATAACCCAGTATTCTCTCCCTTATAAACTTTCAACAGGGTGTGAACTCCATTTCCATCTAACAATCGGAGGACGTGTCCGTTTCTGGCGCACAGGAAAAACAAACAAAAACAAAACAAACAAAAAAAGTAGCTGAACACAATTCAAAGACCTTTGACCTCTAACCCTCCGAGACAACATTCAGCCTCTTCGTATCAAGGACGAAGTAGCTTTTTAAGGGAGGGAAGCCAGACAAGACTGTACATTTCTGAAAGTTCGTCTTTCATTTCACTCTCTTCCAGTTGGGGAGAATTGACTTCAGTTTTTGCCTGATGTCTGGGCGGGTGTGTTCCCCACAGGCTTTCCGATTTTGTCCGTTTCTGTCTTTAAATTACAGTTTACATCCCCCCTGTCTACCTCGCTTCACTTTTCTGGTCCTATCAACCGCACACAAGTTACCAGCCGCTGTGTTGGATTTGTCTGCGTGTTCTGAATGACGATGCTCAAGATCAAAAGGTTACGCCAGTTTTAGTGCAAGACTAATTCGCAGAGAGAGAGAGAGAGAGAGGGAGAGAGAGAGGGAGAGAGAGAGAGAGAGGAGAGAGAGGAGAGAGAGAGAGAGGGAGAGAGAGAGAGAGAGAGAGAAAAGAGAGAGAAAAGAGAGAGAGAGAGGAGAGAGAGAGAGAGAGAGGAAAAGAGGGAGAGATGGTAGAATGGTAGTCACACTCGGTCACACACATACACACACGCGAACACACACACACACACAAGCACACACATCCACCAGTACTCAAAGATCCCTTCTGTTCCATACATCCCCATCCGCACCTCTCCTCCGTCCCCTCCAAACACACACACACACACACACACACACACACACACACACACACACACACGCGCGCGCGCGCGCGCGCGCGCGCTCCAATCCACACTCACACCCAGAGGAGACTTGAACCGGCGACTCACCAGGATGAGAGCAGGGCAGACGCAGGCCCACATGACCCGCCACCACAGGCCCACCTTGCTGCGGATCATGTGCTGGATGTCGGCGCAGAACTGCTGCAGGCCGTAGACCCAGGCAATGCCGGCACACATGGCGATGCCCGTCACCAGCAGAGGGAAGCCGCACAGGTACTCGTCCAACAGCTGCAGCAGGTACACCCCGCCCTGGAAAAGGAAAATGATGAAGGTGAGGAGAAGAAGAAGAAAAAGGAGGAGGAGGAGGAGGAGGAGGAGAGGAGGAGGAAGAGGAATACAAGGGAAGGAGGTGGAAGGAGAAGGAGGAAGAGGAGGAGGAAAAGAAGGAGAAGAAAAGGAGGAGAAGAAGAGGAACAAGAAGAAGAAGAAGAAGAAGAAGAGAGAGAGAGAGAGAGAGAGAGAGAGAGAGAGAGAGAGGAGAGAGAGAGAGAGAGAGAGGAGGAGGAGGAGGAGAAGAAGACGAAGACGAAAAAGAAGAACAACAACAACCATAACAACAACAAAAGTCCCACCCTGACCGTATATAGTATCTGTCATCAAAAAGCAAATATGAAAAATTGAGTTACTAAAGTGACTTCAGTAGCAAAGGAAGTCGCCTCTACCCGGCTATGCACAATCGAAGATAAGGTGTACTGTGGAGATTCATGACAACCCAAACGTCAGCGACACTACCCGACGACCTAAAGTCATGGACCGATGAGACTGAAGATGAGGATGACAACGACGACGACGACAACGGATGATGATGATGATGATGTTGATTATGATGATGATGATAACGACGACGACGATGACAACGATAATGACGACGACGACGACGACGAGGATACGACGAGAATAAGGAGGAGGAGGACCACGACGATGCGTATAAACAACAATGCAACGAGAACAACGAAGACGACGACGACAGTGGTTTAGTTGGAGCAGAGGAAGGTGGAGGTTGAGAACATGGACGAGAATGAAGACAATGAGGAAAATGACGATGATGACGTCCACAACAACAACAACAACAACACGAAAGACGAACTGACATCCCCTCCCCACCCCCACCCCCCACGACAACATCAACACCACCGCCACCAGAGACCTGCGCCGCCAGCGGAAGGCCGATGAGGAAGGAGGCGAGGCAGACCAGCATCAGCATCAGCACGCGCTTCTTCTTGAAGGCCGGCTGCTCATCGATGAGGGCGGTGATGAGGGTCTCGATGGTGCAGAAGGTGGTGCCCAGCCCCATGGTGACCAGCATCAGGAAGAACAGGATGGACCACAGCGAGGGCACCGGGAACGACAGCAGGGCCGCCGGGTACACGATGAACGTCATCCCCACGTCTGAAAAACACACACATACACATGGCACGTAATCCCGCACCCGTAAACATGTACATATACAAACACATGCAAACGCACGCGCGCGCGCACGCATGCACACATATATTCGAGCGTGCACGCATGCACGCACACACACACGCACTCGCACACACACACACACACAAACACATCCTCTGCCCTTCCATTCCCCTTCCCATCTTTCCCACGCCCCACCCCCACCCCCTCCCGGTGTTTCCGCTCGTCTACTGTCGCCACTGCGACAAAATCTTAAAAAGTGTTTGAAAAAATCTGCCAAAACAACGTGGACAAACGAATCACAAGGCAAAACATGACGCGGTTCGACCTCTTATGTCTTCTTCAGGCAAGATAAACCACGCTCAGGTCAACGAAATTAGTACGAGCGATCACTTATCTCGTCAAATTCGGCGCAACGTCAAGTGGTCAGGAAATGCGTTGCATTTTCTTGTATTGTAGAGCAGGTGCGATCTTGCGCCGAATTTGACAAGATTAAGTCATTGCTCGTTCTTCATGTTCGTTGTCCTGAGTGTTGTTTATCTTGCCTGAAGAAGACCTAAGAGGTCGAAAAACGTCGTGTTTTGTCTTGTGATTCGTTTGTCCATGTTGTTTGGCGGGAGTTATTTCAAACACTTTTTAAGATCTGTTTAGATTTCCGCCTGCGGTCGCCCCACTCTGCAACAAATCAAACAAAGAGATTGTTCTTCCACTGACCTGACTGAATGACGTCCTGGACGGAGGCGCCCAGTCTCTCGCTGAGGACGCCCACCATGGCGAACACGGCAAAGCCCGCCATGACGCTCATCAGCGTGTCGCCTATACACACCAGCAGCGCGTCTCTGCCCACAGAAAAACGGTTAATTTGAAGATGTCACACAAGAGTCAACCCTTTCCACGCCCGCCCTGCGATATATGATTTGACACTCACAAAGCACTCTCTTCAAATGGCCACAATGGCAAACAACTTAGGCTAAAGAAAACCGCATCATACTACGACCGCGCACGCGCGCTGTTTCCGGGTCGACGTGAGCTAACCCTAACAGGGCCCCCAACATACCCACTACTATGAGGTTTAAAGGATTGTCAGAAACAGCCAGATGGGCGATTACCAAAGACATAATCTGAAAATAACAGATGGACCGTCGTGCCCAGCTCTCACGAGTAGCATGATCGTATCTACTATGTTTAGTGTTTCCATGTACCAAAGTTTTCTTTTTCTGTCGTTTGAGAAGTTCATAAACATGTTAGTGCGTGAAGGTGTTACATGTTTTGCCAAACGTATTTAGCATAATCATCGTAATTTTATCACAGCTTCTTTTCAGAAGTAAATAAACTATTACCTTGTTCTGATGCTGTTCACTGAAATGTTTCTACAACACATCTGATATATTCTGCCGGTCTGTCCTAGAATCTGACAACTATTTGCGACTGCGTCCTGAACTGAAGCCTCTTTGGGGATGTGTATACCGTGTGTATGGTTGTCCAATACAACTGCACCCAACAAACCTAGGCAACCGTCCTGCCCACACTTCTAACGCTGGACACCTTATTTCTGAAGGCACTCTCTCACTCCTTGGCGTCAATAAAGCTAAATGATTGCAGTTTAAAGCCAGGAATGTGTTTTCTCTCCCTCTTCCCACGGAAAAAGACTACTGATCTTACTGTAACATTTCTGGAGTTGGTGCAGATATGAGCGAAATTAAGTTCCCAGTAAGTTATGTACAAAGAAGTTTTGATATGTATTCCTCTGAAAATGTATCGTCGAAACAGTTGAAACATGTAAAAAAAATTCAAGGTCCAGACAACCTGATGAGTGAAACAAAAACAAAACGACTTTTCAATGCCATTTGGAGAACTTTTCGTGTCCGCAGAATAGCTAATTTCACACACACAAATGTATTCCTACTGTTATCAAAGTGCCCGTTTCGGTTATACCTGTAGGTGGCTAAATGTTCAATTGATTTTTGCACACTGGCACGCATGCGCCCACAGCTTGCATTTGTTCTTTCTTTATGGTTTTATTGTAAGTTCCATGATTTTGACCATAACGCCATGACTTTCCAGCCTTGGAAAGGTACTTTTCTAAATTCCATGATTTTACACGCTTTGTCTGACCGGTACGGACCATGTCCAATGCACATTATGTTTTCTGTTCATGTCATCGTTTGTACATTGCACTGTATATTGAAAAGACCAAACTCAATGAAAATATTTCCGAAAATATTTAAATGAAAAGTCAAAGTTGACTCCCTAACCCCTCCCCCTCCCTTCACCTATGATGCCTCCCTACCCCACCCTTGTCCCACACAAACACACATCTGTACACGGTTTTGACCCCCCCCCCCTTTCACCTATACCTCCCTACCCCACCCCTGTCCCACACAAACACACATCTGTACACGGTTTTGAACCCCCCCCTTCACCTATACCTCCCTACCCCACCCCTGTCCCACACAAACACACATCTGTACACGGTTTTAACCCCCCCCCCTTCACCTGTGATACCTCCCTTCCCCACCCTGTCCCACACAAACACACATCTGTACACGGTTTTGCGACAGCCACTTTGCCAGTCAGGGCAGTTAACTTATCTCGCTTATCCACTCCAACCCTACTTCCAGCCCCCCCCCCTCCTCCTCCCCAATGTAGGCATTGTTCTGAAAGAGCGTGCAACTGGTCCTGGCGGTTAAAAAGTTGCCCCCCCCCCCCCCGACCTCCATATCAACCCTCACCCCCAACCCACCCTTCCATACCCCAACATACTTGAGGATGTTATTTTCAAGGCGGTTGTAGCTGACCAGGTGGTCAATAACCCTAACCCACCCCCACCCCCCACTTCCCTCAAGCCAACCCTCCATCCTCTCTCCCCCTGCCAGCACTCCTCTAGACGTTGTTGTGGAAGCGGTTGCTGCTGGCCATGGTGGTTAACAAAGCCCCCCCCCTCCACTCTCCCCCAATCTCCCCGTCCCCCAACTTCCCTCAAGCCCATCCTTCATTATCTCCCTCCCTGCCAGCCCTCCTACCCGGTACCCACCTGTAGACGCTGTTGTAGAAACGGTTGTCGCTGGCCATGGTGATCAACAAATCCCCCTTTCCCATCTCCCATACCCCCAACTTCCCTCAAGCCCATTCTTCATCCTCTCCCCCTCCCTCCCTGCCGGCCCTCCTACCCACCTGTAGACGTTGTTGTAGAAGCGGTTGTAGCTGGCCATGGTAACCAACAAAGCCCCCACCCCCATCTCCCCATCCCCCAACTCCCCTCAAGCTGATCCTTCCTCCTCTCCCTCCCTACAAGCACCCACCAACCTACCCACCAACCTACCCACCTGTAGACGTTGTTGTGGAAGCGGTTGTAGCTCGCCAGTGTGGTGAGGCCGCCCCAACAGACGGAGAGGGAGAAGAAGACCTGGGCGGCGGCGTCCCCCCACATGCGGGGCTGGCGGAGCAGCTCCCAGCGCGGGGTGGTGTAGAAGTGCACGCCCTGGCTGCTGCCCGTCATGGAGACCCCGCGGATCAGCAGCACCAGCACGGCGATGTAGGGGATCAGCACCACCACGTAGGACACCTGCAAAAGAAAGATCAACACCACCACGTAGGACACCTGCCAAAGATCAACACCACCACGTAGGACACCTGCCAAAGATCAACACCACCACGTAGGACACTTGCCAAAAATCAGCACCACCACGTACGACAGACACCTGCCAAAGATCAACCACCACGTAGGACACCTGCTAAAGATCAACACCACCAAGTAGGACAGACATCTGCCAAAGATCAGTTCCACCACGTAGGACACCTGCCAAAGATCAACACCACCACGTAGGACACCTGCCAAAGATCAACACCACCACGTAGGACACCTGCCAAAGATCAACACCGCCACGTAGGACACCTGCCAAAGATCAACACCACCACGTAGGACACCTGCCCAAGGATGCCCGGCCACAAAACCCACCCGTCAAGAACACGGACACGAAAGGGGCGTGCAGGAGCTCGGAGTAAGTGGTGGGACGTCGTTGATTTCACCATTTTCCGAGTGACTTTAACACTAGAGTGGAATTTATTGTGTAGTGTATGAGCTGCATCAAAGCGGTTATTACATTCGTTAGTGGTTAAGTTGAATGAAGAATTATTTTGGTTGAAACAGGCTATGATTGTGTATGGAAAACCAGTTTTCTAATGCCCAACGCACGAATATAATTGTCTTGTAATGCAAAAACGAACGTCTCTGGTGCATGCAGAGACGTTCGTTTCTGCATTACAAAACAGTTATATTCGTTCATGTCATGAAGTTTATGACTCTGGTAACAAATGTCCGTTTTACAGAAACTGAGAGAATAATTTTAAACAAGAAATTACCAGATTTTTATGGTTATTCATTAATTAGATTTAAATGCAGTGTCAAAAACCTTATAACAGAGCCTGGACAAAGATTTGGAATTGTACGTGAGGAACGACTTTGTACAGAATGGGATGAAAGAGGGAAAGGAGACGAGTTCCACTTTGTAATGCAATGCCCGCAATATGCAGAGTTAAGAGCAAAAATCATACCTAGGAAATATATAGGTTGTTATTCTGTTTATAATTTGCAATCTTTCTAATCCTGCTTTTTCTTCTCTCTTGTGCACAAACTTGAATTAACATTTCACTGAATAATGCTTCTATCGTTTTGATATCAAACGAACCAAAAGGATTACAACGAAACAGAGTTGCTAGACTGTACCTGACATGAATGGAAATCTTTACCGAGGTTACACACAGCCAATTTTCAATAAAGAAAGAACTCCCAAATCACTTTCGTTGCATTACTAAACACCTGAAGCAGCAATGGCTTTGAAATGATGCGTCTTTTGTCTCATTACTAAGACACACACACACACACACACACACACACACACACACACACACACACACACTCACATGAACGCACACACACGCACGCACGCATGCACGCACGCACACACACACGCACACACACAATCTAACCGCAGTGGATTCCTGACTGACCTTGCCGGCCGTCTTGATGCCCTTGAGGAGGCAGAAAAAGGTGATGACCCAGCACAGCAGCAGACACAGCGCCATCTGCCACTTGATGGCCCCCAGACGACCCAGGCCGCTCGACACGTCCAACACGGAGCGGCTGGAAAAGAGACATCATCACGTGTATAACCCGGGGCTGGTAGTTACGTCCAGATCGTAAGATAATCCTAATCTTTACTTATTAAGAACATGCTGAAGTCCATGGTAAGATCATCGTAATCTTTACTCAAGAATAAACTGATGTCCATGGTAAGATAATCATAACCTTTACTTAAGAACTTGCTGAAGTCCATGTAAGATAATCCTAATCTTTACTTAAGAACATGCTGAGGTCCGTGGTAAGATAGTCCTAATCTTTACTTAAGAACATGCTGAGGTCCGTGGTAAGACAGTCCTAATCTTCACTTAAGAACATGCTGTAGTCCATTAAGTGGTAGTCAGGAGTACCTAATAAGCCTAACTTCACCCTTTAACCGCAGTCTAACCTATTACTTCCAGTCAGCGGGGTTTAAGTGTAATTATCCACAATATCAGGTGCTTCATATGTCAGCGATTTCGAAGTTTCTCTTGACAAAACCGTATCTTTTGTATGCTTTGCGATAGATCAAGTCCATTGGCAGTGGCGACGGTGAGTTTTTTTGAGTACTGAATGTAGTTTTGACGTGGAAACATCACCGAGATACCCGAGTATGTTACACACGAACAATGCATGCTTAACAAAAGCAAGTCTGATACTTATTCAATGTATTAAATGAAAGCAAAGTTATGACACATTTCTCTCTCTCTCTGATCAATTCAACGTGATGTTATACCACCTCGCTCCCCCAGCGCGCGCACGCACACAACACACACACACACGCACACACACTCACTCACTCTCTCACACACACACACTCACCCACGCACGCACGCACGCACGCGCACACACACACACACACCACTCACTAGAAATACTCTTCACTGGAGCTGGTGTAGTTGGTGCCGGTGTTGTGATAGCTGGCCACCGCGTCCTCGCCTACAAGGTCCCTAAGGGTGCTGACACACTGTCCCACCAGGTCGCCGTCGAAGGCACTGCAGTTGCTCAACACCGGGTAGCAAGTTGACAGGTTGCGCACGGCCGGTATCAGCAACACCGACTCGTTGACAGCCGAGCAGTTGTCGGCGGCGTACTTGTTGATTGTGCACTCTGGAAGCAAAGAGAGGGGAACGTGAACTTATGATTTAACCCTTTCGCGACTAAGCATGCGTGTTGATGGTGTACATTGGCAGCAAAGAGAAGGAACGTGAACTTGCAGTTAACTCGTTCGCGACCAAGCATGCTTGCTGATGGTGCACTCTGGCAGCAAAGAGAGGGAACATGAACTTATTTTTCACGACTAAGCACGCTTGTTGATGGTTCACGCTGGCGGCAAAGAGAAGAACGTGAACTTATAATTAATCCTTTCGCGACAAAGCAAACTTGTTGATGGTGGGTGCACTCTGGCCACGAAAAGGAACGAACGTGAAGTTGTAATAAATCCTTTCGCGACTAAGTATACTGGGATTCAATATTCCCCAGCACCAGGGATTTAAAAAAATTATTATCGTTCTTTAGTCACGGTCTATAAATGCTGGTAACTACATCACCTTTGAAGCAAGGCCTCTCGCTACTTTGTGTAAAAGAAAGAACAACGACTATAGTACCGATCCATAACATCTTTCTTCTAAAGAACCTCAAACAGACTGCAGTTTTCTTGGAAACCACCCGAAACACAGATAAACACGCAAAACAAGGAGCAAAACATAATGGTTATTTAATACAGAAAGGCAAAACAGACACGTACATTTTGGACAAGTATGTCTTCTTCAGACGTTACAATCAATAAGACTTCTTAAAACAAACAACAACCACACACACACGCACGCACACGCACACACACACACACACACCACACACACACACTCACACACACACACACACACAAAGAACAATACTCCGCAGATGACAGTCAGCCTGAGAAATTTCTGGCTTTCTGTTGTTTTGTGATTTAGTTTGTGTGCACTCACGCGCCGTGTTCCAGGTGTTGTTGCAGAAAGCCCAGGGCAGGCGGGAGGTGAGCGAGGTGAAGAGGTAGTGGAAGGCCCAGGCGGTCACCATGTTGTAGTAGATGGAGACGAGGGCGGAGATGAGCACCATGCTGTAGCCCACGCCCTTGAAGAGTGGCGCCGCCTTCCACACGGTGATGGGGCCCAGGCTGGCGAACTGCCCGAACGCCAGCTCCATGAAGACCAGGGGCAGCCCGCAGAACACCAACATCACCAGGTAGGCGATGAAGAAGGCTCCTGGGGGGTGAAAGAGGAAAGGGGGATGGAAGGAAGTCCTTCGTTCGTTAGCGTCTTTGTTGGGGTGTTCTCTCTCTTAAAAGCGAGGGAAGAAGATGTCTAAAGCTGGGAAAATACGTATTACATTCAGGCTGCTTATGACTTTGTTCATCAGCATTATCGTAGAGACGATTAAAAAAAATTCTAACAAACATATACAGACTTAAACAAAAACTTGCAATTACAGGACCACAAACACTTGTCCACAACAAACAAAATCAGACACAGGAAACCTAACTTGGACATGTGTAGTGCATGTTTTTTTCTTAGGACTTGTTTATAGTCTGTCGGCTTAAAAAAAAAGA
>CM065728.1:44061689-44064189 GCA_033310375.1 Conus canariensis | reverse complement strand
GTGCATGCGCACGTCTGCTTGCGTAAATGCATGTAAGTACGTGTATGTGTGCGTGCATGCCAGCTGGCTGAAAAAAAAACAAAAACGAAAACACAAAACTGACAAACGGAGGATCACAACTGGGCCATTCCGAAAATTTGTAGCTGCGCCACCCCCACCCCCATCCTCTTCCACCCCCATCCCCACCCGCTTCCACCCCACTGAATCTGTCCTACAACTGTGCACCCAGCGGTTCCCCGACTACGCCTTCACCAAGACATGGATGGTTCCTTTCCACATGTCTTGGTTGAAGAAAAAAGCTAGTATATGAAATAAATTCCAATAGATATGCTGGAACAACAATAACAACAACAACAACAACAAATAAAGGAGGGAGAAGGAAGGCGGAGGGGTATGTGCCGAAACACAAACAGCTATCGTGCGTGGAATATTGAATCACAAGTGACAACGTTCTATTTCCCAGTGTATGGTCCCGACGTCTCACGTGCCATATTCGCGCTCTCCAGCTACAAGGCAGCAGAGTGTAGCAGGAGCCAGATGCTTCTCAACTATACCACGATCGCCTAATAAAGTCGCACAGACACTCGCGTAGACAACCAGACTCGATCATAGGCATGCCAACAAAACAAGCGGACATGTCAACAAACTCAGCCTACAAGGTGATGAATTAAGATGCGTACGTAAACAGATTCTAGGAAATAAAAATAAAAATTACGGGAATACATGTAGAGAAATATAAAATGTAAAAGGTAGATAAATATAAAAAAGCGGTAGATAAATACAGAAGAAGACAGGTAGACAGACATCCCAGAAGACAGGTAGACGGACACACGGGGAGACGGTCAAATTTACAGAGACCGGTAGACAGACATTGAAGAAGACAGATGGAAAAATGTATATTAAGACAGAAATGGATAGACAATACACAAGAAGACAGGCAGACAGATAAAACAATGTTAGAGTTGGGGGCAGATTTACAAGGAGACAAGTATATGCTGGGAGACATGCAGACATATTCCAGGCGCTTAAGCAAGCAAATATACAAAATGGTAGATAAACACAAACAGACAGGAAGAAAAATACAGACAAGCATACAAATACACAGACAGATAGGCTACTACACAATGTGACAGGCGTTTTATAAGTAAACAAGAAGAAAGTAGTCAGGTACACAATAAAACAGGTAGACATATACGAAGAGAACAGTAGACAGATAGACAAGAAGACATGCAGACAGACATACAATGAGACAGACAGACAGATACACGAGCCAACAAGTAGATGGACAAACAAGAAGACAAGTCGAACAAATTTACGAACAGACAGACAGATACACATGAAGACAGGCAGACAGATATCCAAACATGCATACAAGGAGAAAACCAGACAAATATGTAAAAAGACACGTAGACAGAAATACAAGGAGACAGGAAGTCAGATAAACAAAAAGACAAGCAAACAAATATAACAAGAGAGAGCAGATCAGTGCAGAAGGCGCACAGGTAGGCTAATATACAGGAGGGTGGGTAAACCAAGATAGAAGCTGGCAGATGGACAAACAGAGAAGCAGGCAGTAAGCCAAATGTGGAGGCCAGGAGATAAACACACAGGTTAAAAGATATACGAGCACACAGGTAATTATGATATACAGGTAGACATCTATGCAAACATAAAACAATTGAAACACACACACACACACACACACACACACACACACACACACACACACACACACACACACATTGAGAAAACATAGAAGCAAACAAGCAGACAGCTGTACAGGCAAACTGTCAAACAAATATACAGACAGCTAAACAAACGCGGGAGGAGGTGGGCAAGAGAAGAGAGAGAGAGAGAGAGAGAGAGAGAGAGAGAGAGAGAGAGAGAGAGAGAGAGAGAGAGAGAGAGACGCACACACAGAAATTGATAATGGAGCTTTGGGCAATATGCTGATTTCCTTGATGAGCAATACCATTTTGAATTTCACACTTGACTGCCAGAACAATGGCAAAAGAAATAAATAAAAGAGCAAGGCAGAAACACTGTTAGAGAGAGAGAGAGAGAGAGAGAGAGAGAGAGAGAGAGAGAGAGAGAGAGAGAGAGAGAGAGAGAGAGAGAGAGAGAAACAAAGAAAGAAGGGAGCGGTTAGCGGGCAAGAAAGAAAACGTGAATGACGGAAAGAAAGATAACAACACAAACAAAGCAATAAAGACATAATACAGTCAGGCAGGAAAGGACAGAAGGGGTAGAGAGGGGGTGGGGGTGGGGGTGGAGGGAGAGGCAGACCAGAATCAGAAAAAAATAAAAAGACATGAAGAAAGAAACGGTCAAAGAGGAACAAAGACACACTGACGAAAAACACCATCTCTGAAGGAAGAAAAACAAATCACCATCATTTGCATCACTAAAACAAATAAGTGTGTTAACAACAACAACAACAACAACAATAGAGCAGAATTTCAGAACGCAAAAACCCACTTTTCAGAAAGTGTCTTTTTTT
>CM065728.1:44039189-44056689 GCA_033310375.1 Conus canariensis | reverse complement strand
ACACGGTCGACTGCACATGGGCCCTTTTACGGCTGTCGTCACGTCAAACTGCAAACTGCGGCGAAAACAACACGCGCAGACAAACACACGCACAAACGACTTAGACAGGCAAATTGCCTGTTCGACTCACATGTGACGAGTACAAGCAGGGGCAAATTAAAGGGCACAAGATGGGCAGGACAGGAGAGGGGAAATTCCAACGAAGATAGCTTCTTATATAGGACGACCAAGATCCCGCTGCAGACGAAGCTTCTCACGTTTCAGGGGCGGTCACAAAACAAAAAGAAGAGAGCGATGGAAGAGAAGAAGAAGAAGAAGAAGAAGAAAAGAAAGAAGAAGAAGAAGAAGAAGAAGAAGAACAACAACAACAACAACAATAACAACAACAACAACGACAACAACAACAACGAGGAGGAGGAGGAGGAGGAGAAGTAGGGAGGAGAGGAGAAGGATGAAGAAGAAGAAGAAGAAGAAGAAGAAGAAGAAAGCAACAAGACTCCAACTTGTCAAGTTTACATTTCCACTCAATTGTTGCCAGGAATAAGCACAGAACTTGTACATGGCAGTCAGCACCAACAGTAATTAGCTGACGATATCGCAAGTTCTCACTTCTAAGAACATGCTGATAACCAGTTATTGTGTTTCTAGAGCCCTTCAACCACCTAAGGCGTCTTCACTATAGCTTCTGCATTATCTCCCCTTTCCCTCCACCGTCCCTTTCTTCTCAATCTAATTTTTCACTCACCCGTCCCTTTCCCATCCCCCCATCCTATTTCTTCTTTTGCCCTGTGTCTTCCTTTGCTATAAACAGCAGCAGTCTGTAATGTCCTGGCCTTCATAAGCTCCGAAATCTCTGGCAATTAACAATTGATATCTGCATCCTCCTCCACCAGGTGAAAAGTTTGTCTCAGAGATCTAGTTCAATCAGACACTTTGATTTCACCTGGGTTCGGCTCTTTTACTTTAATTGTACTCGTCTGAATCAAGAATTCCCATCAGCAAACTGCCATGCATATGACGCGATATACTGACATGATACACATGATCTTCGTTGTCTTTGATGTAACCATTTTGGATTTTCACTTGAAAAACACTCACTTTGGATCACTTCGGCAGTAATATTACTGTTGGAACAAGAAACAACGCTTTATTTGCTGATTTTGGGCAGCTTCACTTTCTTAATTTACCATAGAGATATCTCATTTGGTGCTAGTTGGCAAAATGTACGTGTGTGCGTGTGCGTTGTGTTAGTGTTAGTGTGTGTGTGAGAGAGAGAGAGAGAGAGAGAGAGAGAGAGAGAGTGAGAGAGTGAGAGAGAGAGAGAGAGTGAGTGTGTGTGTGTGTGTGTGTGTGTGTGTGTGTGTGTGTGTGTGTGTGTGTGTGTGTCTATATCGGTTTTCAATCAAACCCTATAACTATTTATGTCCCCACCTCTGTATTGTTTGGCCCGATTTGACAGAACGTAATTTTAACATTGTTCACAACATTTCCCTATCATAATTATTTCACGTCTTTCATGACTGTATAAAGCCAAAGTTGTAAGGGATAACTATTTCTCAAAAGTGTCGATTTCGTAATTTTGCAGACACTGCCAAAATGTTAATAAAATATCTAGCTTCCAGGATTTGGCAACATCTTCACCCTGGAGATGTCTGGACGATATTTTACATTGTTCTTCCAAGTGGATTATACTAAAAACTTGTTCGACTATGCTCTGTAAAATTTCTCTTCTCTGGTATATGACTTGTGGCTATATGACTCTTCTGGGGGGAGGGGGGGGGAGGGGGGGGACAACAGAAAAGTGAAAGAGGATGCTTGCTCTGACGTGTTCCATTCCGCCTGGGGGTCTGTCATGTCATCTCCTATCAAGCTGATTTGACGTCGGGTCTTTCATACGTCATGATGAAGACGTTCATCCGTCATCATTCACTGCACCTTGGTCAAAGGCGGCTTCCGGTAACCCCTCTCTCCTCAGGTTTCCACTTGTTGACATATACAACGCGCGCCCAGCCCTCGTCATTTCTCTTTCCCAGCTGATTTGATTTATCATTTACATCTTCAAACATTAATGTGCCTGTCCGGAGACAGAGAGAGAGAGAGAGAGAGAGAGAGAGAGAGAGAGAGAGAGAGAGAGAGAGAGAGAGAGAGAGAGAGACACACACACACACACAAAGCAGAAGAGAGGAGAACATAGAAAGCAGCGCGCGCGCCCGCACACACACACACACACACACACACACACACACACACACTTACGCCCCCGCACGAGCAGTTTGTTATACTCATCATGACGTATGAAATGACGACAGCGGACACCCCTGACCCCTCTCATTGTTTCCCTGTGCCACCTTCTCATCCTCCCTGCCTCCCCCCTCCCTCTTTCTCGCTGTCCTCACCTCCCCCCCCCCCCTCTCTCTCTCTCTCTCTTGATTGGTGTATTCCATCCTAACAAAGTGAATTCCCCTGGTTGCTGTTCGTGACAGCCCGTGAGGGCAAACGAGATGTTACTGCACTTGAACCGTCAGGATGATCTTTTTAAAAGCCTTATATATTATTTTTTTTCAGTCATGGAGGAAGGAGCGCTAGCTGCGATTCAACAGACGGCTTTGCATATGATGTGCTTATCATCATCACCATCACTATCATCATCATCATCATCATCATAGTCGTCGTCGTGATCATGACCATTATCATCATCATCATCATCATCATCATCATCATCGTCATCACCATTACCATCAAAATTAGTAATACTTCCCCGTACATTTTCGCTGTCTGACATCAGAAGAGCATCAGAAAGAGGTCATTGTTCATGTCGCACCTGCACACGTACAGACGTGTGTGGAGAGCGCCGAGTACCCGTGAACCCAACAGACGTTGCGCCGAGTACTCGTGCACCCATCACACATGGCTCCGAGTACTGGTGCACCTGTCAGACATTGCATTGTGTACTGGTGCATCCATCGGACATCATACCGAGTCGTAGTGGTGCACCGATCGCGCGTGCACCCAGAGCGTGTCATGACGTCAGGATGGCCGCGGTTTACAAGCAACGTGCGAAGGATATTGTTCTCACCCCAACCCCGCCCCCTTTCCCGACCTCCCTTCTGTGTGTGTGTGTGTGTGTGTGTGTGTGTGTGTGTGTGTGTGTGTTGTGTGTGTTTCAATTGTGTTTGGGATTTTAAGTGTGTCTATGTACACTTGAACATGTGCTTTAGCCTTGTTTTCCCCCCCCCCTCCCCTCTCCTTCTCTCCAATGATTCGCTTTGTCCTCTGTGTGATGAGTCTCAAGAAAATGAGATTCGTTTTGTTCTTTGCTGTTTACCCTACAGTACCTTAGAACTCGACTGATTCAGCCAACGGCCTTTCCTATTTATATTGACCCAATTCATGTCGTCATCTTCATAAGAAGTTGTTCGAAAATTGTTCTTGTGTTTCTGTAAGACATTCGAATCTGGAGAAACAGCTATCTCTTGGTGTTGCCAATTAGTTGTGTTTGGTAGACTTTGTGTGTGATGAATATTTGTTTCTGATGATGTATTATGTTTACTCATCCCTTTATTTGGGGCCAAGACTTTTTGAAATGGACCACCAGAATCTCTCTCTCTCTCTCTCTCTCTTCTCTCTCTCTCTCTCTCTCTCTCTCAGACAGACAGAAGACAAGAGAGAGAGCTAGAGAGTGAGGGGGGGGAAGAGGATTAGAATAAGAAAGGGAGGGATGAAAGAGAGAAAAAGGGAGGACAGAGAGGCAAGGCAAGGGGAAGCGAGCGAGCTGAGAGAGAGAGAGAGAGAGAGAGAGAGAGAGAGAGAGAGAGGAGAGAGAGAGGAGAGAGAGAGAGGCCTCAAGACTCAAATGTTTTATTCATAAAGGCCATAGCCTCTTAGAATGGGGATATACATTATAAATCACGTCGCAGACGGATATTGGTATTCTTTATGTTATATACATATTGCGCTTCTTGAATGCTTTATATGAATATATAGTTAACTGGTAAACCGTGTTTTCATTTGATGATGACATTGACTTAACAAGGTTAAATTTAAAAGGCAAGGATTATTGAAATACTTCCGTGAGATGAATTTGAGCGAGAGAGAGAGAGAGAGAGAGAGAGAGAGAGAAGAGAGAGAGAGAGAGAGAGAGAGAGAGATAGTGAGAGAGAAAGGCGGGGGGGGGGGGGCGAGATGGTTTACTGTATTGGTCATTAGTTTTGTACATTACTTATAACTAACAATAAGTTACATTTCACAATATTTTACAACAGACAATATAAACATATATATATATATATATACATATATATACATATATACAATGTTCATTAAAATTAAAAAGTCTAGTAAAATTTGACAGAGAGAGAGAGAGAGAGAGAGAGAGAGAGAGAGAGAGAGAGAGAGAATGGAAAGAAAAAAAAACGAATAAAAAGAAAAAAAGGGAATAGAGAGAGCGAGGAAAGAGGTTTAGGAATGGGCTGGGGGGGGAAAAGAACGGGGGGGGGGGGGGGGGGGGGGGAGAGAGAGAGAGAGAGAGAGAGAGAGAGGAGATACAGGAAAGTGCGAAAGTGTATGTAGGTGGGTGAGGGGGGGGGGGTTGAAGGAGAGACGGTGGGGGACAAAAACGGTGAGCTGGACATTTTGAGAGAAAGAGAAGGACAGAAAGAGCGGGGAGAGTGAGGGAGAGATACATCGAGAGAAAGAGAAAGAAACTGAAACATAGAAAAATAGAGAAAATGAGAGGAAGAGAGAGAGAGAGAGAGAGAGAGAGAGAGAGAGAGAGAGAGAGAGAGAGAGAGAGAGAGAGAGAGAAAGATCTGGAAGGATGAAGGGAAGAAAAGACGGGGAGAGGAAGAGAAAGAGAGGTAAGTTGGGGTGAAGGAGAAGTAGAGTGAGACAGAAGCACAGAAAGAGAGAAAGAATGGAAAAAAGGGGTAAAGAGGGCGAAAAAGAGACAAAGAAAACTAGAAGACATAAAGAACGAAAGAGAACAAGAGGGTGTAGAAAAAGAGAAAAATAAAGAGAGAAGGAGAGAGAGAGAGAAGATGGAGGAGAGCAGGAGGAAGGAGAGAGAGAGAGAGAGAGAGAGAGAGAGAGAGAGAGAGAGAGAGAGAGGCAGACAGAGAAAGAAAGAGAGAATGAGGCAAACAGATAGAGAGAGAGACAGAGACAGAAACAGAGAAGAGAGAGAGAGAAGGAGAGACAGCCAGCCAGCCAGCCAGCCAAGGTTGAGAGACAAGACAAACAGCCAGCCAATCAGACATACGACAAAAAACAGCAAAAGGGATGAGAAAGAGGGGCGAGAGAGGGGAGGGGGAGGGGGGGGATTTAGTGAGAGAGATGGGAATGGTAGGGACGCTAAGATCAAATCTCTTTGTCTGCAACAGTGAGGTCATCGCCAGTATTAATCGTCCGGTTTACTGTGCCTTTTCATCGAATCGCCAAAACGTTCTTTTTCTGTAAGAGAGAGAGAGAGAAGAGAGAGAGAGAGAGAGAGAGAGAGAGAGAGAGAGAGAGAGAGAGAGAGACGAAAGACAGACAGAGACAGAGACTGAGAGAGAGAGAGAGAGAGACAGACAGACAGAGAGAGACAGAGAAGACAGACAGACAGACAGAGACAGAGACTGAGAGAGAAAGAGAGAGAGAGAGAGAGAGAGAGAGAGGAGAGAGAGAGAGAGAAAATTACTTTTTTTTGGGAAGGGGGTGGGGGTGGTGAACTCTGTAAGTAGTAGTCTTTATGTAAATAAATAGCTAGCTCTTTGCACGCAGTTCCCAGTATGTCTGAACCAGTGGACGGTGGAGTAAGAGGACAGGCTGGATATGAACAGCCTCCAGTCTACAAGAACACCTCGTCCACAGGGCGAACTGTCCTAACGATCCGGTCTGCTTCTCTCTCTCTCTTTCTCTCTCTCTCTCCCTTTCTCTCTCCTCTTTCTCTATCTGATGCTACGCTTCCTAAACAGTGTGACTAATGATAACATCATGTAACCTTCTTTATACGTTTTCAAAATTATTGTATGGATTCAAGTACAAATGATGTTTAAATGTATTTGAATGTTCATTTGTGTTCCTTCGTTACCCCTTCTCTATATCTTGTCATGACATACTGTTCACCGGTCCACCTTTCATTGACGTCCTTCGTTTCTCTCCTTCTTCTTCTTCTTCTTCTTCTATTTTATTTTTGTTGTTGAATGTATTTGCAAAGTTGTTTTCTCTTTATCTTTGTGTGTGTGTGTGTGTATGTGTGTGTGTGTGTGTGTGTGTGTGTGTGTGTGTGTGTGTGTGTGTGTGTGTGTGTTGTGTGTGTGTGAAAAGTTGACTGTCATATTTTTGGATTGCCTTTTGTATTTCAGGCTAATATTCTTTTCACTATTTAGATGGTTCGTTGATTTTGAAGTCACATATTGTCATTATTTTTTCTGCTTCATCGAGGGCAAGATGTAAAAAAGCCTGTTTTGTGCTTATTCTTTATCCCTCATTAAAAAAGATTCGTTCGTTCGTTCGTTCGTTCGTTCTCCCCCCCTCTCTCTCCCTCTCTCTCTCTCTCTCCCACTCTCTCTCTCTCTCCTTCTCTCTCCCACACTTGTACGCAAGCGCGCGCGCTTGTATGTGTAAGAGATAGGGAGAGAGATGAAGAGGGGGAGAGAGAGAAAGTGTGAGAGAGAGAGAGGCGGGGGGGGGGGGGGGGAGGAACATAGCGTAAGTGACTTTCACACCATTTATCGTTCCACAACTTTCAGGGTTCTTGTAGAGAATATGATCTGGGTTCTGAAAAAAAAATTCAACTCCCGAAGAAGGCATCAACTTGTAAACAGGACACACGCTGTCAGACCGCGAGCTTGCCGGTGATATTCCAGCCACGTCAGACAGTCCACAATGTCTGCAGGAACCAGCGGAAGCTATCGGTGAAGCTGCAGAACAGTTCGGCCTGTCCACCAGCGGAAAGACGACAGACGAAGAACATGATGTCAGGTGACAACATCAGCCACAAGGAGACATAGTAGCTGGGCATAACAGAGATCGATGTCGTCAAAGACTTCACGTTCCTGGGAGGCCCCGTCAACAGCCAGGGTGACATGACCAATGAGCTTAACATTGGTAAAGCCTGGGCAACGTTTGACCGACTCAGTACATTCAGACTGCAGCAAGAGCTTTTTTTTCACTGGACGCTTACCTGCGGTTCTATAACCTTAAATCTGCCATCAACCTTACTGTACCGCTGCCGTACATGGCACCAGACAGCTACCCAAGAGAAGAAGCTTGGTGCCTTCGATCCCATCTGCCTAGGAAAGACTCTGGGCTTCAAGTGGAGGTGCACCTCCATCGCCAAGGGGAAAACCAGAAGGCCTTCAGATCATAACTCCATTACGCTCCATCACATGCAGAAAACACCCGAGATGGCTAGGCCCCGTTGCTCGTCTCCCCTCTACATAATACATCTGGCAAACCCAGTGCTGAGGTGGACACCTGCAGGAAGAAGACGAGGAGGACGGCCAGGGCTGAACTGGCAACACACCACCTAGCCGTGACCTCCAAATCACGCGCAGGACCCGGGGCGACGTCCGAACACTGACCCATCTCTCGGAGGATTACTGACCACACTATGCCGTCTCACGACGCGGGACCTTGTAAGTCTGACTGAGCTGTAGACTGGCGTCGTTCTGTCCTTGCAGTCATGAAGTATTTCATCAAATCAACGGAGACGGCGTGACAGCTGGGAGTCTCGGTGGTCTGCAGATCATGTTTCAAGATTATGAGAGAAAGTCATAAACGAGGAACAACGATTGAACAAGAACAGGGAAATTATCTTAGTTAATGAAATGGGCGCGAGAACATGCGAGTCTCTCTCTCTCTCTCTCTCTCTCTCTCTCTCTCTCTCTCTCTCTCTCTCTCTCTCTCTCACGCACGCGAGATGTGTGGGGTGTGTGTGTGTGTGTTGTGTGTGTGTGTGTGTGTGTGTGTGTGTGAATCAGAGAGGGGGAGGAACAGTCAGAGAGAGACAGAGAGTCAATAGAAGAAGGCAGACAGACAGCAGGCGACAGACAGAGAGAGTAGGAGACGAGAGAGATCTGAGAGGACGAGGAAGGAGAGAGAAAGGGGGGAGAAGTCATATAGACAGGAAGACAGACAGACAGAGAGAGAGAGAGAGAGAGAGAGAGAGAGAGGAGAGAGGAAGGGAGAGAAGCATATGAGGAAGAAGACGAAGGAGAGAGAGAGAGAGAGAGAGAGAGAGAGAGAGAGAGGAGAGAGAGAGAGCAGAGAGAAAGTGGAGGAGTATGAAGCATCAAAGGACACATTCGCAATCCGGAGACCGATTCTAATTCCTGGAACAAAACAAATGTCATACCTATATCAGTCGGCTTCCCCCGTCCTCCCCCACACATATACACAAAAATCACAACAGCACCAACCTACAGACAGAACAGAGGACAGATATCACTCAGAGGGAAAAAAAAAAAGCAACAACAAACAAAAGAAAGAAAGAAAAAGAAAAAGAAAAAGAACAGAAACATACACGCCAAGCCTAAACCACCACCACCACCACCACCACCACCACAACTAAATCAAACAACAAAATAGGCAAACTCCTTGCCTGTGCAGTTTCCGGAAGGTGATCATGTCTCCCTTGGTCACACTTCAGCAAGTTCACCCCACACAGCGGCTGCCCCTCCATCATGTACATGCATACAATGGGAGCTGAGAGAAGGGGGACCCAGTCAGACTCCCTGTCACATCAATGTCTACGTGAGCAGGGGGGGGGGGGGGGGGGGGGGGGCGCGTGCGACTCCTCACGGAACGGGCTTGTCCCTAGCCGCTACCTACGGCTTCACCATGAAAGGAGTATGAGTGGACCCATTGTTACAGATCACACACACACACACGCACGCGCGCGCGCGCGCGCGCGCGCACACAACACCACACACACACACACACACGCACGCACGCACACACACGTGCACACGCACACACACACATACAGAGAGAGAGAGAGAGAGAGAGAGAGAGAGAGAGAGAGAGAGAGAGAGACAATTACAACACGGTATTCTCAACCTGAAGGGAAGAGGGGTCGAGCCGAGTTGAGTTTCTGTTTCTATTTTTGCCCAGCTGACCACACTGGGCCTTAGGTGGCTTTTAGACTCATACGGGAGGGGGGTGGGGGTGGGGGGAGGGGGGGAGGTCACATACTGAACCCGCCTGATAAAAAAAAACAAACAACAAACAAACAAAAAAGAAAAAACAAAAGCAGTTCACGACATCAAGGTTCAACTGCTGACATCCTTTAGGCGAAGAACACTACGCGTGCTGAGAAAGCCAGCCATTCCGCTTTCATCTCTATACAGCAGATTAATATATATATATATAAAAAAAAAAACAACAAAACAAAACAAACCAAAAAAAAAACCGCACAAAAATTAATGGAAAAACTAAGTTTCAAAGTTTTGTGCTGTATTCTGTTTGTCTGTGTCCTTGGTGGTCACTAACCCCCTCTCTTTTAAATTTTAATGAGAAACATTTAATTGTACAAAACATACATGAAAAAAGCCACAGGGACAAACTGACACTGCAGAAAGGAAAGCTGGTGTCAGCCTTGGACAGTGCGTACAACTGGCACTGTATAGTCGCCAGAATGCATACGCACGCACCCACGCACACATGCACGCACGCACGCACGCACGCACGCACACACACACAAGCACGCACGCACACACACCACACACACACACACACAAAACACACACACACAAAACAGAGCTTGCACGTCACGACCTGTGATTAATAGGTGTGAGAGAGTTCAAGACAGGAGAATGATCCAAAAAAAGCAGAAAGACAATAGACGACCGTAAAGAAACACCACAAGCTTACAGCGGAAGGGGGGGGGGGGGGGGGGGGGGAGGAGGAGGCAGAATGAAAGAGGACCACATAAAAGAAAGAATTACTTGCGCAGAACTAGCAGAAGACGAGGGGGGCTAGTCGAACTGAAAGAGCCTCCAGTATCCCCAAAACAACATGCTGACTAACTTAGAAAAAAGAAAAAAGTTAAGAGCCGAGTGGTTACTATACTGAACTCTCAATATGAGGCGTAGACGGTTCGATCCCGGGTAACACGTGGTCGATGAAATGAACGTCTGATTTTTTCCTTCGATTTTCCAAATCATCGCACGGCAAGACTTGCTTACTGCTAACTCCCCTCGCCCTCCCTCCTCTCCCTCCCCTTCGTGTGTACAGCAACATATAAGATTAGATACGCCTGTTAAAGGTCCCGTTGTTCCTACGTCACCGTTCAGTCGGGGCATGGAAACACGAAAGAAAGCGGCATGCAGCAGAGACATTTGGAGAGGAGATGGCCTGTGCCATACAGTTCCCTACTGCCCGATGCCACTGCGTGAAAAAAGTCAGCTGCAACAACCGCTGTGTACACGTCTTCACCTTACCTCTGCAATCCTGCTGGTCACTGGATGACACGATGACAATATTCCACAGGGGAAAAAGCACAAGATCGCTGAATTTGTCGTGCATAAGTGAAAGAAGGATCCAGGTGAACATGCTCCTTTAAAGTTAAACCAAACTACATAATGTTTCTTCAGAAATCCCATAATTTCGCCAATTTGCGAAAAGAAGTGTTTGAAAAACTGTAGTCAATGCAAAAATCAACACGATCAAACTCTTTGCAGAGAGGATGGGTATCTTAATATTGGTAAGCTTTTTCTGTGTGTGTGCCAGTATACTTAGGTCTGTGTGTACTCTAAGCAAAAAGAATTTCGTATTTTATATCATAATAACGTCCAAAAGTGCATATTTTTGTACATTAAAATTTTTTTCTTCCGGTTTTTATATCCAAGTAAACGTCTCATATTAACACGGAAAACATCGCATGAATTCACGCAATTCATGAGGTGTCATGCATTTGTACCAATCTTTTCTTTATTCATTGTTCATTATTGATTTTATTGTTTGTTTCTTTTAGAGGATATTTTTTTTAATCGTCTCACTGGTGGCGTGACCTTTTGGACAGTCCTGGAAAGGCTCCGTGCAATCGGCTGGTGTACACTAATTAAAACTTGTCCATCGCAAAAATAGAAATGTAAAAGTTTATTTTGTCAAAAAAAATAAAGCTCTCACTGCTGTCGCATTGGTCAACGATTAACACTGGACTATTACTTAGTGACTGGAAATATACATACACAGCGGACTGCTTACAAAGAAATTCTCTCCTGTCTGAGACGTATTTCAAGTTTGATGGATACACTTCTGTAAATTTCATGAAAACTGAACATTTGAAAAGAAATGTTATTTGCGTCCCTTCTATATCTGGAACCTTGTTCTCATACAATGTCCTGTTCTCAATCCTCTACATAAGGAATCTAACACTAACATGATTGAACGTTGAATCCTTTGGAACACTTGCACACAAACCAGAAATTTGACATGTAAGAGAAAAGTAATTTTCATTTCTAAGATTGGAAGATCGTTTTAGATACGATCACTTACATTTTCATTTCCTAGTAATCCGATGTGATTTTTTACGGGGCTAGGGGTGGGGGAGTGGGGGTGGGGGTGGAAGTGGGGGAGACTACGGGGTCCTGTCGTGTGATCGTTCATTTTACCCCATCCATTTCGACCCAGCCCCTTTCCACAAATGAATGTACATTACTCTTCCTTTTAAAACAAAGCCTAACATAAAAGTATGATTATCACAACATTTACATAAAAGATAGGCAGTAACAACACTGAATAACCCTGTGATCCCCTAAATGGATAGATAATGCTTAAACCAGGAACATATTCTTCTCTGTGGATCGTGTCCCGTAAACTGAAACTCAAGATACGCACGACATAACCATTTTTTTAAGAGAAGAAAAAAAAAAAGGATCAATAAACGGGGAAATGGATCTGGTGCAATCAAACGCTTTTAGAGAACTGACAATGTTACAACTACTTAAAGACAACAGAAAGAAGCCAGCAGATGTCGACACCAGTCCTAAGCTGATGCAACAAAAAGTTACAAAGCAAAGAAATGAACACTGACAGCTTGTTCCTCAACGACCTTTCGTTACTGTTAGGGACGGCTTGTCGCGTTTAGGACACTGCAATGGTACATCAATCTGTCCCGCAGGACAGGTCTGCGTCCTTACAAATCGCTCATATCTGTGTTTTGGACTGACAGTACGTGTCAGGACTAAACGAGACTTGTGCTGTGCCACGCCTCCGAGGAGATAAAGCATCTGATATGTAATATTCCAATGTTTCAAAGAACTATCAAGTGTGTACAATTTACACCCACGCAAGAACACTTACACAGACGGTTTCATGAACAAGACGACAGCATTTCTTCTTGAGTGGATCTTCTTGTTCCAGTAACAAAAAGAGACAAAAAAAAAAAAAAAAAAAAAAAAAAAGAAAAGAAAAGAAAAGAAAAAGAAATGCATTGCCTTTTCTTTCATCACATTCATTGGAGATCAAGATCAGACTTGGAGCGGCCAGCGATGGCCTGCACACGTTAGTTCTGAAAATGCACCATGGAACACCACCGAAATGTCTGGCTCAGCGGCAACGCAGTATCTCCTCTGGAGGGTGACCTCATGACCTTCTGACACTGTTAACTACCTGTGAAGTTCTGGCACCAAAACTGGAAGAGGATGTATCTGAGTGTGGCTGGATGTGGGAAAGGCGGAATGAATTGGTTTCGCTGACAAGACACACGGAAGATAAGACAGAACATTATGTTGTATGAGGTCACTGTGAGAATGGTGTCTCATCTCTTCGTCAAGTCAAACAAATAAAGTAAACTTCCCCTTTCCTCCATCCCCACGGGAGGGGAGGGCGTAACATGTATAACACCGTCTGCATATATTGGGAGGAAAACACGGATACAGTATTGGATAACCTGCTATGAAAAAAAACAAAACAAAACAAAACTGGAGGTAAAGAGATAATACAGAAGTGAAGAATAAGCACAAGATGTCACTGACAATCACGTGGAAACTGAGTCCAGTTACATTCACTAAAGACTGTTTTCAATCAGTAGTACTGATAAAAAATATCTGACAGGTTCAATCCACACACACTGCACCAGATCTGCTAAACCATGAGACGGCAGAGTGCAGGGTTTACGGCTATATCACGAGAACTAAATAAGAGCACAACTAGCAAGAAACGACTAAATTAGTGCATAACTAACAAGAAACGACTAAATAAGTTCATAACTAACAAGAAACGACATAAATAGGAAAGTCTTAGGGATAAGATTTAGTGAACGTCTGACCTACGCATTTGGCCAGCACGCTGGTCAGACTTGAGGCGCCCAGCTACCATTGCCTTGCTAGAGAGGTCTACATGAAGCTCCTGTGAAAACAACCCATCCTCACTTGGCTCACGTTAGTCTGCTTTCAGAAAAGCGTTTTCAAAATACAGTCAATAAGACCAAGACGACGATAAGTAACATAAGTCAAACACAGATTCTCATGAATCATACATTAATACTGTCAGTATAGCCAAAAAGATTGTTTGGCAGCATAAATCATATATAAGCCCATCCACTGCCTAATTCAAAGCCTGATTTGGGGTAAAAAGGGCAGCCTATGTGCCTTAACCCGTGCAACACTCAGGGTAACAAGAACCGCTCCTCTTTGACTGCGACAGCTTTTGATTGCAAATCTCGCATCTTTTTCAATTTCTTATTAACGTTACACATTACAAAACCAAGCAGACAGTTCTTTGTCTCTAAAATGTAGTTTAGGGCCAGAACAACAATTTTGTATGGTTTCATAAAAATATTCGAAGTAATTACCGAGTTATCATGATCACAAAGAAATAAGTATAAAGTCAATCATTATTCCTCGGCATACAGCATGTACATAGCCTCGTCGGTGAAGGGGTTAATACTAACATCACACACACACACACACACACACACACACACACACACACACACACACACACACACACACTCACACACACACACACACACACACACACACACACACACACACAACATGACCGGCAGCTTTTGGGCAGCATATCTCAAACACTCATGTTATTGTTCTTGGCAGCATCAACCATTGACGGTTACAATTAATGTCTCCAGAATGACTGACAGCATAAACCGTACAATGACTGACAGCATAAACCGTACATGAATACTATCAGAGAGGCAGGAACATGACTGAAGGCATAAAATGTATCTTAACACTACCTATAACACTATAAGACGATGAGACCGTGCATACATCATGGCACAACATAGATTGAAAAAGAGACATTCTCTCTGTCTAGCTACATAAAGCCTTACTTTGCCAAACACTTAGAAAATGTCATTATCATCAGGTACCTTCACCTGAAAAGGGAATAAAAAGCAGAAAAAAAGACAAGCTAGAAAAAAAAAACGCATTTCCTACGGCAGAAAAGAAAAGATCCTGGCTATGATTCCCTGCAACCAGTTGGTGCCAGCCTATTTGTTTTCCCCCGGCAACCATGTCACGTGACATTCTAGCTGATGGGGAAACCATGGAGTGGTTCTAATCCCATCTGGCATCTCTGCACATATCATGTCATCACACCATATACTGATCTGTGACACGCTGAATTTGAGAGATTGATGTGATTGTATCCACCCCATCTTGAACACGGTTCCAATGTCTGGTCGCCAGAAGAACAGACACACTCCAATTTGTTCTGGCGCATCAAGACAATAAACTTTATAAAGTAATAATTAAAAACAAAACAACATCAATAATGACGACGATAATGATGATGATGATGATGATGGCATCAAGAAGAAGAAAAAGAAGAAGAAAGGAACGGTAACGGGACGTTGAACAACCAGTCAACCAAGACGACGCAGCCCGAAGCGTGACATGGGTGGAGCTCCGCCAGGCGGAACGTTCCGCTGACGACACGTTAAAAGGTCGGGGAAAATAAATCACCCGTGCTTTTTGCCCGATACACAAAGCCTGCCGTTCCTCACACGACCTCCTCCCTAAATAGCCAGCCCGCCATGAATATTTATATCAATGTCGAACGGATTAGCTTCGGATTTTGTGTGTGTGTGTGTGTGTGTGTGTGTGTGTGTGTGTGTGTGTGTGTGTGTGTGTGTGTGTGTGTGTGTGTGTGTGTAGAAGGGTAACGGTGGGGTGAGGGTGAGGGTGGATACGAAACAACGTTATTGAAAAACATAGCTAGGTGAAGAAAGCCTCGCTCATATATCGGCAACATTCACATTTTTCTTTCCTTAAAATAAAATATTCATAATATACCCACGTAGAGAAACTTTCGAAATTATTCGTTGAGCTTCTTTCCGTCAGTACAATATCTTCTTTTACATGAAAACCTTATGAATGTATAATTGACAATATTGAATTATTAGGCACATTATACAGCACCACTTGCATACGATGATTCATTTAACGTCAAATGATGCATTATCAAAAAATGAAACAAATGTTCCTTATGTAAGCATAGCGTGTACATCTAATCGAAGTGATTTGCAAAGAGTGACGTTAAATGTTTTCAGGGAAAAAACGAACCTTAATCGCGTGTCTTGTTCCCGTCACACTGACAGAGTAGACGGTGGGAGAAAGGAGAAGAAACAATTATATAAGAAAGGGGAGGGGGAGAGGGAGGAGACGGAGGTGATGGAAGGGACGAGTTGGGGTCAGGGTGGAGGAGGGGGGAGAAAGCGGACGGAGGGGTGAGAGGGGTTGGGGGCATGCGGTTCATCAGAGGTCTCCTACGGTGGAAGGTACGTCGAGGCGACGACACCTCCGCCACTCTGCGAGATCAAAGGGCGACCTGGGCATAGTAATGCTTGTTGATACCTTTGATGGTGGTGAATCATGACCACAGCACGACGTGCGGAGAGATCGGCTGCTTTCAGCAAAACAGGTTTCAGGTTCTTTTCGAATAAATCTTAGTGTTGATATAGGGAACGTGCTGACTTTTGTTTGTTTGTTTATTTTTTTGTTTTGTTTTTACACATTTTTTTCTCCTTCTATAAAGGGGTCTGTTGTTCTTAACACCTGTTGTTTGTTTTTTTGTTTTGTTTTTACACTTTTTTTTCTCCTTCTATAACAGGTTCTGTTGTTCTTAACACCTGTTGCCTTCAGAAGCTTTTGTTTTATCATCGCCCTTGCTGCTGAAAGCTATTTTTCTTTTTATTCTGTTTCGGTTTAGATCACGTTATTTGAATAAACAATGAACTGAATCACACACACACACACACACACACACACACACACACACACACACACACATACAACCTGCGCGCGCGCGCGCGCACGCACGCACGCACGCACGCACACACACACACACACACACACACACACACACACACACACACACACACACACACACACACAGTGGGACGAATTCGCGCGGCCCTTTGATTAAAACAGAATAAAACAAACAAACAAACAAACAAAACTTTTGTAAATATTCTGTCATTCTGCAGCAAAAACTGTTGTGTTGACATCTGTCTTTACCTGCATCGTCTGTTGTGAGTGATTTAGGTGTTTGGACATTGCTCAAAGGTCGATTTCAGTCAGAAAGCGAGAAAAACGACCATTTTGCCCTCTGTTCAGGTGTCGGCTATATTCAGTGTGTACGGAAAATAATAATAATGGCATCCGCTAGAAAAAGATGTCCTCCTCAGCCTCTAAACCAGATAACAACATTTTTTTTTTCTTACTTGCACTGAAAATTGGATGGATTGGGGACCGAAAGAAACTGAATTTTGCAGAAAGATGTTGTTAGACCTTTCTTTTTTATCACTGCCTCTCAGGTAGACAGACAGATGGATAGACAGACAGAGAGATTGACGGACAGACATATAGATAGATAGATAGATAAACACAGATAAATAGATAGATAGCCAGCCAACCAGCCAGATAGAAAGATAGGCAGACAGACAGACAGACGGACGGACGGACAGACAGACAGAAAGACAAGCAAACAAACTGATAGATGGATCGATGATGAATGGCTCGGTAGATGGATAGATGGATGGATGGATGGATGGATGGATGGATGGATGGATGGATATCAGACATCACGGGCAACTCAAATCGATGAGTTCCGAAACAATGCAAGCGAACCGGTAACTCGTCAAAATCTCATTCATCTGTTGCTGAACGAATAAAACACGAATTTATATGGCTATTCGTCAGTTGCTTTTCTTTCAAATAAGGACGTGAAATAAAACATTTATTCAGAGAACGTTTAGAAACCACAGGACCTTCCTGACGATAGAGTCCAGCGAGGGAAAAAGATAAGAGCAATACATAATTAAAAAGGAATTACTCCCTGGGACCTCGCTGTTAAATACATTATTGATCTTGTCTGCATCGAACTTGCAGTGAATCGTAAACTGAACGAATATGAATCACGAGACAGGCGCGCTTTCCGACCGTTCGTTAATTCGTTCGGTTGTTTATTTTTGTTGTTGTTTTTTCCTTATCTTTTTTCTCTCTTTTATTTATAAGATACTAATATACCTCCATCTCTTGGAACCCTT
>CM065728.1:44004189-44034189 GCA_033310375.1 Conus canariensis | reverse complement strand
TCTTTTCTCTTCCCTCCCTCTCCCCTCCCTCTCTCTTTAACACACACACACACACACACACACACACACACACACACACACACCACACACGTACGCACGCACGGACACACACACACACACACATCTCTTCTTGTAAAGCATACCTTGTCAGGACAGTACGCTACACACGATCTCATTTTGCATACCTTATGAGCACATGACGGTGACAAGTGTATAAAGGGACCTACTTCCATCTGTGTGGACAGGAAAGAGATGTCAAAGTCTCGACACTTCGCTTTAGAACGCTACACACGATCTCACTTTGCATACCTTACGAGGACATGACAGTGACAAGTGTATAAAGGGACCTACTTCTATCTGTGTGGACAGGAAAGAGATGTCAAAGTCTCGACACTTCGCTTTTTCTTTTCTTTCTTTGTGTGTGTTCGTCGAAAGCTACCAGATTCTCAATTGCCTCCTCAGGGACGAAACAGTGCATATCTAGTTTTGCACTTCGTGGCACTTCGTTTTCACTTCCACAGCTTTTCGAGATATGAGGTTACCAACATACGTTTAACGGAAAGGAGTCCTCACAATGACTTGGGCACCCACAAAACACACACACACACACACACACACACACACACACACACACACACACAACACCAACACACACACACAGAACACGCACACCTTTCCCCACCCGTTTACCTCTCGCACAGTCCCACACTGCTGTTCTTTACCCCCGTTCTTCCGCCTTATCCCCTTCCCCACCCCTACACAACACAGATACACAGACAGACAGAGAGACAGGCAGATAAACAGACAGACAGACAGATACATGCACAAACAACACAACACACACACACACCACCCATCCCCCCCCACACACACACCCCATCCACCCCTCCCCACACACACACATACAAACACACACACAGACCCATACACATACACACTCACCACCTACCCATACACACACCACCCACCCATTCACACACAGACACAAACAACGCACGCGCACACACACACACACAGACACACACACAGACCCCCCCCCCCCCACACACACACACACCTCCCTACCCACCTCATGCTCCACGGTGAGGAAGGTGGAGAGGTTGGGCAGGTAGAGGTTGGCGGTCAGCAGAGCCAGGGCGTTGGCGGGCCGGTAGACGTCAGGGCTGCAGATGACGTAGTCGGGCAGCTCCAGCTGAGGCTCGTGCTCCAGGTGCCGGGGCCCCCAGTCCCGGGCGTCACGCCCAAAGACTTCAGCCTCTGCAGGCAAGGCAGAGGAGTACGCAAGGCAAGCAAGGCAAGGCAAGGCAAGGTAAGGCAAGGCAAGGTAAGGTTGCTTATAGCCCAGCCGACCGCGAAGGGCCATGTCATGGCTGTCACCGCGTTAAAGTCAACTCATAAGTCATTATCAAAAAACAAAACAAAACAAAACCTCATTCAAAGAAACCTTTTAAAATACACCTTCCAAAAAAGGGGAGGTTAGAGGTAGCATGGGGTGTGGGGTGTGTGGGTGTGAGGTCCGTGGGGGGTATGTATAAAGCTTGGTGGTTTATACGGCATCTTGAACAGAAATTTCCTGTTTTCAAGAGAGGAAGGTGCAAAGATTAGGTGCTTACGTTTACGATAGGGAAACGGGTTTTGTATTAAATGTTTACTGTCCACTCCTACATTACCACCATCACTTGCATCTCCAAGAAACGGCACACGTAGCTCTACCGCTCCACCACCATACAACGGCCTTGATCCCGAACCATCATCACTCTCACGACCTCAGCCACACCACAATCCCTACCAAACCATCCTTGATCAACCCACCACCAGAACCACGTCAACAACATCCCCCAACCATCACGTCCACACCAACATCATTCCCTCCCAACCACCACGTCACACCAACAATCCCCCAACCACCACGTCAACCACACCCCCCCACCCAACCACTCACACCACATCCCCAACCACCACGTTCACACCAACAATCCCCCCCCCCCAACCAACCACTCCACCAACACCCACCACGTCACACCAACAATCCCCCCCAACCACCACGTCCACCCAACAACCCCCAACCCACTCAACCAACATCCCCCCCAACCACCACGTTCACACCAACAATCTCCCTCCACCACTACGTTCATACCAACAATCCCCCTCCAACTACCACGTTCACACCAACAATCCCCCTCCAACCACTACGTTCATACCAACAATCCCCCTCCAACCACCACGTTCACACCAACAATCCCCCTCCAACCACTACGTTCATACCAACAATCCCCCTCCAACCACCACGTTCATACCAACAATCCCCCTCAAACCACCACGTTCACACCAACAATCCCCCTCCAACCATCACGTTCACACCAACAATCCCCCTCCAACCATCCACGTTCATACCAACAATCCCCTCCAACCATCACGTTCACACCAACAATCCCCCCAACCACCACGTTCACATCCAACAATCCCCCTCCAACCACCACGTTCATACCAACAATCCCCTCCAACCACCACGTTCATACCAACAATCCCCCTCCAACCACCACGTTCATACCAACAATCCCCGCCCCAACCACCACGTTCACATCAACAATCCCCCCAATCCCACTTCACACCAACACCCCCCCCCCAACGCAAGTTCAACCAACAATCCCCCCCAACCACCCACGTTCACACCAACAATCTTTCTCACACCAACCCCACGTTCACACCAACACCCCCCCCCCCCCCAAACAGCAAGTTCACACCAACAATCCCCCTCCAACCACCACGTTCACACCAACAATCTTTCTCACACCAACCACCACGTTCACACCAACAATCCCCCTCCAACCACCACGTCCACACCAACAATCCGCCTCACACCAATCATCACGTTCATACCAACAAGCCCCCTCCAACCACCACGTCCACACCAACAATCCGCCTCACACCAACCATCACGTTCACACCAACAAACCCTCTCACACCAACCACAATGCCATAACCACTCACCCGTCATCATCACCCACCAACCAAGCGCATCCCCCCTCCCCCCTCCAACAACACACACCACGATTACGTGATGGCCAGCGACCCCCCTCACCCCTCCCTCCCCCTCTCCCAGCATTCTATACACCATAATCAGCCCTTACCACCTCTCAAATGCAATCAAATCAAATTAAAGCAAAGGCAAAACTCAATTCAAAGGAAACTGATTAAACTATTAACAAAGAAACAAAACAACAATACTCTAACTCTCCCTTAGAAGGGAAAGAAAAAAAAAGGAGAAGAAAGTTGATAGATGGAAAGAGTGAGTTAAATGAAGATGATAGATAGACCAGAGTGGGTAAATGAAGATGACGGTAGATCAGAGTGGGTAAATGAAGATGACGGTAGATCAGAGTGGGTAAATGAAGATGACGGATAGACCTGAGTAGTTAAATGAAGATGATGGATAGACAGAGTGGTTAAATGATGATGACGGACAGACCGAGTCAAAAAAAAAAAAAAAAGGAACACGAGACATCGACCTCACTTTCTCTCAACACCCAGACGTCATGTATACCCAGCTCGCAATGCCCAGACCGTTTATATCCAAAGAAAAAAGAATAATAGAAAAACAAAACAACAACAACAAAAAAGAGCAGTTAAGAAAACCAGATCTACGACTTCCCCAAAGTTCACCAGGTAAAATTTACCTTTGTAGCTTGCAAAACAATTCCAACGAACTCCTATTTCGAACACAGGCACACAGCATGCAGACACTCAGGGACAAAAAACAAACAAAACAAACAAACAAAAAAAAAAAACCCGAGGCACACCATCAACAACACTAACGAAACAGGGGGTGGGGGGGGGGGGGGGGAGGAGGGGGCAGAATAGCCAGGGGGCCGGAATAGCTCAGTTGGTAGAGCATCGGACTCGTAATCTTGGGGTTGCGGGTTCGCATCTCTGCCGGGCCGTTTCGGTACAGGGGGATTTTTCCCTCGGAGTTAACATTGGTTCTGACTCCATTCCCCGTACAGTCCTTCGAATGAGACTATAAACCGAGGTTCCGTGTGTGAACGCACGCACAACATCTTGCACACACGTAAAATCCCATCACCAACTTTGGGAAGAGAAGGCCAGTCTGGCCGTTGGTATGGATGACACGTTACACATAGCATGCACCTTCCCCGAACTTAAGAGTATAGCTGCCTTAACAGCGGGCTAAAAAACGGTCATACACACGCAAGTATCAGAATAATCAACTTGATGATTGTGGACACTCTACAGAAAGAACGAAAGAAAGAAACACACTCTGTGGCGACAGCCCCAGTCCCTCCACCCACCTGCTTGCAGGAGCCCGTGGCGATGCAGAACAGGTAGAAAGCCGACAGGACGGCAGGCAGCAGAGACAGACAGGTGAGAAACAGCCCCACCCCCACCGACCACCCGGGCTCGAGCCTGGCAGGGACAGCCACGGCACTGGAGGCTATCGCCTGCAACGACGACGACGACGACGAGGATGAGGAGGACGATGACGAGGAGGAGGTGGAGGAGGAGGAGGAGGAGGAGGGCGCTGGCGATGACGATAACGAGTCGGTCAAGGAGGCCAGCGTCGTCAGGAGCGAGGCCGCCTGTGAGGTCGGTGAGGGGCTGGCGGTGAAGGAGATGATGATGATGCCCTGCGGATTGACCGAGTGAAATGAAATAAACAAATACGTACATAAATAACTACAAGAAAGATCCCCCCTCACACGCCTGCCTCCCCTTCCACTCTCTCTCTCTCTCATCTCTCTCTCTCTCTCTCTCTCTCTCTTTTCTCTCTAGGAGATGATGATGCCCTGCGGATTGACCGAGTGAAGTGAAATAAACAAATACGTACATAAATAAATACAAGAAAAATCCCCACTCCCACGCCTGCCTTCCCTTCCCCCGTCTCTCTCTCTCTCTCTCTCTCTCTCTCTCTCTCTCTCTCTCTCTCTCTCTCTCCCTCCTCTGTCCTCTCTCCCATTCCGCTATGATACATGGAACAAAGCCATGTTTTCTAACTTGGTTCAGAGCCACTCTACCACTCGAAACAAAGCCACTCTAGAACTAAAACCCAGAGCAAAGCCACTCTGCTACCTGATGCACAACTGAAAGACGACGAAGAAAAGAATAAGTCAGATGGAAAAAGAAAAGGAGAAACGAAGAGGAGGAGAGGAGGAGGAGGAGGAGAGAGGAGGAGGAGGAGGAGGAGGAGGAGGAGGAGGAGGAGGAGGAGGAGGAGGAGGAGGAGGAGGAGGAGGAGGAGGAGAGGAGGAGACGATCATGATAATAATGACGAGGACGACAACAATGAAGATGGATGATGATGATGATGATGATGATGATGATGATGATGATGATGATGATGATGATGATGATGATAACGCTGCTGCTGCTGCTGCTGCTGCTGCTGCTGCTGCTGATGATGATGATGATGACGATTGAAAAAAAAAAGAAGTAAGATAAAATAAGAGGAAGAAAAGAAAAACGTGAAAGTGAAAGAGAGAAAGCAGGAGGAAGAGAAGGAGGGAGGAGGAGAAGAGGAGGAGGGAGGGAGGGAGGGAGGGAGGGAGGGAGGGAGGGAGGAGGAGGAGGAGGAGGAGGAGGAGGAGGAGAGACAAAGAAAAGAAAAATAAGAATAATAATGAAAGAAAGAAAAGCTGAAAATTTGTTGAGATGAAATGGTGCAGAGAGTAAAGAAAAGAACCCGAAGGGGAAATGAGTAATTGATGATGAAGACATGAAAGAAAAAAATATTATAATGGAGAAAGGAAATGGATTAAAGACAGATACGTTTATAAAAAACAAAATAGGGTGAGAAAACGAGTACGTGGGGGAGAAGACGAAAATGATAAAACTAAAAGAACAACAAAAAAAAACAAGAAAAAAACTGGAACTGAAAGTAAAAAACACTAAAAGAACGACATACATCAAAAACAAATCTAGTTAGAACTGGAAAAAAAAGAAAAACAAACAGCTGAAAAACTTCACACAAGCCACCAGTACAATCCACAGGCTCCACACCCCGATTAAGACACCATTTTGATCCGCGTGCAAACCACAGACGTATTCAAGCAGATGCACCTACACCTAAACCATTCACTACCCAAGTTTGAAGCTACGCAGCTCTGATGATGTCATACTTATTTTTTCTTTTGAAATATCAATTTGTCCACGCTCGCACGCACGCATGCACAGAGAGAGAGAGAGAGAGAGAGAGAGAGAGAGAGAGAGAGAGAGAGAGGAGAGAGAGAGAGAGAGAGAGAGAGAGACAGACAGACAGACAGACAGAGACAGGACAGAGACAGACAGACAGACAGCAGGCTGTAAGAAAGACATTTTGCTCGTGAAGCAGTAATGAGACGCGGAAGAAACCCAACCTGAATCCAATAACAGAAACCCGCCAGCAGACGTCTTCACCGAGTCTGTCCACATTCCTGTACAAGGGAAGGACGAATGCAAGCGATTTTCGTATCTTTGTACCATCGATGCAGACTGATATGATGGTGCCCTTTAGAGTCATAGCGTCAGGTCTGCTTTATCCGAAACCGATACCCGTCAGACGACTTAGCACATAGGCTTACCACCACCACATGCGACAATCTGTTTTTTTTTCTTTTCTTTTCGTCACCTGTGACCTTTAGATTTATCCCATTCCTCGTTTCATCGAATCAGCTTTCAATTTTTTTTTTATTTTTATTTTTAGAGAGTTCATTTCCATGTCTTCGAAAAGTCTGGAACGCAGGTTTTCAAAATTTGGAATGAGAGGAGGTTAGTTACCGCCAAGGACACAGACAAACAGAGTACAGGACTAGACACAATGCATTTCGACCTCTTGGTCTTCTTCGGGCGAAAACAAATAACATTTAGGACAGTGACAAGAAGAACATGTAGCCCCTCCACTGATTTTTTATTTTGATTTGGAGACGAACAGGAGAAGCGAAGCTAAGTGGCTACATGTTCTTCTAGTGTGGACAATGAGAGAGACAGAGACAGAGACAGACAGAGACACAGAGGGAGAGAAAGAGAGACAGACAGACAGGCAGACAGAGACAGAGACAGAGAGAAGCTGTGAGCGAAAAATAAAGAAAGGAAACAAAGAAAAAGAAAGAAACGAAACAGAAAAAAAAAACAATGACCGAGAGAAAGAGAACAGGACCAGACCCTACACAGAATCCAACTGACCGCCAGGATGGAGGGGCAGAGGAACTTCCACATCCACTTCCACAGGAAGGTCTCGGACGACCCTGTCATGTCGTACAGGCGGTTGGCCAGGCGCTGCACGCCGTACAGCCACATCAGCGTCAGCACCTCCGCCACGCACACCGCCGGCACCGACAACAGGTACACGTAGTGCTCCAGGAACTGCACCACGTGCAGCCCGCCCTGCAACAAAGAAAAACAATAACACATAAACACGATTCAGCGGTAGCGCCGCGTCTCCTCCGGTGGGTGGCGTCGTGGCGGTGTCATCTTGGAAGCCGGCGGGCGGGCAGCACGCTGTCTCCTCTATCAGGTGAAGCTACAGGTGACCTGAAAGGGATGACGACCACAATGCTGAGGACCACTGCCGATAAGACTGCGACGAGACGAGTCTGTAATGGGTGACTCGGAAAGACAAACCAAAAACCGTGCGAGTCGACCAATCAAGCTTATGGTCCAATTAATGCGTTGGAGCGCCCCACATCCCTTGTTCAGAATTAAAAAAGTCAAACTCAAGATTCCCCTCTCTCTCTCTCTCTCTCGTTCCTCGCTGTCTAAATCCGGCTTCCTCTCCCCCCCCCCCTCCCCTCTCTCTCTCTGTCTCTCGCCATCTAAATCTGGCTTCCTCCCTCTCTCTCTATTTCCGTCCTTCGCTACCTAAATCTGCCTTTCTTCCTCACCCTCTCTCTCTCCCTCTCTCTCTCTCACTTCACGTACCCCCCAACCCTCACTCTCCCTCCCCTTCTCTCCCTCTCACCTGAGTGACGGTGGTCAGGCTGGTAACAAACAGCAGCAGGACCACCAGCAACAGCGCAACAGCCGGAGCGGCGGCGCTGCAGGCCGGCAGGAGACCACGCTGTCGTACAGCGTGGGCAACAGGGGCCGCCTGCACGCCCACGCGCCCAGACGAGGCCCCGTACCACGTGACCAGCCAGAGCCAGGGCGGGGCAGGCGGGCCGCCACGGAGGGGAGACATAAAGGCGGGATCCACGCTGAGGGACAGGCCGACCATCATTACGTCACTGTGGTCATCATGACTGTCGTATCATCATCAGCACCATCATGACCATACATGACTGTCACTCGGTCATCATGACTGTCTTACTCATTACAGCACCATCGTCATGATGGCTAACCAATATTACTGTCAAGTCACGTTGAGTGAATCATCATCATCACTCACCACCACCACCACCACCCACCACCACCACCACCACCACCACCACCACGGTCATCATCATGGTCGTAACCGTTAACGTCTTCGTCGTTGTCGTCATCATCACATCGTCATCGTCATCACTACCACCATCGTTATCATATCACGCTGAGAGAAAGATATATTTGTGGTCCATAGATAAAGTGAGAACTGTCGTCATCATCATCATCATCACTATCCTCCTCCTCCTCGTCAGCATTAGCTTACTTACTCAGACTCAGACTTAGATGCTCCCGCGTCTTGCGACGCATGAGGCAGTCATCATTAACAGCAGCATTATATTCATCACTAACATCATACATATTAACTTTTTTTTTTTTTTTGCTGTCCCAACCTCTGTGCCACCTCAGTGGCATTGCACCCACGCCGCCCATTCCGACACCCCGTCCACAGCCACAGCCCAGTCGGCCCCACCGCAGCACCGGCACCGGCAATCCACAGGGAGCAGTCAATGTCAAGTCGTCAAGAGGCAACCCACCGGAGGAGACACTGCACTGCTGCCGAGTCACTTCGGTGGTGTTCAGTGGCGCCTGTTCTGATCTAACATACGCAGGACACCACCTACTAAGCCCCCTACTGACGACAATAATTGCTTAGTCGCGGAGCCGGCGTGAGTGAGCTCTCCCCCCGGAGGGCGCCACCACGTCCGTCCAACGACAGCCCCCATGGACTCGCCTATACCGGTGACCCCGACGGAACCAAACCAAGACCACAGACGTGGAGAGGACATCGAAACTGAGGTCACCATGAGAGCAGGGCATGAAGGGCTACAGAATTTGAGACATTTTTTTTAATGCTGATCGATGAGAATGAGGATGATTAAGATGATGCTACGGATTTCCATTTCGGTCTGAGACTACATGACAGGGCTGCACTCCACGCTTCCTTTCATAATATATCCTGGCG
This sequence comes from Conus canariensis, assembly GCA_033310375.1. Taxonomy (NCBI): domain Eukaryota; kingdom Metazoa; phylum Mollusca; class Gastropoda; order Neogastropoda; family Conidae; genus Conus; species Conus canariensis. The sequence goes on along the minus strand of CM065728.1, from coordinate 44,024,873 downwards.
TCAACCAGACCCGAGAGATACAGGCACCTGCAGTGTTGGTCAGGAAATTTGAGCAACACTCTCAGAAACGCATCCATTAAGTGGATGAAACTCAACTGTGTGGTCCAAGTCTTCCCAACTGAGTCCGCAGCAAACTCAACATGACTCTGAAGGGATTCGAACCCACGACCTCCCAGCCGGGAGTCCGCGACGCTAACCACTTCGCCACGGCGGCTGGTCATACATATTAACTTAAATATCTTATTTACGCTATAGCAAAGGTTACAGCTTGGTCCAAAGCTGCAGGGATGCTAACTATCATCATCATCATCATCATCATCCAAATCACAATAATAACGATGATAATGATCATCACCACCATCCCTTTCTTCACAGAAAAGTGAAAGCATGTCCAAAGACAAAAACAGGAACTATCCCGATCATTGATCGCACTTTGTTCATCAATCATCATCATCATCATCATCATCATCATCGTCATCATCGTGGTTAGTTGTTAGTACCACGAAGTCACAAAGAACGTCGGGCTGTCGTGCAGATTCACGGATGAAGAGAAATCATTATCATCGTCTATCACGGTCAATTTCTTCTACGTTTGTCACCTTTATCATCTATATCATAATCATCATCAGTGAGACGGAAGCTGCAAACCAGGCGTACAGCTGTGAAGAACAACGAATCATCGTCAACATCGACACAATTATCATCATCACTTTAAACAGCGTCATCGTCACACTGTCTCACCACTGTGAATACTTACTGTGAATACTTATTGTCATCATCACAGTCTCCTTCATAATCATCCCTACGCTTGCCATCGTCATTAGTACTATAGTTCGGGGGCCAAGATTAATAGCGTCCAGAGAGAGTTCAAAGTTCAGTCCAGCAAACAGCAGTATACCACAATGCGCCCTTAGGTAATACAGCAACATGAAAACAACAAAACAAAACAAATTAGACACAACACACTGCAACACGTTCTATACAAGACAGCGCAAAACAACGTTAAATGCGCGCGCGCGCGCGCGTGTGTGTGTGTGTGTGTGTGTGTGTGTGTGTGTGTGTGTGTGTGTGTGTGTGTGTGTGTGTTGTGTGTGTGTGTTTGGTCTTCTTTCCTCGGCTGGAACTCCACAGTTCCTCATCAGTGTGATCTCAGCGTGTGTGACCGTGTTTATTCCCACCATAAAGGTAGCGACAACTACAGTGCAGAGTGCAGCCCAGTGGCACCTACCGGAGTAGCGAAGGTGGCGGAGGTCTGTGATGTCCAGCAGCAGTTGGGACCCCAGGCCAGCAAACAGCAGACAGCCCCCTAGCAGGGTGGCCGTCACCGTCACCCCCGTCACCACCACCGAGTTCCTGCCGTCAGCCATCCACACACACTAAGGGCGTGCATGTATGTACACACATGGACGTACAGGCACGCATGCTGCGCGCATAGCTTTATACCCTCCACACATACAGCATACACGTACGTACAGCACAGACATTCATCTACTAACACACAGCGACGCGAGCACCACCGCACACGCATATGCACATAAACACACACACACACACACACACACACACACACACACACACACACACACACACACACACTACGCACCGTGCGCAAACACATGGGTATCCACCACGCACGTGCACAAACACACATGTACGTGCATAACACATCTTCACAAACTAAGGCACAATAACAAGAGCAACACCACACACATACAAAGACACATGCAAGTGAGCACTTACAAGAAAGCACAACACACACACACACACACACACACAACACACACACACACACAACACACCACCACCCCTCCACCCACACCCACACACACACACACACAGACACTCGCAATGTACAAAGATTTCTCCTTCAGGCATGCACATTCAAACGTAGACAAGCGATGGCAATGACAGTGATGACAACAATATAATGGCGAGAATGACGATGATGATGATGACGATGACTGTCACAACGATGACGGCAACGATGGTGATGGAGATGACGATGTCTCAACCTGAAATACTAGTGTGTGAAAGTGCACCCATGCGGAGAGATAAAATGTGGTACCCAGCAAATTCACAGGACATGATGGTGATGAAGATGAAGATGAAGATGACGACAATGACGATGATGATGACAATGACGATGATGTACCAACCTGAAGCACTGGCTATGGAAGTGAGCCCAGGCGGAAAGAGAGATGATCACACCCGTTCCACTGGCAAACCCGTTCAGCACTAACTTAGCTCCATCCCACCACACCTTTGTACACACACACACATACACACGCACACACACACACACACACACACACACACACACACACACACACACACACACACACACACACACCTCCAAATCATTATTACAATCATCACCACCAGTGCCACATTTAACATCACGTTCGTTATTATCATCATCATCATCAAGCACATCTTCATCACCATCCCCATCACCACAACCATCCCCCACACTTTATCATCACTACGATCATCATCAGCCGTCTCATCAACAATCATAATAACTACCACCATCAATATCAACACCATGATTAATGCATCATTATCATTATCATCTTCACCACATCACCAATATCATCGCTATCATCATGATCATCATCACCATCATCAGCATCGCCATCGTCATCACCACCACCACCACCACCATTATCATCATCATGATCAACACACTCATTATAACCATTACCACCACCACCACTACTCCTTCTTATCGTCATTATTATTGCCGCCAGTGCCACCATCATCAACTCTTGCTTACATCACTATGCTCACTATTACCATCATCACTATCGTGCGCCACGACCAGTCTTCCTCGTTGATGTCATCACCACCCTCAAGCTATTCCCATACTGAAGGACCAGCAAGATAACAAGAAAACAAGACAGTCCGTTCGTTCGTCAGCTTTGAAATTACAACAGCAATTTGCCCCAACGCCACACACATTTTATTACAAGAACGTGAAGCGCGTAAACTAAAGCATGTGTAGGATAGGAAACGATAGCCTACGCTGGCTCCGCGACTGAGCTATTACTGTCGCCAGAAGGGAGATGGGGGGGGGGGGGGGGGAGGAGGAGGAGCTTAGTGGGTGGTATCCAACGCATGCTGATTCAGAACAGGCAGCATTGAACACCACCAAATGACAACGACGGCGGTTGTCCTGTGACGACCTGATACTGATTTAAGACTCCGCAGCAGCGCAACGTCTCCTGAGACGAGCAGCATGAAGACAGTCTCATACTGATTACCTTCTGCGGACTGTTGACAACATGGCGGCGACGGGATGAGTGTAGGCGTTCTGCGTTTGATGGAGCCGGACGAAGCAGCTTAGGAATAACGCTATTGAGGGGACATTGATGAGGAGGCAGAAAGTAGAAAAGCAACACGAAAAACGCGCACACAAACAAGCGACAACAAACAAACTGAAAGCCTATTTAACCTTTCTAAAAAAAGTCTGTAGGTTGTAAAATATTTACAACAGATCCTATCTCCCTCCCTCTCCCTCTCCCTACTCTCCCTCTCACCTCCACACACCACACACAACACACACCCTCATACACACACACACACACACACACACCAACACACAACACACACCAACACACACCAACACACACACAACACACACACACACACACACACACACACACACACACCACCACACACACACACACCACACACACACACACACACACCCTCATACACACAGACACAGACACACACGCACACACACACACACATACGCACACACACATACACACACACACATACACACACACACACACACACACACACACACACACACACACACACAACACACACACAGCACACACACACACACACACACACACACACACACACACACACACACACACACACACACACACTGACCTGTATCTTGGCCAGCTCCGCCCATCGCGGAGTGAGGAAGGCGCGGAGCCCCAGCACGCTGCCCGGCAAGGAACACATGGCTCCCAGCAGAGGCAGCAGCAGCAGCAGTGGTACCAGACCCGTGCAGTACGCCATCTGAGTCAGTCACACACAGCGTGGCAACCTTGTTTACATGGCAGTTCCAGTTTGACTGCCATGTTTACAAGGCAGGTTCAATTTAGCAGATATCTGATCGGCGCATTAGTCAAACACGCTGGTCAAACCTAGGGTACCTACTAAATATTTGTCTTCACCACTATTGCCATTGTACGTGTGTTTGCGTGTGTATACACGCGTGTGAGAGAGAGAGAGAGAGAGAGAGAGAGAGAGAGAGAGAGAGAGAGAGAGAGAGAGAGAAGAGAGAAGAGAGAGAGAGAGAGAGAGAGAGAGAGAGAGAGTGTGTGTGTGTGTGTGTGTGTGTGTGTGTGTGTGTGTGTGTGTGTGTGTGTGTGTGTGTGTGCTGAATCTGATGTTGCTGCCTCCATCACGAGATAGATAGATAGAGAGAGAAAATTTTGCCTATAGCCCAGCCGACCGCTAAAGGCCATATCAGGGCTGTCCCGAAGAGACAGACGGGACATACGGACAGACAGACAGGCAGGCAGGTACCTTGCCCATGGAGCGCGGGCCCCAGGCCACAGTGAGGACCGTCAAGGTCCAGGCCATCAGCAGACACAGAGCCAGGTACAGCTGCAGCCCCCCGACCTTGTCCAGCCCCTCCGACACCTCCAGGACTTCCTCACTGCAGGGAAAACAAACAAACAAACAATGCTGCCACTGACTGTCGGTGACTGGAATGGCTTGATGGTGATGAGGGGAAAAAAAAAGAGAAAGAAACACGACAGCTACACTGTGAAACGGAAGAGAGACAGGTGTACTAGAAGTTGTGTTGCAGCGGTGTAAAAGTTCAAGAGACAGCAGCAGCTACAGCTTTAGTAGCAGCAGCTGCAGCAGCAAGAGCAGTAGTGGTAGTCCTGTCAGCAGCGGCAGCAGCAGTAGTAGTAAAAGTAGTAGTGTTGGTGGAATTCATGACAGTAGCAGCAGAACACCAGCAAAAGTAGTGGTGGCAGAGGTACTGGTGATTGTGACACCAGCAGAAGCAGCAGCAGCAGCAACAATACTAGCAGTAACAAAAGAGGCAGTAGTGGTAGTTGCAGCTGCAGTCGTATTAGAAGACATAAGTACACAGTCCATAGCACGTGCCAATACACACACACACACACACACACACACACACACACACACACACACACAGAGTCATCATTGTCATGACCGAACACACACACGCGCGCGCACACACACACAGACATACACACACACAGACGCGCTCGTGCGCGCGCGCGCGCGCACACACACATACACTACCACAACCACTGCCACAACCACCATACCAGACACATACACGCGCGTGCACCTCTTCTACAGGCAATCCACACCCACCTGCACCGCCGCTTTACCTACACCGACCTCCCACCCACACTCCACCCCCAACACGCTCACCGTTTACCCTCCCCCCCCCACGAACTCCTCCACCTCCCCAAAAACATTACCACCCTCCAAAAACCCATAACCCCCGCCGGGGCTTCCACAACACCAACACCATCAACGATAACGGCAACGACTTGACTACTGACTAGAAATAGCGCTGCGCCAAGTTGACGTGTGCGTATCGCTCCAAGAGCCCCGACACGCTGTAGTTGGTGCTGAGGATGGTGGAGGTGCCCGTGCCGGTGCCCGTGCCCGTGCCTGAGGCCGTGCCCGCGGGCAGGCCGCTGCTGCTGCTGCTGCTGCCGTTGGCCCCTCTGACGGCCTGGAGAGGGCGTGGAGGGTGCTGGTCGTGGCGTTCAGGCCCTGGGGGTGGTGGGGGGAGTGAGGGTTGGGGCCGAGGCCGGCGAGGACCAGGGTTTGAATCTGGTGCAGGGTGCTGTTGATGGCGTCCCAGTCTGTAGGAGAGAGAGAGTGTGGTAAGGTAATGTTGCTTATAGCCCAGCCGACCGCAAAGGGCCATATCAGGACTGTCACCGCCTGAGAGAGAGAGAGAAAGAGAGAGTGTGGTAAGGTAATGTTGCTTATAGCCCAGCCGACCGCAAAAGGCCATATTAGGGCTGTAACCGCGTAGAGAGAGAGAGAGAGAGAGAGAGAGAGGAGAGAGAGAGAGAGAGAGAGAGGGGGAGAGAGAGAGAGAGATTGTTTAACCGTTCGTCAGTCTGCCACGTCATTATTAGTATGGAAGGAGAGAGAATGAATGTGGATCGAGAGCGATCTTCCGCCATCATTTTATTATTGGTTTATGTAAGCCTACCGTGTTGATCAGTTACGGATTATTATTGTTGCATACCAACTGATGCTATGTCGGCTTAGTACGATGAAATAATTTGAAATACTATCGCCTTACGTATTCCGTCATTTTGAAGTGACTATCGGCACCTGAACTTGTTCTTGATAAAATTCTGTTCCGAAGTCTGTTCCTTGAACGAAGAATGAAAGTTTATTTATTTATTATTATTATCATTATTTAAATTCTCGACGGATCTAGATAGAGTACAGGCTGTCATAGATCCGCGAGGAGACGGTGCCGGATGGTTACCTTCGTCGGGAAAGAAATGATAGTTAGTCAACCTCGGATCAGTGTGATTGCAGGGGAGACTTTTTTTTTCTTTCTACCTTTATACCTTGTCGTCATCTAAGTATCCATTGTCATCACATTTCGACCGTCTTTACAAGATATCGCTGTAACCCGTGTCTGAGGGAAAGACCTTCGCTTCCAGACGTGCTGACAAATGATGAATTAAGTGCAGACTGTTTTCTATGAAAAGACTCGCACAGATACGCGCTGGTATATATTCGTTCGTCAGTCGTACACTTGTCTAAATTCATCGTATCTACTGTCTTCTGTCTTTCCTACCACTTTGTGTCATCAACATCATCTTGTCGTATATTCGGTGTGAACGCATTGTGTTTAAAGCGTTGGTCAGATTTTTTGCGTTTAATTTAAAACCAATTTTGCGTGTCTGGGCGAGATAGATTCTACTACAATCTATCTTGCGCCACCACTTTTTCCATCTAGTGGCAAACGCATTAAAAAAATAATCAAATGTTTCACACACACACACACACACACACACACACACACACACACACACACACACGAACACACAGAGATCATAACATAAACACGTAAATATGCACACACAAACACACATAAACACACTCACACACACACGAGTACAATCAAGCACACACACACACACACACACACACACACACACACACACACACACACACACACCACACGAACATACAGAGATCATAACATAAACACGTAAATATGCACACACAAACACACTCATACACACGAGTACAATCAAACACACACACACACACACACACACACACACACACACACACACACACACACACACACACACACTTTCTTAACAAGGAGAGAGGGAAGGCTGCCTCACTGTAATATGCACTACGATTTTGAACTTTTCGATTACAATTTTTTTTTTTTACGGTAACCAGTGACCATTTTTGTCTTCTTATTTATTTATTTCTTTATCTATTTTGTACGCTTAAATTCAAAACACCTCTTTGATTTTTTTGTTCCAACGCCACAACCGTTTCGCGAATATGCTTCATCTTCTCGTCTGCCACAAGGGAAGGGAGAGTACTCTTGCCTTCGGATCAAGGTCCATCGAGAGCCAGGAGGTCGGAAGCACCGACTAATGAGATGTCGTTTTATGTCACCACCTTCTTAATTAAGACCGCCGAGCCAAGCTGAACTTACCATGGTTTATTTAACAGCGTGAGAGAGAGAGAGGGAAAAGAGAGAGAGAGAGAGAGAATATTCGCCTTCTTTTTTCCTCTCCCTTCCTCTCTCATTCCGCGGCCGACTGGATTATACACTTGGATCAATCTCTCTCTCTCTCTTCTCTCTCTCCACTCACACCACACACACACACACACACACACACACACACACACACACACACACACACACACACTCCGAATAGTGTGAGATGGAGTGCATGACCAGAAATGCACAACGGATTGAAATAAATGAACAACTACAGTTCCCATGTGTCTGTGGAAAAACAAAATGTCTACTAAGCGCGTCATGCAATTCCACAGAACGAAAATCGGCTGTATGCGAACCTCTGATACAGTAACGCACTACTCCAGCAGATAACACGTCGAAAAGCCAAAGCCAGACAGCGATTCTGTACGTCAGTCTCCAAGTAATCAAACTTGCCACCCGCAAGTGTAGGAATGGAATGGAAATAATTAGTTGAAAAAATAAACCAAAGTTTACACTGAATGCGCCCCGATAGGAAAAAATACTTTCATTTGGACACATTGAATACTGTAGGAAACAACTAAAACTGTAAACACCATGGATAACATCAACAACAACAACAACAAAAATTCAGTAAAGGAACGAACAGATTGCAAGTTATTGTAACACTTTCTTTCCTGCTTGCATTTTGGCCGGCCGAAGATCTTTTGGAATTAAAATGATCAAGCAGATCCTCCAAATCAACAATGTGGGGTAAAACAAAACAAGAATAAAAAAAAAAAAAAAAGGGGGGGGGGGGGGGGGGGAGGTAGACAAATAAGCGTGTGGTAAGTATTACGATCATTTCTGACGAAAACCCACATGCCCCGGACCACCCGTTAGTTTGACGCTATATATAAAGCCGTCTAAGTGAAATGTTTTTCAAATATAAGTAAAAGATAAATACAAATAAAAGATTAAGAAATTTCTTTTTTTGTGCAAAATTAATATGCTCTTTTTACTTAATAATTAATGTAACAAATTGTATGCTATGATCTTTTAATATTCATTGACCATAAAGGCTGTTTACAGTTTCTTTTTCAGATTTTAACTAAATAAATGAAACACGAGAGGACAGGGGAAATCCGATTCGCCGATGAGCAGCTACTAATGGATAAAACCGTTGTGTATCATTGAGTGAAAATGTGCATCCAATAATCGTTCACAACAACAGCCCCTACCCCCACCCTCAAAATCATTTTTCTCCTGAATCTTATTAAAGACGAAATTTTATGTTTATTTCAAAAAGGTATTTTTTGATTGCTGGTATAGTTCTTTGTGTGTTTGTTTCGTTGACGTTTCGGTTGGATTTTTTCCCCCCTTTTCTCTTTTGATAACATCCAGTGTTGAAGAGATCGGTCTTATTTTTACATAACCGGGAAATCCGATTTTGGTGACGCTTGGGCACATCAGCTGTACATCAAACATGGAATGTGACACGTACAGCAGTTAAAACATCGCACATCGGACATACTGTTGTCACATGACCTGTTTCATAGTGGGTCGACTCGTGCCCCCCTCCCCCCCCCCCCCACCCCACCCCCCCCCCCCTCCCCCGAAAAAGAACATTCGGGCCCACGGTCGGCAGCGTTGAAGCGAACCACAAACAGTACCCAAACAGGGAAGCATTCCTAAAAATAAACAAAGTAAAGGCAGAAGGGGGATAACTCGTGACATTCGGACGGGCCCATGTGCTTTCCGAAGGGAACAGAGGCGGGGGGTAGCGGGGGGAGGAAGGGCAGGAGAACCAGGGACAGGAAGCATCGACTTTGAGGCAGGGAGCAGCATAGCTTACCAGTACCTTCCAACAAGGCTGCGGAACAGATAAAGGAGCATTCAAAGCTGAAATATCATCAGGATGCTCAGTAAGCTGCAGAACATTTTCTACATCTGATGGAGAATCCCACGGTAAAGCATTGTCAGACAAGTGAATCTTCAAGCTGCTGATAACATTGCTTCTAATTGGCAAGTCCTGACAAGCTCTTCAGGACTGTGGAAGTGTGTGGCAGACAAGGGTTAGCACTGAGGGGTAACTTTGATGATGGCATTTTAGAGAGAAAATCGGAGTAACTTCAATGCCCTTTTGCAGCTGTGCATTGGTTCAGGGGATGAGAATTTGAAGACGCATCTGGAGACGTGTGACAAGAGAACCACAAACATTTCGAAAACCACTCAGAACTGGCTCATTGGTGTTCTTGGAGACCAGGTCCGTGAAAAGGTCCTAACTGAAGTTGCCAGGGCAAACCAATTTACTTTACTTGCTGATGAAGTGAGTGACAGTTCCAACTGGGAACAGCTCTCAGAAGTTGTAAGGTTTGTGGATGAAAACCTGCAAGTACGAGAAGACTTTCTGGGCTTCATCAAGTGTGATGACATCACATGACAGACACCGTTCTCAAAGCTGAAACATTGTTTGGAATCATGGGGTTTGGACATCAACAACATTCGAGGCCAAGGATATGATGAGGCTGCAAATATGGCAGGGAAATTCAAAGATAAGATAAGATAATGTTGCTTATAGCCCAGCCGACCGCAAGGGGCCACATCAGGGCTGTCACCACGTTAAAATCAACTCAAGTCTTTTTAAAAAAAAAAAAAAAAAAAAAAAAAAAAAACCTTTCACACATCTCTTTAAGTGACATCGTCTAGAAACGCACCAGAAACTTCGTTAAAAATCTTTCATCCGTAAAATCTTAAATCAGATGAAAAATGTTAATCTCTCTCAAAAACTCAAAGATCACGTCAGGCGGGACATCTCTGAACAGGATTTTCATGGACTCTGCTGTAAAATGTTTGTGTCTCACATCGTGCAAGTCCCAACACTCTAAAAGAATATGTTTCATTGTGAGTGGCACATGACATGGAATGCACCACGGAGCTTCCTCATTCTTTAAAAGGTACGAATGGGTAAAATACGAATGGCCGGTGTGCAGCCGGCACAGAACTGTTTCTTCTTTACGACCACCAGACGTAGATGGGAGGAACTCCTTAAGGTTTGGACGGATCTGAAAGAGTTTGTTATCCGTCTGTGTGTTCCAATCCTCCTGCCAGAGGTCTCTCACATAATCATTAATTTTGGGTTTCAGATCTGAGCAGGGGATATATATGTTGGACAATTTCTCTCTTGTGGCATTCTTGGCTAAACGATCAACCATTTTCGTTCCCTCCGATGCCAACATGACCAGGAACCCAAGCTAGAATAATATTGTAACCATCCACTTTCAACTTGCTAAAAAGTTCAAAGAAATGTAAAAGTTCTGGATGCTGAAGGTTGCGGCCAGCTATGGCCTCCAAAGCTGACAGCGAATCCGACAGAACCAGAAAGTCCCTCTTCTTAGATTGTGAAATTATCTTCAATGCCAGAACCAGAGCAGTAAGTTCAGCAGAATAGACAGAAGCATCTGAAGGTATATGTTTTAACAGTATCTGAGAAGGAGCACCAGGGCAATAGGCTGCACAGGCCACTCCATCTTCAGACTTGGAACCATCAGTGAAAATTTTCTGATAAGATGGGAATTTTGAACAGAGGTCAGCACACAAGGCCTTGTATGCCAGAGAGCTGGTAGACTCTTTACGAAAAGCTGCAAGATCAAAACGAATCTCTGGTGTGAAAAAGGTCCACGGAGGCTGATCTGGAAATTTGGAAAAATCCGACACAACTCCTAGGTCTAGACCTGCATTCCGCGCGTGAGGCTGCATACGAACACCAAACGGCGGAATACAGTTAGGGTTGTTTTCGAATTTGCTTTGAAACTGGGGGTCAAAGACACAGTCATAGGCAGGATTCTGCGGTTCTGAGAACAGTCTGATATAGTAATTTAGAGACATTTTCAGCCTGCGGTTGGACAGTGAGGGTTCACCTGCCTCTGCGTACAGGCTGTACACAGGGGTGGTGCGGAATGCTCCAAGACAGAGACGAAGCCCTTGATGATGGATAGGGTCCAAGAGTTTTAGGTAAGAGGGTCTTGCAGAGCCGTACACAGCACAACCATAGTCCAGTTTGGAACGGACCAAGGCTCTGTAGAGGTGCAGCAAAGTTTTCTTATCAGCGCCCCAGTCAGTGTGTGCTACGACCCGCAGAATATTCAGAGCTTTCTGGCAAGAGGTTTTGAGGTTTTTGATGTGGCTGAGAAAGTTGAGTTTTGATCGAAAATAACTCCCAGGAATTTGGCTTCTTTTACAGCTGGAATGGTGGACTTATCCAGACAAATTTCAGGATCAGCAAAGAATTGACGAAAATTGTGAAAATGGATTGACTGAGTTTTGGTACGTGAGAAGGTAAACCCGTTTTCCTCGGCCCACTGTTGGATCTTGTTGACACAAAGTTGGAGTCGACGCTGTACGCTGGCGTAAGAAGCTCCAACTGCGTACAGCGCAAAATCGTCAACAAACAGTGAGGACTCAGAACCCTGGCTTACAGATTTCACAATGTCGTTGATTTTAATGCTGTAAAGAGCAGGAGAAAGGATGCTCCCTTGAGGGACACCCAACTCCTGCCCATGGATGTCAGAGAGTGTGGTGCCAACACGCACCTGGAACTGTCGATCAGCCAAAAAGTTCTGTATGAACAGAGGCAGGTGACCACGGAAACCAAGTCTGTGCAGGTCCAGAAGAATTCCTGATTTCCATGTGGTATCATACGCTTTTTCGAGGTCGAAAAAGATAGCGACCACATGCTGTTTATTGACAAAGGCATTGTGGATGGTGGTTTCCAGACGGATTAGATGGTCAACTGTCGAGTGGTATTTCCGGAAACCGCACTGTTCACTGGCCAAAAGGCCATCGGTTTCCAGCTTCCACATCAGACGGGAGTTGACCATCTTTTCCATCAACTTACAGAGGCAGCTAGTCAGAGCTATTGGACGATAGTTGGAAGGGTTGGTAAGGTCCTTTCCAGGCTTTGGAATTGGAATGATCAGGGCTTTCCGCCAGGAGGGCGGAAAGTACCCTGTGGTCCAGATATGGTTGTATACTTTAAGAAGAGTCTGGAGACAGCTTTCTGGAAAATGCTTCAAAACCTGATAATGAATATCATCCAGACCAGGGGCAGAATCAGTGCAGGTTTGTAAAGCTGTTTTCAGTTCATTGATTGAAAAAGGGAGATTGTAGGCTTCAGAGTTGTCTGATGTGAAATTGTATAAAGATTTCTCTCTGAGTTGTTTGTTTTTTAAAAAGGCTGCAGATTTATTTGAAGATGAGGAGTTCTGTTGGATGGTGGAGGCCAACAGATTGGCAACAGCTTCTTTGTCAGTGATCAGAGCATTGGCAAGTTTCAAGTGATGAATGGAGGGGTTGGTGTTTTTCCCTTTGATTTTTCTGATGATGTTCCAGACTTTTTTCTTTGAAGTTTTTGATGTCAGCCCGGAGCAAAAGTTTCTCCAAGACTGACGTTTACTGATTTTGAAAGTGTGTCTCGATTTGGCGCGGAGTTTCTGATGGGCTCGAGCGTTGGGACCTGAAGGTCGTTGGTATACCCGACGCTGAGCCCGTTTGCGAACTTTTGAAATTTCTTGGCAGTCTAAATTAAACCAGGGTGTTTTGGGCATTTGGAGTTTATTGGAAGACATTGGAATACAGGTTTTAGCACACTTTATCACAGTGTTAGTCAGAGATTCAGCTGGGTCTGGACTCTGAAGAAAATCAGTGTCCTGGAATTCTTTCAAAATATTGGTGGCAAAAAGATTCCAGTTGGCCTTCTTATAATTAAGATGTTGTGAGACAGAGATGTTTTCAGTTAATAAGGGTTTTAAAAGAACAGGGAAATGGTCACTTCCGTGCAGATCGTCATGGACAGACCACTCATAGTCCAGGACCAGCGAGGGGTCACAAATCGACAAATCTAAACACGAAAGTGAACCTGTGGAAGAGTGGAGGTAAGTTGGAGCTCCATCGTTCAGACAACACAAATCAAAGTCTGAAAGGACATCCTCAAGAAGCAGACCTCTGGATGACGAACTGACACTACCCCAAAGAGGATTGTGACCATTAAAGTCACCCAACAGCAAAAAAGGTCGAGGAAGTTCTCCGATCAGACTGACAAGGTCCTGACGACAAACCGGGACAGAAGGTGGCAGATACAGTGAGCAGATTGTAACAGTCTTGTGGAGAGTAACTCTCGCAGCTACAGCCTGAAGGGAGGTAGTCAGAGCGACAGGACTAAACAGCAAAGTTTTGTGTAAAAGAAGGGCAACACCGCCTGACAGTCCCAATGTGGATGGTTGTGCAGGTTTAGAAAGAATATTAAAGCCAGAAAGAGTGAAGGTCTTCTGGCTTTGAATTTTAGTTTCCTGAAGAGCCACGACGGAAGGTTTTACAGTTTGACACAGAAGTTGCAGCTCCTCAAAATTTGAATTTAGGCCACGGATATTCCAATGGATTAGTTTACTACTATCCATGGTGCAGAGGATGAACAGGAGAGAAGTCAGGTCATCTCTCATCATCGTCTGCGTTCAGTGGAGCAAATTTATTGCTTAGTTTCACTGGACTGTTTGGGTCTTCAGACCTGCTGGCAGACTTGCCCACAGGTGAAGAAGGTCTGGATTTTGGAGATGGTGGAGGTTTCTTCCTCATCTCCACCATCTCCACACTTGGTTGAACTCCCTTGCCCGCACGGGCACTGCTCGAGGAAGTTCGAGGCGGGAGGCCTGGCTTTTTCATCTGCCCAGCAGCAGATGGAGTAGACTGCTGGGCAGTCTGAGGGGTGGCGGATTTTTTGCCTCCACCAGGGGCACCCACTTTGGGTTGGGAGGCGGTGGACTTGCTTCCACCAGAGCTTAACGGTCTTTCTTGCAATGTCTTGGTGAAAGTAAAATTGTCAGTCTGGCAGCAGACTGAACGGGTGGAAACTTTCTTTATAACGGAAGCATAAGAAGACACTGTTGACGTCTGACTGCCAACAACCTGTTTGCGGGCCTCAAAAAAAAGAAAATTTCTTTTCAGTTTTCACTCTTTGGATGGTGGACTCCTGAACCCAAACAGGGCAGTTGCGTGAAGAGGAGGGGTGGTCGCCTCCGCAGTTCGCACAATGAGCCGGGTCTTTACACGGCCCATCATGGGTTGCCTTGCAACAAACACTACACACCTCCTGCCCAGAACAGCGGTCTCTGACATGTCCAAACTTCTGGCATTTGAAACACCTCAACGGGGATGGGACATACAGTTGGACACGTACATTTAAGTACCCGACTTTAATGACCGGACGCAGCACAGGGTTGCAGAATGTCAGAAAGAGGGTGTTGGTGGGCACTCTTTCAACACCTTTTTTGACTGTCACCCTATGCACCTCTGTCACACCTTGGGACGCAAGTTCTGTCTTGATCTCCGCTTCCGAGACACCTTTCAAATCCGGGCACCGAATAACCCCTTTGGTCGAACTTAACTGCTTATGGGGGGTCACCCGGATCTCTCTGTCCACGAGTTTTGTTGCCCTCAGCAGCTGCTCCGATTGCCTCTTTGATCTGCACTGGACGAGGAAAGTGCCATTCCGTAGCCTTTTCACTGACTGAGGGTCACCTGCTAGACCCTGAAAGCCCTTCTGAATAGCAAAAGGACTCAGAGCAGAAATAGGCTTTTCCTGCTCTCTCCCTTCAACCACAAGCCAGGAAGCCCAAAAACCTGTCATCTGTCTCGTCTCCATATCCGAGTCACTGTCGGAATCGTTATGACTAGAAATGGGGTCCACTGCCTTCCTCTTCTTTATGGGGGGTGTGATTTTGGATAAAGCCATGATTTATGTTTAGAAATTTCGTCTCTCCCTTACCCACCCACCATGGAGTCCAACTAAGGGGCCAGGGCCAAGAACTCATTGTCTTGACCCCTTCCAGGCTTCAGGAGAGATATACGACAAACAGAAGCCTACTAACCCTATCCCCCCTGATCATGCCCAACTCCCGGGAACAGAGAGCTGAGCACTGCAGGGGTTACCTTGGCCAGTCGGAGAACTGCCTGTCTTGACCCAGCCCCACGAAGGGGAAGCCGATTGATACACCCGGGCCAGAGTGTACCTCCTGTCTAGGAGAGGTCCGAGCCAAAGTGATGTGTTGAGGGCGTTGGCCCTCTCAATCACCAGGATCTCATCCCCCTCCGTCACAGGTCGCACCGCACGGCAAACGCGGCGGATCTTAAGAAGACCACAGAGAGAAAAAGAGTGTGCAAAAGAAGGCTTGAAAGGGAGACGAAGAAAGAAAAGAACCGTTAAGAAAGGCAGAAGACAGAATAGGAAAAAGGTGGGTTACTATTTGTCTGGGCCCTCACTCCTAACCTTTCTGACATGGGAGACCCTACCAGGGGCATCAATTCCTACCACGTAATGCTTGGCCAGTCAGCAGCTTGGCTATACAGGCCTAGAAGCATTGACAACAACTAACCATCTAGTCGAGTATTGATGCCCCCGTCAGCAAAGCCTAAAAGATCACTGGACCACGCAAGCCCTCCGACCACGGCAAGGTTGCAACCCCCGGAGGGGGAAATTCAAAGGAGTACAGGCTCGTTTTCAGGAAGAGAACAACAAGGCTTTGTACTTTCACTGTGCCGCTCATATCCTTAGCCTTTGCATTGTGAAAGCGTGCAGTTTGCCTGCAGTCAAGAACATGATGGGGGCACTGACGGAATTGTCACTGGTTTTTTCCTCCTCAGCAAAACGGCAGAGAAAGATGGACACAGTCATCAAAGACTCTCAACTTCAAAGACTCTCAACTTGATTCCAAGACTTGCAAAACTAGGTGGGTTGAGAAACACGAGGCTTTAGAGGCCTGTACTGAAATGTATCTTGTCGTCCACGACTGCTTTGGGCAAATGTACGAAGATATGATAATTGGGACAGTGAAACACTTACCAGAGCTGCAGGGTTTCTCCACACTCTAAGTTCCAGCAGTTTCATTGTGGCTTTCATTGTTGTCCGCAACTGTCTACGCTATTTGAAACCCCTGACTGTCAAGCTCCTAAAGGAAACAAAAGACATTGTTGAACCATACAGAGAAATCAAAGATGTCAATACTTGCATTTTAACAATCAGGAGAGACATTGATACAAGCTTTGTAGACTGGTTTGGTGAAGCCAAAAGAATGGCTGATGTTTTGAGTGCAGACACCACTGTTCCCCGCCAAGCTTCGCGACAAACCTTGCGTGATAACTAGCCTTCCAACACCCCTGAAGAGCACTTCAAGCGTGCTATTGGCATCCCCTTCTTGGATCAACTGAGTCGTGAGTTGAATGACAGATTCCAAAACTCAGAACTTACTGTTGATGGTCTTTGCCTTGTTACAAGCACTTCCGCTGGCAGTCAGGATAAACTTGGTCTGGAGCCAGAAGGAGTAAAAACACTGGCAATTCTGTGGGAAACGAACTTGCCTGGTCCACCATCTATCGCTGCAGAATATCATCGATGGGTTTGTAAGTGGCGCGATGCTGTTGTCAATGAAACAGATGCACCTTCAACAGTTTCTGAAGCCTTGAGGCAATGTGACAAAGACTTCTACCCCAATCTGCACACTCGGTTGAAACTGCTTTGTGCCCTACCAGTCACTACAGCAGAATGCGAGAGAACTATTAGCCATCTCAGGACCTTGAAAACTTACCTGCGCACAACAATGGGCCAGGACCGACTCAATGGACTTGCACTTCTCAAGTGCACTGGAACATTCCTGTTAACTTTGAAGAAGCCGTTGACTGCATTGCAAGAAGATACGATACGCAAATGGCATTACTGCCAAGGAACCTGGTGCAGTGTGACTGAAAAATGTGCTCTGCTTCAAATGAGAAGTAGAGGTGAAGAAGTGAGGTTAGTCGCTGAGCTGTGAATCTCTCTCTCTCTCTCTCTCTCTCTCTCTCTCTCTCTCTCTCTCTCTTCTTCTTCTTTTCTTGTTTGGTGTGTGTGTGTGGTGTGTGTGTGTGTGTGTGTGTGTGTGTGTGTGTGTGTGTGTGTGTGTGTGTGTGTGTGCATGCATGTGGTGTGTGTGTGTGTGTGTGTGTGTGTGTGTGTGTGTGTGTGTGTGTGGTGTGACAAAGTGTGACTGTGTAATTTTTTTTGGCGTGTTTTTATCCCATTTATCTGTCAGGGGGCATGGTAGTAGAATTCACAGATTTCTGCAGAAAATGAAATTGTTTTCAGGCTGATGTACTGTGCAAAATTCTCCTAACTGCCCCAGGAGAAGCTTTTTTGCCTTTTCAGATACTTCCATGTCTTCAGCTTCAGGGGGCTTTGCCCCCTGACCCCCACAAGGGACTCTGCACCTTGACCCCACCAGGGGCCAAGCCTCCTGTTCCTCCTCAAATATAGTTGTAACCCCCCCTCTCTTTTCACCTCAGGTCCGGCCCTGCACACACACACACACACACACACACACACACACACACACACACACACACACACACACACATGCGGGCCTCCTTCCCTTTCCCTCCCTCTCTCCTCCCTCTCTCTCGCTCCCTCCCCCCCTTCATCAACTGTACGCATGAGCGAGTGTCTGCCAACACTGTTAACGCTATTATCATTGACAACACAGCCAACCAAGTCGTTTCAATTTGTGTTGTTTATAGCTCAGCCGGTCGCGAGTTGCCATATCGGGGCTGTCACTTCGTCAAAGTCAATTCCTTACATAACTGTCAAAATAAGTAAATAAACAAATAAATACACGAATAAGAAAGAAAAAAAACTGCTTAAAAACATTTACTCCAGAAAAACCTTCAAGCAGATGAAAAGTATTTCTCTTTCAAGAACCCTGATATACACGAGTCAATGTAATGTAAAATCGCGTACGCGTGATCGTACTGTTATTATGATCATTGATCACTGCTCTTTAATGACGCAGGTTTTAAAGTCACGTGCGCACCCCTCTCGCTCTGCGTGTCGTGGATTGCCTGGCTAAACGCGTAAAAAAGCGTGAATGCTCTCTCTCTCTCTCTCTCTCTCTCTCTCTTCGCGTAATATGCGTGGATGATGTTCGAACTTATCATTGGTCAGATGGCCTTAATGCATTAAATCTGATTATAATTGAATCCTGACTCTTGAGTCGCTCTTTCTCTCCCCCCCCCCTCCCACTTAGTCATCTCTTCTCTGTTTCACTGTATTTACCTCTTGTTCTAAGGAGCTCCCACGTTGTAAACGTCCTGATTTTGCATGCTTGAATTTTCTTCTTCTTCTGTGAAGGGCATGGTGCGAAGCAGTTTTTATCTTATCCATTTACCCTCAATGAAAAATCTCGTCATCTACCTTCGTTTCACTGAACTATTTGTCTTCGTGCTATTAAAACATTCGTATTTCTCTCTCTGTCTCTGTCTCTCACTCACACACACACACACACACACACACACACCACGCACCACACACACACACACACACACACACACACACACACACACACACACACACACGCACACACACACACACCACACACACACACACACACAAGAGAGAGAGAGAGAGAGAGAGAGAGAGAGAGAGAGAGAGAGAGAGAAAACACACACATCACACACACACATACCATCATTCCTCCTCCACACACACACACCACACCACACACACACACACACACACTACACACAAACACACACACACACACACACACACACACAACACACACACACACACACACACACACACACACAACACACACACCACTCACACACACACACACACACACCACACACACACACACACACACCGTACAACCATCATGTCACACACCTGTGGAGGAAGGGACCCAGGGTGGGGAAGCGGAGAAGGAGGAGAGGAAGTAGAAGAGTGCCCAGGCAGTGTAGGTGCTCCCGTAGATCAGCAGCAGTGACGTCACCACCAGCATCGCGTAAGCCAGACCTGTGTTCACGATCAAAACAAAAGTCTACCATCACATCAGCCTTCAACAAACCAAGCCGCGTCCAGGACCGAATCGAGTCAATAATATCAATTCAGCACTGGATAAAAGCCAGTTATGCGTTCCCAATGAAATCTGTTAGAAATCAAATGAACCACGGACAGGCTAGTCCAGCCTGCACAGTCAAACCAAGTCAATATAAGACCGAAACGAGGTCAATCAGATCTGCGTCCACGATCAAATCAATTTGGAATGAGCCGCACCTGCATCCAGAATCAAACCAACATTATCTCGACATCGGGTAAGCCAGGGATGCGTCCATGATAAAATCCGTATGATGTCAAACAGACATGGGACAAGCAAGACCAGCGCTGTCAATCAAACCATATCAATATCAATTCGAAAAAGAATGGGGTGAGCCAGACCTGCGCTCAAAATGGAAATCAATAAGAAATCAAACCAGCGCTGGTCAAGCCACGATCATTTAAAATTTTTTTTTTTAAATGGAATGGTGCAGACCTACCCACTTCTGCTATCAAAACAGAATAACAGAACGACACCGACACTTGAAATAACTCAGTAGTCTCTGACCTGCATCGATAATCAACTCAACTCAAATCAAATCACATGGAATAGACTAGGCCTGTTCCCACAGACAGATCAGGTTTTAGATCAACATGGGCTAGGCTAGACCTGAATATACTTGTAAACAAAT
Source organism: Conus canariensis (assembly GCA_033310375.1). NCBI lineage: Eukaryota > Metazoa > Mollusca > Gastropoda > Neogastropoda > Conidae > Conus > Conus canariensis. The sequence goes on along the minus strand of CM065728.1, from coordinate 44,004,565 downwards.
TCAATCCAATCCAGTTAAAAGAAAGACAGGAAGGAAGAAAGAGAGAAGTCATTTTCAATAATTGCAAAAAAGAGAAAAGGAGCATGCAAGAACAAGAAAAGGAACAAGCAGAGAGGCGGGGAGAGGGAGGGTGATTGGGGCAATAGAACACAACATTGGCGAGAGAGAGAGAGAGAGAGAGAGAGAGAGAGAGAGAGAGAGAGAGAGAGAGAGAGACAGACAGACAGACAGACAGACAGACAGACAGACAGAACAGGCAAACAGACAGACGGTCGAATTAAAACAGTGACGAAGCAGCCCACCTCTGGACAGAGGGGTGATCTTCCAGGCGGACACAGGCCCTCCCCTGGCATACTGACCCAGCGCCATCTCCATG
>CM065728.1:43989189-43996689 GCA_033310375.1 Conus canariensis | reverse complement strand
AAAAAAAAAACTGCATGACAATTAAAAGAGAGAACACAATCACATGTCACTAGATGAACTTTTAAACTCTGTTACTTGTCCGCAAACGTTCTGGAATAACATGCCGATGGTAACAAAACAGAAATCTGAACTTCAAAATGAACATTCGGTCGATGAATAATTTCAAAGTTTAAAGATCGATCTTAAATAAATGTCAGCGAACCGCCAAAAAAAAACAAAAAAAAACGTGAACAAACGAATCACAAGACAAAACACGACGCGCTTCGACCTCTTAGGTCTTCTTCAGGCAAGATACAAAACAATTAGGACAACGAAAATGAACGAGCAATCACTAATCTTCAATTACTTCAGCGCAAGATAGGCGTTTAAAGATAGGTTTATCATAGTCTGATGAAAATGTGTTATGAATAAAGATGATGATGATGAGACGACGACGACGACGACGACGACGACGACGACGATGATGATAATGACAGAGAATAAATTTTCTGATAGACCAATATGAAAAAGAAGAGATGCAGCAAGCAATACACTTAAAAATGGCAACTATGCTGGTCTAGATGGTCTCATAACAGTCTGTCAAAACCTCAGTCGAAGTTGTCTGACTGTGGGATTTGTCTAATATAGAGTTGAAAGGAGTACACAATATAACCATTTTTGAAACAGGTGAAATAAACAATGGAATGATTATACTGAGTATTTCTTTTGTGGCATAAGCAGTAAACTTTACGATCTTATCGTTTAATAGAATATTGCAGGAATGGATAAATATGAATCATTTAACTTCTGAACACCAATCTGGGATAAAAGAAAAAGACCAATCTATAATGAATCACATATTTACTCTGCAAGCCGCAGTTCGAAATAGTTTGCAACTATTCGAAAATTTATGTATTGTATTTGTTGCCTTTTGACTCTATTTTCAGAATAATGTAGGGCCAGTTTTAACAAAATGGAATCACAGGTGAGCTTACTCGATGTATATGCAATGTGAAAACAAGGATAAGATCGGTGCAAAATGATCTGATTTTATCAATTGTAATCGTGGGGTTAAACAAGCGAATGTTTGAGTCCTATATCGTTTCCTTTTTTATCGACGAACTTGCTATGGTGACAACTCAGAATGGTTGGAATGATGTTACGTTGGATTTGGTTGACTTATTCATATCTGTTTTTGTAGCAAATATTGCTTTACTATGTGAGAAAATATCTGATTTACTACAATTGAATGAACTTGCATTTGCCTGCAACAATACTACAACGTAAAATTAACATGACAAAAACTAATATTACTGCTTTTCGGAAGGGAGGGGTGGTGGTAGGGTGAGTGTTACCTGGCACCTACTGAGCAGTGGACTATGGTAATGAAAGAGTGATTATGGTCAATGCACAGATACATTCAACTTTTAAAACAACTCCGTTTTACTTTAACATGTCAAAATATAACTAACAAAGCGAAAAATAAAGTTAAGGCAGCTCTTCATGTGGTTTATAAGTTGGATTGTAGCTTTCTTTAGTTGTTGTTGTTTTTTTTACTAAACTGTTTGACACAAGGCACAGCCAATAGCGCAATATGTGCTGAAATTGGGGCATCTGAGAATGGTAATGAAATTGAAAAGATACGCTTATTTACCATGAATTATTTTGTGCAGACTGTAGAACTCCAAATGAGCACGTAAACGATAAGCCGGGAAGATTTACAAGTCATCCTGACTCTGACATAGATACTGGCTGAAATTAACACGATTGGATGAAAGCACACTGCCATGCTTATACAATGGAATTTGGACAGCACTAGGGAAAAGCCATCGATTACAAGTATCAGCCAGTGCGTACATTCATATGAGTTTGCTTTTGATCGGACAATGAAGGCATTGGATGTACTCCAAGTTTTTCATTTTTAAACTTCTTTTAGGCAAAAGAGGAAGCAGATTGTAAATGGCAAGGTTGGCACGATCACATGTTTGTTAGTGACAGGTTTTGCCGGATACAGACAATGTAAATTACATGTGAGGTTGAATCATACATTGGAACTGGTATGAACAAGAACGTAAATAATACTTTGGCCGATTTTGATTTGGGCATTTCTGGTATTGCTTTTCACCATTTAATTTAAGAAGCAAACTATGAACGAGACTTGTAATGACGACTGTGTGGCAGAGCTAAGGAGGATAAAATTTATTTCTTCTTTTGTTGTCCTACATTCCATGATCTTTAAAAGAAGTTGAACAACCCTAAATACTACAATAATCCTTTTTTCTTCCACTTGCACTGGTCGTCTACAAATGAAAAAAAAATGACTGGCAACACTGATCTTTAAGGCTTTAAAGGGATTACGTGCTGCAGTATCTTAGCATGTGTACAGTTGTAACTTTGTTTTCATATCAGTGCGCAAGTAAGTGTGTTCTTCGATGCAGTGGTCAGATCAGTGTGCCTGGATTTTCTGTGCTACTTTTGATTACTCTGCTTCTTGTGTCATCTTCTTCACTTAGGAGCACTAGCCTACACTGAGCAAACGTTCTCTTTCATATTCGCATTCTCTGTCTCTGTCTGTCTGTCTGTCTCTCTATGTCTGTGTCTGTCTGCCTGTCTATGTCTATGTCTGTCTGTCTGTCTCTCTCATACTCTCTCTCTCTCTCCCCTTTCTCCTCTTCCTCCTCCTCTTCCTCCTCTCCAGCCCCTTTGTCTCTCACAACTGTCAAAACCGTCTCTCCCCTCGACTCTTTTGTCTACTCTATCAGGACAAAGGATCTCATTTCACGCCCTTTTCTCTCCACTCACTGTCAACACTTTTTTTTTTCCAAAAGAATAGAATTATAATCGATAATAAAGATTGACGACAGTCTCCCCTCTATGATCAAAACGTAAGAACAAGACGAAGAAGAAGGAGGAGGAGGAGGAGGAAGAAAAAGAGAGGAAGAAGAGGAAAATAAGATTTAAAAAAGATATCTACCTCTAGTCATATTCATTCTCGTTTTATGGAAACTCAAGCTACAGTGAAGATACCCGAATTTCACATGGAAGGAGTGTGTGTGTGTGTGTGTGTGTGTGTGTGTGTGTGTGTGTGTGTGTGTGTGTGTGGTGCGTGCGTGCGTGCGTGCGTGCTCGTGCGTGCGTGCGTGCGTGCGTGGTGTGTGTGTGTGTGTGTGTGTGTGTGTGTGTGTGTGTGAGCGCGTGCGCACATGGAGAGTTCGTGGATGGTGTGTGTGTGTGTGTGTGTGTGTGTGTGTGTGTGTGTGTGTGAGGAGAGAGAGAGAGAGAGAGAGAGAGAGAGAGAGAGAGAGAGAGAGAGAGAGAGAGAGAGAGAGCGTGCGCACATGGAGAGTTCGTGGATGGTGTGTGTGTGTGTGTGTGTGTGTGTGTGTGTGTGTGTGTGTGTGTGGTGCGTGCGTGCGTGCGTGCGTGCGTGCGTGTGTGGTGTGTGTGTGTGTGTGTGTGTGTGGTGTGTGTGTGTGTTCGTGCGTGTGCGTGCGTGTGCGTGCGTGCGCGCGTGCACGCGTGCGTGTATGTGAAAATGAATTAGGCCTACTGAACTTCGCCGACTCTCAGAAAGCAAGTCAAGCTTGATCTCGGGGGGCCCCGATAGCTCCACCGGTAAGAGTTCCGAACGCGCACTCAGATCGTTACGCGTTCGATTTCTCTCGAAGTTCGTTGACCCGATATAGAAATTAGCTTTTCTCCTGCATATTTTGCCCTTACTTTTCTCCTGCATATTTTGCCCTTAGCTTTTCTCCTGCATATCTTGCCCGTCTTAAAGATGGTATCAGTATAGCCACCACCAGCCTCCTTTCACCCACCTCCCTTCCCCCCTACACACACGCACGTACGCACACTCCCCGCTTCCGACCATTTTCTTTTTTTTTCTCCTATTTCAGCTGCCTCATCTCACTTACTCCCTTACCCCCACTCCAACTCCCCCCCCCCTCTCCGTTCATGAGCGGCGTAAATTCCATGCCGCTCATTCTGGCTCCCATGTCCATAAACCACACCCACGATCGTCCAATCGCGGAGCCAGCAGCAGCAATTCAAAGCAAGCAGTGTGTACCGAAAGTTGTCGTGACGAGGAAACCCACCGGAGAAGACACTGCCACCGCCTCCGGGAGGATTCGTCCCTGCCGGCCATACAGTGTGCAGAGGATGGTGACTGACAATGACCCTCGTGTTGACTTATAAACGATGGCAGTTTGTATGTCACTGGCACTTTCTCCAGAAGGCGGTTTGTTCCAATGACGCTCGGCACACACACCACACACACACACACACACACACACACACACACACACACACACACACACACACACACACACAAACCCTGCGGCGAATTCAGTTGGTATGAGAGCTGGAATTTGTGCTAAACACGTCTTTTACTTTTTGTTGTCTTGGTAGCATCAGTACAGTGTTGGATAATCCCAGCCCCTCCCTCCTCCCCCCCCCCCCCTCAACCCGCCCAAATCCTCAGCCCCTCACTTTCCATCACCAGACCCACGCCTTCCCATAATCACCATCCTCCCTCCCTCCCAGCCCTCTCCTACCCCTCTCTCCCACCCCACTTCCTTCTGGTGAATTTAACAATGGAAAAAAACAATGAAAGAGAAAAGCCTGTAGTTCAGGTGGATTAAAAGGTGAATGACTGCGCGTACGTGGGAGTCAACGCCCTCTCCATCCTCCCTACCTCCCACTCCTCTACAGTCCTTGTATGTCTTCTCCTTGCTGTCTCCTGCGATGATTCCCTGATTTACTTACCTCGGTGTTACTTTACTTTCTTTGTTTAAAATCTATTTTGTTTTATTCTAATTCCCCTTTACCCGACATCTCTTTCCTCTTTTAAATCTTACCTATATAATTTTTTTTCTCTCTCTCGTGTCTGTTATAAATAGGTTGATCCTGTTTTACATGTTTAGTCATGTCCTCGTTCACCGGTAAGTTATATATGCTTACCGATCCGCTTTAACCAAAATGCATCACTTTTTTTCTTTTCATTCATTCACTTCTTTATTCATTTATTGTCCTCGGTCTATTCTTCATCAATACCAGGGTATTATCAATATTACTCATGGTAGAAGCACCACCATTGTTGGTGTTCTTGCCCCCAACTAATGCCCCCCCCCCCTCTCTCTCTCTCTCTCTCTCTCCTCTCTCTCTCTCCGTCCGTAATGTTCACGTTACAAAAGAGAGGATAACATTTCTTGCTGAACGACGTCGCTTCCCTGTGCAAGGAGGAGGGGAGAGGTGCGCGTTAAATGGTGGGGGAGGTGGGAGGCAAGAAAGGCTTACATGTCTGCAAGTTCGTGTGAGTGATGTGTCTATGTCTTTGTGTCCGTGCGTCGAATAGTGCCTCCCTAAACCCGCACCCTAAGGTAAAAGAACAGCAGGATTTCATATGACACTTTGCGGACTATGCTGGTGTGTTTATGTTTCCCTTTCTTTCTTTCCTGTGTTTCTTGTTGTTTGTTTTCTATACGTTCATTTCTTGAACTGTCATCGGAAAAAAAAGATATGAATTCTCAGTGTTGGTGAACATGCAAATAAAAATTATTCGAGTTAAGTGTTCGTGGAGGATAAGTTGTTCCATACATTTTCCTCCTCCTCCTCCTCCACATTATCATCGTCGCAATCGTCGTCATCGTAGTTGTTGTCGCCGTCGTCATTGTCGTCGTCATCGTCATCATCGTATCTTCAGGAGCGAAGCAGGTGCGTGATAACGTCATACTGACGGATAACATCGAACACGATTACATCGATCGTGATAACCCCTCAAGCTACCGCGGACAATTTCTTTTTTCATTGCACAAACTGACGCTTAATGCAGAAAGGTCATGTGTGTATAATCAGCATCTCCTGAATGACTAAGGGCATCATGTTTTGCAAGGCGTGGAATCCACTGAGCACATCTGCATCCTTGATGTCGTTAGAGAGCAATGATAATTGCAAACACGCACGCACGTGTGCACGCAAGCACATGCATGCATGGACGCAAGCAAACGCGAGCGTGCGCGGCGCGCGCACACGCACACGCACACACAAGCATGTGTGTGTATGACAGGGGCGACGAGAGAGAGGGAGAGAGAGAGAGAGAAAGAGAGAGAGAAAGAGAGAGAGAGACAGACAGACAGACAGACGGACGGACGGACGGACGGAGAGACAGACAGACTGACAGACGGACAGACAGACAGAAGGAGAGAGAGAGGGGGGAGGGGCAGGCAAACCGAGTGAGACAGACAGACACGCAGAAAGAGACAGACAGAAAAAGAGAGACAGACAGAGAAAGAGAGACAAACAAGCAAGGCTATGACAGGAATAAGAGATTCTTGAATGAGGCGACGTTTTCAAACAGTGTACACAATGGTGTACGTGTGAAAGCCTTGGTGAAGAATTTGCAAACGGCGGATTATTTTGTTTTTATTCAGACCTGAAGTTTGTCCGAACTGAAATATCCACTTCGAAGTTTCTTTAAAAAAATGTTTTCGCAAATTTGTATCATGAAGTGTTTACAGAAAAGAAATGCTATGTAAATGGTCAGATTAAGCCAGGTATGATTTCTACTGATTAGTTTGAAATCCGGATATACTGCTTTTTCAGTCTTGTAAACAAAGACAGGTAGACAGACAGACAGACAGATGGGATATATATATATATATATATATATATATATATATACACATATGTACTGAGAAAGGAGGAGGGAGGGAGAGGAGGGGAGACAGAAGGAGAAAGAGAGAGAAAGAAAGAGAGAGAGAGAGAGAGACAGACAGACAGACAGACAGCCAGCCAGCCAGCCAGCCAGCCAGCCAGCCAGCCAGCCAGCCAGGAAACAGACCGACCGACGAACAGAATGACTGACGAACAGAAATCACAGAAAGAATATTCGGAGAATCAACAACAACAGAATCACGAACCTCAACGCCGATACCGGTAAATAACCACAAGGCTTTTAAACACAGATTATGGACGACAGTTCGTCAACAACACACGCTCCCACACAGAAACACCTGCCACGAATCAATACTGAGAAGAAGAAGAGGAAAAAAAACAAACAAACAAACAAAGACGGACGAGAAATCCAAACATTCACTGACAATGACACTCAGTGACGACTTATGAATTCGCCCCCAGAGTCTCTCCGCACAGTGACACCTTTCCCTTCACCACCACCACCAGCACAACAGCCACAGACAGAACATCAACACTGTTACGTACTGGTGGTGGCATAGTCAGTCACCGGGCCGCCGATGAAGGGAACAGCTGTCACAGCGGCAGCAGCAGCAGCAGCAGCAGCTGGGGCAGTATTAAGACCTAATCACAACGATCATTCTGACGAGGAGCATTGAAAAAACAGGCTGCTGATGACGGCGTAGAAGATGGCTGTGATTGACATGATGATGATGATGATGATGATGATGATAACGACGTCGACGACGACGATGGTGATGATGATGATGATGATGATGATGATGATGATGATGATGATGATGATGATGATCATGATGATCATGATGATGG
>CM065728.1:43976689-43984189 GCA_033310375.1 Conus canariensis | reverse complement strand
CACAGGTGACGAAACCTATGTTTACCAGTATGACCCCGAAACAAAGCAGCAGTCGTCAGTTTGGCTGTTTCCAGGGGAAACCCCACCTGTGAAATTTAAGAGATCAAGAAGCTGCACAAAGCAAATGATTGCAGTTTTCTTCGCAAGATCCGGCCATGTGACTACTGTACCGCTTCTGGAAAGAAAGACAGTGAACGCTGAATGGTACATCAACACCTGCCTGCCAAAAGTGTTCGAGGCTTGGAGTGCACGGCGACCACGGACCAGTATCCGCCACCACGACAACGCCGGCGCCCACACGGCAGCTGCAACTTTAGACTTCTTGCAAGAGAACAGCGTGCAGCTCGTCACTCATCCTCCGTATTCTCCTGACCTAGCCCCTTGTGACTTCTTTTTGTTCCCTATGTGTGAATGTGTTAGAGGGATGGAAGGGGAGAGAGAGAGAGAGAGAGAGAGAGAGAGAGAGAGAGAGAGACAGACGCAGACAGACAGACAGACAGACAGAGACAGAGACAGAGAGCATGTATCTGTGTCCGCGCGCGCGAGAGAGAGACAGAGAGAGAGAGAGGGAGAGAGATTTTTTGTGTCTGCATTATTTTGTGGTGTGTGTGTGTGCGTGCGCGCGCGTGCGTGCGTGCGTGTGTGTGTGTGTGTGTGTGTGTGTGAATGCGTGCGTGTGTGTGTGGTGTGTGCATGTGTGTGTGAGAGAGAGAGAGAGAGAGAGAGAGAGAGAGAGAGAGCAGTGTACGAGTCTGGAACTGCCGATGTATGCATACGCCCAAGTGCGTATCCCGGTGAGCGATTTCATTGCAAGACATCGATTCTGGTTTCCCCGAGACAGTCAGCTGATTCTGCCGACAGCAGGCATGGGCTGGAATCTAACGAAGACGTGACTATGGATATTAGGCAGATGTCACGCCGCTTTTCCTAATCTTTTCCCACTCATTAAAAACATCAACCTTTGACCTTTGCTCTCGTCATTGCGCCCGTCGTCTTCTCTTCGTCACCGTTTCTGTTCCTTTCCCTTCATCTTTATCATTGTTACTGCTAGCTCCAGTGCCTTCTCTCTCTCTCTCTCTCTCTCTCTCTCTCTCTCTCTCTCTCTGTCTCTCTCTGTCTCTCTCTCTCTCTTCTCTGTGTCTCTGTCTCTATCTCTTTCTATCTCTGTCTCTATCTCTCTCTGTCTCTGTCTGTCTGTCTCTCTGTCTATCTCTGTCTCTCTTGTTTCTCTCCCTGTCTATCTCTCTCTGTGTGTCTCTGTCTCTCTGTCTGTCTGTCTGTCTCTCTCTCTCTCTCTCTCTCTTCTCTTTTCTTCTCTCACTCTCTACATATTTCTGAAGGCCGGTTGTGAAAGAGCCTGTTGCTCCTCATTTGCTTCTTCCCTCAAAAGAGTTCTGCTCTCTCTCTCTCTCTCTCTCTCTCTCTCTCTCTCAAGTCTTATAGGATGTGCCCCCTCCCCTTCTTCCCCCCAAACTCCCCAAACGCTTGTGACGGCAATAGCGCGACACTTCCCCCTCCCTCGCTCCATTCTTCTGCCTCGATCTTCCACCCTCACTCTATACAGGTATGCACGTGCATCCCTTTCAGGACTACACTGAAGACGCTGATTTACCGGGCACCATGCTGTTTCATCGGATTTTTGTTATGGTGGGTCGAATCTCTCTCTCTCTCTCTCTCTCTCTCTCTCTCCCTCCCTCCCCTCCCTCCCTTCACCACTCCCCTGTCATGTCACCAGTGTGTGGCTCTCCACCTTTGTTCCATCCCCACTCCCTCCTCCTAGACCCCCCCCCCCCCCCCCCCCCGCAACATATCACCAGTGCGTAACCGCAACCACTATAAATTCCCTCCCTCCAGTCCCTGCCTTCCACCCCACCCCCACCCTCCTCCCACACAGACATACGCATGCGTCCCCTCTCCAACCAAACAGCCGCGCTGTCTGGGCGAGTCCGAAGAGCCATCCCTTTGGCGCACTATCTCCCTCAGGTCCACCTGTCTTGCAGTCCAGTCCGCCGTCGCTATGGGGTGGAGGTGGGAGGGAAGGGGAGGGAAGAGGTGGCGGATGCGGCGACGGAAGGATGACAGGGAAGGAGAGGGGGTGGGGTGGGGTGGGGTGGGGTGGGGGGGGGAGAGTGACGGGGTGTGGAAGCAGGGGCGGCAGAATACAAACACATGCCTGACTCCATGCTGCTACCATTCTGTCAAAATCAATGTAATCAGCAAAATGTTGTTTGTGTGTGCGACTGTCGGGTTTTCAAGAAAGAGCTACAACAACAGCAGCAACCTGACTCTGTCCTTAGCGACTGAATATCTTGGTTGCTGTTTGCAAAGGGCAAGACTAGGCTTTAGAGAAACAGGACGACGAAAAGGATTGATGGGTGAATTTTAATGCTGTCATTGACATGGCCTTTTATGTCGCTTTAAAATTGGTTTCTCCACAAGTGGATGGCGACTTCAGTCCACTCAGTCACAAGGAAGGTTACTGAATTTGACTAATCACGTAAGCATGGTATAAATATCAAAAGTTACAAGTAAGGAAAACAAGAAATGACAAAACAAAGATGAAGTTTTGTGCTATTCAATTTCTAATTCAGCATTTGTACGTTTCAAATCCACTTCATATTGAACGTAAACACGACAGATGTTCTTTAGGCATTGTGCTGGAATGATGTTCCGCCATTGTTCCCCCCCCCCCCCCCCCCCCATGCACTCCAAATAGAAACAGCGATTGCTAGGAAGAGCCACAGGTATTTATCCTCTTCTCTGTGTTTACCGGGGTTAGGGTTGCAGCTCCAAGTGTTTTTTTTTGTTCTCATATTTATGTGGACATCGTTGTTGGGTTATCAGAGGTTGCATCTCTCTCTCTTCTCTCTTCTCCTCTCTCTCTCTCTCTCTCTCTCTCCTCTCCCCATACGAATGTTATAGTAATTTTAAGTCTGTTTTTGAAAAGGAAAGATATCTATTGGATACGAATACGTACTGTTTCCGCGTTGCCATTACACGAACCAGGTTTAATTTGCTTCCACTGAATAACAACTTGCATCGCTATAGTAAAACAGAAAAGGACAAAGCGTGCCCATTTTGCCGTGATCAGGTAGAGAATGAGCAACATTTTTTATTTCAGTGCTCCCTCTATCAAGACCTAAGGAGTAAATTTCTCAAAGAATTCGCCAGTTGTCCCCTTCATTTGCTTCTTAAGGTATCCGGTGCTTCGCACAGACATAGCCTATCAAGGTACATTTTTCATGCCATAAACAGAAGGATCAAGTCAATTCTTTAGTTGATAAATTACTGCGGACAATTACCACTACATTGGTTTTCCTTGAAATGACTGACTTCATTTGTATTGTAATTTCGTGTACTCTAAACGTATCTGAATAATGTACCATCTTTTTACATGCAGTTTTGGGGAATTATTATTGCAATGCTTTTTTGTTCTGTTTGTAATACATATATGCTAACTCCTCCCCGTTCCTACCCACTCCTCCCCCCCCCCTTCCCTTTGTACCTTGTATTGTGGCCCAAGGCCGATGTACATTAAAGCTTTCTGAGTTCTGAGTTCTCTCTCTCTCTCTCTCTCTCTCTCTCTCTCTCTCTCTCCTCTGCATGCGTGTCATACTATATATACATATATAGATAGATAGATAATATATATATATATGTGTGTGTGTGTGTGTGTGTGTGTGTGTGTGTGTGTTGTGTGTGTCAGAGAGAGAGAGAGAGAGAGAGAGAGAGAGAGAGAGAGAGAGAGAGAGAAGGGAGTATGCGAGTATGCACGCGGAAGATTCCAAGGCTCCATGCTACAAACCATTTTGCAAAATCGATGCAATCAGCCAAATCTGGTCTCCGTGCGACTGGCCAGTTTGAAAAAAAAAAACAGCAGCAATAACAGCAGCAACCCGACTCTCTCCTGACAGCCAAGTACTTGGCTTGTTGTTTCTAAAGGGCAAAACTATCATGTAGAGAAACGTCATGATGAAAACCTGGACTGGTAGATGAATTTTCATCCTGTCATTCACATGGTTTTCACGTCGCTTTAGAACTGGTTTCCCCACAAGTGGATGCCGACGGGTCTTCTGACCAATCACAAAGGTGGTTACAAAATTCGAGCATGACACACGTATTAACTCCTATTAATAAAGGAAACAAACTATTAAAAACAAACAAAGACCAAGGTAATACGATCCAATTTCTAATTCAGCATTTTTACATTTGAAATTCACTTCATCTTCAATGTGAACAAGACATATGTTGTCCTAAAGAACTTGAGGCCAAAAACGAATGTGTTGGAATGATGTTCCGCCATTGCCTATCCCCCTCCCCCCCCCCCCCCCCCCCTGCACTCCAAATAGAAACGTCGATTGGTAGGAAGAGCCACAGGCATTTTCAGTGTCTTTACCGGTTAGGGTTAGGGTTGCAGTTCGAAGTGCTGTTTCGTTCTCATATTTATGTGGACATCGTTGTACGGTTATCAGAGGTTTTATCTCTCTCTCTCTCTCTCTCTCTCTCTCTCTCTCTCTCTCTCTCTCTCTCTCTCTCTCTAAAAACTCATTTCATCCTTCCTTTCCAACAGGCAACAATTAGTATTATTAAATGATTGTTATTCTACTTTGATTCCCAATAACTTTGGTGTACCACAAGGCTCGGTGCTTGGTCCACTGCTCTTCTTATTCTATATTAATGATTTACCATTAACCTTGACTTCTCATTGTGAAATGTTTGCCGATGATACCACTATCGACACTAATAACTCTAATGCTCAGCAAGTCTACCTTGATATTCAGAAAATATCAACCTTCTCGTTAAATGGACACAACTCAATCACATGTCTCTGCATCCTCAAAAAACGAAATTCATGTTGATTACAACAAGGCAAAAACGTCAAAATGTAACCGAAAACTTGCCAATCCTTTATATTGGTAACGAAAAAATCAAAGAGGTTTCAAATCACAGAGTCTTAGGAATAGCAATCGACAACAACCTATCTTGGTCGAAACATTTAGAACTTCTTTCCAAAAATCTTGCTGTAAAACTGTATCAGCTCAGGAAAATAAAAAACTTTTTAGATTATCACACCAGAAAATTATTTTTTCAATCTTATATTCAGCCAAATATTGACTATGCCTCGACACTCTGGGATTTAGCTAGCAATAAGTTGCTTAAACCATTGACTAGTATATACAAGAGAGCTGTCAAAATAATAATTGATGAACCCTCGCTAGGGCACCCTGATTATGAACGAGCAGGTATCCTTCCATTCAAGACCAAACTATTGTACAATAAAGCACTCTTTATGCATAAAATACTGCACGGCAGTGCTCCTTCCTATTTAATGAATATATTTACTTCTAATGATCATCGTCATTCGCATAAAATAAATCTCCCTTTCCCATCAATTAATTTATGCAAATCAAGCCTTGCTTATTCTGGTGGGTGGCTGTGGAATAATATCCCAGAAAAACTGAAAAACGAACCAAACACTAGTAAGTTTAAATCCAATCTTTTTACGTACTTGATGTATCTGTCTGATCTTACACCACTTTGCCCAAAGATGTACCAATAACTGTTCTGTGTAAATGTTTCATTTTCCTTATCAGTTCTTCCTTTCTTTCCATCCCCCCTCCTCTCATTTTTAATTGCCCCCCATCCCACCCCATCCCACTCCCACCCCCACCGTCTCCCACACCTTCTGTCGGTGTTCCCTCTGTACATAGATTTTGTATCCTTTTGTATTTTCGTATTTCATATTTAAGAATGATTTTTCATTATTTTATATTAATCAATATTTTTGTGTTTTTTTTCTTTTCCTTTCTTAAATTTCTTTTGGCCCCGGAGGGCTGGATGTAAAAAAGCAGTGATGCTTATTCCATTACCCTCTGAAAATAAAAATTCGTTCGTTCGTTCGTTCGTTCGTTCGTTCGTTCTCTCTCTCTCTGTGGCGTGTGTGTGTGTGTGTGTGTGTGTGTGTGTGTGTGTGTGTGTGTGTGTGTGTGTGTGTGTGTGTGTGTGAGAGAGAGAGACAGAGAGAGAGAGAGAGAGAGAGACAGAGACAGAGACAGAGACAGAGAGAGGGCATTTGTGCGAGTGTGCACGCGCAAGCCTCCAAGCCTCCATGCTATAATCAATTTGCAAAATCGATGCAATCAGCAAAATCAATAATTCCGTGCGACTTGCAAGTTTGACAAACAACAGCAAGTCATGTAAGCGCGACACACGTATTAAACTGTATAAACAAAAGAACAAACTATGACAGAGACCAAGCTGATACGACCCAATTTCTAATCCAGCATTTTTACATTTCAAATCCACTTCATCTTCGATGTGAACACGACAGGTGTTGTCCTAAAGAACTTGAGGTCAAACACAAATTGTGTTGGAATGATGTTCCGCCATTGTGTTTGCCCTCCCCCCCCCCCTCCCCACTCTCCCCCAAGACCTCCGAATAGAAACGTCGATTGGTAGGAAGAGCCACCGGCATTTTCACTGCCCTCTGTGTTTACCGGGGTTAGGGTTGCAGTTCGAAGTGCTTTTTTGTTCTCATATTTATGTGGACATCGTTGTTTGGTTATCAGAGACTGCATCTGTGTGTGTGTGTGTGTGTGTGTGTGTGTGTGTGTGTGTGTGTGTGTGTGTGTGTGTGTGTGTGCGCGTGTGCGTGCGTGCGTGTGTGTGTTAGTGTGTGTGTGTACGTAAATGTGTGTGTATGCGTGCATGCGTGTATGCGTGTATGTGTGTGTACGTGCGCGCGAGTGCGCGCGCGCGCGCGCGCGTGTGTGTGTGTGTTCGTGTGTATGTGTGTGGTGTGTGTGTGTGTGTTTGTGTGTGTTTGTGTGTGTTTATGTGTGCATGCGTGAGTGCGTGCGTGCGTGCGTGCGTGCGTTGCGTGTGTGTGTGTGTGTGTGTGTGTGTGTGTGTAAACTTACACCGAACTTCATTTTTGTCGAGAACACTACATTTTGGTGCTGAACACCCGAGACTTTTCAGACCATCCATCTCCATTTCAGTGTTCACCTCCTGACAGTTCTGACAATCCACCGACACCTTGGTGTTCACTACCTGACACTCCTCTACAATCCACCGTCACCTTGGTGTTCACCACTGACACTCCTCTACAATCCACGGTCACTTTGGTGTTCACCACTGACACTTCTCTACAATCCACAGACACCTTGGTGTTCACCACTGACACTTCTCAGACAATCTACCGACAACCTGGTGTTCACCACTGACACTTCTCTACAATCCACCGACACTTTGGTGTTCACCACTGACACTTCTCTACAATCCACCGACACTTTGGTGTTCACCACCGACACTTCTCTACAATCCACCGTCACCTTGGTGTTCACCACTGACACTTCTCAGACAATCCACCGTCAACCTGGTGTTCACCACTGACACTTCTCAGACAATCCACCGTCACCTTGGTGTTCACCACTGACATTTCGCAGACAATCCACCGACACCTTGGTGTTCACCACAGACACTTCTCAGACAATCCAC
>CM065728.1:43944189-43956689 GCA_033310375.1 Conus canariensis | reverse complement strand
AAAATCCTACGGCTCCTCTTATCATTCAGAGAAGGTTTACTATTTCTAGCGCTCGAAGAAACTAAAGGCTAAACGTATTAAGTGAAAGGGACAGAAGAATAATGTTGCTTATGGCCCAGCCGACCGCAAAGGGCCATATCGAGGGATGTCACCACGTCGAAGTCAACTCTCAAGTCATGATATATCCTTTTTTATTTCTAGCGCTTAAACGTAACATGTGTATCTCGTTTGTGCCGAAAATGAAGTGGTTTTCAATAAGAAGCTGGTGCAGGAACTAGGCTGTTTACACTTCGTCCTAACGCTTCCTGTCGGTCTCTTTGCCCGAACACCTGTATTTTCCAAAACCGAGATGGAGCAAACATCAAACTCATACCGTTTTCGTTTTTTTTTTTTTTTACTGCGTACGCAGGCTGATACTCCTGCGGACACCCTGTATAGACAGGCAGTCAATCCCATCTACCCAACAAAGGGAGTGGAGTTTTGTGTGAATGACCGCTTTTTTTTTATCCCGCCATTCGGGTAGCCATACTCCGACTTCGGGGAAGGTGCATGCTGTGTGTAATGTGTCTTCCATACCAACGGCCAAACTGGCCTTCCTCTTCCGAAAGTTGGTGACGGGATTGTACGTGTGTGCAAGATGTTATGCGTGCGTTCACACACAGAACCTCGGTTTATATTCTCACTCAAAGGACTGCATGGGGAATGGAGTCAGAACCAATGTTAACTCCGAGGGAAAAGTCCCCTGTACCGAAACGGCCGATTCGAACCCGCAACCCCAGAATCACCAAGATTACGAGTCCGGCGCCCTACCACTGAGCTATTGCACCCCCCCACCCCCATCCCGGTTGAAACGTATAACTTGCACAGACAGACTTGCTCCTAAGAGAGAGAGAGAGAGAGAGAGAGAGAGAGAGAGAGAGAGAGAGAGAGAGAGAGAGGCGGCATGAGAAGGAATCCTCCTGGTCTGAGTGCTCATGCTGGTCTGACTGTTTCCCTGAAGTGGAGGTCGGCAGGACCAGTCAGCGACAGCTGTTTTGATCTGGTGAAGAACTCATCAGGCCGGCTTCTCGATGTCGGTATCTATATCTTTGGATCTGTCTGTCTGTCAATTTATTTGTCTGTCTGTCTGTCTGTCTATTTGTCTGTATAATTGTACGTATGCATGTATGTATGCATGTGCGTGTGTGCGCGCGCGCACGTGTGTGTGTGTGTGTGTGTGTGTGCGTGTGCGTGCGTGCGTGCGTGCGTGGTGCGTGCGTGCGTGCGTGCGTGCGTGCGTGCGTGCGTGCGTGTGTGTGTGTGGTGTGTGTGTGTGTGTGTGTGTGTGTTGGCGGGGCTGGGGTGGGGGTGGGGGGGGGGGGCTGTTTGATTCACCAAACCCTGTAAACTTCCCTGCTAGTAGTGGGAAAGAGACGTCTGGATTCGTCTGTCCCCACAACTTTTGGCCTCGTCAACAGGATTACTGATCCATACCGACCCCCATTTCTTTCCCAGTCATGGCCACATTCTTCAGAGCCCGGGAGACCACGAAGGCCGGATCTCGGTACAAGTTCTCTCCCCCTTCCTTTGCAAAGCAGCTGTCCTGTCACCAAAGTCACCAGAAAAAACGCTCAGGAGAACAGATCCAGGCTCCAATCTTTAGTCCGGATCCGTTCTGAAATTCAACGGATCCGTCCTTGGGCCACATTTCGTCCGATCACAAAGTTTTGTTAAAGATCGGTTCAGTAGTTTGTGCGCCGTCCTGCTGATAGACAGGCTGGTCTACTAAACAAACTTACACACATGGGTGAAAACTTAACCTTGATCGAGATGATAGAAGAGAAAACATTCACACCTTGCGAACGAACTTCCTTTTTCTTTAAGGTCCCCCAATTCTTTTTTTTTTTTTTTTCTTCCTCTTTTCCTCATCTCCTAATAATCGTACTTCGCACATGCAAGCATGATCCAATTCCTGGCAGAAGATGTAGTTTGGGTCCTGCCGTTCATGTAGTTTGCGCCGGCCACGAACCGGAGTCAAGCTAACATGCAACGTCACCGAGGTAGCGACACCGAGGTAGCGACTATGTCTGAACGCAAGTGGTCCTGACATTCTTTGGGAGTCGGTAGACAATTCTCTCCACGCTGTCAGTTCTTTATGGACGTCTGTTTTTTTGTGTGTGTGTGTGAGCGGAAACAGAGGAGGATACGGAGAAAAGATAGGAGGAGCCTAAATGGCGCTTATACACAGGGAAATGCTTTAAAACCAGCTCAACATCGATCAGAAACAAATGTTTGATTCTGCACTTCAAGAAGTTAACAGTCATGCAAAATTAAACAGACGACTCAAATTAGGGAGCGGAACTGAAGATGAAATCGTTTGACTAGTGCTGTAAAAGAACTATAGTCAGTTCAAATTAAACGGCAAATGTTAAAAAAGTGTGTTTGATCTGTTGCTTAAAGCATGAACTGAAACACACGGTGATAACAAAGGCAGCTCAACTGAAAGAGCCAACGTGAACAGAAATGAGACTGATAAGATGTTTAAAAGATTTTGTTTAAAATACATATCTTATTGCATATTTGAAATGATTGAACGAATATATAAATGAAGTGAAGCAAAAAGATGACGTGTGTAAAATTTCGAAAAGGGCACGACAGTTAACATGAAACAAAACAACCGAACAGATTGTGCGCACATATGAGCACGAAGCATGCACATTCAACTGGCAGATTCATACTGCCTTCAAATCTACTGCGCTTTGACAGAAGAAAAAAAGGAAGAAGAAGAATTCACAGAATCTATATAGCATTGCAAAACATTGAATTGTAGTAGCCCCAATCTGTGGTAGACTTGTACAAACTATTGTTCAAAACTGCATTATACTTTTCAGTTCTAAATCTTGTATTCATCTGTTTCTTAAAAACAAACATTCGGTAGACAGTTTTGTATTTTACACTTATATGCATACAGTTTGGCAAACATTATATTGACGTCAAACACTGTATTGGTAAAGAAATGGTCATCCACAATAAAAAGAACAAAGTCACGTGATATTTCAATATGTGCATTTCCACGTTTTTCGCTGAAAATTTTTTTTTTTCCAGAGAACCCCAAAAACATCTGACATCTTTGCAACTCCAAACGAATGTTCGACAGAGCCTCTCCCGCCATTACACAGTAAGCAGTTTATTGCTGGACAGACACCCATAGCATTCAAAACAACACTTGTTACGTCTTTAAAAGATCTTAATACACAATCTCTCTGCCTCAACTCCAGGAGCAAAGATGAACAGAAATAAGGTTCATTTGGCACAGGTTCATTTGGCCCTTCGAAATGCTGCACAACCAGCAGAAACTAAAAAAAAACACTGAAACATCACACAGCCAGTTCAAGTTAAAAAAGCGTCCGAATACAAATTTGTTTTGACACTCGGGAAAGAATGTTATAGAGTCATCAGCTCAAATTAAGACGCAGAAATTAAAAATAAAATCATCCTAGGGATAAACAAAATCAAGATGATGAAATACTACACGCCCAGCTCAAATTAGCGAGCGGAATGGGAAAGAAGTTAAACTGGTGCTTAAAGAACTCAGTGAGATAAAACACTGGATAAGCAAAATGGGAAATGAAATGAGGCAGGGAACAGTAACCGATAAACAGTAAACAAGTGGGGTATTTTTTGCTCCCATAAGAAAACCTAACACAGAGTAACTTTTATTCAAGACTGGCACAGCCTTTTAAACTTGAATAAAGTCAGACAAACTCTTCACTGGCTGCATAAGGGAACCATCGCAATCTCAAAGATTGTCCCCTACATTTTATACTATTTGCATAATGTCTTTAGTTTTTCAGCAACTTTTTTTCCTCCCCACACTTTCGTTTGGTTTCATTTACTACTCTTCGCTGGCTGCTTTGGGGGTGCTATTGGATTCTTTTTTGCACCCTTGGTGGTGAGAACACCACAGTATTATGGACTGTGGTGTGTCTCTATTTGACGCCAGGAGCGCAGACACAACCAGCCGTGTCTCCCTGATGAGTTCCGACCCAGCGGACGAAAGGCCTCGGAGCAGGCAATACAAATATATCTGCCTTCAAAAGGGATTGCGATGGTTCCCTTATGCAGCCAGTGAAGAGTTTTCACCCTTGGTGGTGAGAACACCACAGTATTATGGACTGTGGTGTGTATCTGTTTGACGCCAGGAGCGCAGACACAACCAGCCGTGTCTCCCTGATGAGTTCCGACCCAGCGGACGAAAGGCCTCGGAGCAGGCAATACAAATATATCTGCCTTCAAAAGGGATTGCGATGGTTCCCTTATGCAGCCAGTGAAGAGTTTTCGTATCTGTAACATATTTTCTTAATTTCATGTTCCCAGTTTTTCCATCTTCAAATCCCCCCCCCCCCCCCCCCCCCCCCCCCCTTAAGTCCAAATCTTTGCCAAGTCATTACTATGAAGACAGTTCAGTTGTTGGCCTGCGCTTGTTTTTTCCCCCACTATTAGATTGTTCGTCTATGTATTTGTCTGACTTTATTCAAGTTTAAAGGGCTGTGCCAGTCTTGAATAAAAGTTACTCTGTGTTAGGTTTTCTTATGGGAGCAAAAAATACCCCACTTGTTTACTGTTTGTCACTGGATAAGCAGTTAAAATTAAGGACGGAAATTGAAAAGAAATCAGTTTTTATCTTTTGCTTAATGATGAAATACACTCTATCCACAGCGTCACCTCAAATCTAAGAGCTCGTGTTAAAACAAATTTGTCCGTCTGGTGTACAACTGAAACATACAGTAATTACATAATCACTGAATTTAAGGACCGGAAAGGAAAATAATGTGTTGTGGTATCTAAACAACGACTCCATTACACGATAACTTCATTGTCATCTCAGATCAAGAAGCAAATAAGAAAGGAAACCATTAGTATGATGTGGTCCTTCCACAACACCTGAAATACACAGCAACCACAGTGAACTAGCTCAGACTGAAGACCGAAAATAGAAATGAAGTTAATCCGGTGCTTCAACAACAAGGTAAAGATTCAGTAACTACATACTTAGCTCAAAGAAAAGAACGAAAGTGGAAAGATATGCGTCTGATGTGTTCTTTCCAAAATCGAATACACTGTAGTATATTAATCGGATAAGATTAAGGGACAAAAATGAACAGACATTGGTTCCACTCAGTACTAAACAGAATGCAAACACTACAGTACCACAACAGAAGAGGCTGGGAACCGTCTTCCTTCTGGTAAACACAATTGAAAATGTTTTTCATCCTGTCAGATATTCTTCAAAGTACGAACGCCATGGGTGTTTACACATCACCACACAGCGAGTAGACCTGTAACTAAAAGAGCAAAAAGAAATGCGATTTACACGCCTCAACGACTTCATCCGCTCTTTCCGCACGCATACCACCTCCCCCTTCCGCCCCGTCCGTCCTTCCTCTCCACAACCAACGCCCCAACCTCCACCGACAACCTCCCCCCCCACCCTCCCTCCCATTCCTCCACCCACCCCGCCACGGACACCTAAAGAGAGCAGTTATCGACTGACCAGATTTCTTGCTTGGGTGTATTGATCTGCCAACGGCCCTGCCACGATCGATCATGTTGTTCTACATCATTATGATCACAACACGCACGAGCGTTGGCGTGGGGAGGTGGGGGTAGGGGGCAGGAGGAGGGAAACAGGTGGGAGAGAGAGAGAGAGAGAGGGGGGGGGGAGAAGACAGAGAGACAGACAGACTGAGACAGACAGTAAGACAGAGTCCGAGTCACACACACACACACACACACACACACACACACACACACACACAGTGAGGAGAGAGAGAGAGAGAGAGAGAGAGAGAGAGAGAGAGAGAGAGAGAGAGAGAGAGGAGAACAGACAGCTAAAGCTAAAGAGAGAGACAGACAGACAGTGAGACAGACAGAGACAGAGAGAGAGAGAGAAAACGAGGTGAGACAGAGAGAGAACGAACGAACGAACGAACGAATCTTTTTTAATGAGGGATAAAGAATAAGCACAATACAGGCTTTTTTACATCTTGCCCTCGATGAAGCAGAAAAAATAATGACAATATGTGACTTCAAAATCAGCGAACCATCTAAATAGTGAAAAGAATATTAGCCTGAAATACAAAAGGCAATCCAAAAATATGACAGTCAACTTTTCACACACACACACACACACACACACACACACACACACACACACACACACACACACACACACAAAGAGAAAACAACTTTGCAAATACATTTTAAAAGAAGAAGAAGAAGAAGAAGAAGAAGAAGAAGAGAAGGAAAAGAAGGAGAGAAATGAAGGACGTCAATGAAAGGTGGACAGGTGAACAGTATGTCATGACAAGATATAGAGAAGGGTAACGAAGGAACGCAAATGAACATTCAAATACATTTAAACATCATTTGTACTTGAATCCATACAATAATTTTGAAAACTTATAAAGGTTACATGATGTTATCATTAGTCACACTGTTTAGGAAGCGTAGCATCAGATATGAGAAATATTGTTTTTTTGAAAACGTTTAGACTAGAAATTACATTAAATGAAGACACTAGGTTATTCCACAAACAACCACCGGAGTAAATGAGGCTAGATTTAAAAAGATCAATCCTCGGTAGGGGTACCTGAATCTTTCTGACATTGCGAATCAGGTTCGTTTTAAATTTATTTTTCAAAGTTGGTGGTGCATGACTGGACATTATCTTAAACATGAAAATTGCTTTGTTATAAGTGAGTTTCCATTTTAGAGGCAAAATGTCTAAACGTTTATAATCAGAGGGAGTTACAGTTGTAGATTTGAGAAGAACGAGTTTCACATACGTCTATGAAGACTGAAGAGTGGTTTTAATACGTTATATCTGGCCGAATCCCACAATGTTGAAGAGTAATTCAAATGAGATTCAATGTACGAAGTAAAAAAACAGCTTACGACAATGTTGGTCTAAGAAATATTTTAGTTTTGAAAGCTGGTGAATCTTTTGAGACAGAAGTTTGCAAAGCATTGTGACATGAGAAGACCATGACAAATTATTGTCTACAGTGACACCAAGGACTTTATGATGATCAACTTCGTCAACTATTTCATTATTTATACTAAGAGATTGGGAATCATAAGAAATATTTTGACGCTTTTGTCTGGTGGTTATTATCAAGTACTTCGTTTTCTGAGGATGAAGACACATGTGATTGAGTTCAGACCATATGATTAATTTGTTTATACTTTCTTGTAAACTTGCAAATATATTTTCAATTTTTTTTATGACTACAGTGTATTGTGGTGTCATCAGCGAACACTTCACAGAGACTGTCAATGAATAGAGGTAAATCGTTTATATATATGGAAAATAAGATAGGTCCGAGTACTGACCCTTGAGGCACACCATGACCAATGGATAATGTAGGAGATACAGATTCATTTACTGAGACCATTTGCTTTCTATCGGAAAGAAATGAAGATAGGAGTTCTAACGAATTCTCTGATAAGTTGTATACCTTTAGCTTTTTAAGAAGAAGATTGCGGTCAATAACAAAGGCTTTCATAAAATCTACCATGAGAACACCTGTAATTTTGTCGTTATTTATATTAGTAAGCCATTGATCACCTAGGTTTGTCAGTGCTGTTTGGCACGAGTGATTAGCCCTAAAACCGGATTGGTCTTGATGAAATAAACTGAAAGAATTGAAGTGATCGAGAATATGTTTATTTAGATGGTTTTCCAATGGTTTAGACAGTACAGACAGAATAGAAATGGGCCTGTAGTTAGACGGATCGGTGTGATCACCTGTTTTGTAGATCGGCGTTACTCTAGCAATTTTAAAAGCCTTGGGGAACTGATTTTTAGAAATGCAGAGATTGTATATATAAGTAAGTGTTTCAGCAATTACAGGGGCTGACAGTTTGAGAATCTTTCCGTCAATGCCATCAAGGCCAGTAGTACTACTTTGCTTTAAGTGAATAAGAGCATTATATACTTCATGTATACATAACAACTGAATATCTAGACATGTTGTAATATTTTTGGACTGACAAAAATTCAGAAGAACATCTAAATCGTTTTGTGAGGATCTGTTTCTTTTTATGGTGAAATTGGCAATATTGCAGAAGTATGTATTCAACATTTCAACTGATACATCTTTCGGTGTTGAGCACGAGCGTTAGAATTTTTATTGCTAAGCTGATTGACAGCCTTCCAAACTGATCGGTTGTCTGTTTTAGAGTAAATAAGATCTTTAAAATATTTCTTTTTGGCTGAGCGTTTTAAATAGTCAACAAGATTTCTTTGTTTCATAAATTCTATACGATTACCTGATGCTAGAAGTGAGTCTCTTAAATCCATGGATTTTTCTATATCACTTGTTATCCAAGGCTTTTTAGGGTACTTTTGACAGGAATTGTTTTTAATGGAGCGTGCTTATTGTAAACATTGAGAAAAGTGTGATACCAAACTTCTAAGGCTTCATCGGGATTCGTGAACTGATACACAGAGGAAAGTGAGGAATTCATCAGATCTGTAAGGAACAAGTCTTTATCAAAGCCTGAAAAGTTCCTGTACGTAATATACTTGTGATGACTTTGGGGGATTTTAATGCCTCGTTTAGACCAAGTAAAACAGACATGGGAGTGATCGCTGCATCCAAAAACTGGTGAACATAATTTCTATTATGGTACGTACAGAAGATGTGTAAACATGGTCAATGAGAGTTTGGGAAGTAGCAGTGATTCGTGTTGGCTTATCGATTAACTGTGTCAGGTTAAAAGAAGTGTAGGTTTGAATCCAGGATTTGTTCGCTTTCAAAAGATCAATGTTAAAATCACCCAGTAAAATAATTTCGTTTGAGAGTAAGGACGCCTCCTCCATCATTAGAGTAAAGTTATCTATCCAGTCAGCATGTTCTGCTGGGTTTCTGTAAACAAAGCCTACGAGAATCAAGAGAGAGAGAGAGAGAGAGAGAGAGAGAAGAGAGAGAGAGAGAGAGAGAGAGAGAGAGAGAGAGAGAGAGACAGAGAGAGACAGACAGACAAACAGACAGACAGAGACAGAGACAGAGTGACAGAGAAGGAGAACGAGGTGATTAATACGTTCAAGAGTAGACAAGCGCTACTCGGTTTCTTGTTTGTCTTCAACTCTATCTGCCTTCCACCCCCACCCCGCTACCCTCCATCCCCTCCTAGCCTTAACCATTCCCGTCTCCTCCCCCTCCATTGCTCTCTTCCTCTTGGCGTAGCCTACATGCGCACGAAAATGAGTGCAAGCACAACACAGCACTAAGAGATGATTTCACATTGATATTTGTTTTGCATATACGTTGGCGTTACATTGCATTGATCTGTTCATTTGTATTGTATTTCATTGTATTGTGATGTTATGGTAGTGCAATGCCATGGCGTTGTGTTTTGTTGTGTTGTATTGTACTGTATTGTGCTGCATTATATCAGTCTTCTATTCCATTACACTGTATTGCACTGCATTGCATAACTTCATCGTCACAACTCATTTGTGTGAATTCCAGCTGCTTCGCTCCACCCCCACCCCCACCCCCCCTCTTCTCATCCCATCCCTATCGCTCCCTCCTTCCCCCCACCCCGACACTCCAGAAAGACTTGGTCGCCCAAATCAGGCGCAATCAATGTATGTGTGCGCGCGCGCGCGCGCGCGCGCGCGTGTGTGTGTGCGTGCTCGTGCGTGCGTGCGTGCGTGTGTGTGCGTGTGTGTGTGCGTGCGTGCGTGCGTGTGTGTGTGTGTACTCTTCTGCCTACCGTGTGTGTTCTGTTCTGCCTACCTCCGGTTTTTTTCTTTTAAATCCATGGAGCAAAATTAGTACCGCAGAAAAGCAAGTGCAGGTAAACAAGCCTTTGGTAAGCATGGTATTAAATAATCTGTACTCAGATCCCCCGACAAAATGACACCCTCGCCCACCCCACGGCCACAGATAGATTTTTGTTGACGTATCCAGAGATGTACAAGGAACAGGATAAGTATCTCCCTCTGCTTTCCCACCATTATGCTACGTCAGAGTCCCGTTCGCTCGGTCTGCATGCCACGAGAATAGATCGGTAATCACGGATGACTGCTTCTTGTTGACTCTTCAGCCAGGTAGGACCACCGCCTGTACTCGAGACTTTGTCCGCGAGCAACCCCCCGTGTGTTGTGTGCTTAATACTATTCGCGGGGAAGCGTAGCGAACGGCCAGCCAACCAGCCAGCCTGGAGAACTGGGGACACAACGAGAGCCACGAAGTCACGAAGACAATGAATATGCACGCTGGAACTCGGACCAGCTGTACGTCCAAACATACTTATCCTCTCACTCTTGTGTCTCTGACATAATCCACCCCCTCTCTATATCTCCGCGACGTTCGCCAGTGCAGCTTTTTCTCCTACAGAATTCCGGGTTCTCTCGCGTGCCCTGAGTGCATGCTGCACGTGGAATCTCGGTTTATCGCCTCGTTCTGAAGGGTAGGACTCGGACCCCCACTTATGTCAGGGTCTAATGAAATTACCTGGAGGAAAAAAAAAAAGACCAACCCACCCTGTGCCAGAATCAATCTCTCTCTTTCTCCCTCCCTCTCTCCCTCCCCCGTCTCCCTTTCTCTGTTCTTGCTGTCTCACCCCCTCTTTCTTTTTCTCCCCCCCTCACTCACTCCGTTTCTCTCTCTCTCTCTCTCTCTCTCTCTCTCTCTCTCTCTCTC
Organism: Conus canariensis; assembly: GCA_033310375.1. Classification (NCBI taxonomy): domain Eukaryota; kingdom Metazoa; phylum Mollusca; class Gastropoda; order Neogastropoda; family Conidae; genus Conus; species Conus canariensis. Next base: position 43,945,992 of record CM065728.1, on the reverse strand, counting down.
TCCTCTCTCTCTGTGTCCCTCCCTCCTGAGTGTACACTCTATCTTATTGTGCCTCGCCTAAACGACAAGAACCTGAGCGTAACATGCAAGCACAAAAAAACATGCCCTTTAACTCCTCTATCAAAAAGCAGTCACTGCATTCTATCTCTCTCTCTCTCTCTCTCTCTCTCTCTCCTCTCTCTCTCTCTCTCTGGAAAGAAGAGAGGTGGTGGAAGACATTGGAATAACAGAAGAACCCCTGGGTCTCGACAGACGCACTGTTGGGTGATACACGATATCTTTTCCATACCTGCTCGTTTTCTTTTAAACTTTCAGCTTTTCTGTCGTTTACCCTCTTTTCCTTACCCTCCAGATAAAAGCTTGCAGCAAAAAAAAAAAATAAAAAAAAAAATAAAAAGAAAAGAAAATCATTATACCTCCCCCCCACCCCCTCACTTTGTCTCCCAACCCCTTCTCTCTTTTTTTCTCCCTCCCTCCCCTCCTATCCTCTCGCTCTGTAATTTCTAATGCTTTTTTTTTTTTTTAAAGAAAAGCTGTCTATTGCCAAGAATAGACGATTTTTAAGCTTAACCTTTGATATTCCGGAAATTTGCTGTGGTAATCATATTTCAATTTGTCACAAAAACAACGTCTGACCGTTTTTGTCTTTGTTTCTTTTTGTTGAAGTCGTTTCTAAAGAAGTCCATTATTCACAACTGACAGGAGAACAGGCATATTCACAAATAACAAATTAAGTTTATAGTGAATAATTGGTAATGTTTTCTGTATGCACGCACGCGTGACCCACCCACCCACCCACAACCACGAACGCATATACCCACACACACACAACCACGAACGCATACAACACACACACAACACACACACACACACACACACACACACACACACACACACACACATGTGCGCGCAAGACAAGAGCGAGTGAGCGAACTAGCGAGCGAGCGAGCGAGAGAGAGAGAGAGAGAGGGAGGGAGGGAGACAGGCAGAGGCAGAAAGACAGACAGAAGGGAGTTGATGGAAGATGGAAACTCTCTAGTATATAGTCTCTGTTTCCGTCTGTCGGTCTCTCTCTCTCTCTCTCTCTCTACACACACACACCACACACTATACATATATATATATAAGCTACACACAAAAAGTTAAGGATCACTTTCACAAACATTCATAACTTCAAAATAAGAAAGTCAATGCGTTGAAGTCTGGCCAACATTTAATTCCATTCTATAGTGATAACGATACACAATTGCCTTCAATCTCGAGCAATCGTTTGGTGTGTACATTTGATTAAAGTGGGTACGTATCCAAATTTGATTTCCCAAAGTCATTGAAATCACAAGACAGGGCATACTGATGCTCCCAAAAGCTCAGTAATGCGTGTAACCACCATGGCTGTTCTGGCACTCGACGCATCGAGTCCTCATCGAGTTGACCAGGTTGGTGAAGATCCTCTTGGAAGCGCCTGCCACTCAGCCTGCAGCATCTGGTAGAGGTGTTGGGCATCCCTGGGAGGGGGGTGGCTCCTCACTTTGGGGACCCAGCTCATCCCAGAGGTTCTCAATCGGGTTGAGATCGGGACTGCATGCTGGCCACTCCATTCTGTTGACTCCAGACTGCTGCAGGAAGTCGTTGACCACCCTTGCCCTGTGGGGGCGAGCATTGTCATCCTGGTAGACAGCCCTCGGTCCCATCTGCTGCAGTGTAGGCACAGCCAGCGGTCGAAGGATCTCATCTCGGTATCGGATCCAGTCATGTTTACCCTGTACATGATACAAGGGTTTCTGTGGTGAAAGCTGAAGGCCC
>CM065728.1:43914189-43939189 GCA_033310375.1 Conus canariensis | reverse complement strand
TGCACTAAGTTGATGTATTATTAGTCAGGTTTAACACACCAAGGTTATCTTTGCACTTGTACACGCATATGCACACTCATGCGCCCACCAAACATTCACCTCTCTCTAGGAATGAGATGTCACGCATTCGTTTCTCTTCTAACACGACTGAGCACAAGAAATACAATTTCTATGCTACTTATAATCAAACATGAAAAATCCAATTACACAAAATGAACAAATCAACACATAAAATATCAATACTTCCTAATCCCGGGTTATAATAAAAATGACTTCTTACCTGGCCAGGTTTTTCACACACACAACCACGCTTTCACAACACACCACAGTTCTTGAAAAGTCTCTTCACGTCTTCTTCAGCACTGCTTGATGGTGAGGCCCTTGGTTGACTGGCTCCAGGTTTCAGGACTGGGTCTTCGTGGTCGTCTCTGGGATCTCGACGTAGAACTCTTCTTCTTCGTCTCTTTCACCCACCTCTGGGTTCAATTTCAGTTTGTCTGTCTTCACCCACCTCTGGGCTTCAAACTTAGTTTTCTTCTCTTCCAGCTTGTCTTTCCCTAAGACTTTGCTGTCTCTTCTGTCTCCCAGACCACGTTTCTCTCGACCCGTTCTCTGTCCTGCCCACCCTTCTCTCTTCTCTCTCTCTCTCCTCTGTCTTCTCTCTCTCTCTCTCTCTCTCTTTGGTGTTCTTCCTTCTCGTTGTTCTCCCTCAGTTTATATAGGGATGGAAACAAAGGATTCCCCTTCGGCCATGCCTTTGTCCATTGCTGCTTCTCAAACCCCTAGTTCACAAGTACTCTGAATTCTCCATTCGCTACATTCTCCACACATCTCTACCTAAATTGATTAGCAAACAAACACTTGGCACCAGATGGACATCGAAAATTCCCGCCGACTTCGGAGGCCACTTTAACACAGTAATTATCTTAAAGAGGGCTACGATAACAACATCCACGCGCGTTCAACCAGCCTGACAATAGAACAAACCCAGTGACCCACGGCCATACCATCCGAACGAGTCCAAGACTCCTGCTCTTCACTGACTGTTTACAAAAGAACCTCACCTGACTGAGTATTTAGCGCTCACTTGGTGCACCGAGGTCCTAGTGGTTACGTTCCTCTCCCCTTTCGCTGTCGGGCAGGTCCGAACTCCTTACTACCTTAGGTGCCGTCTGTCACCTGACCGCTTCGTCCTCCTTGACACGGTTCGACCGTGTGCGATGGGTAAGGCGCACTTGTTAATGGTTCTATTACCTATTTGTATACTACGTACAACGTCCCTTTTGCCTCTAAGCGTTTAATGCCTTTTGTGAGAGGTTTCACGCACTTGACACACACACACACACACACACACACACACACACACACACACACACACACGCACATGCTAGTGTGAACGCATGCACGTACGCGCATAGAGAGAGATAGTGGGGAGGGGGTGCTTGAAGACGACAAATGTTGATTAGATACAAGGCACATTTACCGAGCTATCCCCCCCCCCCCCCCCCCCCCCCCCGCTTCCACTCTCTAAGCGCCGCCACAGTCGTCCAGCAGTAGCTGTTACCTGAACAAATAAACAAACACACACACAAGGCTCTCTGACACCACCACCCTCTCCAGCAGCAGCGAACAGATGAACGTCTGTGGCAGATTGCCCAGGACCTGCCGCTACCTCGGACTGTCAACACAGCAGGTGGGGAACGCCTCAGCTGGATGACGCCGAGTTGCGCGTTTCTAGGCCGAGTGGCGGGCACCTGCTGTTGGAAACATTCCTATCTGTATCTCTCACTTGGCGAGATGAGTGAAATGGGCTTGGTGGCTCTTTTTTCATGTCCGAGGCTCTTGAGCTAGTGATCAGCAGCGATGCTCAGAGTCCAGAGACTAAACAACGGACTGCTTGTCTGCGGAACAATTTTTTTGAGAGTTGAAAAGCCGGCAGGGGTCAGTGGGTGGATGGGGAAGGAAGGATGGGAAGAGGATGGGAGACAGCGTGGGAAGGAAAGGCGAGTATTAAGCAGAAAAAAGAAAGCAGAGGCAAAAAACATTCCATCCTCGGTGATTCTGAAAAGTCGAGAGATGAACGATGGCACTTGATGGCTGCTAAGTGTTTGATGGGAGGGAAGGGGAAGTAATGCTAATATAAAAAGAACCTAAGAAATAAAACAGGCTTCCCACCTCTTTAGTCCAAATCCCCCCTCCCCCCCCCCCCACCCCCACTACCAATCATGCGTAGTCCAAATCTGGATACGAATAGGGCCCAAGAAGCACACACGAATACGAACACACAAACTCACACACACACACACACACACACACACACACACACACACACACACACACACACACACACACACACAGGGCTCTAAGACAACAAATTCCGATCAGAACCAAAGCACCTTCACCCAACTCAGATATAGCTACCTTGATGAAACACCGCCGCCATTATCGTAACGGTAGCCATTACCTGAACGCACGTGGCCAATAAGGCCAAGGCTCTCTGACCCTCTCCAGCAGCAGCGAACAGATGAACATCTGTGGCGGATTGCCCAGGACCTGCCGCTACCTTGGACTGTCAACACAGCAGGTGGGGAACGCCTCAGCTGGATGACGCCGAGTTGCGCGTTTCTAGGCCGAGTGGCGGGCACCTGCTGTTGGAAACATTCCTATCTGTATCTCTCACTTGGCGAGATAAGTGAAATGGGCCTGGTGGTTCTTTTTTCATGTCAGAGGCTCTTGAGCTAGTGATCAGCAGCGATGCTCAGAGTCCAGAGACTAAACAACGGACTGCTTGTCTGCGGAACAATTTTTTTGAGAGTTGAAAAGCTGGCAGGGGTCAGTGGGTGGATGGGGAAGGAAGGGTGGGAAGGTGAAGGGGGAGAGCGTGGGAAGGAAAGGCGAGTATCAAGCAGAAAAAAGAAAGCAACAAATTCTGATCAGATACAAAGCACCTTCACCCAACTCAGATATTGCTCCCTTGACAAAACACCGCCGCTGTAATTGCAAGGGTAGCCATTACCTGAACGCACGTGGCCAACAAGGCCAAGGCTATCTGACACCACCGCCCTCTCCAGCAGGAGCTAAAAGATGAACCCTAACCTGCCGCTACCTTGGACTGTCAACACAGCAGGTGGGGAACGCCTCAGCTGGATTACGCCGATTTGCGCGTTTCCAGGCTGAGTGGCAGAGGCACTTTTTGTGAGTATTCCTATCTGTATGTCTCACATGGCGAGACTGGAGTGAAATGGGCTTGGTGGTTCTTTTTTATGTCAGAGGCTCTTGAGAACTAATGATCAGCACCACTGTTAAGAGTTAGAAGACTAAACAATGGACTGCTTGTCTGCTGAACTTTTTGTTTTTGAGAGTTGAAAAGCCGGCAGGGATCAGTGGGTGGGTGGGGGAGGAAGGGTGGGAAAGGGATGGGAGAGAGCATGGGAAGGAAAGCAGAAAAAAACGCAGAGGCAAGACAACTTTCCCATCCTTGGTGATTTTTGAAAAGTCAAGAGATGAACGATGGCATTTTCTGGCGCTGCCAAGAAATGAAACGTCCTTCCCACCTGTTCAATCCAAATTTTCCACCTCCCACCAATCATGCATAGTCCAAATCTGGAAACGAATGGCACACAGGGCTCAAAGGTAACACATTTTAATCCGATACAAAGCACAGTCACCCAACCCAGCTGTCACCCCCTTGATGAAACGCCGCCGCTGTAATCGCAACGGTAACCGTTACCTGTACACAGGTGGCCAACAAGGCCAAGGCTCTCCGACACCACCGCCTCTCTCCGGCAGCGGCTAACAGATGAACATCTGTGGCGGATTGCCCAGGACCTGCCGCTACCTTGGACTGTCGACACAGCAGGTGGGGAACGTCTCAGCTGGATTGCGCCGAGTTGCGCGTTTCCAGGCTGAGTGGCAGTGGCAATCGCCGCTAGAGGCATTCCTCCTGCCTGTTTCTCTCACTTGGCAAGACTGCAGTCAAATGGGCTTGGTTCTTCTTTTTATGTCAGAGGCTCTTGCACTAACGTTTAGCTGCGCTGTTAAAGAGTCAAGAGACTAAACAATGGATTGCTCATCAGCTGAGCGTTTTTGTTTGTTTCTTTTGAGAATTAGAAAGGCAGCAAGGGGTGGGTGGAGGAGGAAGGGTGGAAAGGGGAAGTGAGAGAGCATAGGGAGAAAGGGGGATGTGGGTAGAGAGGCGAGTACTAAACAGATAAATGAAAGCCAAGGTAAAACAGTCTTCCTAAAAAAAAAAAAGTCCTAAGATGGACGAAGGCATTTCTTGGCTGCTGAGTGTTTGATGGGAAGGGACAGAAGAGACAAGCCAATATCGAGCGACCAAAAAAAAAAAATCCTAGAAATGAAACAACCTTCCCACCTCTTCAGTCCCAGTTTCCTGCCCACCTCCAGTCACGTGCAGTCCAAATCTGGGCACGGATGGTGCCGAAGAACCAGCATTAAATCTGGGCACAAATGGTACTTAAGAACCAGCATTAAATCTGGGCACGGATGGTACCGAAGAAGCAGCATTAAATCTGGGCACGAATGGTGCGAAGAAGCAGCATTAAATCTGGGCACGAATGGTGCCGAAGAAGCAGCCTCACTTGTCAGTGCCTGTGACAACCCGTGACAACCGGAAAGAACACTTTTCCATAATCCAATTCGTCCGGGACTCGCTCTACGTCTTTTTCTCCGTCTCTTCCTCGCTCTTTCTGTCGTTTGCGGAAATGTGAATTCGCGTCATCACTGATACCGACTTGCTCCTCCGTAATGTCCACTCCCACATCCTCCCCGCCCCCCTCTAGTTAGCTACCGTTTGCCAAGTGTATTTCATACACATAATGGATGCTAGTTCCGCTGCCCAGTCCTCACCCAACCCCCACTACCACCCCTTTCCCTCCTGTCCCTATTCACCTCTCCCCAGTCAGTCCCTTTCCAACTTCTTCCACTTTCCCTATCATCACTTTGTTCTGCCTATACTTAAAACAAAACTGCCAACATCACACTCCCCTTTCTCCACCTCTCTCTCCCTTCCCCCCTCTCTGTCTGTCTGTCTGTCTGTCTGTCTGTCTGTCTGTCTCTCTCTCTCCTGACCACACTTTCCTACCTCTCCTCTCGTCCTCCTCCACTGAACATAAAATTCGGCCATTTCTCTGTTTCCTTTGAGTACAAACTGGAAGGAGGAAGGGGTGAGAGGCGAAGGACGGGGGTGGGAGGAGATGTCGACGAGACGATGCAGGTCGACTTGCTCGCGTGTTGAAAAAGGATCAGAATAAGCGACTGTCATTAAATCCATTTCATGCTTACCCTAAGCTTAAAAAAAAAATACCCGTGTAATGAAACTGGAACAAAACATGCCTGGGGAGACATTTGCTGTGGGTACCTCCTAGAAATTCTGCGCCGGGTTTGGATGAAGAAGAAGAAGAAGAAGAAAAAAAATGCGGCTTGACAAGCGGAATGACAGCAGGCAGAAGAAAAGCCCCCTCACGTCAAGACTTGTTCCGCAGCACCTGTTCCGCTTCCAGGTCGGCTGGAGTATCAGCAAAGGCAGAACCAGAGAACAGCGATACGGCAACAACGACTGGTGAACGCCTACAAGGCTCTCTACTGCCAACCGCAACGACATTTTACAGAACTCGACGAATGACGAAGGCCGATGTATTCATATATGAGGAAAAAAAAGGAGGGGGAGGGAGGGAGGGAGGGAGGAGGTGGAGAAAACGAATACGAATATGAACACGATTGTTCATACAGTTTTAAGGCCAAGGCCCCGTTCTGAAGGGGCACACATACAATCGAGCTAATATGCATAAAACTAATATTATTGTATTTTGGAAGGGAGGGTACTTAGCGCAGTCTGAGAGATGGACATGGGAGTGAAAGAGTCGTCATAGTTAATGCATACAAACATCTTGAAATAAACTTCACAACAAAACTTAGTTTCAATCTTGCATGCCAAGATATCGTAAGCAGAGCGAAGAAAGCAACAATAGCTATCCTTCACAATTTGTATGAATTAGATTGTAACTCGTTTAATGTTTTTACTAAGTTGTTTGACTCACACGTTCAGCCAATTTTGCAGTACGGAGCTGACATTATGGGCTTTCCAAACAAATGTAATTATAGAGAAAGTTCATTTATATGCATTGAAGCACTTTTTAAATGCTGACATCAGAATTCCAAATGAACTGATTTATGGAGAACTAGGAAGGTATCCAATTGATCTAAACTCGGTAAATTGCATTAAATATTGCGGGAGGTGAAGAGGAGAAGAGAGACGGTGAAAGAGAGAGGGAGTGGGGAGAGGGAGGGAGGGGTAGAGAAGGAGAGAGAGAGAGAGAGAAAGACAGACAGAGACAGACGAACACTGTGACAGACAGACAGGCACAGACAGAGACAGAGGGACAGAGTGAGACAGGCAGACAGACAGACAGAGACAGAGACAGAGAAAAGAAAGAAAAGAGAGAGAGAGAGAGAGAGAGAGAGAGAGAGAGAGAGAGAGAGGGGGGGGGGGGCGGGGGAGACGAAGTTTCACAATCTAATTTTCTCCCTCCGCTTCTTTCCGTTGCAAGTCCACGGCCTCTTCCACAGAGCACGAGGTCAACGCAATCTTCCAGGGCAAGAGGTCCGAAAGGAAACCACATCTAATCATACACGGCCATTTATTTCTTCGCCTGTGCACCACTAAAGCAATGACCCGTGATTGGTTAAAAGAGCCGTGGCATTTTTACTCTCCATCGGTTGAAATAGCTGTGGCATTTTTACTCTCTAAACCTATAAAGCGGGCTGAGGAAGGAATAGTGGTAATAGCGGGACGGGAGAACGGAGGGGGGAGGGGAGGAGTGCGCGTGCAGGAGTGGGGGTGCGGGCTTAACTGGGGAATGAGGCAGACTGTGTGGCCCAATCGAAAAGAAATTGACAAAACTGGACGAATCATGGACCCCGACATGACATTAATATTGATGAGTAACAAACGAAAAAAAAAAACAAACAAACAAACAAAGCAAAGCAAAGCAAAAAAAAATTTTTTTAATCCGACGAAGTTCAAACAAATTTAGTTTCTTTCCGTTTAAAACTCATTTCATCTGCAATATAAACGGGATAAATGTTGCCCTAAAGGTCGAAAGGCAAAATATATAAAACTTAAGCAAAACGAATGCACACAATTCTCATTGAAAAAAAGGATGCAAATTGCTATCCTAAATATAGAAACAAATGGCAAACAGATAAGAAATCGTCGTTTCCGATGACTAAACTAGTCTCATATGCATCAAGAGAAGACGAACTGTTTGACAGACCAGTGGAAGAAACAAAGGGCATTACAGAAACCACGCATCTGACCCTGAAGACTTCTACAGAGAAGACGAACAAAAGACAGGTTACTCCCGTCACATCGCTGTATTCGCTCGTAAAAGGGCATTACGAATCCAGGTTCAGCCGTGTCGGTCTTTTGTTTCGTTCTTCTTCGTTTCTGTTTATCGCATTTCCTCCGTCTTGGTTGGAGAAAACCTCCAAGGACGAAACGCGCAGTGTCTGTAATTTGTTCATTCCATTACTGTTAAAGAAGTCGTGCTGCAGAGCTGCCATTTGTCAGGATTCCATTCGTTCTGCGCGGCTTAGTAACACAATTCGTCGTCTCTGGGTTCGAAGGGGCCAAAAAAAAGTAACTTTCAAAACGAAAAAAAAAAAGAAAGAAAAGAAATCACATAGAACCCTCTCTCTGTCTGTCTGTCTGTCTTCCCCCCTCTCAATATTATGTCTATTTAAACATCGTGTTTTGGACCACCGCTCCTACCCCTTATCACCGTCATCATCATCAACATCATCATCATCATCATCAGTCTGTGTGTGTGTGTGTGTGTGTGTGTGTGTGTGTGTGTGTGTGTGTGTGTGTGTGTGTGTGTGACAAACTGGGAAGTAACAGACAATATTCACCTCCCTTTACCATCCTCTCTTCCCGTACGTTTTTAACCGCTGTACCCTCTCTCCCACTGCCCTACCTATCTCTCGCTGTCAACAGTTCGTTTAATGCCACGCCACGTCTTGGGATGGAGAATGGCATTGGTACGTGCAGAGATAGTGCTCTCTCGCTGCTACCTTTTCTTCTCTTTTCTCACCCCACCCCCTTCCCTACTTTCTTTCCGTCCCTCCACCCATCTGTCTGTCTGTCTGTCTGTCTCTCTCTCTCTCTCTCTCTCTCACACACACACACACACACACACACACACACACACACACACACACACACACACACACACACATACACACACACAATGGCAAGAGAGAAGGTCGGGGAAACAGTTCCACAAGTTTAATACTCTCTCTCTCTCTCTTTCGGGAAATGCGTTAAATACTGGTTAAAACGTACCTATCTACACGCAGATTATGTAGACAAGCATACGATATATTCCTACGGCAGTCTGAGTTAGGAAAGCAGAATTGGGTTGCTACTATGAAGCAGGTTTTGACAGTAAATGGATTTGGTGTAGTATGGCTCAGTCAGGGGATTGGCGATGAAAGAACATTTATGTTGGAATTTAACGACCGTCTCATCTCATGTTATAAGCAAAACTGGCATTCCAAGATGGAAGATTATATGAAGTTTTCCTGGTTCCACTCGATTAAAGTACCCTACAACCTGAAAAACTTCTGACTGTAGTTACCAATAAATGGCACAGGGATATGCTGGCTAGATTCAGAAGTAGACACTTGGACTAAATGCAAACAAAAGATGGTTTAATCCTGAAGGCAGTGTAGACGATGTGTGTGTAATGTGTACACATGGTATGAGAGAACATGAAGATCACTTTCTATTCTCTTGTGCAGCTTACAACGATATCAGACAGAAGTCTCAACTTTTCAATATCATTGCGACAGAAAATCATAACCTATATAGTTCGTTGTCTTCTGACAATAATACGATAATAACTCTACTGGCCAAGTATGTTGCAGAGGCATCTAATGTTAGGAAAAAGAAACGCTTGGTAAGTACTTCCAATTTGTCATGAATTCCGCAAGCTTGATGACCTTATTAAGAAATGGTTTTGTTCTCTTCACTAGTACAGCTAACGATGAAGCGGACGGTGATGATAGATGTGACAGTGCAGGAAAGATTTATAATACAACAGTGAATATGTGTGCCTGGGTGAGGCACTTGTGTTTATGATCATGTTGTTACTTTTAAAAAATAAACAACTACATATTCATTTTGAGTATGGAAAAAGCGCGCCATTATTTTCTTTTTCTTCTACATGGCGTCGAGCCTCATCATTAACATTTACGTCATCCGTTACAATTGATGTTCTTTCCATTATATACTTTTTTTGGCGTTGCAAATATTAGTGTACACCCTCTTGACATAAAGGCTATGTAAGCCATTGTCAATGAAAACGTATCTGTCTGTCTGTCTGTCTGTCTGTCTGTCTGTCGTCTGTCTTCTCTCTCTCTCTCTTTAATTTTTGTGAGCTTCCACATAGTGGACCCTACTTATGACCAGAGCTGACTGCAAACAAACGAATGAACAAACATCAATCGTTCTCCATTGTCCTGATCAACGGAAACCCACACACACACACACACACACACACACACACACACACACACACACAAATGGACAATCATTTAAGATACATTATGACAAAGTTCAGATTAGGTATTTCTAATCTTTCTGTTCATTATCATCGTTTTAAGAAGCATAATAAACTTGAACTGACATGTCCGCTTTGTAAATGTGTCGAAGAAAATGAAGTTCATGTTGTGTTGTGCTGCCCCGCTCTAAGTGACCTGAGGAATCAGTTCATTCATCAAAAATATTGTAGACATCCTTCTTCATTTCGACTTTCATTACTAATGGCAGGTACAAATGAAACTACTGTAACACGTTTTGCTATTTTCTTGTCCAAGACATTTAAGATTCGAAGTATAGCATGTAGTTAGGTATTGATTTTGTATGTTGTTTAATATCGAGTCTGCTTTTACTTGTGGATGCCTAGATGTTTGATTATTTGCTTATTTCTGTCTGGAATGATTTGATCACAACACCCTCTTCATTAGGGGCCATGGCCTGTATGAGTTAAACATCCGTATCCGTATCCGTTTCATTCTCGCTCTCACACACACACACACACACACACACACACACACACACACACACACACACACACACACACACAGCACGGCGACGTCAACACACACCGCATTTTCTCTCGCGGGCATAATCAAAGCCGACAAACGCCATCCCCCCTCATTACCCTCCAGTGCCGCATCCCCACTTGCACCTGCTGCCTGGTCTTTGCGCCCGCGATCTGGCACCAGTATCACGGGTCTAGAATGCCAGCCATCCCGTTCCCTGTGGATTTCCCGACGGTGACGGTCACTGGGTGACGTCAGCTTTGACGTCAACGTGCCGTCACATCACATTGTTAAACGGGGAAAGGTGAGGCTTTGGCGCGAGGCCGATCGCGGTATGCCGTGTGTGTGTGTGTGTGTGTGTGTGTGTGTGTGTGTGTGTGTGTGTGTGTGTGTGTAGGTGAGTATGCATGCACACGCGCGCTCTTGCTTGCTTGCTTGGTCGGTCACGTGCTGTGTATATATGGGTGTCCGTGGGTGGCTGGTTTGGCATACGGGTGGGTATTGATGGGGAAAATGGGGTGGAGAGGAAGAAATAGAAATACGAGAAATATAAAGACGATGATAGTAAAACGGGTGTGCGGCGAGAGAGAGAGAGAGGTGCGGTGTAGGTGTATGGGAGTACGGGAGGAAAGCTTGTACATGCGTCCTCATGCATTCGTGTCCTGCATGTGCGTGTGTAGATGTGTGCGGAATTGAAGTACGTTTGGTGCACGTTCATAAATTTTACATCAAGTGAATGGCGTTTTCCAGTAACGACAGCAGAACGAAAAGCCGATTATAATGAACTGCTGACAATACTCTGGACGCCATCACCTCGGAGTCCAGTCGTTTTGGAACATTCAACGCCGGTCCAAATATAGCATCTCTCTCCCCCTCTCCCCCCTCCTTTCCCCCTTACTATCCCTTCTCCCATCTTTCGCCCCATCCCAAAGGTCCGAAGAAGTTAGGGGGCGAGTAGCTGGATTAAAAGTCCTCTCGTTAGCTGGTGGAAAATCCCACGCTTAGCGGATCCAATGCTTGAAATGAAAAATTCATCCGGGGCAAATGTGTGTGCACTGCAGCGGAAGACAGACGCGGCTGCTGCAGCGACGATCAAAGCTATAATGATGGTAATTATGAACTCGAGCATCGACGGATGGATGAATGGATGACGGTACAGAAAGAAAATCATGAAAGAAAGAAAGAAATGACGAGTAAGATGATGATGAGAAATAACACAAGATAAATAAAGAATGAATGAAAATGAATAAAGAAAGAAAAAAAAAACAGATGGACAAACTATAAAGATGACGACGGTGCTTATGAGAAAAAGTGAAAGATGCAACATTGAAAAGTCAAGAAAAAAATGAATAAATAAAGCAGCAGAAAAAAAGAGAAATAAAGCCCAGAAAGAGTGAAAGCAATTTAGAAAAGCCCAGAAAGAGTGAAAGCAATTTAGAAAAGCCCAAAAAGAGTGAAAGCAATTTAGAAACCAGACAAAAAATACATACATACATACATAAATAACAGAAAGAAGAACAAATGCTGTAGCTTTTCTCCCTTCCAAACTGTCTTCGTCTTTTCTCAGTTTGACACAATTAATGGATCAACGCCAGCCTTGGCTTCCTCCCCTGTCCTCTCCGCTCTGCTGTATGACAACATGAAGAACTGCCAACATCCTCGGTCCATGATCTATAATACAGTCAGAATTACATCCCCTGATAGACCTTAACATTCAGAAAGGTCACAGAGAGAGAGAGAGAGAGAGAGAGAGAGAGAGAGAGAGAGAGAGAGAGAGAGAGAGAGAGAGAGAGAGAGCGTATGACTGGCATGGCTTCGTCTTGATATAATTTATGAATATCTATCTGTCTGTCGTCGGTCCTCTCGGTCTCTCTCTCTCGTCTGTCTCATCTCTCTCTCTCTCTCTCTCTCTCTCTCTCTCTCTTTTTTCTCTCTCCATTTATATCTATCTATATTATTATGACCGTTACGAGATTATCTCAAAGAAGGAAAACGAACATGATTCAAAATGGAATCTCAGTTAATTCCCAGAAGCACAGTTCCGCGATACAAAGTCGGTGTGGAAGAAGGTGGGGGGGGGGGGTGGATTGGGGGGGAGGAAGGGTTAATTATGTTCAATCAAAAGGATCGAATATGTCATTCGCCATTACTTCTCCTGACAACATGAAAGAGTGATGCAAGAGTGATGTTGCATATATCCATTTCCGAGATCTTGGGGTCTGATTGATATTTTTGCTTTGCGCGCGCGCGCGCGCGCGTGTATGTGTTGTGTGTGTGTGTGTGTGTGTGTGTGTGTGTGTGTGTTTGTGTGTGTGTGTGTGGGGTGTGTGTGTGTGCGCGCGCGCGTGCGCTTTAAGCTTTGTTTCGGTTCGTTCTGAACAAAGTACTCTATTGTTATACCATGATTTTTCCACAATTTGGCACATCCTTAGCTGCTCCTTTCTTCTCCCCCCCCCCCCCCCCAAACAAGAAATAAACTGGATAATCGTGAATACTCTGCATGAATAAAAAAAAAAGCTCATTCCGTTGTCAAAACGGACAGTTATTTTCATTTGATCTTAAATCCACACCTCCAAAAACTTCAAGAGGAGACTTTTCTGACAAAAACTTTCAGTTTACACAAAGCTCGAATGCATTAAGAACGCACACACAACACACACACACACACACACACACACACACACACACACACACACACACACACACACTTTTTCGCACGCCTGAGTCTAAACGTCCCCATCTCATCCCTATTTCCACTCTTCCCCCCTTCCACACACACACAACAAGCACTTCGCACACACCAAAGGATCTATTGTTCTGTACTTAACACCGTACTCTTGCGGACACAAACGCATCAGCATCAAAAAACCATTTCCATCTTCAAAAGCCACCCACGGCAGATGCCGCATGTGCGTTATGTGCTGCTCAACAGTCGCTAGGATCAGACATGGAGCACACAGATTACGGTTGATAACAGTGGGATGGGGCTTGAAGTGAGCGGTTGTCTGTCGTTGTCCATCAAACCGTTTCCACTCACCATTGAGCTGTCCGTGATTTGCCGTCTATTCACCTAAGCTCTTTTCCACTATTATCTTATTTTTTTGTGCGTGTTCCACGTTTGCTTCTTAAAACTTCTGTTTAAGTGTTCCACGTTTGCTTCTTAAATGACTGTTGCGCAGTACCACACACACACACACACACGCACGCACGCACGCACGCACGCACGCACGCACGCACCACACACACACACACACACACACACACACACACACACACACACACACCACACACACACGGTAAGCACAGTCCACAAAACGAATGCAGGACAAGGTCAGTCTTTTCTCCAACCCCCTCCCCACTTCCCTTCATCCCCCGACTCCACCCCGAACCTCACCCAAACACCCCTCTCAGTCAAATGAAGGGTGTAGTGTACATGTGTGCGTGCGTGTACGTATGTCTGCTGCGTGCGCGCCGCGCGCGGTGTGTGTGTGTGTGTGTGTGTGTGTGTGTGTGTGTGTGTGTGTGTGTGTGTGTGTGTGTGAATACTGAAAAAAAACATTCAATCAGACACTGAAAAAATACAAATCCACGACTGCAATGAACTGTCAATAAATGAAGCTGTAAAATCCATCCTCTCCGTGTATCAGGCAGAAAAGGGAATGAAGGGAAAGGGGAAAGGTGGAGGGGCGGGGAGGGGGGGGGGCGGAGTATGGGGGCAGGAATGCAGTGGCCGGAACAAACTTCAAAACCAGAACATGCCCGCGGGGTGGGGAGGGGGAAGGGGTGGGGGGGGGGGAGGGGTGGGGTGGGGGGAAGTAGCTTGAGCAAAACAAGAGTTGTTTAAGGGTGTTCATAGTTCATTAGCTGACGTCCACCGGCTTGTCAGGAAGACCACTGATTTTTAAACAGCGTTCCCTTCACTCTGTCGTTACACGTAGCATTAACACCCACAACCCGCCAACAGGGATAGCCGTCCAGGGTGTAGGGGGACCTCACACTGGACTGACAGCCATCGGAACGGCGGCTTTTTTTCTTTCATGTACGACACCATAAGGATCGGAACCAGCCACGTCTGTCGTGTATCGCTGACTCGGCTCTAGTTGGAGGATTCTGCTGTGTTCTTCATCCCCATCTTCCTCAGCACTCTCTCCTACCTCCTTCTCACTCTCTCCGTCTCTACTCTCTCTCTCTCTCTCTCTCTCTCTCTCTCTCTCTCTCTCTCTCTCTCATTTATGTCGTTTGAGATTTAAATCGATACTGTGACAAACTTTGGTGAATTCAATCAAAATACACACACACACACACACACACACACACACACACACACACACCACACACACCCACAGCACCACCACACACACACACACACACACACACACACACAACACAACCACACACACACACGTTGAACAGCCGTGTCATGAGCCTTACTGTACGTTCTGGTGGCATTTGTTCTGTTTTATCTTCCGAACTCTCGCACTACATCCACCGTTCATTCCATCCTTCCTGTGCAAGGTCTCTAGAAGAGCAGGGCATGAAGCATCACATCATAGAATTTGAAAGTTTTTCTTTTAATGATTAGTAAGGATGAGGGACAACAAAAATAAATGATCATTATAATGCTGGCATCTGAGACTACATGTATGGATTCTATTCTACGCTTTTTTTTCATAATCGAACCCTGCGTCAGCCAAGTAGGGTAGACAAAGACACCCGCAGTGATTAACAGAATGTGTAAGTAAAGTCTCAGATACATCCGTCGGGTAGGTTACATAAAAATTCGACTGTATGGCCCCAGTCTTTCCATCTGAGCTCACAGCTCACTTGTGTGTTGGTGGCAGCAGGTCGAAGTCGAAACATCCTACAAACAGGTGCCTCCAACAGGAGTCGAACCCACCACCTTCCAGCTTGTGTGACGCAGAACCCTAACCGCTGCACCACGGCGCCTAGTAGAGCGATGATGTGCTACCTCTTTTTTTTTTTTTGCATGCATATAATGCGGCTATCTTACTGTACTGGTGTTCATCTACTATAATTCCTTTTTCTTCTTGCCCGTTTCTCCCCCCCCCCCCCCCCCCCCCACACACACAACGCACTTTCCTTACCGTCCCCACAGTCCCTCTGGTTCCCCTTTTCCCCCTCCCTTTTCTTCGTTCGTGTACTAAATCATTTTGTGAACACCCATATTTCTCTTAATCCATTTCATACATGGACTCCATCGAATTTTTTCAATAGTTTCCATTGAAGGACTTGTTATGTCGGTAAGATGTCACGTTGGGGAAGGGGGAAAGGGGGGGAGGGATCTTCTTCCCCTCAAATGCAAGGTAACAGGCTAAAGCACGTGCCCTACATACACTGGATCAGAACATGTTCTACTGAACACCACCGAAGTGACTCGGCTGCAGTGCGGTGTCTCTTCTGGTGGGTTGCCTCTTGACTCTTCATACCGACTCTCCCTGTGGATGGTCAGTGGCGGGACTGTGATGGCACAAGCCGAGGTACGTCTTTAGGAAGTGGACCCGGAATCAGCGCAATGAGCGGCGTTGGGTGTAACGCCACTGGGATGGCACGTAAGATGAGACCACGAAAAATACCCATATGAATGATAAAGGAATAAATATATAAATAAATAAATGAATACATGAATCAATCAATGAATCAATTAATGAATAAATAAATAAATATATAACTATATAAGAAACAAACAAATAAATAAGCAGCAGCTAGGTACTGAAATAAAATAGGCGAAGTAATGCTGCGTTTACACCCAATCAAAACTTCAGGTTTTCATTCAATGTCCTTTTTTTTGCGACCAATCTAAGGAGCTCAGTGACTGCCCGTTCTTTGTTTTCATTGTCCTAAATGTTGCTTTTCTTCTCCCCGCAGAAGACCAAAGAGGTCGAAACGCGTCGTGTTTTGTCTAGTGATTTGTCCCTTTCGTTTGGCGGAATAGCATTTTTGTTTCTTTTATGTTTGCAAAAGTTCATGGTCCATTTGCGTCCCAGAAAAATTCAGGACCAATCAAATGCGGTAAAATATGCTGTATCTATGTGGCAAACTTGCTACTGCCGCCCTCGTGACTAGCGCACAACATGAAAGCCAGAGAAGACGACAAACGTACAGGGTGAGGAAGCAAGCTCGTGCAGATCAAAACTATTGGAAAAGAAGAAAAATGCGCCGTGAAGAAAGTAAAAATCATTTTCTCTTCTTTTTTTTTCCAGCACTGAACAAAAAAAGATTAAAAGAAAAACGTAGTCTACAGTTACAATTATCTGACGATTGATTTGTGAACGAATGTTTGATTTCTGAGTCAGTCGAAATTTTATTCTAATCCACTGGTCTTGAATTAAAAACAGTTTAATTAAGAAAAAAAGTTTGACGCAGAGGAAACAGACAGTGGGCCTAATATTCTCTCTGGCACGTCACAAAAGTAGCTGCTGTCTCGTGCATTTCTGCCCCATTTGTAAAACAGGAGAAGAGATCCCAAAGTGGTCGGATAATTAAAAGAAAAAGTAAATTATCGTGAATTTCACATACGAACCAGCACCTGAAATCTACAATAACTATTGAAAATGAAATACGAATGAATAATTCCATGCCGAACCGTAAAGTTACTGACGTGTATTCCGCGTGGTTCAAAGCAAAGGTAACGAGAAGTTTTCAAAGTCCCGGTATGAACATGTAAACAAGGATACTATGCATCTCGAAGTCAAATTTTCAATACAACGCATATTTCAGTATTTTTCCCACGCAGTTTTGAAATCAAATTGACGAAATTCAAAACAACAAACGATACATGCAGTAAAATAAAGAGTTTTAATGATGATTCAATATATGACGAGACTTTCTTGAAAGTGTTACACCAGTGACGTTGTCGTATGAATGTCATCGTTTGTGTATCCCTTGTGAACATCACCAAGAAGAAGAAAAAAAAAAACCAAACAATTGCACTGAATTATTTTTTCGCCGTTTTTCTCAGCGAACAACACTGGGGGAAAAATCGACTCCGGATAGGCATAAAAAAAAGTTCTGTTTGCAGCACAGAAATCAATAACTCCCACTGCCGTTACTGAAGGATCGAATTTTGCGCTTCAACTGTCTACTTTCGTCCCGATTCTTCTTTTTGCCTCCACCCCACACCCCCTCTCCCTCTTCCCCCACTTCCCCACCCCTCCTTTCGAAAATTTTTTGTGTGTGGTGTGTGTGTGTGTGTGTTGTGTGTGTGTGTGGTGTGTGGGAGTGAGAGAGAGAGAGAGAGAGAGAGAGAGAGAGAGAGAGGTGTGTGTGTGTGTGTGTGTGTGTGTGTGTGTGTGTGTGTGTGTGTTCATACTCTGCCTGAAAAGCACCAATAAATCGAGGCTCGGTACTTTAATGTTCGCAACGTTGATACCATACTTCAACAAGTATTTTCACGTTTTGACTTCAGTTTGCGTCTGTATACTTTCAACCAAGTTTAAAAAAAAATCTATTGCTTAAACTGAAATGACTTACTTCTGAATATGTAGGTTTGTGTGACAGCACCCTGTGTGTCATGGATATGCCGATTTGTTATGGTCTGGTTATCCTACATTTTGTTACTACGTTATGTCTGAAGATGGTATCTATCTCTATACCATAGGAGTGAATTAAAATGAAATGGTTTTATATCAGCAAGAACCAAAACGCACTTCTCTCTCTCTCTCTCTCTCTCTTCTCTCTCTCTCTCTCTCTCTCTCTCTCTCCACGCTTCGTTTTTGTTCGCTCTCTCTCTCGTCTTCTGCCGCGCGTGCAGTGAGGTTGTGCGTGTGCGCGTGCGTGCGAATGTATTGTGTTGTACGGGCGGCGCGCGCACGTGAGCGTGTGCCATATCATGATGTTTGTGCATGTTTTATTTGTATGTGTGTTGTGTGTGTGTGTGTGTGTGTGTGTGTGTGTGTGCATTAGTATTTTTATGTGTATGTTTACATGTGTGTGTGTGTGTGTGTGTGTGTGTGTGTGTGTGTGAGAGAGAGAGAGAGAGAGAGAGAGAGAGAGAGAGAGAGAGAGAGAGAAGGCGCACGCGTGTGTGTGCAGTTTACATTACTCACACGGTATAGCTTTCTCCCGACGCATCTGTAGCACAGGTGTTGAAAATTCTGTTTTCTCTTTTCTTCGTTTTTTTTTAATTTCTAGGTTTTTTTCCCTTCTCTTTCCCGCAGTTAACCGACTTCTACCACCTCCCTTAGGTGTATCACTATCTCTTTTCTCAAAACTCTCCCCCACTTCCAACCCATCCCCCCCCCCCCACACTCCTGTGTGTGTGTGTGTGTGTGTGTGTGTGTGTGTGTGTGTGTGTGTGTGTGTGCGCGCGCGCGCGCGGCGGTGTGTGTTTGTGTTTGTGTGTGTGTGTGTGAGTGTGTATGTGTGTGTGCGCGCGCGCGCACAGAGAGACAGGCGAGTTTGAAGGGTAGATAGCCTACGGAAGTAAGGGTGGGGTGCTTCATTGCTCAACAATCGCCCGCCTGACGGTTCCCTTTTCTCCTTCCTTTTTTTTTTTTTTTTTTTTTTTTTTTTTTTTAAACAAGAACGATCTGGTTTTCTAATGATGTTGCGTTAAACAACAAAACGGTATTTGCATTCCCGATCTCCTTCCTCTCTAGAACAAAAATAGAAGAAAAAAAAAATTAAACACAGACAGGTGTAGAAAGTAGTACAGTCTTTTTTCTTTGTTTGTCTTTTTGCTTTTGTTTTGTTTTGTTTGTTTTGAATTTACAGTAGCTTTTTAAAAGACAAGCACTTCAAGCACTCAACTTCCGATCTCAATTAGGGGGAAAACGAGGTCTTCACTGCCTATGAAGACATTTGGTTCAAACCTAACAAGAGGAAGGTGATGACTGGGGCATGGTGGGGAAGGGGACTGCGGGGTATGAGCGGAAGGGAGGAGAAGGAGGTGACGGAGGTGGTGGTGGGAGGTGCGACTGCTATGAGACTTAGTCCACTGCGCTCTCCAACCGGACGGTCGCGGCGGGTTCGAACCTCGGCGTAGTGTTGGAAGGGTGGGTGAGGGTAAAGGGGTAGGATCGGGTGGGCGGGGACCTC
The DNA here is from genome assembly GCA_033310375.1 of Conus canariensis. Classification (NCBI taxonomy): domain Eukaryota; kingdom Metazoa; phylum Mollusca; class Gastropoda; order Neogastropoda; family Conidae; genus Conus; species Conus canariensis. The sequence goes on along the minus strand of CM065728.1, from coordinate 43,920,004 downwards.
GGGGACCTCGGAACCTCCCCCCACCCCCTCCCTCCTTCCCTTCTACCTCCCTGATCAACAAACATTATCAGCAAGGCTACAGGTCTCTTTGTATTTTGGCTTCCATCAGTGATGTCAGAAGCAATGGGAAGGTTCGGTTAGGTGGACAGACAAATGACAGCTGTCCCCTTTTTCACTGCCCCCACCCCTCCCCATCCTAACCCCGAATAAAACAATGTGATCCAGAAAAAAAAAGCAATCAAGAAAGGTTCTCATGGAATTCAATGTCGGTTACTTTGCTAAGTTGGAATAAAGCAGTATTTGAATTGATTAAAGTGCTGTTTATTATTATTATTTCTAAAAACCTTACATTAAGTGTGCTTAAAATCCCAGAGTTAATGGCTGTCATGAAATATGCTTATTTTAAGGGCTCTGTTATGCTTATTTATAACATTAGACAGGTAAACCTGTACAACTTGGGAATCTACGCATAACTTATATTGTGGGGAAAAGTAATACTGAAGTTTTATCTGAAATGGAGCAAGACATATTCCTTAAAAAGAGTCCAGAAATATTTGTGCCGGGGTAACATAAAATGTGCAAATATTGTAAAGCGTTGTACGCCGGCCTCAATGTTCATTTTATTCAAAGTAGTTCAAAACTGTACAAAATTATCTCCCTTCGCGCTGGTGTTAAAGAATTTCAGCTCCAGAGCTAGTATTGACAAGCACTGTCATGATAAACACTGAACCCTTTTATCTGAGACACGCCCACTTAAGCCATACGTACCCATGTCTTCTTCCAAGAATGAAACAACGAAAACAGAAAACAGCAATAAATAATTCCAGAGCAAAGTATCACTCTTGCTGTATAGTCAGTATTGTTCTTAAACAGCAGCGAAAATATGAAATGAGTTACTGGCTTCAATCTAATCAGACCCACCAGCCGATTCATCCCCATCCTATGGTCTCGTTTGTGTCGGCAAACATAAACACTGACCGAACAACACATGAAGCCAGCGTGTGTTAACTGTGAATCAGAATTGATCAGACTCGCTTCACAGACATTCACTGCTTTGTTGCTGTCGATTTTTAAGCAGCTAACTCGTCACGCGTGCAACTGACAGTTAAACTCATCTTCACAGTCACCACGTGTTTAAAACACTCACGAGAGAGAGAGAGAGAGAGAGAGAGAGAGAGAGAGAGAAGAGAGAGAAACGTCAACAATCGAGCAAACGTGCATTGACAAAAAACTGAATGAAAATGAGACTGAAATCCGAAAGTTTCCAAAGATGGTTGAACACTGTTTGGCCGAACCCAAACACAGCTATGATAGTGGTTCGTGGCATTCCACCGGAAAGCCCCGTTCGTGGGCAATCGTGCTCTAAGCATAGCTCCCACCCCCCTCGACCCCACCTCCTGCATCCCAACCCCATCCATTCCTCAACTCCTCCCTCCTTAACGTTCCTCCCTCTCATTACCAGTTTGTATTAAATAACATAATGAAAGCACAAAAAGTAGCAGAGTTTTTTTTCTCTCCAATACTCGTGGTGTTATAATACACTCAAAACCCATCGGATAGTCTCGTTGGAACACACGCACTTTCCGACCAATCATAGATCATTTTGGAAGCATACATGCCGGCCATTTTATTTTCAAGAACATTTTTTTGACATTTCTTTTCTAAATTAAGTTTTATCTTTGACAGAAAAAAAGATAGCAGCACTTCAGAAAAAGTCCAAATGGTGACAACATCCACTTTTTCCTCAGTTGCTAAGTTGGAATTAATCAGTGAGGTGCCATTTTGACAAAGCAGCTGACCGACGGCTTCTTTTGGTAGGTAAACTATAGTCGCTTCCGAAAAAGTGGATATTGTCAAAACGTGAGTGAACAATGAACAACTAAAAACCACTGAAGAAACGAACAAAACTGACCCACACACACACAGACGCCGATACAATAACTCACCCCAAACAACCGATAACCCACGAGCACACACCCTGTCAGTTTCCAAACTGTTCAGCACCGACTCGCGACTGACAACACTGACCCCGAAGATCAAGGTAAAAACGTGCAAGGGAAAACAGGTGGGGGAAGGGCGGACAGAGTGCAAGGGGTGGTGGAGGCAGCACGAGAATCACTTGCACCCAGAGCTAATAGACCTTGACAGCTGCAAATTACTAAGCGCACGGAACAGAGGGTGAAAATTGCGCGTCAGTGGCGCGCCAGCCAGCTTGTGGTACAAGAGCGATGAGCTATGGAGCAGAAACTGCCGACAACACTCTGTCACGCCACTTTCACACATCGCAGAGACACTGACTATGTATAGAACAACTCCAGAATAATGAAGCGTTCGATGAAATTGGCGGGATGGAACTTTTGTTAAAAAAGGAAAGTCGATTTACCAAAGCTGTGGGTATTTACAGATTCAGATAGGTCCATTTTGATGAAAAACGTTTCGTGGAAATTGAACTGAAGCGCAGCTACATCCCATCCCCATCCCTACCCCACCCCACCCCCCCTCTCTCTCTCTACTCTCTCTCTCTCTCTCTCTTCCAGCAACGTAGGCGCACCATTACATCAAACACCCTTCCCAGCCTCCCCCTCTCGCCCCCTCTTCCTTCCACTGTGAAAAAACAATTGTCAACGTCCAATGATATTTCACGTGTAGAAAAAAACTTTGTTCCTTTCTTTCTCTCTCTTCCCTTTACCCTGTTTTTAGTATTGTGGCAATGTCAGACGAGAGTGAAGAAACAGCATTTCGTGTCGAAGTATGCTTGCAGCGCAATAAACCACGCGTTTTCCGGCCGTCTTGATATACAGCTCAAAAGTGTGTGTGCTTCTTTTGAAAGGTGCGTTTCATCTGGAAAGCGTTTTGTGGCACCATCCGGACCCTGGCAGGCCTACTAATTCGAAGGGAAGAAATCAAAATAACAGATACTCCCAATGCCCTTGACCTAAAAGGCTTAACTCACTTGGGTTTCGTCATTTGCCTCACGCATATAGCAAATAATGCCAAGGAACGTAAATGCAAGTTGCACCTTCATTTCTGTGTTAGCTGAAAGAAACTGATGGAAATAGCAGGATATGCCTTTTTTTTTAGCATATGCACAGGTGCGCCTGCCTGATAATTCAAATGTAAACACACAACCTATTTCTTTGTTTTATTCAAACAAAAACTGCGTATTATACACAGAATCTGGCGCTAATAAGTTTGAAAATATTTGAAAGCAGTTCACCATTTTGAGCCAAATTCCAGTTGACGCTGGCAGGGTCAGCGCCAGATCAATTGTGTGACATAAGCCTTACTTCATCATTGCACAACACTCAAATTCGATCGCCATCTTTTTAATCTTTAAAATTAATCAGAAAAATAAACAGGTTCCCCTGCAGTTTCTAACCGCATGTCAGTCTTGTGTACAGTCACGTGCCTGGCCATGACTGACTGACAGAGCAACTAATTGGCATGCTGTGTTGGGTCGACTCCACGATGGTGAACTTGCAAGCTGTCGTAGATCTCACACTGAGGGATGGGTTCCGTGTTTTGACAAAGGAGCCCGGGTACGTGGCATACAGTGGAAGTTGGTACACCAGTACACCAGAAGTAGTTATGGGAATATGTGCAAGAGATGAGTCGTATGACTGTGGGACACTGTGTGCAACATCTCTCTCTCTCTCTCTCTCTCTCTCTCTCTCTCTCTCTCTCTCTCTTGCGCGCACACACACACATACACACATGCACGCGCATGCATACACACGCAGCACGTGCACACAGACATGCACTTTCGCTCCCGCATACACACACACACACACACACACACACACACACACACACACACACACACACAGAGGGAGAGTCAGACAGACAGACAGACAGAAGGGCGGAGACTGACGCGGGAAGCGGCTAGGATGGGAGGGGTGGGTAAACAGGAAGTCTGTGCAGAAAGAAGCAGGCTACTGGATACAAACAACAACAAGCAAAAAATGAAAAAGATGTAACGATTGGAAGAAAACCAGCTAAAGCGAAAAAAAAAAAAAAGAATGGAGTGCCAGAAATCGCCTAGCAAGCACAGTCGTAAGGTTTTTGTTTCTTTGTTTCTTTTTCTTGGTTGTACTGACAAACCACATAGTTATCACCTCGTTATCATCTACTAGCACAATGCCGAACACGTGCTTTGATCTGGACAGTAGGCCAACACTTTCTACTCATCTCAAAGGAAGAGTCGTCTCTAAGCCTAACTAGTCACGTCTCACGGTAGGTATCCAAGGTCTGGCCAGCGACCTTCCGCTAATGCGAAGGTCAGACATCTGACGAATCGTAGCCAGGTGACCCTCTTCTTAAAGCCTCTCATCTTAATCATTGAATTGTTGATCAATCAGCTTTCAATCCTGCGCAGTGTGGTCTCGAAACTTAGCGGCTGCGGTGTAGCGTATAGGGACTAATCCGCACGCAGTGACGCATCCTTGATGAAACTGACACTGAAACTCACTCCCACTCAAAGCAACGATCCTATCTAGCTTCGCTAGACACACTCCATTCACGTACAAAGTAAGCACCTTTTAGCAGCACAGCCAAACACTCTCAAGCTCAATTTCAGAGCAAAGGACCCAATCTAAACATAGCCACACCCTCCCTACTTACTCTTATTTGCAAAGCAAAGGTCCTATCAAAGCATATCCTGACACGCTTTGTTCACCTGCAAAGCAATGTCCCTATATACAAGCATGGTTAGAGATTCTTCATTCACTTATAAACCAAAGACTATTATATACAAGCATAGCTAGACACTCTTCGTTCACTTGCAAAGCAAAGACCATACATACAAGCAGAACTGGAGTATTCTTCATTCACTTTGTAAAGCATAGACCCAATCCAGGCATAAGGAGACGCTTTTCATGTCCTTGCAGAGCAAGAACCTCTTCCAAATATTGCTAGACGTTGAACTTTCACTAGCAAAGCAAGGAGCCAATCCAAGCCTAGCTTGACAACTACGAGGTCACTTGACTTCCTAACCAGCAATCTGTCAGTTAAAAAGGGGGAGGTGGGAGGCGAGTAGAAATTCATCCAGATATTGATCCTGTTGTAGTTACGGTACGGCGACTGCTGTCAGTTGCTCAGTGTTTCTGTCAATGCTTGTGGAATTAAATGAACCGAAGTATTGAATTCATGGCTGTATTGTAACTTTGAAGTTTAAATGAAGGAGTTACGTAGCGGCTGCGGTGTAGGGTGAGTGAGTGAGTGAGTGAGTGAGTGTGTGTGTGTGTGTGTGTGTGCGTGTGCGTGCGTGCGTGCGTGCGTGCGTGCGTGTGTGTGTGTGTGTGTGTGTGTGTGTGTGTGTGTGTGTGTGTGTGTGTGTGTGTGCGTGCGCGCGTGCGTGCGTGCGTGCGCGTGTGTGTAAAAGTTTTTCGTTTTGTTTTTCGCATCGACAACTTTGACAAAACACGTCCATCTCAAAGATTCCTTCTGCGTCAAAAGTTTAGTTGAAACGAAAGAGTTTTCCAATTCAGCTAGCAACAACATTGGTTGTGTCGGCCGACACAAGATCTGTGCCAGCTTTTCGCCTTTTATGACGCAAATGCCGGAATATACATCGATCTTTGTACTCGGCCTCTGTGTTTGGGGTTCGTTTCTGCCGCTGGGGTAATTATATCAGACAATGTTTCACCGTTTTAATTTGATCCCTGTGCATCTTTGACATTTTCTTATTTACCAGTTCCTACAGGCTTGGGAAATAGAAAAAGAAATCCATGTTGGTCCTGTATAAGAGATGGTTTACGCAGATATGGCGAAAATGGATGTTCTGAGATGTACATTGTGTGTTTATGTAATGTCAAAT
>CM065728.1:43901689-43909189 GCA_033310375.1 Conus canariensis | reverse complement strand
TGACTTTTTCCGTGTATATTCATGCATCACATTGTGATTTAATGAGAGAGTTACCAGTTAGCCACACCGCTGATATCACTCGGAAGTTGTTTTTTTTTTTTTTCCCTCTATGAAGCTACGTTATCGCAGATCTTTCCAAAACTGCGGGCAGTTTTCTTTCTTTCTTTTTTTTTTTAGCTTGTGCCAAGGGAGAAATAATCCAGCAGTGTGAAGTAGCATAACTGAATGAAGTTAATGGCTAGCGATTGTCACGTTACATCGCGCATCAACGGACTGCTAAAACAAACCTAGCTGGAAATTAAAAACTGAGCGGAACTTCGGTTCATCACCCATATTGTTAGCGCGCTCCTCCGACACCTCAATTTCCTGTGACAAACGTGACAAATCTGCCCACAGCGAAATCCACATTAGCAACTCCCGGGGCCGGGCCGGAGAGCTGTCAAAGGGGACGGAACTGGAAACTCCACCATTGCTCTTTGATGTAACATGTTCATTCGAAAGACAAGAGCCTCTGTTGCAAGGGTGGACACAAAACAATTGTCAGTGTGAAATCTAGTTGCGCTCTCTCGTACAGAAGGCTAAAGAAGAATCCAGTTATCGTGTAAAGGGTAAACGCGATAGCAGGTTGGCCATATATGAATAAGTATTCAACGTGAAAAGGATGATTTATGATGACCTTTTTTTTCCTTCTGTATTTTCTTTGTGTCTATCCAGTTATATATTTCTAGATATTATCTTGCTATCTTTTCCATTGTCATCATCATCATCATCATCATCATCATGATTACTACTATTATTACCACTTTTACCACTATAGCTATTGTTGAAACTCTTTTTCCTCTTCTTACTATCATTGTGTTTATATTGTTATAATCATTGTTATCAATACGATAGAATTATGGTACCATTACTATTATTGTTGCTATTATCATTATCATTACGATTCGTGCCTTCTCCCCTTAAGCCTCTTCCCTCTTTCTTTAGTTCCATTCTACCATTTCACTTTTCAGCCCACGGCTTCACTGCAATGAGATCGCACAGATGAGTGATCATTTACTCATCCTTTGTTTCCATGATTTCTGATGTTATTTGTCCTGCCAGGAAAATGCCAATAGATCTTAACGCTTTGTATGTATGTGCTGTATAACTTATTCGTTCCCTACGTTTTGCGGCTCAGTAATTCAACTTTTGCTCTCATACTTCAGTCAGATTACTGTATTCAGTCACCCCACTGCGAAACCGACACACACCAGTGCTATCTTTATGCTGTTTTCGGCGCTGTAAATTTGTGTGACCGTTCGTTTAGGTTTCTTTTGAGTTCATAGCAATGAGCGTTTCTACATTGTCATCACCTTCTCTATCCCGAAACTTGAGAGGAACCCAAGCAAAAGTTGTAATTTTTTTTTTTTAAGACCATTTGAAATATGAATATCCGGCTACTTGCTCACCTACTGGTGACCCGGCTACTGAGCGATCACATTCTTCTCTGTGTGTCTACGTGCCTGCGACCACACACGTACCTGCAGTGTGGAACCACACACATACATGTAGCATGGAATCCGATACTTTCGAACGAGGTCTGCTGGTTTTTTGGTGCGCGTTTTGACTGACGCAGTCGTAATCACCTCTCTCTCTCTCTCTCTCTCTCTCTCTCTCTCTCTCTCTCTCTCTCTCTTCTGTCTGTCTGTCTGTCTCTGTCTGTCTCTTTCTCTGTCTCTCTCTGTCTCTCCGTCCCTCCGTCCGTCTGTCTGTCTGTCTGTCTGTCTTCCCCCTCTCTCTCCCTCTCTCTCTCTGTTTCTCTTCATCTCATGCACCTTCACGTATTACACACACACACACACACACACACACACACACACACACACACACACACACACACACACACACCACATACAAACTCTCTCTCTCTCACTCTCTTCTCTCTCTCTCTCTCTCTCTCTCTCTCTCTCTCTCTCTCATGATCCATCACTTGTGTGGGAACTGATCAAGGAATCTTATCCCATACCCAATTCGGGCCTGTGCGGTGGGCATGGATAGGTGTGCTAGTTTTGGACGTTGATGCATGTGGGAAGAGAGTGCCCCAGTCTAGCGATGAGATGAAATTCTGCATGATGCTTTCAAACTTGTTACTCCGTAATTGTCAAGTAGGATAGCATTTCGTGCCAAATATGTTAGTATTTTGTGTAAAGCATGACAGCATTTCGCGTCAAGCACAGTAGTATTTTGTGTTAAGCATGGTAGTATTTTGTGTTAAGCATGATAGTATTTCGCGTCAAGCATGATAGTATTTTGCGTTAAGCATGGTAGTATTTTGTGTTAAGCATGATAGTATTTCGAGTCAAGCATGATAGTATTTCGCGTCAAGCAATGGTAGAATTTTCTGTCAATCATAGTAGTATTTTGTGTCAAACATGATAGTATTTCGCGGCAAGCATGATAATGTTTTGCGGCAAACATAATAGTGTTTTGCGGCAAGCATGATAGTATTTTGCGTCAAACATGATCGTGTTTTGCGGCAAGCATGATAGTATTTCGCGTCAAGCATGATCGCGTTTTGCAGCAAGCATGATAGTATTTCGCGTCAAGCATGATCGTGTTTTGCGGCAAGCATGATAGTATTTTGCGTCAAGCATGATCGTGTTTTGCGGCAAGCATGATAGTAATTCGCGTCAAGCATGATCGTGTTTTGCGGCAAGCATGATAGTATTTCGACCACATGCTAGTAATCGGTCAAGCATCAAAGTATTTTGACCACATGCATTTATTTTACCTTGGTTACTTTATTGACTTAGATAAAAAAAAAAGCAGATATTTCCTCTAAGACGTACTCAACAAATCACAAAGATCTGACACTGAATGAGTTCTCACATACTGCTTTGGTGAAAATTGTCGACGTAAGGGTGCATTTTAGGTATTCATGGAAGTCATCCCCTACTTCATTCATGTTTCATTATTTATTTATTTATCTATTCATTATTTATCTATTGTCTATTTTTGATCTCTTAACAATTCATTGTTGTCCTTTCTCCAAATAAAAGCATAGACCGACATGTAACCGACACGCATGGTGATTGGTTTTGCAAATGTAAGTAATGTTCTGGCTGGCAAAGAATTATATTTTTAGCGTAGATCCATTGCCATGAACCCAAACAACAGGCAACCCAAAATAAACACGAAGCTCCCTCTACTAGGGAAAGGCACCAGCTCCCCACTCTGTTCTGAGCCCGGGCAATCTTGACGCGTTGGGCGTTTGTCAGAGAGGAGAACCAAAGTTTATACCGGTCCACGTTACATCTAGTTGGTTTGCCCACTACCAAAATATCCCTATCCGTGAAAACACACAGACGCCCTGTGAGCTAGGCCGTCTTCTTGTTGCTGAGGGAGGAAGACACCGCAGGGCAGATGATCACAGACGTTGACGTGAACACATACATAGACATAGCGATACAGGTACACACGCTCCCTCGTGCACACGTGTGCACTCGCACATCTATACTGTCTCTCTCTCTCTCTCTCTCTCACACACACACACACACACACACACACAAACGCGCGGGCGCGCGCGCGCGCGCGCCTACACACACACACACACACACACACACACACACACACACACACACACACACACACACACACATACGAACAAGTGCGCGCACGCGCCGCGCGTACGTATGCACGCATCTGTGTATATTTATATCTATATATATATATATGTATGTGTGTATGCATGTGTTGATACACATACATGCAGATCATTTTCATACAGGTATGCTGACTAAAGCCTGTACATGCTGTGTGGCTTAAACCAGATCATTGTTAGATACATTTTGCTCCCGCCCCCTCTCTCCGCGCGCGCTGAGAGAGAGAGAGAGAGAGAGAGAGAGAGAGAGAGAGAGAGAGAGAGAGAGAGAGAAGAGGACAGAGAGACAGAGAGAGACAGAGACAGACAGACAGACAGATGAGTCCTTTCAATTTAACCTTTTACTCACAACTCTCCCATCCTCGTCTTAAACACGCCTTTCCACTTTCAAACCAATCAGACCAATGCCACCCCAGTGCCCTCCTCCTTCAGTCCGTAAAGACCAACACTGGAAGGCTGGCATCACAGAAAGAAATGCCAGCCATTCTCCAGGTTTGCCCCGGAGGTACTACACACGAATTCCCATGGGAAGAAGAGTTCGGGGATTCTTAAGAATGTGCGTTGTAGTACCCACAGGGCAGACCCACTTAGCAAACCATTCTTTTTTCTTTTTTAAAATTTTTTTTTTCGAAATATGGAACGAATGGACTGGAGTAGGTGAAAAAAGTTACTACAACACCGCATTTAAAACCCATTGAGAAGACAAAATAAAAACAAGAGTAGGGCAAGAGGCTAGACGCCTTTCGACCCTTAGGTCTTCTTTAAGCACTTGATAATACAAAGCCAACATAAGCATAACAACATTTGAAACAGACACGTCTCAGTATTGCTATGTTTTTGTTTGTTTTGTATCGTTGAGTTCGAAAAAGACCGTACGGTCGTTAGGCGCCTAACACCTTGTCCTGTTCTTGTTTTTGTCTGGTCTAGTCAGTAGGTTTCAATTCCGACATTTTAATCTTTTGTTATTTTGTTACGAAACTTCAGGTGTCTGTGAATTCGACGCTCTCTCTCTCTCTCTCTCTCTCTCTCTCTCTCTCTTTTGTGTGTGTGTGTGTGTGTGTGTGTGTGTGTGTGTGTGTGTGTGTGTGTGTGTGGTGTATGCTAGAGCCACCGAATAACTGTTATTCAGAAGACCACGCTACAGATTTTGAACAGCTAGTTCTGACAACAACCAGTAGCAGCAAACAAGTTTGTGGAATATTCCAAATTCTGCATCTGTTCACCTTTGAATGTTTGGGGCATTAACGACACAGTACAGGGAGCATGTTTCAACAGATTAAAAACAAGAGATAAAGACATCTAACAAAGAAATTAGTAGAGTCATCATCAACATCATTACTATCATGACTAGAGTAATTTGTACAGCACCTATCCTTGGATACAGACCAAGCTGTAAGCGCTTTACCATCCACGCTCTCGTTTAAACAGCGTTCGAGCTGACTGAAGTGCTGTCTTCTGGCGCCACTTTCTGTCGTTTCCCGTGTCATTCAATCGAACATTGGTCACTAAGCGTTGCATACATTCTTTCGGTTTTTTTTCACAGAGGGTGCATGCTGTGTATAAGTCTATACTCACCGCCTATACCAACGGACAAACTGGCCCTCTCTTCCGAAAGTTAGTGATGGTCTTTTACGTAAGATAAAAAGACAATTAATGATGTACGAGCACATTTTGTGCTTGATAAATGCTTAGGTTAAGTAGAGCCTTTTATGTTTGACTTTTTAGGCAGTACAACATTTAAAGAAAACTTGAAACAATACACGGTTTTCTTGTGAAACAACTGGTAAAAGTTTCTTTTGTAATGTATCATATTTCGAACATTCCATGCTGTTCGTGTTATAATATGTACATACTCTAACCTTTTGGGAGTGCCATCTGTTTTCATTCAGTTTGCAATCTTTGACGCATGTAAATTTCATAATGGAACAATCGTTAGCCTAGGGCAAGATATTGATAAACGTCTATTTTTTTTGTTGAAATATTGCGATATAAACATACGAATGTCGCACGGAACTTTCTAACGTTCCCATACGAGAGAATAGAGAGAGAGAGAGAGAGAGAGAGAGAGAGAGAGAGAGAGAGACAGACAGACAGACAGACAGACAGACAGACAGACAGACAGACAAGAGACAGACAGAGAAGAGGAGAGAGAGAGAGAGAGAGAGAGAGAGAGAGAGAGAGAGGGTGTATGTGGAAGAAGCGGAGTAACTATCGTATAAGCCAATAATCAATCATCGGCAGCTTGATATTTTTTGGTTTCGTATTTATACTTATTCACACTGTATTTTACCGGATGTATTCCGCATACAGTTGTTATCATCATCAATATTTGTGATACTGTTATTACCGTTGTTGCATTTTGTGTTTGATAGTTTGCTTTCTTGTTTGTTTGTTGGGGTGATAAGGGGGGGGGGGGGGGGGGGGGCGGTTGGAAGGCGTTCTTTTTATATGCTGACGAATACCATCTTAGAACTGTGTTCTTCTCACTGCGCATCAAGGTCTAGATGAGATTGAGGAAGCGGGGAGGGAGCAAGGGGGGGGGGGGGGGGGGGGGGGGGGGGCAGGGGATGGAACTGTGATGTTTTACTTGCATTTGAAATCTCATCTTCATGTTATGATGAGAGAGAGAGAGAGAGAGAGAGAGAGAGAGAGAGAGAGAGGAGAGAGAGTTCAGAATAATTTGACCATATATATATATATATAGCCTATTACACTAAAAGTGATGATATCTACGAAGGAGAATACACACACACACACACACACACACACACACACACACACACACACACACACACACACACACACACACACAATTTTGAAGAAATTTTTTTTCCTCATAGCAAGAATGACAAAACAACAAATAATGTCTCGAAATCTATACAACTTTATCTCCCGGCGAAGCTTCACAGACGTACTGCCAGCATTTTTGGAAGTCGCCATTATCAGACAGACTGGGAACGTTGAAATTTGGCTCCAATATTTGCCGGGAAATTAGTTAAGTTTTAGCCATTTATAATTTGAATACAATCTTCACAAAGTGGACAGCTGTGACTGTTCTCGTAATCTGTTGTGTTCAAGCTTAAAAAGTGACAAATTAACTTGAATATTCCGATCATGAACTCAATGATATGTATCTTTTTATGGAGAGAGAGAGAGAGAGAGAGAGAGAGAGAGAGAGAGAGAGAGAGAGAGGAGAGACAGACAGACAGACAGACAGACAGACAGACAGAGGAGACACAGACCTCTAGGCAGGTAACGAACAATGGTTTGATGAGTTTAGATGTCGGCCCGTTTTCTCGGAGGGAACAGAAACATTGATCAAGTGAATAAATGAGGACAGAATATGCGGCATAAAAGAAAAAAACAAAGACAAAACCTAGTACTTTAGAAAAGACCTAAAATGCCAAGTCCGCTCCCTCAACATACAAAATCAATAACGAAAAAGCATGTCCACTTCGTCACCATCGATCAGCCAGCTTGACCGGTCATCAGTCTCATCTTTAAAAGTGCGTGGGGACATCTAATCCTCCCTGATCTCCGATGTCAAAAGCCGCACGTGCTTCAAAATGGAAAAAAAAAAAAACGTCACGCAGAGGAAAAAGAGACTGGCCAGAGCTTACTGGAGAGACAGGAAGACAGGCAGAGACAGGTGGACAGACAGACGGACAACTCTTGTCACTCATGTCCTTGGATATATTTTTGGAGGAAATCGACCTTTGTAAAATCTGTATCTGCACATGACGTCAGTCTCACAGATAAGCTGTGTTAGTGTGGGAGTCTACACGTCTTTGTTTCTCGAATATTCTTTAGTCCTTTTAATTTTTTTGCCCGACCTTTCCTCTATCCTTTCGCCCACACAA
>CM065728.1:43894189-43896689 GCA_033310375.1 Conus canariensis | reverse complement strand
AGGTCACCGGTACCGGCAAACTCATGGGGGGTGTCACTGGACGAACGTGGTAGTGCCCTCCGTAGGGACAGCTCACTCATGCAGACTCCATGACTAAGCAATTACTGTCATCACGAGGGGGGCATAGTAGGTGAACTCGCGTGTATGTTAGATCAGAACAGGCACCACTGAACACCAGCAATGTGACTCGACAGCAGGGCAGTGTCTCCTCTGGTGGGTTGCCTCAAGATGACTTGGCACTGTGGATTGCCGGTGCTGGAATTAAGGCGGGAGGGCTGTGGTTGTGGACGAGGGCTCGGAATAAGCAGCGTGGGCGCAATGCTACTGAGATGGCACAGAAGATGGGACATAAAACAGGTGAGAGGAAAGAGTGAAGACAGAGGGGATGGGTGGGGGGGGGGGGGGGGACGGGTGGGAAGGAAGCGGAAGGAGAGGGTTACCAGGAATTGATTTTGTCTGGCAGAAGGAAACCTTAAATGATGGTGTGTGAGCTGCAGTCATCAACAGTACGACCTACCCCACTTTCCCTCCTTCCTCCTTCCGCCCTGTCCCGTCCATTTCGTCTTTCTTGATGTCCGCTTCATTATTAACCTAATCCCCCCTCCCCCCTCCCCTGTCTCTGTCTAAATCATGTTCTCTCTCTCTTCTCCCCAATCCTACAGCGGGTGGCGCGAAGGTGGGTCAGCTGAAATTCAGTTTAGAATCACATAATTCCATCGCATCTTTACACAGAATATTGACTGAGTACCTTTGATGTTTGGAGACAGACAGGGAGGAGTATACCAAGAGACGAAGCTTTGGTCTGGAGGTGAGGAGAGAGGGGGCTGAAGGTGGGCACAAAGGGGAATGTTTTCACTGCTCATCTTGTATGTCTTCTTTTTGTTAGATGTTTCACGGTTTTTTTGTTGCTTGTAACAGGGTTTGTTCTGCACCCTCAACTTTTCACTCTCTCTCTCTCTCTCACACACACACACACACACACACACACACACACACACACACACACACACACACACACATATACACACACAAACACACACACACACACACAGATATGCACAGAGAGAGAAAAACACACACACACACACACACACACACACACACACACACACACACACACACACACAGAGGCACACACACATACACACGCACGCACGCATGCACAGAGAGAGAGAGAGAGAGAGAGAGAGAGAGAGGGAGACAGAGACAGGGACAGAGATAGAGACAGACAGACCGACAGACCAACAGACAGACAGACAGACAGACAGAGAGAGAGAGAACACACACACACACACACACACACACACACACACACACACACACACACACACACATACACACACACACAGAGCTAGGGACGCAGAAATTGCGATAAACAGACCGAGAAACAGCCAGAGCCAGTGATAGAGAGAAGGATGAAAACGAGCTGGCCTCAAAGACGCTGGCAACCTTCCGTACGACTGTACTATATCACTATCGCTGCTCTCCGTGCCGCTATTTCGGGGATGTCGTGTGGATGGCAAATCGGCGTAAGTCAGGTCTCTCAGACTACAAGACCTCTGGGAATGGCAGGGGAATGGAAAGTGGGGGTGGGGGTGGGGGTGGTACTGGGGGATTGGCCAGGAATTGATTTTGTCTGGCAGAAAGAAACCTTTAATAATGGTGTTTGAGACACAGTCATCTACAATGTAACCCCGCCCCCGTTCCCTTTCTTCTTCCATTCCGCCGCTCCCCCCAAGATCCCGAGTCCTTCACCCTCTACCAGCCACCTTTTCCTTCATCGTCTCTTTCCTCCTCAGCTCCCGTCCTACATTCTCATAGTTACGCATGGAACTCTCAGTGTAGGAGTGGATCTTGGAAAGTTCGCTGTTTGTCACACAGGACCAGAACACGCCCCACTGAACACCACCGAAGTGACCCGGGGCAGCAGTGCAGTGTCGTCTGTGGTGGGGTGCCAGATGGCGCCTCGATACTGATTGCTTCCTATACACTGTCTGTGCGGAGGCTGCCACAAGACATCCTGGATGTGACTGTACGAGGTTGGGAGTAGGGGATGGAGGAGCTAGAATGAGTTGTGCGGGAAAATACCTGTTTAATAGGTACAGTAGATGAGACAGCGAAACAAACTTGTCAACTTGATAATTTATTTTTAGAAATCGCCCAACAGGTTTTCAAGCGCTACACTTGAAAAAAAAAGTCACAACAGTTTTCAAGTTATCTTGCGAACAAACAACGGGACAGAAGTACAGACGGAAAACGAGAACCGAAGGCAAAAATATCCCACATTACACTGTGCGCAGGGTACTATTTCGGAATTAGTCGTCTCCTGTCATAGAGATAAGCTGTGAAGTAAATGCCACAGACAAACTGACCAATTTAACCCAATACACAGCACAGACGAGCTAGACTATGCATACTAGACCACAGAAGAAATCAAGATGGCCAGCTAGATCTAATACATAGCACAAACAATATCAACGACAAGACTAAATACATAGCA
>CM065728.1:43874189-43879189 GCA_033310375.1 Conus canariensis | reverse complement strand
TAGTGATATAATCTGCTCCCCTAAAATTCAGCAGAGAGTTGCAATTGCGAGCAATGTAATTGATGTGAATATAAATGAAGCTTTGCATATATTTAACAGTTGCTTGAAAGATGCAGCTGAATGCATGAAAAAACAGTTTAATTTTTAACACAAAACATGATCATGATGATGACTGGTATGATGTGGAGTGTCAATCTGGTAAAAAGAAGGCCCGTAATTTCTTAAATAGATATCGTCGCACATTATCTCCACTAGATCATGTCTCTTACTCGAATGCCAGACGTGACTATAAACAGCTTTTGTAAACAAAATGTAAACAGTTTAATCGTGAAATGTTGGGAGAATTGGTATCCTCTGTAAATGACCAGAAGGAATTTGGGGATTCAATGCACAGAATTCACAATAAAAGTAAACAAACTTCTAATATCATATGGTTTCAGCATTTTCAGAAACTGCTCGAAAAGAAGTAGATATCTATAGTATTATGGATGATGAAGGCGGTGGTGATAACAATGGCTACAATAATACTAATGATAACAATAATACATTGACGATGCATTAAATCATCCCATTTCAAGAGACGAGACCCTGCTGTCTCTAAAGAAATTAAGGAAATGTAAAGTGGCCCTGATTGAATCATCGGTGAAATGTTGAAAAATGCGTGTAAGTCTGATTTGTTGTTAAGTTTTGTCACAAGGTTTTTTGATGCTCTGTTTGACAGAGGTGTGTTTCCAGAACTGTGGACTGAATCTATTGTTCTCCCTTTATGTAAGAAGGGTGGTGTTGATAATCCAAATAATTATAGAGTTATTTCCTTATGTAACATTTGTAGTAAACTGTATAGTACTGTTATCAACAAAAGGCTGCAGGACCGGGTAGAAGAAAAAAAACCTCACTGGTGAATGCCACGCTGGATTTAAGCGTAACTATTCTACAGTAGATTACATGTTTATTCTAATGGCATTTGTGCAAAAAGAGTTTTGTTTGAATCGTAAATTATATGTTGCTCTACTGATTTTGAAAAAAGCTTTTGATTCTGTTAATAGGGGTATTTTATGGCATGTTTTGTTAAAAAATATAATAAGAGAAAAATCATATAAATGTGTCATGAGCATGTATGGTTCTGTAAAAGCTAGAGTGAAAGTGGTGGGTCTTTGACTGACTACATAAACTGCATGACTGGTGTTAAGCAAGGTGATGTATGCAGTCCTATATCATTTTCCTTATTCATCAATGAATTGACATTAGAGGTGATTGATTCTGGACAACATGGCGAAATGTTCATAACTGTTTTTCTTGATATTTCCATTCTTCTCTTAGCTGACGATGTTGCATTAATGTCTGAAACTATCACTGGTTAACAAACCCCGGTGAACAGTTTGGAAAGAGCTTCTTTTGCATTGCAGTTAAAGATAAACATGAATAAAAGTAATATTATTGTGTTTAGAAAGGGTGGTTATCTTGCCGCCAGAGAAAGGTGGACATATAATGGAGTCAATATGCCTGTGGTGAATGCTTATAAGTATCATGGCATTTACTTTTATACACGCTTAAGCTTTACCGCTGCTCGTTAAGATCTTGCAAGTAGAGTTTAATATGCGTTATTGTGTATTTTGAGGAAATCAACACTGCTAATGGATCTCTGAGTTTGTTTTTAAGATTATTTGATATCCAAATTCAGCCAATGTTACAATATGGTGCTGAGCTATGGAGCTTTGATTCTGCTGCTATGCATATTGAGAAAATTCGTTTGTGTGCTTTGAAGAAATTTCTTGGCGTTTCAATGAAAACAACGAATGAGTTAGTATATTGAGAGACTAATAGATGTCCTATTTATTTAATTTCAATGGTTAAATGTATTCGTTATTGGTTAAGGATAACACAAATGGAACCACAAAGATTGCCTTATAAAGCCTATACGATGCTCGTAGAGTTGGATGCCAGAGGTAAGAAAAACTGGATTTCGAATGTAAGGCTGACAGTGTATGAGTACGGCTTTGGTTTTGTATGGGAGAATCAGGGTGTCGGTGATACGAATGCTTTCATTCGTGTTTTTCGGCAACCACTGATTGACTGCAGTTGGCAAAGATGGAACTCACATGTTAAAGATAGCAGTAGATTTGATATTTACAGAATGTTAAATCCTATGCATTGTGTTCCGAAGTATTTGTCCATGGATATTAGAAGACATTTCATGTACATCATGACCAAGTTCAGATTTGGTTTTTCGGTTGTCTATGCACATTCTCAGTTATAGCAATTTAAACGACCGTGTAAGTATTTGTCCCTTTTGTCATGGAATGAAGTTCATTTTGTCCTTTATTGTCCTGAATTAAGTGATCTTAGACTACAGTGTATTTCACCTAAATAACTTAGACATCCTTCACTCTTCAAACTGATTTTGTTAATGACGTCGACAAATGACAAAACAGTGAAACAGCTTGCTGCGTATTTATACAGAGGATTTAAACGAGGAAATTATGTAGTATCTTAGTTTGTCAACCTTCCCGACTGGTAACGGATTATGCGAGGTTATTTTTGGTAATGGATTATCCCCCTTCTAAGGGGCCAAGGCCTTCACGAATAAACATTTTTGTCTTGTCCTCTCTGTCTCTCTCTGTCTCTCTCTCTGTCTCTCTCTCTCTCTCTCTCTCTCTCTCTCTCTCTCTCTCTCTCTCTCTCTCTCTCGCTCTCTTTCTCTCCTGAAACCAAAAGAGTATCGTAACTGTCGTCAAGCTTACAAACTTAAGTATCCTTGTCCTCCTCGTCGTCGCCATCATCATCGTGAACCACCTCCGCCACCACCATCATCATCATGCTGTTCTTCCTTTTCTTTCTTGCATCTTGTTCTGCCATTTCCAGCACATGAATCATGTTTCAGCACAGGCAGGGTATAAACAAATGCTTATGCATACTCTGCTACCCTCAGGAACTAAACTGACCTTCCCGTCTCTCTCTCTCTCTCTCTCTCTCTCTCTCTCTCTCTCTCTCTCTCTCTCTCTCTCTCTCTCTCTCTCCAGAGAACTGCAAGATTTCTGAACTACAATACCTTCTGGACAGTCATCGTAAATATCTGATATCCATCTCTGTATTGCGCGTAATTGGAAAGCAGGGAGGTGAATAATTAATGTCAATCCGCTCTCTCGCCGCTGGCTGGGACATGAGATGGACATAACGGACATGAGGATGTTCTGGTCAGTCACAGGAGAAATCCCCATCCGGAGTCATTAGACACCGCGGTCAATTACTGTCGACGTCATGCACATTCCCCGCCGACTGGCTTGTTTCTCAGCGCTAGGGAGAAAGTGGTCATTCCCATGGTACAGGGCCTGATGTCAATGTCAGTTCAGGGTGGCCAGCGTGCATGACAGGTGAACTGAGATCTCCGTAAGCATCAATGTGTACAGAATTCGTCCGAGTGGCGTAGTCAGACGTACATGTTACTCTATATCCAAATGAAAATAACAGATATGAAAAAAAAGGAAACGAAAAGAAAGACAAAAGTTCAAACCAAACAAGTTAAGACACAGCTTCTTTCACTTTAAGAATAACGCTTCGATTTCAATGTAATCACAGTCAACGCTGACTTTAAGAGAAAGACGTAACAATCGAAATCTTTCCCACTGTAATATCTCTGACCGGCAGGAATTCCTATCTGAATGCTCACCCTGAATGGTACCTATTTTCCTCATTGTGATGGGACTAGATCAGTAATCATTATGAATGGAATGTGTGATTAAGTAATCGTAGATGGACCATTTCTACCCTCGCGAGGGTCACCTGATCAGATTCATTCAGGACCTGAAACCTCTGTCAGTGACCTTTGTACCTCCTTCCCTCTCTCCCTACCTTCTTCTTCTTCTTCTCGCGCTCTCTCTCTCTCTCTCTCTCTCTCTCTCTCTCTCTCTGTAATTGTTCCTTTTTATTTATTATTTTGAGGGCATAGTGTAAAAAAGATTCCAGCTTATCTATTCACCCTCATTAAAGATTTCGAGTTTCGAGTTTCGAAAGATTTTGACTCTCTCTCTCTCTCTCTCTCTCTCTCTCTCTCCTCTCTCTCTCCCCTCTCTCTCTTCAACGTAATCGCATGATCACCTGACTATTGTACAGATCCAAATCATCAGCATCATCAGGGTGAATCAGTTTAGCGTCAACAACAACGCATCAAGTCCTTTTCACTTTGAATTCATCTTTGCCGGCCTTGTTTGACGGGAAGAACATCACTGTCACTGCCAACAAGTACAGCAAAACACAACAGCTGTATGTAAAAGGAGTGATTTACCATTCTGCGCGCCAAGAACCACCTAATGAACAATTTCAGAAGCTTCACCTTCAAACGAATTGTCCCGTTGTCAAACCAAAATTGAATAGAAATCTGACAGAATGTATAGTGTTTTCTCTCGTCAACTGGATTTGTAAACTGCTAGATCTGTGTCTTGTTTCAAAACTCGAGAATGCATAATGCACGGGTGAGATGAAATGCGTATATGCGTGTAAGCATTGTGCTTGTTGTACTCGTCTTATATGTTGTTGCTGCTTTTGTGTGTACTTCTTGAATAAATTCGTTTAAACCAGATGAAATGCGTGCCAAAACTGAAAGGAAATAAAGCCAAAAAGCTGAAACGACGGCTACAAAAAAAAGCCTGAAAAATCACGTGAGAAGTTGCAACTGCGCTGTTCCTTTAAAAGAAATACAGAATACCAAAGCAAGGAGTGACATGAAAAAAAGTCTAAGCAGAGAAAAAAAAAGTAATGAAAGACAGAAAAAAAGAAAGGAAGGAAGGAAGGAAGAAATGATGAAGAAAGAAAGAAAGAGTTATAGGAAGAAAGAATTATGAGGAAAAAAAAAGAAAAGAAGGTGTCTACACAAAGAAAGAGAAAGAAAAAAATAAGAAGGAAAGATAATTAGGCATAAATAAATCAAAAGAAGGAGACAGAAAAAATAATACATAGAAAAAAAAAACAGGAAAGAAAAGGACAACAAAAGAGCAGAAAAAAGA
>CM065728.1:43854189-43869189 GCA_033310375.1 Conus canariensis | reverse complement strand
TCACATTAGTCACCCAGTTTTTCTTACCTCTTTCGTCCAATTCTAACAACATTCGATATGCTTTATATGGAACACCTTAATAATGGAATTCAAATATATATAGGAAATCTAGCCGTTTCACCATATACCAAATCATTTGGCGTTTGCAATGATACACCAAGAAATTTCTTCATAGCAAACAGATGTAACTTTTCGCAGTGTACTGCAGCAACTGCATCAAGGCCCCATACTTCAGCTCCGTACTGTACCATAGGTTGAACCTGGCTATCAAATAACTTCAAAAACAAAGTAAGGGAATCGTTATTTAGCAATGATCATTTCTTTAGTATGCAGAGTAACGCATTTTTTGCTCTGCTGGCCAAATCTTTGCAAGCGAAGACAAAACTCAAACGCGTTGAGAAGTATATTCCTAAGTATTTATACACATTGACAACAGGCATTGTAGACCCATTGTACGTCCATCTTTCTCTCGCTGCTAGATATCCGCCCTTTCTAAATACAATTATATTACTTTTTGCCATATTAACCTTTAATTCTATAATGAAGCAGCAACTCTTTGCAAAGTATTTAACTGGGTTTGTAATCCAACCACTGTTTCTGACACTAAGGCCACATCATCAGCCAAAAGAAGAATGAAAATTTCCACAACGTCATTTATGAAATGTGCACCGTGCCTTCCACAATGTATAACCTCCTGTGTTAGTTCATTAATGAATAAAGAAAACAGAACAGGGCTACAGACATCGCCCTGTTTCACACCAGAAGTGCAATTTATATAGTCTGTTAGAGCATCACCAGATCGCACTCTTGCTTTTACACAATTATACATACTTATAACACATTTATAAAGTTTTCCATGGATACCATTTTTAAACAGGATAGGCCACAGCAAGGTTCTATTGACTGAATCAAAAGCCTTCTCGAAGTCAATAAATGCAACATATAATTTACGATTTAAGCAAAACTGTTTTTGTACAAATGCCATTAATGTGAACATGTGATCAACTGTAGAATAGTTTTTCTTGAACCCAGCTTGAAATTCCCCGGTAATGTTATTTTCTTCCACCCACTCCTGTAATCTCCTATTGATAATAGCACTGTACAGTTTACTGCCAACATTACACAATGAAATTCCTCTATAATTATTTGGATCGTTTGAATCACCTTTTTTATACAATGGGATGACAATAGACTCGGACCAACTTCTGGGATATACGCCTTGATCAAATAAGGAGTTAAAGAATTTAACCAGAAAATCTAGAAATAAACTTGACTGGCACGCAGTTTTTATCAGTTCACCGATAATTCCATCTGGACCAGCAGCTTTGCGAGGTTTTACCTTTCTTAGCGCAACCATAACTTCTTCTTTGGAAATTGGACGGTTTAGATTGTCATCGTCATGATCAGATTCATCAACGTAATTTTCATTTCCCAGATCATTATGAGACCCAGCGTTTCCTTCTAACAGATCTCTGAAATGATGAGACCATGTTTCTAAACTTATATCATTTACGGGTTGCTTCCTTTTTCTGGAAATTTTGCGGACACAGTCCCAAAAATCTTTCTGATTATTTACAGACGTAAGTAATTCTGTCAACAGAGTATCATTATATTGCTTTTCTTTTCTTTTTAAAAGATGTTTATATTCTCGCCTAGCTTTGCAGTAGGCTACACGAGACGGTATTGACAAAGAACGTCGATATCTGTTTAATAAATTACGAACATTTCTTTTGTTAGCTAGACATTCCATATCATACCAGTCGTCTTCTTTCTGACATTTCCCAATACAAACCTGTTTCTTCATACATTCCCCAGCCTCTTTTATACAAGAATTAAACACACTTAACGCTTCTTCGATATTATTATCAACCAGTCTTACTGCCTCTTGCATGCGCACTTGCATTTCATCGGAAAGGATTACATTTTTAAACAAATCAGCATGAGCTTCGCTCCAGACAAATTTTTCAATAGTGCAGCGCCTGTTGTTTACCTGTACGGGCTCACAGTTATGACATGAGGAAGCGAACTTCAGTTCTAAAGGCATGTGGTCAGACTCTGTTCTATCAGACACATGCATCTCACAACTATTGGAAGTGGTAGAAAACAAATCATAAGACATCAAAAAATAGTCATTCACACTGCTACCGCTGTCGGATATGTATGTGTAGCGACCTTGAAAGTCGCCCTTACACACTCCATTTAAAATACACAATTTCAAAGCAGTGCACATGTTAATTAACAGCTTTCCATAATTATTCAGGACAACATCGTCTGAATTTCGTACATGAGGTGGTCCACTTTTATGTTGATCATTGTATGTAAACATGCTTTCTTCAAAATCACATGAGAAATTTGAAATTCTGCTATTCAAGTCACCGCACACTATCACATCCACATCGTTTTTAACAAAAAGTAAACAGTCACATAGAAATTCTTCTAACAAGGAAACCCCATTTTCTTTATCAAAATAGGAATAGTAGGGCGCCCCCTCCGGAGGTACATAGGCACATACGATGATAACATGTTTTAAGGTACCAAGCAAAGATTTATCAACAAGAAAAGCACAGAACAAATCAGATACAATATCCAAAGGCGTAAAAAAGGGACGGATCTCATTTTTTCCAAGACACACCAGCCCACCGGAACGCCTTCCTCGTGCCGTAAACTTTAATGCACGTGTACAGTAAACTGTGTACCCAGAGAACACAGGCGACTGAAAAAAATCTACAAACGTCTCGACAAAACATACAAAATTAAAACCAGACACATAAGAAATAAAATCATTATTCTGCATTTTGGAAAGCAATCCATTAACATTCCAATGAAGAAACGAAAAAAGTTTCATTTTATTACAAGTGTCACCATTACATAATACATCATTTTTAGAGGACAAGGACATCAAACAAACATTTCCATCAGACACATCACCATCTGTGTTGCTAACATTTTCTACCGGCACTGACATTACTGAGCTTTCCTCACGACACACGGCCTCACGGCTCGTTTCACGAGCTATCGATACACAGCGCTGGGTTGAAACAACCGGTGTCAGCTCACCGTTGGTTCCCTTCACTGGTAAGGACACATCACTATGACTAATTTTGGACCGGCCGAGTTCCTATCTTGATAATTCAACAAGCCCATTGTCAGTACCTATGGTGAATCGCTTGCCATCGATAAGGAGGTAGTTAAAGACTAACGTAGCCCGTTTACCATCACTTCTGACTTTCTTGAGGTGAGGTGTCAGTTTCTTCCTCAGCTCTCGCACCCTGGTCGAGAAGTCCTCTCCAATGAAAATGTTTGTTCCTTGTAGTTTACGTTTTGCTCTGAGAATGTCCAGCTTCTGCTTGTAAAAAACACACCTGGCAATCAAGGGAGAGTCCTGCCTATTGTTCAATCGATGCACCCTATCGAATTCAAAATCCTGGGACAACTCTAACGTATTGGTAATGAGGTCCTTCAAAACATTTTCACAGTCCACAGGAGTCTCATTTTCCCGACGTGGCAGCCCATAGATGATGAGGTTGTTCCGCTTGGATCTCCCCTCAAGATCGTCGGTCTTCGTCTCAAGCTCCTCCATCTTCTTGGTCAAGTCCTGGTTCTGCTGCCGTAGACTGGTGACCTCCTCCCGAAGCCCCTTCAGCTCCTCCTGCATGGCAGCGTATTCCTCACGAAGGGCATTCATGTCCCGCTTCACATCGTCGAGCTTCGCGTAGAATTTACACTCCATGGTGTTCAGCTTGCTCATGATGTCTGACAGTGAAGGTTCCCCTCCGTGAGGATGGCCAGGTTTCTCCATACTGGCCCTGCTGCTGGCTGCTCCTCCACTGGCGCTGGTCAGTCGGGTCTGCCTGGTGTCTCTGGCCTGGGAGGGGTTAGGACCTGGATTGCTCTCCACGTCACCACATCGGAGAAGCAAACTCCCCCAGAACAAATAGGAGAGGAGCAGTCCTAACATAGCACCGTCTCTTCGACACTTCAGGCTCAACATGGCGACACGCATTGCAGATTTCTCTCTAGCCCGTCTCAACATGAAATTTTGAAATACAGGCAGGAATCCGCCACATGCTGCTCGAAACTCCACAGGTCCAGAAGGCATTCTTCCTCATAAAGTCCGTGCACCACTCTAAGGACCAATCTGACTCTCAATTAGCCGAAGTTATCAATTAACTGACAGAGCACTTTGACACGCGACTTCTCATGCAAAACATCCGCTCACGTCCCCCGAGAGAGAGAGAGAGAGAGAGAGAGAGAGAGAGAGAGAGAGATGGCAGGGAGACAGAGACGGAGACGGGGATAGAGACAGACAGGCAGACGCACAAGCATACAGAATGACAAGCAGACAGGCGCGCGAGCTCGCACATATATACTCACCTACGCACACAAGCATGCACACTCACGCATACAAAGACTAAATGAAACAAGACAACAGACAGACAGACAGAAGACAGATACGGGGGAGAGAGAGAGAGAAGAGAGAGAGAGAGAGAGAGAGAGAGAGAGAGAGAGAGAGAGAGAGAGTGAGAGAGAGGGAGAGGCAGACAGAGGCAGAGACGGAGACGCAGGCAGACAGACAGGCGGAGACAGAGACGGGGATGGAGACAGACAGACAGGCAGACGCACAAGCATACAGAATGACAAGCAGGCAGGCGCGCGATGTAGCATGCACACTAACGCATACAGAGACTAAAATTAATGAGAGAGAGAGAGAGAGAGAGAGAGAGAGAGAGAGAGAGAGAGAGAGAGAGAGAGAGAGAGAGAGAGAGAAAGACATACACGGACAGACAAAAGGCAGACATGCAGACAGAGAAAGAACGAGCTTCTTGTCTGTGCTTGGGAGGATTTTGTTTGCGTTTAGCGGTTTTCCAAAACGCGGAGATCTTTGGCAAACAGACCCGCCACAGCACCAGACAAAACAACGTCAATAAACTCATCACTACCGAGACAACACTTCTGCATCGTTAACAAAACTTCACAGCAGGTGGGTGTGAATCCAGCTGGTGATCATTTCTCCATGTCGTTATAAATCAATGTGAGCATTTTGATGTCACAATTGCATGCTAACTGAATTATCCAAGCTTGAAAGACATCAGTAATGGACCCAAATCAAATCGCTCTGGCTAACTGGCTAACTCGGTTAAATGCAAAGCTTATGCTTTTCTCACGAGCTGAAATCAGTTCCGACTTTGTCTTCTGACTTCTACCATTTTTTACATTTGACTACTCAATGGAGAATCTCTGAATGTCTTCAAATGGGTCAGACCGGGTAAAAATGAAATCGCTGTGGACATCATCATAGTTGACCTCAATGCTGACAAAGTGACCTCGTCGCTGTTGAAAAAAAAAGTGTTCCATATTGGACAGAATTTATTGCATCTTCCTATGGAGTAAGAGTTGGGCCTGAAAGTTCTTCCTTCATCCCCCCGGTTTCAGTTTTTACTTACCGAAGATCATTTCACCCATGAGTGGACGGAAAAAGGAAGAAGAAAATCAATAAACGGACCAACAAAACAAAAACTGAGCAAAGGAAGGACAGCTACCTAATACAGAAGGGGCCACTGTATGCGGAACGATTGGCAGGCGATTAAAACAGTTCGTTCTCTGCATAAATGGAACCTTAATGCATACCCGAACACAGCCTCGGGCCATGCCCAGGTCCACAAAACTCCTCACCCGACCTAACATGAAAAATCGGATGGGGTGAAAGGAAGAGGGAGGAGAGGCTGTTTTCAGAAATAATGTTTGGAACAACTCCACACAGGATGCAGGTTCTGCGTCTTCTCGGAGCACACTCCACAGCACGCCAGTCCTGGGGAAAACAGAACATTTCCGGTAGTCAGTTCCACAGGAGGAAACGGGGCTGGACCGGAAGTTGGTGAGGCGGATTTGTACTCACCCCCGCCTGTTGCTCTCTCGGTCCCTTTGTACGGACGATACAAACACTGCAAAACTGATTCTAATTAAACTCCGACCAAAGGAACACATGGCCCAGTTTTGATTTGTTAAACGTTGATGTGGATCCGTGGTGCAGGTCCGGATCAAAAAGCGGACTCCTGACCTTTCAGCAAGATCAAAAGTATCAAAGTTACAAGGGGAGTAACTCCGTCGAGCTGTACGACATCAAAATTACTTTATCTTCAGTTAAACAGGCAGACTCAGGGTCTGTCAACATTCTGGTTAAGATGATCACAAACTGTCCACTCCACTGAATATGAAGACTGGGAGGTGACTGTTACCAACAGACATATTCCAGGAAATAAGTCCAGGAAGACAGCGCCTGTCTTTCCATTGCAAACAGACTTACCCTTTCTCAGACTGGTGAGCTAAATGCTTGATCTGAAGTGCACTCCAGGTTAATGATTGTAACATCGACTGTCTGCATCTCCAGGCGCACCATTTCACACACATATTTTGGCATCATCTCTCTCTGGCTAAATTGTTAATTTGACTTATAGGTCATGCTCGGAACATCACTGCCAGCAAAATCTGTTCCACGAAAACGACGGAGTCACTAAACAAGAACTCTAACACAGATTCAGTCAGTCATTCCCTTGACCGCTGGGGTCGTTGGGGGGACGTGATGAGGCAGCCGCCGTTTCTCTCCAGGCTCTTCTGTTGGTGGCTGTCGTGAGGAGATCTGGCATGGTCATTTTGGTCCAGTCCTTTATGTTGTCGGACCAGCTCTTTCTCTGCCGTCCTCGTCTGCGCCCTCCTTCAACGGTACCTTGAAGGATGGTTTTGGAGAGGGTGTTGTGACGAATGACGTGGCCAAACCATGCCATCTTCCGTCGTTTGACGGTTGCCAGAAGTGGTTCGTGGGGCCCAACTAGGTTAGTGACCAGGTTCCGCACATAATCATTGGTCTTGTGTTCTTTGTAGGAGATGCGGAGTAGTTTCCTCAGGCACTTGGTCTCAAACGCCTGGATTCTTCTTTCTGTTTCGGCCAGCAGTGTCCATGTCTCGCAACCATATAAGAGGATTGAGACCACTAGTGACTTGTGGAGCCGGAATTTTGTGTGGAAATTGATGTTGCTCTTCCACACTCTGTTCAGTCTGGCCATCGCTGCTGATGCGGAGTTGATCCTGATTCGGATTTCTGCTGTGCAGGTGCCATCTTTGGACAGGGTTGCTCCCAAGTACCTGAAGCTGGTCACTTCTTCCAGGGGCTCACCATTCATGGTTATGTTGGCACTGCTGTTAGTCGTGCTGTTGACCATGATCTTTGACTTCTCTGTGCTGACCTCCATGCCTTAGGCACTTGCATCGAGAGCAAGAGCAAGAGCAAGAGCAAGAGAGCAACACAGATTACCTCCCTTGCAGATTTTCGAAAATCGTCTCTTGACGATTGTCTACGAGCAGATTTTTCACTGAATATGAAAACTTGTTAATGATATAACTGTTGATGCTCTGTGTTCTGCGTGTTCAGTTAAAAGAAGTACACGGACATTATAATATTTTTCCTAGGCAACAAATTCAGGTTCATGTTTTCTATCCATTTTGAACATTCTGACCGGACTCTTTATGAACACAAGGCAGCGCCAGATTTGTTGACAACCCACTCACACACACACACACACACACACACACACACACACACACACACACACACACACACACAAGTTGTTTGAGTCCTCGATGCCCATGTGTTGTAAAATTAAATCTGGCGCTGATATTTTCGTAATGAATTTGAAGTGATACCACTTCATTTTTGTCTTTCATTTTTGGATTTTTTTTTATATACATCTTAATTCATGTAGCATCTCACTGGAGTTTCGTACCCTGTTTACTACAGTCAGTTACCTCTGCTGCGTTTTGATTCGATAGATCATGATAAGACGCAACTTCTCTGTTTAAACAGAATGCACCACTATTATTAGTTCATTTGACATATCTGCATTATGAATGAGTGTTTCATATATATTTTTTCTGTATACCTTTCGGACACCATGAAACCGTTTTACATCACAAAATCAGAAGATATATAAAATTACCTAACAAGGGAATGCAAGCGTTAAGATTCTCAGATCTTATCCAAAAGATATTCTGTGCACAATAATTATCTTCTTTTCAATCAATTTCTTTTAAAAAAAAAAAAAGAAAAACAGCTCTGTTCCCAAATATAAAATCAAGACTGTAAATCAAAGTTTCTGAACAGAACTCCTCTCAAAAGTATTGACTTCAACTTCATTACCATTTTATTTCTCTATACGTTTTGAATACGTCCTTGAATAGTTTTTGAAGGAGTAAATTTGATAAAAAGAAAAAAAACAACTAATGTACGCATGATTTCCGCTTTCGTGGGACGATGACAAAGTAACTTCTTCCTTTTGTGTTTATTTGACTGTACTTTATGAATCCAGTTTAATTTCAATGCATTTATATTTTTTCTTATGTTTGCTATTCTGCATTCCCACTCTTTTAATCTTTTGACTGAGTTTTTTTACAGTGGTCTTGATTTTTCTACACCATTTAAACTTGAACGCAAAGTCCTGAATTCATTACAGAAGTAATGCGATGAACTGGGTAGTAAAATCCATCGCTGAATTATTTTTCACAGAATAAGAGGCCACGAAGATGCTGCTCTCCCAAATGATGTTATCTGCCTTTTGGGCCATTTTTATATAATGCTTTGATTTCTACAACTTTTCTTTGAAATTCATTATTTAACACTTCATCGAGTGACTTGAGAACCAGAGACTCAAAGTCTTTACTTTGGGAGAATTTCATTCATCATTGAGAAGAGGCATTATTCACTGGGCGAATTTCTGTTGTGGTTTTGTTTTTTTCCAAGCCACGGTCATGTTCTTTCTCAGTTTACTTCTGTTCTTTTTTCAACTATTCTCCTCACCAGGTATGAAATATTGGCACTGTCAAGATTAAAACTAACACATAAAATAAAACGTCTGAGTAGACATTTCCTGACTTTCACATCAAAAATGTTCATGAAAAAGACCGCCAACTAAGACCTCCATCAAAAAGAGGAGCACCGTATCAAAGAGGTTGTTCGTGTGTACGTACTTTAAACACCCCTGTAAAAAGTCTCTCACGAGATGAAGTGCGAAGATTATAACGTTCCACGTAAGAGAAAAATAAATGAATAACAGATATGAATGGGGTGATTTAAGATCATCATCAGATTATCAAAAAAGTCATTAAATCACATGCGGACAGTAATGAAATTAAGAAGCCTTTCTTTAAATTGGATCGTCGCTCCCTCCCCCTGTTTCTTTCCCTCCCCCCCCCCTCCCCCCTTATAAAGTGATTTTAGTTTATAGTGAAAGATTAACCAAAAACAAAAGTACAGACGCACTATCCTCTCTCTGTCTCTCCCAGTCTCTTTCTGTCTCTCTGTCTCTCTTTCTCTCTGTCTCTTCTCTCTCTCTCTCTCTCTCTCTCTCTCTCTCTCTCTCTCTCTCTCTCTCTCACCCCGAAGTAAATTCTTATTTCTCCACTTCCTATAAAGTTTTTCTTGTATTTTATAATATGCCGGTTAGCGCTGAGCAACAACGATCTGCCGTTGACATTTTCTTACCCATGTTCAACGTTTTATGGCGAAACGGGCCAAGAGAGCAAACACGTTACGTCGTTCATCACTGAAGATTCCCGTTTCTGTCCGCCCCACTGACATGGTGCTGATGTTCCTGACAATGGGCCTGCTACTGCTGCAGTCGGGGGACATTGAAGTGAATCCAGGGCCTCAGGATCTCGATCAGAAACTGGATCAGCTCTCCCAGCAGATACAGAGTGTGGTGAGTGGAATGAAGGAGTTAAAGAAACAAACTGCCTGTTCACACCACGCCACAGCACAAGACATGTCAACTATCAAGAGCTCGTTGTCCACACTCAACATATGTCAAGAGCAACAGCAAAAATATTGACTGTTTGATGAGAAAGGTGAACGACTCTGAACAGCGTGTGCATTTCCTTCAGCAGAAAGTCGATCAGCTTCAGGCTAACGAACGGCGTAAGAACGTTAAAATAACCGGCATCAAAGAAGGAAGCACGGAATCTTCTGACTCGCTGCTTTCTACAGTGGCCCAGACCATGAACAAATATCTCGACTCAAATTGTTTCAAGAATGACGACTTCGACGAAGCTTACCGTGTTGGTAGACCGAGCAGTTCACGCGCTAGACCCGTCGTCGTCAGCTTCCGAAGATTTAATCACACGATGATGCTGATGAAGAACAAAGAAGCCAGAAAAATGATGGAGAAAGATGGCGTTAAGATTGGTCCTGACTACACGCCGCAACAACGTGAGCAGCTGAAGTCTTTGTGGGAGAACAACCAACGTGGCTACTTGAGACGAGGCAAGATCGTCGCTGCTGGGGTTGTTAATCCCCAGCCACGCCCCAGACCTAGCTACTCTGAAGCTGAAGCCGAAGAGGACATCGCAGAATCCAGGGGCATTGGGGCGAGTCTGGCAGCCTTAATCAATGACAAGTATAACCGAGACTGGGACTGGGATATGCAGAAGGAGGCAGAATTCATCCGTGAGCACCTCAGCAACACAGGACTGCAGGACGACGACCTGAGGAGCCTGGCCCCCTCCCAACGTGACCCCGAGGACAACAGCACTCAGCCCCCACCTCATCGACCGGACCATGACAACTCTACCGCCGACACGACCAATTGCGGCGACTTCCCTGCTCTTCAGCCAGCTACAACCAGCACAGCTGCTGCTACTGCACGAGTGCCTCTCGGGGGCGGCAGTGGTGGTAGTCGTCATCTGCAACAGTGTGCTGACCACATCACCATGGATGTGGAGTCGGGCGGAGGCACCGTTACTGATACCTTGCACTCAGCCGGTGCAGAGGTTGTCAAGCATGACTACCCCCGTGGCACCAGACACCTTGACGAAACGGAGAGGCTTCACGGCATTAGAGGTCATCCATCAGATTCCTGTGACGAGGTGGATCCTGTCCGCTCCCAGGGTGCAGTCACGCGTGGCAAATACAGACAGTAACAACTACGTTTCGATTCTCCACGGGCATCTGCGACCCTTGATGCCTGACGCCATGGCCAGCCCGGTGTTGACAGCAAACATGCACCAACACATACACTCGCAAGTACACACAGGCCTACACGTGCTAGTACACCTACTCTTTTTAAGATACTAAATTATAATGTTGGGGGAATTGCAAATAAGGTAGGCAATCGTGACTTTATCAGTTTCCTAAACACTTATGACATAATATGTTTAACAGAAACCTTTGTAGGTGAAGGTTTCGAAATGAATGTTATGAAAGATTTTGTATTATTTTCAGCACCGGCTAAGAAACTTAGTAGACAAGGTAGGAAAAGTGGAGGAGTGATGGTTCTAGTGCGTAACTGTTTCACTAATTATTTTAAACGCATCAGTGTGAACCTTGACAACTTTGTTGTGTTAGAAATGTCAGCAAAC
This sequence comes from Conus canariensis, assembly GCA_033310375.1. Classification (NCBI taxonomy): domain Eukaryota; kingdom Metazoa; phylum Mollusca; class Gastropoda; order Neogastropoda; family Conidae; genus Conus; species Conus canariensis. Next base: position 43,857,786 of record CM065728.1, on the reverse strand, counting down.
CATTTTATTTCTGAAAAACCAGTTATGTGCATTTTCTTTTACATTCCTCCTCGGGACTCACCTGCATACGCTCAGTCCGATATGGGCGTTGGTATTGATTTAATAGAACACTGTTTAGCAGTGCTGTTAGAGAAAAAAATCAGATTTCTATATTTTGTTATGCGGCGATTCTAATGCCCGAACGGGTGAGGACAACAGCCGTGAACTTAGCACAAACTGGACAGCGAGTGGTGTTGAAAGTGACTACCTGGAAAGAACTTCGCAAGATTTGGAATTCAATCACTTTGGTTTGCAATTGCTCAGCATATGTGACGCCATACAATGTTCAGTTCTTAATGGTGCTACCCGATTTCGCTTTGATGATAGTTTCACTTATGTATCAACAACAGGATCAAGTACAATAGACTATTTTGTGTTGTCAAATGACTTATGTATTGAGAATGTCCTAGATTCATTGAAAGTTGAAACTGCCTGTGTAGAATCCGATCACTTGCCTGTATCCCTAGTTCTTAAAGTAGCATTGCCATTTACCACGAGAAGTGATCACTGTGCCAGGGCTCAGTGGGTTGATAAGTATGTGTGGAATGCGGAAGAAACAGATACGTTCCTTAAATGCTTTCTTAGCGTTGATACACAAGCTAAATTAAATACAGCTGTTAGGTTGATTAATGTTGATATAAACATGGCGCTTCAAGTATTTGTAGACTGTTTGACTAGTTCCAGTGTTTGTATGAAAAAGAAAGTTAAACTGGGCGGGCCCCTTACTAATGAGACGTGGTTTGACAAAGATTGCTCTCATACTCGTAAGGAAACCAGATTGAAACTTCGATCATTTAAGCGCACGCGTGACCCAGGTGACAGGCACACATATGTTGAGGCACGTAAAGAATACAAATCACTTTTGGAACATAAATGTAAACGATTCAAGGCGGATAAAGCTCAGCTCCTCTCAGATACTTTGCACAATCCTAAAATGTTTTGGAAAGAGTTAAAGGCGTGCTCTGGTCTGTCAAGAAAGCAGACCACCGCAAAGAGCATCTCGACATATGAATGGCAGAATCATTTTATGAATGTGTTCCAGTCTAATCTGGCTGATCAAACGAGCAACCTTAATCTGCCACCTACAAAGCCAATGTACAGCTTGACCCGCTAGACGATAAAATCACGAGTGATGAGGTACAAAGAGCTATAAAGTCGTTGAAAAACGGAAAGTCAAGTGGCCAAGATGAAATTCTTGCTGAAATGCTGAAAACGGCGGGAAACCATGTTGTCCACTTTTTGACTGAATACTTCAACGATATTTTTGATAAAGGCCAGTACCCTGAAATGTGGTCAAGTGCTGTAATAGTCCCCATTAAAAAAAAGGCAACCGCCGTGTCACTGACAATTATAGGGGAATACCGCTTCTGAGCTTACTTGGTAAATGCTACACCTCAATCCTCAATAAAAGACTTTACAACTGGCTGGAAGCGAATGAAAAAATTGGAGAAACGCAGGCAGGTTTTAGACGAGGTTATTCAACCTCAGATCACGTATTTACGTTGTATGCTTTAACGCAGAAGTACTTGTCTAGACCTGGTGGTAAGCTTTATGTCGCCTTTATCGATCTCCAAAAAGCGTTTGATACAATTAAGCGTGACACTCTACTTGGGTCATTACATAGGGCAGGTGTATCATTCAAATTTTTGAACGCAATCAAGGCAATTTATCTTAAGGTGACTGCCCGTGTTAGAGTTCAAAATGAACTCACCGAAGCTTTTGAATGTCCCCAAGGCTTGCGCCAAGGTTGTGTCCTTAGTCCAACTCTTTTTGCTGTAACTATTAATGAGCTTGCAGAACATGTCACCGGATTCGGCAAACATGGTATCCAGTTACTACCAGACCTTGTTGAACTTTTTATTTTGCTGTTTGCTGATGACCTAGCATTATTGTCATGTTCGCCTAGTGGCCTACAGCGCCAGCTCGATTGTGTATGTAAAATGTGCACCAAACTCGGACTAACTGTAAATATTGACAAAAGCAAGATCATGGTTTTCAGGAAGGGAGGGTATCTGGGAAGGCATGAGGAATGGTTCATCAATGGTACTAACATTGAAGTTATAAATAGTTATGTGTATTTAGGCTTTACATTTACCACGTCAATGAATATATGCAACAGTGTAAAACAGCTTGCAGTCAAAGGTAAAAAGTCCTTGTTTGAGGTTCTAAAAGCTCACAGCTTTCTCAACCAAATGACAAGAAAAACCTTTTTTAAAATATTTGATACCATGATTCAACCTGTTTTGTCGTACACTGCTGAGATATGGAGTATCTTGGTAAAGGATGATCCTACTGAAAAAATTCATTTATTTGCCTGCAAAAGATACCTAAACGTGGCCCCACGAACACCAAACCAAATGGTTTATGGTGAGGTCGGCAGACACCCTCTCATTATCAATGGTTTTATGAAAACTCTGAAATTTTGGTTCAGATTGTTAGATATGAATGACAAGCGCCTACCTAAGCAAGCGTACAGGATGCTCATGAATTTAGACAAACAGCAAACGGAACTGGGTATCAGAATTGAGGTTTTTACTGAACAGAACTGGTTTTGGATTTGTATGGCTTGCCCAGGGAGTGGGTGATGTGAATCGATTTTGTAATGTCTTCAGAGACTCCTGGATATGAACCGCCAAGACTGGGAGCACAATTTGACTACCAGTGACCGTTATGTTCTCTACAGTGACTTCAAATCTGACCTGTGTCCGGAAGTTTATTTAGGTTGTATAAAGCAGAAATGTTTCAGAGACGCTTTAATTAGATTCCGACTGGGCATAACTAATTTGAAAGTACATTGTACAGATATGTTAAACCTGGGGTGACTGTTGATAATAACTGCCCCTTTTGTCCAGGTGAAATTGAGAACGAAACACATTTTTTGTTCCGATGCAAACAGTATGATAGTATTAGGCATGTACATATGATGCAAACAATATGATAGTATTAGGCATGTACATAATAATAATAATAATGATTTCTTATATAGCGCTTAGTCAAACGAATTTCTCTAAGCGCTTTACAAAGTCATACTACATTCACCCTTCTCATATACAATAATACACCTTACACCCAACTACAAATACTATTACTACAATAACTAACAAATCCTAATCCTACCAATGTGACATTCACTTATTCTTCAATATCACTACAAAAACTTAATCCTATAACGTTCAATCATCACATGATGCAAACATATGATGCAAACAATATGATAGTATTAGGCATGTACATGTGAAGAATATAGCGCCTTGCAATGAATGGAGACAGTTTTCACATTTGATGTCAACCCATAGTGAAGTCAAAATAAGGCAATGGCTTGGCATGTCTTTAAATGTTTTGAGATTCGTGACAAACCGTAAGTTGGCTTGAAATGTATTCGTGGACTTTTTGTCTCTGTTTAGTATTTTTATGTGCTTTGAACATTGTGATCTCCTCCACCCACACCCCCCCCCCACCCACACCCCTACACCCAACCCCTCCCATCCCGGTTACCCCCCCCCCCTCTCCTGCCTCCTCCCCCTCCTCTCCCTACGCATGCATTGTTCAATCGTCTCC
>CM065728.1:43834189-43849189 GCA_033310375.1 Conus canariensis | reverse complement strand
CAGAATTTATTGAAATATTCAACCCTTACTATAACATCAAAGAACTTTCGAACATATACAATACATGGAGGTCAGCTATAAGATTAGATATTTGGAGCGCGATCAGGGGTGGGGAGGTGCGATGGGGAGTGGTGGGTGGGGGTTGGCGGTGTGGGGGAAATGGGGGGGGGGTCTGACAGGTAGGGAGGGGAAGAGGAGGAGGAGTGAGGGTTAGGGGGGGAATGGTGAGAGAGAGAGAGAGAGAGAGAGAGAGAGAGAGAGAGAGAGAGAGAGAGAGAGAGAGAGAGAGAGAGAGAGACGAGGAAGAGGAGCTAGCAATCGGTATCTTGAACCGACTGTCTGAAAAGCATCGCGAAGAAGGTAAAAGTCTGGACAGTAGCGAGCGTAACAGAAGCAGCCGCAGCATCGTGGCGGTAGCAAGAACAGTTCAAGGAGCAGCAGCAGCAACGTCAAAGCTAGAGTAAGCAGCAGAAAGAGCGATCGCAGCAGCAGTAGCAGCGGTAACAGCAGTAGCAGCACGAACAGTAACCTCAGCAGCAGTAGTAACAACAGCAAGGGGTAGCAACGACAGCTGTCAGTAGTAGCGACAGAAACAATTACAGCAGCAGCAGCTGCAGCAGTAGAAGGACTCAGAGGCAGCAGCAGAAGTGGCAGCAGTGTGCGTGCGTGTGTGCGTGCGTGTGTGTGCGCGCGCGCGCGCGTCTGTGTGTATGCGCACGCGCGTCTGTGTGTGCGTTGGTATTATTTTTAAACCAAATATTCTGAACCTCTCTCTCTCTCTCTTGGTATATCTGACATACACTGTACCTATCTGTCTAGTATGTTTTCAGATAATTCAAGTCTGTATTTGATAGGTTTTGGCATGACCTTCTAATTGAACAACAAAACGTGCCATTTTAAGAACAAGATTTGGTGTAGATCTAATGAACATTAAAAAAAAGTAGTAAGACTGGTTGTATTCACTGCTGTGATTTTCAATATCCAGCATTTTTCCAACATCACATTAGGACGCGACCTCAGAAATGGACGCAAACAACGCCGTTTTCAAAAGTTCACGTTCAATCGTTTTTCTAGGTAAGCGTGACGCTGGGAAACCCGGTGGCCAATGTATTCTGTTAATTCTACCTCTACCTCATTGCAGGCGTAAGCTGTTCAATAAGTAAAGGTTTTGTTTGTTTTTGTCATTTTGTTTGTTTGTTTGTTTTTGTCATTCTGTTTGTTTGTTTGTTTGTTTGTTTTTGTCATTCTGGAGTCCAAAGAGCGGATGGAAAATGCGAAAAAATATGATGAGAAGTTAGCGGTTTGTGTTCAGGCAGTAGCAGACGCAGACCAAAGACCACCCAGCCTTGCAACTGAACATGCCATACGTTCGTCATCTGTCTGCAGATTGTTGACTAAAGATACAGGGAAATGTGCGCGCATTGGATGCCGCATATTTTGACGCCTCGAAACAAGAGGGCCTAGGGATGAGGTTCAAATTGCCAAACGTCTTCCCAAAAAATTGTTACCCGGACGCTTGGATAAGGTAGTCCCCGGCGATGAGACATGGGTGTATTACCGGGAAGCCCACCGACAGACCCTGAATAAGGCTTGGATGCCAAAAGCTAGGCGTCCTCCTTGAATCACAAGAAAATCTGCTCTCAAAAGAAAGTTCTGTACACTTTTTATTTCAGTTCTCCACGAGTCACAAGAGGATTTTGATTTGCTCTCAAAAGAAAGTTCTGTACACTTTTGGTCAATACAAAGAACATTGTTTTACAGAATTCGCGTAAGGCAGCAGCTGCCTACAATGGGAAGCACTACAGAGACAGTATTTGCTGAGGTGAGCAGTTTGTATAGAGAGACAAGACCAAACATCAGGATGCGAAGAATCAAAAGCCTTTGTAACGGGCACCTGCTCACACCTCGAAGACAAAAACCCCTTACACCGGAGAAGGTTGGAACTTAGCTATTCCCTGTCTACCCCCATGATTTAGCTCCTTGTGATTTGTCTTGTTTACATATCTGAAGAATTCCTTTCTGGAAGAATTTCAACATCGCTCAGCGCTCGGAATTCCGTGTTTTTCAGTGTCTGTCACATATCCCCTGAAACAATTACAGAGGAGTATTTCTGCAGTGGATAGAACGACTGAAGAAGGGGGTGGCAGTGAAAGGGGAATTTTCTGAAGAGCCCTGCGACAGCATTGATCTCACTATGAACATCGCCTTATTACTGAACGATTCTCATTTAATCTCAAAACACAACCGTCTCTCTCTCTCTCTCTCTCTCTCTCTCTCTCTCTCTCTCTCTCTCTCTCTCTCTCTCTCTCAATATGTGTCAGTTTCTGTCTGTCTGTTTGTCTGTCTGTCTGTCTGTCTGAATGTCTATCCGTCTGTCTGTCTGTCTGTCTGTCTGTCTGTCTGTCTCTCTCTCTCTCTCTCTCTCTCTCTCTCTCTCTCTCTCTCCACCCCCCCCCCCTCTTTCTTTTTCTTCTGTTGGTATATGTTGATGTCTTCGGTCACCGAAAACGTTGCTAAATGTGGTTTAGACTGTTTCCCTACGAAGCCATTAAGATCAGAGGAGCAGAATTCATGAAACAAAGTCAGTTTATGATATAGAAATTTGATGATGATGTACATTAGTGTTTTAAATATGTGTATTATGCCAAATACCCCGTCAATACCCCTTCATTTGAGGGTATGGCCTGTAATATGAATAGATTATATATCAATTCAATTTTGCGCGCCTCTCTCTCTCTCTCTCTCTCTCTCTCTCTCTCTCTCTCTCTCTTCTCTCTCCCTCTCTCTCTCTCTTAATGATGGATCTTCTGTTTAACGTGTTTTCACCACAATAAGAGATATTACACGGACACACACACACACACTCTCTCTCTCTCTCTCTCTCTCTCTCTCTCTCTCTCTCTCTCTCTCTCTCTCTCTCTCTCTCTCTCTTTCGCTTGATGCATCTTTCAGACACTGCATCTATCTGTCTAAAATGTTTTCAGATAATTCAAGTCTGTATGTGTTAGGTTTTTGGCATGACCTTCTAATTGAAGATGAAATCTTGCCATTTTAAGAACAATATTTGGTGTAGGTCTAACGTTAACAATATAGTAAGAATGGTTGCATCCACTGCTGTGATTTTACATATCCAGCACTTTTTTCCAACATCACGTTAGGATGCAACCTCAGAAATAAACGCAAACGTTACGTTGTCAAAGGTTGATGCTCAATCGTTTATGTGTGACACTTGGAAAACCGGTGGCTCATGTATTCTGTGAATGCTGCCTCTGCCTCATTACAAGCACGAGCTGTTCGACTGGTAAGGTTTTCATTTTCCTTCTGGTGTCCAAAAGAGAGGATGGAAAATGCATTAAAAAAAAAAAAAACTATGATGAAAGTTAGCTGCTTGTGTTCAGGCAGTAGTAGACGCAGACCCAAGATCATCCAGCCTTGCAGAGATTACTGAACATGTTGCCGAACAATCGTCATCTGTCTGCAGATTCTTGACCAAAGAACGTGGATACAGGGAAATGTATGCGTGTTGGATGCCGCATATTTTGCCGCCTCGAAACAAGAAGCAGGAGGTTCATATTGCCAATCATCTCCTCACAAATTATGACCCCGGACGCTTGGATAAGGTAGTCCCCGGCGATGAGACATTGGTGTATTGCCGGAATCCCACAGACTGACCCTGAATAAGGCTTGGATGCCAAAAGCTAGGCGTCCTCCTTGAATCACAAGAAAATCTGCTCTCAAAAGAAAGTTCTGGACACCATTTATTTCAGTTCTCTGCGAATCACAAGGGACTTTTGCTCTCAAAAGAAAGTTCTGTACACTTTTGTTTTCAGTTCTCGAATAACAAGAGGATTTTGATATGCTCTCAAAAGAAACTTCTGTGCACTTTCTTTCCAATGCAAGAAAATTGTTTACACAATTCACGTAAGGCAAGAGATGCCTACAATGGGAAGTACTACAGAGACAGTATTTGCTGAGGTGAGCAGTTTCTATAGAAAGACAAGGCCAAGCACTAGGATGCGAAGAATCAAAATCCTTGGTAAAAGCGCACCTGCTCACAAGTCCAAGACAAGAATACTTTACACCAGAGAATGTTGAAACTTAGCTGTTCACCGCCTACTCCCACGATTGGCTCCTCGCGATTTGTCTTCTTTTCACATCTGAAGAATTCCTTTCTGGAAGAATCTCAACATTGCTCGGCGCTCCGAATTCCGTGTTTTTCAGTGTCTGTCACATATCCCCTAAAACAATTACAGAGGAGTATTTCTGCAGTGGATAGAACGACTGAAGAAGGGGGTGGCAGTGAAAGGGGAATTTTCTGAAGAGCCCTGCGACAGCATTGATCTCACTATGAACATAGTGTTAAAACTTGACGATTCTCATTTAATCTGAAAACATCACCACCATCTCTCTCTCTCTCTCTCTCTCTCTCTCTCTCTCTCTCTCTCTCTCTCTCTCTGTCGTGTCTGTCTGTCTGTCTGTCTGTCTCTCCCTCCCTCCCTCCCCCCACCTCTCTCTCTCTCTCTCTCTCTCTCTCTCTCTCTCTCTCTCTCTCTCTGCGCTGTTTTTGTCCCAATGTTTTCTTTACTGAACTCTTTCCTTCCCTGTAAATACATTCTCTCTTGTCATCGCGGGAATCTGGATTATTTGTGAAGGCGAGAGCAAGGTGCACGCAGGCATGGGAATGAGATTAGTGTACAGAGCTGTGGGCTAATTTGGGTATAACGCCACCACCAACGCACGTCTTCCTTTTTTTTCCCTTTCTTCGTGTGTGTGTGTGTGTGTGTGTGTGTGTGTGTGTGTGGTGTGTGTGTGTGTGTGTGTGTGTGTTTGTTCTCCTTCTTGTTCTCATTCTCTCCCCCCTCATTCTTCTTCTTTTTCTTTTTCCTTTTTCTTCTTATTCGTCTGCGGAGTCCCTTTATACTTTTTCTACTTTTTCTTCTTTATCTTCTTCTTGAGTGCATTTCTTCCTTTTTTCTAGAGTGTCTCTTATTCTGAGTAGACCTTTTTCTTCTTCTTGCTGTTCTAAAGTTTATTCTTTTCTTCTGTCTTCTCCTTTTTTTTCTTTGTTTTCTTTGTTTTCCCTCTTCTTCATCGTTTACTTTTTGACCCAAATACCCAGGGAGAAGACGTGGTGCTGCTTAATTAATTATTCTTGCGTATCTCTGTGTGTTCTTAAATCTTCTGTATTCGACTCAAAAATGCAAAAGAGCAAGTCTATGTTATGATGCTGTTTCGGTTCTCTCTCTCTCTCTCTCTCTCTCTCTCTCTCTTTGTGAGTAAGCGCGCGCGCGCGTGCGCGTGTGCGCGTGTGTGTGTGTGCGTGTGTGTATGTGCGCACGTGTACTCACATACGGCTGGAGAAAATTTAGATTGTTTTCATACACCAGCCAGGTGAGTGCATATAAAACTGCACCAGTCCACCAAAGTTTTCGCTAGCTTCAGATGTAGAATGTACCGACACCTTGAATCATTATTCTGCCAGTGGAGAAGACAAGGGTGTGGGCCCGTTTCACGCCATTCAACCCATATCCCCTCTCCCCGCGTTTTCTTATTGTCTTAAAACTTTTTCTAAGATTGGCGAGGTGTTTTCATATCATTATACAAGAGAGAAGACTTCAGAGGCAAACCAGGATGATACAGCAGCTGAGCTCACGGGTAAAGAAGAGCCGACCGCACACTAACGTAGGCCTACATTTAAAATTTAAGGATCGAGTCTGTGGAGCCAGCGGAATCATCCTACATGTACCAACTTCATGCACAAAGAGGGAAAATAACAAAGTCAGAAGCTGTTCCGGAATAAAAGTAAAGTACTAAGCTTTCACAAGTTCTCAGAGAAAAGATAACTAGTCTATACCGCAGATTTTCGAGTCAGTTTAAAATTGACTCACCCGTCTGCAAGTGCACTAGTCTTCTGCGACGGTGTGTGTGTGTGTGTGTGTGTGTGTGTGTGTGTGTGTGTGTGTGTGTGTGTGTGTGTGTGTGTGTGCGTGCGTGCGTGCGTGCGTGCGTGCGTGCGTGTGTGTGTGTAATTACATTTCTGACATCATCTCAGCAAGTGTAACCAACTACGTGATCGTAATTGCCTAAAGCATGTATTGTTAGGACATTTCCAACGATCCCATGAATGAAGATGTCATCGGAGTGTAATGGTCGTAAATCTGTGTTTAAGATTTCAAGCAATGATGTCAATGTAAAGCATTGTAATTTCTTCAGAAAATTTGATTTACAATTATTGCTTTCTACACCGTTCAAAGATATTTTAAATAATATCAAATGCACAACATTGCGACAGAGGTAGGTGTGTGTGTGTGTGTGTGTGTGTGTGTGTGTGTGTGTGTGTGTGTGTGTGTGTGAGAGAGAGAGAGAGAGAGAGAGAGAGAGAGAGAGAGAGAGAGAGAGAGAGAAATACTGAATAATGAACCAGCATGAACCCCACACAGACACATCTCGCCAAATCCAGGAAGGCATGGCAAGGTGGGTTAATAATTCATGGTAAATCGGACCAGAGAAATCAAACTAAATAAGCACTTTAAACAGTCTTGCTTATTTCAATAACGGATCGGTCCATGAATTACAGGAATATGTCGTAAATCTTACGTTATCGACAAAATCATTGAGAGCTACCAATCCCTGGTAAAGTCGAAACGGTCGCGTCAGCAAAGATTAAACGTCACGGATGCGACATTAGATATGACATCATGTGTTTCAACTCACATCGTTTAGGACGCACATTTAGAAAAATCGGCATAAACGCGTGAGCTTTCAGTCAGGATGCCAAAGGCAGAATGGCAATGGTGAGTGTCGATAAGTACTAGGGTGGGCGAATCAGATGTTTGAAGTAAGTAGTGGAAGGGGGAGAGGAAAGAGAGCGAGGAAGAGGGGAGTACATGAGTGAAGTACAGGGAAAGGGAATAGGACTCTCAGGCGAAGGAGGAGGAAAATGTCATGCGAGAAACGAAGATTTGGTTTAAGCGATTTAGAATTCGTCTCTCTAGTGGCAATGGCGTACCAGCTGGTCGTCGTATGGCCAGGACTGCTGCAAACAGTAGGACGAAAAAAAGAATCAGGGGATGGCGGAGATGAAAACAGCTTTTAAGGGGAGGAGGATGGGACACGATGTGTGTGTGTGTGTGTGTGGGGGGGGGGGGGGGGGGGAAGAGGAGTGGACCTGTGATTGCGGAGCGGAGTGACTTGGAAGGTTGAGGAGCAGAAGCAACCTGTCATCGAAACGAGTGGCTGAGCTTCTAAACTTTCTTTTAACTTTTTACCTCTTTGAAAGCGGAAGGTCACAACATTGTTCTTGCTTGAGTTCCCGGTCATGCTGACACACAGGGAAATGAAACGGCTGATCGTTTGGCCAGGAATGCCACAAGAAGGAAACTGTCTAAGATATCTATCCCCCACTCAGGTTTGAAACCGAAAGTTAATGATTATGTCAGAGACCTCTGGCAGGAGGTCTGGAATACACAGGCGGATAACAAACTTTTCCAGATCCGTCCAAACCTAAAAGAGTTCCTCTTATCTACCTCTGGTGGTCGCAAAGAAGAAACGGTTTTATGCCGGCTGCACACTGGCCATTCGTTATTAAACACATTCGTACCTTTTAAAGAGTTGAGAAGCTCCGTGATGCATTCCATGTCATGAACCACTCACAATGAAACAGTCTTTCAGAGTTTTGAGTCTTGCATGATGTGAGATATAAACATTGTGCAGCAGACTCCATGAAAATCTTGTTCAGAGATGTTCCACCCGATATGATCTTTGAAATTCTGAAAAAAATTAACATTTTTCATTTGATCTGAGATTTTACAGTAGAAAGGTTTTTAACACAATTTTGGGTGTGTTTTTAGAGGGTGTATTTTAAAGGGTTGTGTTAATGAATGACTTGTGAGTTGACTTCAACGTGATGACAGCCCTGCCATGGCCCTTTGCGGTCGGCTGGGCTATAAGCAGCATTACCTTACCCTAATACTGTTGCTGACAGCCGCACATTCTTTGTAGGAGGAGCGATATTTATTGGTCAGCCGATAGATCTAGCAAGAGATGCGAACATAAAAAATGATTTGGTAATTTTCTTCATAGCATGCATGAAAAGATATAGTTCTTTCAGCGGCTTAATGCGGTCTTTTCACAGGATAGATCAGACAGGTAGTTTTCACAAGGAAGAGACGAGAGAGACGAAAGGAAGGGGGGGAGCATGGAGAAGGAAAGGGGGGGGGGGGGGGGGTATGTTTAAGCATTACAGCGATAAAAGTGTCATACTGAAGATAACAGACTAAATTGAAAATAAACTAAATTGGTTCAGTATACAGATGATAAGACCAAATCACATCAACAAGAATGAGCATGTCTCTGTCCTTCCCCATTTGGTCCACCCACCCTTTGCCGTTGCTCTTTGTGTGGTATCTTCTCGCACATGTAAGATATAAACGCAATTGCCTTTAATTTTTTCCTCATCTTCTTCCGAAGTCTTTATGAATATTCCCCGTAGAATCTTTAATCTTGAAACATGAGGTGTTTTTTGTTTGTTTGCAGAGTGTCTTGAATCTTCAGCTTCTTCTTTTGCTTATTTTTGATGATATTGCGTAGTAATTCTTGTTCGTGTGATCTGGTTTACACCCTCTGGCGGAGCGTGATCAATGCGGAACAAAGACTAAACAAAACACAAACAAAACAAACTGTGAATGGAGCTAGTTAAGAAGATACAAGACATTCACAATTTGGGGCTAAAAGGACCATTATGGAACTTCGATATTGGATCACAAGTAAATTTTGGCTGTATAAGCAGTGGTTATTTCTGGAGTCTGGGGGATGGGCCAAGATCCTCTAATGCTCAACAGCTTCGGCGCAATGTGCTGTTACAAATTTAGACTATTTCTGTGTCGTTCAATCAGCGTTATGTTTTCACTACTCTGACTTCGTGTCTTTCAGCTAGCACTGTCTACAAATTGTCGTTCAGTAAGCAACATGTGTCACTTTTGACTCTGGGCGTCGCTCAATAGGCACGACGTTTTACCACTTTTGGCTACTTGTGTAACTGAGCTAGCACTATACTTCATAACTTTTGACTCCGTGTCGTTTACTGAGCACCATGTTTTACCACTTTCGGTACTTGCGTCGATTCGCTAGTACTAATTTTCATTACTTTCGACCTTAGGCGTCGTTGATTGATTACATGCGTCGTTCAGCCAGCACTACATTTGACTACTCTTTTACACGTTTCATTCAGTCAGCACCACACTTTAAACCTGTGACCACAAGTGCCGTTCAGACGACACCACGTTTTACTACTTTTGACTACATGTGTTGTTCAGACAGCACTACATGTTACTACTTTGACTTCATGCGTCGTTCAGCCAGCACTACGTTTTACTGCTTTGACTACATGAGTCAGTCAACAGTACTACGTTTCATTACTTGACTATATGCGTCGTTTAGCCAGGACTACGTTTTACTACTTTGACTTCACAGGTTGTTCAGCTAGTAGTACATTTCACTACTTTGACTTTATAGGTCGTTCAGTCAGTACTACGTTTTATTACTTTGACTACATGAGTCGGTCAGCCAGTACTACATTTTACTACTTTGACTACATGAGTCATTCAGCTAGTACTGCATCTTATTACTTTGACTGCACGAGTCATTCAGCTAGTACTACATTTTACTCCTTTGACTGCATGAGTCATTCAGCTAGTACTACATTTTACTACTTTGACTACATGAGTCATTCAGCCAGTACTGCATTTTACTCCTTTGACTACATGAGTCATTCAGCCAGTACTGTATTTTATTACTTTGACTACATGAGTCATTCAGCCAGTACTGCATTTTACTCCTTTGACTACATGAGTCATTCAGCCAGTACTGCATCTTATTACTTTGACTACATGAGTCATTCAGCCAGTACTACATCTCATTACTTTGACTACATGAGTCATTCAGCCAGTACTGCATTTTATTACTTTGACTACATGAGTCATTCAGCCAGTACTGCATCTTATCACTTTGACTACATGAGTCATTCAGCCAGTACTACATATTACTTTGACTACATGAGTCATTCAGCCAGTACTACATCTTATTGCTTTGACTACATGAGTCATTCAGCCAGTACTACATCTCATTACTTTGACTACATGAGTCATTCAGCCAGTACTGCATTTTATTACTTTGACTACATGAGTCATTCAGCCAGTACTGCATCTTATCACTTTGACTACATGAGTCATTCAGCCAGTACTACATATTACTTTGACTACATGAGTCATTCAGCCAGTACTACATCTCATTACTTTGACTACATGAGTCATTCAGCCAGTACTACATCTCATTACTTTGACTACATGAGTCATTCAGCCAGTACTGCATTTTATTACTTTGACTACATGAGTCATTCAGCGAGTACTACATCTCATTACTTTGACTACATGAGTCATTCAGCCAGTACTTTACTAATTAGACGACATGAGTTATTCAGCCTGTTTTACTACTAAGACTTCATGAGTGGTTAAGCCAGTACTGTTTTACTACTTTGACTGCATGTGTCGTTCAGCTGTTGTACATTTTACTACTTTGACTGTTTGTGTCGTTCAACCAGCAAACTGTTTTACTTTTTGACTACATGCATCGTTCAACCAGTACTACGTTTTACTACTTTTGCCCGATCCGTTTGACAATACGTTGTGTTTAGTGAGTACGACGTTTTACTATTTTTGACAATGTGTATTGTTCAATCAGTGCTACGGTTAACTACTTTCGACCACATGCGTTCATCAGCCAGCACTACGTTTTACTACTTTCGACAGAATAAGTCGTTAAGTTAGCTCTACGCTTACTACTTTTGACAGAATAAGTCGTTAAGTTAGCTCCACGCTTACTACTTTTGACAGAATAAGTCGTTAAGTTAGCTCTACGCTTACTACTTTTGGCAGCTTTTGTCGTTCAGCCAGCACGATGTTTTGCTACTTCTGACCACATGCAGCGTTCAGCCAGGACTGCCCTGCTCTGCGAACACTTGCTTTTCGTGCATTGTTGAGACAGTACTACGTTTAACTACTCTTACCTCATGCATCGTTTAGTCAGTTATACGTTTCGCCACATTCGCTACATGCATCACTTTTTCGGGATTATGTTTTACTACATTTGTTGCATGCATCGTTTAGTCAGTATCATGTTTCCTTATATTCATTTCAGGTACGTTTTAACCAGTATCACGTTACATTCATTACAGGCATTTTAAACTATTGTCACCTTTCGCGACGTTCGTTAAACGCATTGTTTAGTCTGTCTGTCGTTCTACCACTTTTTTTTTTTTTTTTTTTTTTTTTTTTTTTTACCACTTTACTCCACTTTTTTTCTACCACTTTACTTCATATAATCGTCTAGACAGAATCAGATTTCAGTGTGTTTTCTTCATGTAATGTTTTGCTGTTCATATACAACATCTGGTCGGTAATAAGTTAAATTTAATAAGTTAAATATCATTTTTTAAAACTAATTTGAAACACACATTTCCACCGGACGAAAGGAACAAAAATATTACAAGACAAAGCACAACGCGTTTCAACATCTTTGGTCTACGTATCTCCTCGAATAGGGCGCAAAGTGGATATTGAATCTTTTAAAACTACCAAGAGAGAGCAGACGCTCCTCAAAAGCTGCTTCGGACAAAACCTGAAGATCCACTGGCCAGATACCCATTAGCAACGCCAACCTCTGGCAGGACAGACACCGACTTCCGGCTGATGACGAGATCAGAAGAAGATGGGGAGGGTTCGGACACAGTCTCAGGAACTTCGTATCATTCAAATATCACCAGAAAAGCATTAAAATGGAACCCGAGGTGGAAGGGGGGGGAGGGGGGGGGGTCAGAATAAATCAGTTGGTAGAGCGCCGGACTCGTGATCCTGGTGATACTGGAGTTTCGTGTTCGAATCTCTGCAGGGCCGTTACAATGCAGGGGAAATTTCCCCTCACAGTTAAGATTGGTTCTGACTCCATTTCCTTCGAAAAGTTTTTCGATTGTGGCTGTGAATCCGACGTTCTGTATGTGAATGCACGTATCATGATCTTGCACACACGTGAAATCCCGTCACTTTTGGAAGAGGACAGTGCGACTGTTAGTATGGGTGACGGATATACCCATGGCATACACCATCCGTGGATAATTGAAAGACTGAGTGAAAAGCTGAGTGACAGACATTCGACTAAAGGACACGGAAAACGACAGAATGTAGCACCAGCAGGCAGCTCCTCAGTCGGCTCTACCCAGGTAGGCAGCCCGTTGTGTAAACGACAGTGTGGATTGTAAAGCGCTTTGAGTTTGGTCTCTAGCCGAGGGTAGGCGCTACATAAGTAGTAGTATTAGTAGTAATAACACCATCGCCGCCATCGCCACCACCACCACCACCACCACCACCAGCAACGATGACGACAACAACAACAATAGTAATAATAATAATAATAATGATGATGATGATGATGATGATAGTAATAATTGTTATTATATTAATGATAACAATAATAATAATCCACACTGTTTGTCGACCAAAGAAAGCACTTCTCACTCAGATTTTAAAACGTTAAGTGATTGTTTGTCTGTGAGCTTCAGTGTTGTTCGTCGAGCTTGAAGAAGACTATGATTTATGGTCGAAACACCTCATGACATTTTGTAACGTGCTTTTTGCCAGTTTAGTAACACAATTTTGGCTCTTAACGGCCATATTCGTAAGCAGATACAGTACGATGTTCACCTAAACTGCTAACCCAGTTCACCGTTTACAGAGTCAGAGTTTTTCAACCATGTACCAAGGTAGGAAAACACTCGGAAAGTAATGCTGAACAGGACTCTCTCTCTCTCTCTCTCTCTCTCTCTGTGTGTGTGTGTGTGTGTGTGCGTGCGTGCGCGCGTGCATGTGTGCGTGCGCGCGCGCGAGGATGCCTAAGAGTGAAAGAGAGAGAGAAGGGGGTGGGGGGGGGGGGGGGGAGAGAACAGGACCTGTATGTTTCTAGAAGTCTTATACTGTTACGCAAGCAACGTCACTGTTCTCCTGTCAGCAGGAGCACCCAAACAGTGAGGGTAACCAGATCCAAGACCACACGCAGTACTCATTTTCTTCGGCTGGCCTGACTTGATAGCAAGTTCCCGATCCACACTTCCGACTTGAGCCGAGATATTCCGATAAAGAACGGCCGAATTAAAATCTGGCGCTGGCTGTCAGATCTGTTGCAGTATGCATGAAACGGTACGGTAACGCCGATAATCTAGAAGTGTATCAATTAGATGTGTTAGGAATATGGTGATTTACTAGTTGCAAAAGCGGTGAATGTTGGCTATTCGGTGGAAATTTAAAAACACTGATACAAATTTTCACACATGATCGAATACACGAGAAATGTAACATGATAATTCGTATTGATTTGACCGTTTATAAACGTGTACAAAAACGTTCAAATGCAAGCATGATTTACAAACAGACACCTCGGCACCCTGTGGTTTCGTCAATGCGCATGATAATTTGGCAATATTTTCTATCACTTGACAATGTGACACGATTGAACAATTCATAACTATGGAATGCCACGTATTCACATCAATTTTGTTTCCTCGTCTGCAAATCAAGTTTCCATGTCAACCTTCCAGCTTTTGAAAGCTTGCTATTTGAAACTGATTCCACCACCAACTACTATCTTCCCCTCCCCCCCCCCCCCCCCCCCCCCCCTCCCTTTTTTTTAAAAAAATCATCATAATTTGATGACATTGTGATCTTTTTACTTTTCTGCACGAATATCACTTTTGGTAAAGAAAAACGGAAAACCTGCATGAAAAACATTTTCAGATACGTTTTCACACGCACGCACGCACGCACGCACGCACGCACGCACGCACGCACGCACGCACACACACACACACACACACACACACACACACACACACACACACACACACACACACACACACAGAGCTAAAATAGGAATAAAAAAAACAAAACTCTGTGCCATAATATATTAACTCCTGACACCGTTAAATTTGTTATACATATTTCTGATATCTATCAGAAAATTTAGAATCTGCACTTCTGGCGACGAATGCTACTCCATAACTACCAGGTGATGGAATTGAGGTGTGAAATCCACTTCAATCGGGGCATGCATCAGTTACGTCAGTTCATGGCCGTCTGCCTCCGTAAGTTTGTTCCAGTGGCTGCCTCTGTCTGTTTGTCTGTCTGTTTGTTTCTGTCACTCTGTGTGTGTGTGTGTGTGTGTGTGTGTGTGTGTGTGTGTGTGTGTGTGTGTGTGTGCCTAAGAGAGAGTGAGGGGGGAGGAGGGAGATAGACAGACAGATGGACAGGTAGGCAGAGAGACAGCAGAGAGACAGACAGACAGAGAAAGAATAATACTCCGGTTCAAGGTGCATGACATTCAAGCTGATATGGCAGTTAGGGAAGGCAAAACACGTTAAGATGGACAGTGCAGATTGCAGCTTTTATGTTGGTTGCAGCAGCATTCCCATAACCTCTGAC
The DNA here is from genome assembly GCA_033310375.1 of Conus canariensis. Taxonomy (NCBI): domain Eukaryota; kingdom Metazoa; phylum Mollusca; class Gastropoda; order Neogastropoda; family Conidae; genus Conus; species Conus canariensis. The sequence goes on along the minus strand of CM065728.1, from coordinate 43,834,667 downwards.
TGCAGACCCAATTCTAAAGAACCAAGAGAGAGAGGGAGGGAGCTAGAGAAAGAGAGAGAGAGCAGACGGACAGGGAGCGAGCGAGCGAGTGAGCGAGAGAGAGAGAGAGGGAGAGTTCAGACGGGGGGGGGAGAGAGAGAGAGAGAGAGATTAGGAATTAAAGAAAGAAAACTCTGTGCCGTATATTTACTCCTGACATTGCTAATTTGTTATACATATTTAAGATTTCAATCAGAAAATCTAAAATCTGCACCTTTGGCGACGAACGCTCCTCCTTAAATGATGGAAAAGAAGTGTGAAATCCATTTTAATCGGGGCATGGCTCTGTTACGTCAGTTTCTGGCCATCTGCCTCCATAATTCTTGTTCCCAGTGACTGCCTCTGTGTGTGTGTGTGTGTGTGTGTGTGTGTGTGTGTGTGTGTGTGTGTGTGTGAATGTGTGTGTTTGTGTGTGTGTGTGTGTGTGTCTGACGGACTG
>CM065728.1:43824189-43829189 GCA_033310375.1 Conus canariensis | reverse complement strand
CACCCACTGATGAACACACACCAGAGGGCACATGTCTGCAGTATGCACTGGGGGCCCTGAGAGATTCAAAGTCTTATCCCAGTGGGCATGTGTTTCATCTTTAGTGTCTGTTATTGGAAAGGCCCAGTATGAGTTTGCCCCAATCTCTAGGAGTCTTCGTAGTGTTGGCCTTGCGATTATTCCAATGTTTGGTTGGTGATGTTTCTTGCTCTTCCCTTAAGTCTGGATGTGCGACCATTTCCTCTCTTGATGTTCAGATCTAAAAGATGGCCTATGGTATAGTGGCTTTGCTTTTGTTTGCTAAAGTGATTCTTCAGAATTCTTATCACATCAGATCAGCCAAGCTGTAATCCAGCTCTTATCGTTGCCTTGCCAGCATGTGTGTCTGCTCTCTCGTTTCCTTAACTCCAGCATGTCCAGGGCAGTACATCCATATGAGTCTCTCCAATGGAAGGCTGCGCATTAGTTCATTCCAAGCAGGGCTTCCCATTCCACTTTTCACTTTCTGAAGTTCATGGAGTCAGTCAGTATCATGGCTTGTTGAGTTTGAAACTGGCTTATGGATGTAAGCCAATGGAGTGCTTGTGTCACTGCTTCTACCTCCATGGTTAGACTTGAATTTGTTAAACTGTGCGCACCATTGTCTTCTTGGATAGTTCGGCCATTTTGCTTCACTGTGTATCCCCAGCCTGACTTACCTTTGGTGACAGAACCGTCAGTGTATATTACAATATAATCTTTTGTGCAAAGATCTACCTGCATCTGAATTTCTGCGCTGGTTTTGCCTTCTGGCCATTCTCGACAATGTTTTCCAAATTCTGGAGCTATGGCAATTTGGTAGAGGTGTTTCAAGTGGTCTGGATACTTCTCCCATTCCTTGGTTTCTTTGAGTTCTGCTAACTGGCACACAAGCTGTATACTGTCTTCTGCCTGTCCCATCTATGATTTTCCACGTCCTAGGAGTGCCTTTTGTTTCCTTGACAGCCGCATGAAGTGGGTTTTGGGGATTTTCAAGTGCTCTGAAATATGCCTTCACCTTTGTTTTAAGAACAATATTTTCAACATGCTTTCTTAAAGCTAGCATTCTGTCAAAGCCTGCACCCAAATAGCGTAGGTTGTTAGTTGATTCAGTTGGTATTCCAGTGAAGGAAGCTGGTGAGGGTACTTGTCCTGATGTCTTGTTGTTGAGAGTGCAGACTAATGTCTGGGCTTCTGTAGGGTTGATGGACGATCCAGTGTCTTGACACACTAAGCACTGTTGTCCAACCGTTTGTTGCTGACTGCTTTCATTCTTTCTTGAGCATTCTTTGATGTTTTGTAGATCAGACCGTCATCTGCTTGTGTCAACACTCGAGCAATTCCGTTTCTGTTGTGGTCTGCAAGGCCTTTAGTGTAAACATTGTACAAAACAGGGGAGAGGGGAGAACGTTGAGGTAATCCCATAGAAAGTTTATGAGGCTCAGACGTCCAATCTCCAAATCGTAGGACGACGGTTCGCTCCTGAAGTGCCGCTGCTATCCATCGTGCAAGTGTCTTGCTGACTCCATAGTCAAGGAGGAGTTCCATAAGAAGCGAGAACTGGACTTTGTTATATGCGTCGTTCAGATCTGTTGCAACAGCTAGTGTTTCTTCCTTTCTTTGGAATCCTTCGTATACATCATAGGCAAAAAGCGGCTGCATTTTCCCATGTAATTTTACCTGTTCTGTAGCCTCCTTGATTTGATGGGAGGATTTGTCGACTTTCAAGATCACTTACGAGTTTTCTTGGTGTGATTCGTTCCATGAGCTTTCCTGCCATATTTTGCATAGTGAGTATGCGGTAGCCATTTAGCCAATGATGATCTTTTTCCTGGTTTTGGTAAAGCTTTCAGGTAGCTGTGTTTCAGGTCTTCTGGGACATAGCCTTTATTGAAACTCTCCTGGTAGAGACTGAAGAGTTGGGTTCTCTCCTCTTCTGAGAGCTGCTTGATATCTGCATACCGTACTTTGGACCTGGAGCACTACCCTTAGTGCATCTAGCTATTGCGTCATCCAGTTCAGATGCTGTGATTTCATCGTCGATGCCAGTCTGAGCTAGGTGTTGGTTTAACTTGGACAAATATGTCTTCTTTTCCTCCAAATTACTTTCACACACACACACACACACACACACACACACACACACACACACACACACACACACACACACACACGCACACATACACGCACACATACACTCACCAGACACACGCATACAACAAAATAGACATACTCTTGTGCGTGGAGAGAGACAGAGAGAGGGTGGGGTGAAGGTAGCGCAGGGGCAGGAGGAATGGAATGCAGTTCCTGGATATCAAAATCTTTTGAAGGAAAAAAAAAACCCACCTCAGCATCAACAGCGAAATAATTCAACGTTCTTTCACACACACACACACACACACACACACACACACACACCACACACACACACACACACACACACTCGCACACTTTTTGACCCCGATCAAAGACGAGAGACACAGACCACGGCTATGCCTCTACGTAAGCTCTTATCAAAGGAAGAAGACCCATCGTTTTTCAACTGTTGCGCTGAGATAACCTCCAGGCTTAGTAGACGGCGGCGGGACTGCTGACGTCACCACTCGTCCCTGTCTGATGGTGCCATCGCTCAGGATAAACGCTCCGCTCCCTCACGGTGGGGAGCAAATGACTTCCGGGAGGAGCGAAACTCTCTTGTAACTTGCACTCCCTGACTTCCCCAGGACTGACAAATAATCTCCCTTTGCGTTGTCATGATGCTCTGATAAACAAATAGTTGAGTGTTGGGATTACCGCTCTGAGAGAGGGGAGAGAGAGAGGAGAGAGAGAGAAGGGGAGAGGAGAGAGAGAGAGAGAGAGAGAGAGAGAGACAGAGAGAGAGAGAGAGAGAGAGAGAGAGTCTGATCGTGCGTGCATGCGTGTGTGCGTGTTTTTGTGCGTGCGTGTGTGTGTGCGTGCGTGCGGGTGTGTGCATGCGCGCTTGCTTGCTTGTGTGTGTGTGTGTGTGTGTGTGTGTGTGTGTGTGTGTGTGTGTGCGTGTGCGTGCGTGAGTGTGTTTGTGTCTGTGTGAGTGTGCGCACGCCTGCGCGCGCGCGCGTGTGTGAGTGAGTCGGTGCAGTTTTTTTGGGGGGGAATAGACAAACCGTATGAGACAAGTAAAGAAAGGGAGGAAGAAAAGAAATAATGAGAAAGGAAAGGGGGGTGGGGAGAGGAAGGAATATGGGAAGAAAGAATGAAAAACACCAGGGAAAGAAAGGAAAAAGAAAGCTGAAGACAATAACAGAAAGAGAAAAAAAGCACAGAAAGCTTAGAAAAATAAACAAAGGAACGAATGAAAGAAGAAACCACACAAGTGGAAGGATGAGAGAAAACGGCAAAGAGAAACAAACAAAGAAATGACAGACAGACAAAGAAACAAGTACAGCAGGAAAAATAAATCAACGAAGATCACAGAAATCAGATCATAGCATCTCACCTCCTCAGAATTCGTGCACATCTAGATTTGCTCTCCGAAGAAAAAGCCCATGCCGTTAACACCAGATCCCGGTTATGTCTTCACTGTAAATCACTGCCGACTGAAATCAACGGCCATTGTAAACGTGACGGCCACTGTAAGGCACTCATCACACTGTCAAGCTCTCGTCACTGTGAACACTGCGGCCGTCTGGAACCGTTGAACAGAAGCTGGTCTTCTAGAGCCAGACTTTATTTCACATACGGAAGTTTTCGGTTTTTTATTCACCATCCGTGAATGTCAAATGTAGTCTGTGTCGATTGTCAGCACTGTTCTTGATACTTGCTTGTTAAATTTCAGTAGTTCTGTCTATTTGTCTTGTTACAGTTGTCAGGAATACAGTGACATGTACACAGAAATAATCTGGCTTTGCAGTTTGTTGCAAAGAATGAGAAAGCGTTTCTCATTGCTGATAGAGGTGAGCTTATGAACGTTCAAACAGTGTTGCTGTGTTCATGATGATAACATAGCAGGCTTTGAGCTGTTTCTGTTCTATTCTTGACAGATCTGAGAGTATACACGTAGGGCTGTATGAATATAATCCGTATAAACCAGAGACTCAAAATACAAATACTCTGACGTTTGTCAAAGAGTCAGTATAGATGTGTATACGCCTCAGTATTACTGTGTAATGACAATCGCCTTATATTTGACTCTCCAATCTACGTTACATCGACCTTCGTTGACATAAATAATTTTTACCAATAAAAAAAATGTATAACTTGTAAAGAAATGTGCAACACCTACAGAAAGTAAATATCACCGTCAACAGTGCAAACACTGAAAAAAAAACTCATTTGAAATGTAACTACACAGCAACGAGTGTTACACCACTGTTGTGGAAGTTGTTACTACGAAGCCAATTGTTATCAGTCGCTTGAACAGGTATCTATTGACAAAATACTGTCTGAAAAAAGAACAGCTCACGCCCGATATTGAACAGCATCAGTTAATGACAGCTGTGTTCAAACATTCACTTGATTGTCATCATCGTAACATTGACTGTCTACAAACTAATCTGACTGTAAAGGCTGTGACTTCTGCAAAGCAAGCATCTGACCATAAACACACTACAAAACATGTGTAAAAGAACGAATCTGACTATACACCCTACCACGCCATTCAACGTTTTGATCATAAAGTTACAAAACACTGATTCAAGGCGCTTCTTTGACATAAAGTGATTTCCTGGTCTGAAACGAACCTTGCAGACTGCTAGGCAATGAAAAACAACCGTAAAGGCATGTGAATCCCCTGGTATGTGAAAAACAACCGTAAAGGCATGTGAATCCCCTGATATGTGAAAAACAACCGTAATGACATGTGAATCCCCTGGTATGTGAAAAACAACCGTAAAGGCATGTGAATCCCCTGATATGTGAAAAACAACCGTAAAGGCATGTGAATCCCCTGATATGTGAAAAACAACCGTAAAGGCATGTGAATCCCCTGATATGTGAAAAACAAC
>CM065728.1:43806689-43819189 GCA_033310375.1 Conus canariensis | reverse complement strand
CCAAAATAGATTTTGTCTCCATCGTCTGTGCATTTTCCCGTATCAGTGCATGACCTTGATGCCCGCTCATTGGCCTGCAGCCACACCTCGCTTGCATAACTGTCGAATACATCACAGCCATCAACACCCAAACCGACAGACTGCACCCGCCTACCCCTTTTTCTCCTTCTCCCTCATCGCCCCTAAATTAATCTGAGAATAGACAGGCAACAGAACCATGAATAAATCACCTGCACAATCCGTCATCACAAACTGACAAACATTAAAAACGAGTTCAATCGACTGGAACTGGCGTTTTGTTCACTTTTGATGGCGGCTAAGTCAAACGCATTTGTGCATGAAGAGACAGATACGTAGGCAGTTCATCAGTCGCGCACACGGGCACACAGACTTGGGGGGAAATCAGACTCAGTTGATGTGCAAACGTGCGCATTCACACACACACACACACACACACACACACACACCACACCGCGCGCGCGCGCACGCCACACACACGCACACACACACATGCACACACATGCACGCATGCATCCACTTTCTGCCATGGAAATGAAAAGTTTTTTTTAACTGCATCATGGAATCATTGTCAGAAAATGTGGATACAATTCAAGTTATTTTCCAATCAATACACTTGGTTCTCTAAAATTCAGTCTCATCAAAATCTACAAAATGGAAGACAGATACTATTTCTTGCATAAGGCTTATACTAAATGCTTTTAAGGCAAATTCTGCAAACACTCACGTGCTATTGTAGAGAAAAACATTCAAGCTCCCACACTGCTTTGAGTATGCTAATTTGAAATCTTTACTGCCAAATTTCGATATGCAAAGTCAACCATAATTTGTGAAGTTTAATCTTCATCGTGAAATTGGACGTTTGCTTTGATTATATTTGTTTCACACAGTGTAAATATTCACTGTCAATGTTTATTTTAAAGTTAAATTGGACGTTTGTTTTGATTTCATTTGTTTGTTTTATGCAGTGTTAATATTCACTGACCTTTTGAACCCTAGCATCAGTTCTGTTTATTGACTTCATACCTAATCTCATACACGGGCAACTTTTTGTTTTTAAAGTTACATTGTGTGGATAGACGTTATACTGGAAGTGCACACACACACACGCAAACGCGCGTGAGCGCTCCGCAAATGATCAGTTCGCGGAAATTAAAGGAATCCGCATTACATCTTGAGAGGATTGAATGGTATGGTATGGTATGGTATGGTATGGTATGGTATGGTATGGTATGGTATGGTATGGTATGTAGGTATGGTATGTATGGTGGGGCATGGCATGGCATGGCATGGCATGGCATGGCATGGCATGGCATGGTATGCTATTCTATGGTATGGCATGGAATGGCATAGCATGGTGTAAGGTATGGTATGGTATGGTATAGTATGGTATGGTCTGGTATGGTATAGTATGGTATGGTCTGGTATGGCTTGGTATAATATGGTAATGTATGGTACGGTATGGCATGGTATGGTATGGTATGGTATGATATGGTATGGTATGGTATAGTATGGTATGGTATGGTATGGTATAGTATGGCATGGTATGGTATGGTATAGTATGGTAGTGGTAGGATATGGTATGGTAATGGTATGGTATGGTATGGTATGGTATAGTTTACTATGGTACGGTATGATATGGTATGGTGTGGTATGGTATGGTATGGTAATGATATGGTATGGTATGGTATGGTATGATATGGTATGGTATGGTATGATATGATATGGCATGATATGGTTTTGGCGTGGTTTGGTATGGAGTGATTTGGTACTGTGTAATAATTATGGTTTTGTAAATGTTTTTGTATTGTTTCGAATCACTGTATTTTACCGTTCTGAACTGCACTGTATCTAACACCTTATCGTCTAACAATTTTATGAGAGTAAGATGCAGGCTACAAAGCTGATAGTATTTTCCCAACTTTGTTTTTCTGTTAGTGTGCATATGGTTTTGTGTGTTCATCGTCATGCAGACCACTATTGCTGAACAGACCGGGCAGAACTTTACTGCTAAGCAGGCACTAACCCACAGCCTTAAGACTTATCGTTTTACCAGCCGCCGTGGCGAAGTGGTTAGCGTCGCGGACTCCCGGCTGGGAGGTCGTGGGTTCGAATCCCATCAGAGTCATGTGGGTTTTTCTGCCCCGACCGGCTCCTACCCAGAGTTGAATTTGCTGCGGACTCAGTTGGAAAGACTGGGACCACACAGTCGAGTTTCATCCACTTAATGGATGCGTTTCTGAGAGTGTTGCTCAAATTTCCTGACCAACACTGCAAGTGCCTGTATCTCTCGGGCCTGGTTGACGCCGGGATATATTATGAAAGGAAGCGTAGAGTGCAGCCCTGTCATGTAGTCTCAGACCGAAATGGAAATCCGTAGCATCATCTTAATCATCCTCAATCTCATCCATCAGCATTAAAAAAAATGTCTCAAATTCTGTGGCCCTTCATGCCCTGCTTTCATGGTGACCTCAATTTCGATGTCCTTTCCACGTCTGTGGTCTTGGTTTGGTTCCGTCGGGGTCACCGGTATCGGAGAGTCCATGGGGGCTGTCGTTGGACGGACGTGGTGGCGCCCTCCGGAGGGAGAGCTCATTCACGCCGGCTCCTCGACTAAGCAATTATTGTCGTCAGTAGGGGCTTAGTAGGTGGTGTCCTGCGTATGTTAGATCAGAACAGACGCCACTGAACACTACCGAAGTGACTCGGCAGCAGTGCAGTGTCTCCTCCGGTGGGTTGCCTCTTGACGACTTGACATTGACTGCTCCCTGTGGAGTGCTGGGGCCGCGGCGGGGCCGACCGGGCTGTGGCTGTGAACGGGGTGTCGGAATGAGCGGCGTGGGTGCACTGCCTCTGAGGTGGCGCGGAGGTTGGGACAGCAAAAAAAAAAAAAAAAAAGACATCGTTTTGGTGACTTCCGAAAGACCACTACTTATTAGGTCAAATGGAAAAGGCACACACACACACACACACACACACACACACACACACACACACACACACACACACGTGCTGCCTGTGTCACCGTCATCGTCAGCAAAGACACTGTCCAAACAAACTACCTTACCATGAATGGGATGACAGAGGTTAATTCAGAAACAAGCTAACAAAACGAACACGCAAACTAACAAAACCTATATAACCCGCGAACACGTACGCTCTATCTTTTGTTTGTTTGTTTGTTTGTTCAATGGTAAGCTAATCAAAATAATTTTGCATCTTGTTTGTTTGTTCAATGGTAAGCTAATCAAAATAATTTTGCATCTTGTTTGTTTGTTCAAGGTAAGCTAATCAAAATAATTTTGCATCTTGTTTGTTTGTTCAAGGTAAGCTAATCAAAATAATTTTGCATCTTGTTTGTTTGTTCAATGGTAAGCTAATCAAAATAATGTTGCATCTTGTTTGTTTGTTCAATGGTAAGCTAATCAAAATAATTTTGCATCTTGTTTGTTTGTTCAATGGTAAGCTAATTAAAATAATTTTGCATCTTGTTTGTTTGTTCAATGGTAAGTTAATCAAAATAATTTTGCATCTTGTTTGTTTGTTCAATGGTAAGTTAATCAAAATAATTTTGCAGCGAGAACTGATCAAAACCGAACATGAAAATGTGGAAGAGGCGTGGGGGAGGGGGAGGGGTGGACGAGCGTATGGACAGGAGGAGAAGAAAAAAATCGTTGACGCTGAAGCAAGCGTACATGCGGCAAAATACAGACGGTTTAACACGTCAGAATTACTCTACGTAGGAGGAATCACCATGGTCAATGTGGCATTTAACAGCTTACATCAACACTGCCGTAGTGCCTGTGGCGTATGCAGAAATCACGACAGTCTACAGTGTATGCATACACCACTTTCCAGCCTACGCGGATCAGACTTCTCATTTTACCCAGAAAACACAGAAAGTTATGATAGGGTGACGGAAGGGGGGTAAGTTGCACCAATGTCTGAAAGCTGGAGAGATCATTTTGGAGTAGTGTCCCATGTGTTCCCTCCTCAAAACCAAAAGGAATTGAAAAAAAAAATAATAAAATAAAAAGAAGAGAGGGAGGGAAAGTGCTGAAAGAAGTTCTGTATGCAATTGCCATGAGACTAACATTCATTTGTCGACATTACGGAAGAAAGTCAAAATAATGTCTGTGGAACAGTTGGTCTGAGGTTAAAAAAAGCGTTTTTTGCTTGGGTGGTTGATTCAGCGAGGCGAATGGAGTTCTCACCACATGAAGACAGTGTTTACAGCGTAACGAAAAACATTACCGTCGTGTTCAGAGGGTATTTTGTGTACTATGGCAGTGTTTGGGCACGATCGTATTCATAGTGCTAGCATGTTGCACCGAAGAACTCATGATGTTTGTGCTGCCCAGCCGAATGCGAACATCTCACTGGCCTGCCAGCAAGTCAAATGCCAAGCTGTTTAAAGTTGTAAACAATATTCAAATCAAAAATTAAGTCAGATCCTGTAACAGTAAGGCCTTTCTAAAACAAAGTTGCATCTCCAACAACCTTGAAATGCACACACAAAACACAACACACACACACACACGCGCGCGCGCGCGCGCGCGCGCGCGCGCGCGCACCCACCCCCACACACACTATGCAAGACTGTCTTATGCGAACGCCACGTATATGTGCATGAACACACACACACACACACACACACACACACACACACACACACACACACAGACGCGCGCGCGCACACACACACACACACACACACACACACACACAGTCACACTCCACATTTACATGTATACCCATTTCTAATCGGAACTGAGAAGAAAAACCCGAGTTATTCGCACAGCAAAAGGAGTGTAATGATTCACTCTCTAAATCGGCAGTTTACCTTTTCACCTGTCCTCTTCCAAAGTGCACACTGAGGATACATGGGGGGGGGGGGGGGGGGGGGGGGGGGGGGGGGGGGGGGGGGAGAGATCATTTCTAACCGGAACTGAGAAGAAAAAAAACCCCAAAACATCTACGTTATTCGCCCAGCGAAAGCCATGTAATGATTCACCCTCCAAATTGGCTGTTTACCTTTTTCACCTGTCCTCTTCCAAAGCGCACCCGGACTGGCTTTGCCCCTTGAACTCCGGGAACTCCAAGAAACAGTAAATGGATAGCAATTAGGGATGACAACCCGTCGGCTGTCTCTTCCTTGAGGGCGCAGGAACTGGCAGCCAGACAGGCTTGTGGAACTTTCCAGGAAGGGTGGGAGTGGAGTTTACTCCTATCATCCAGCCAGAATCAGCGGTGCCATTCAAACAGTGACAGTTCTTCTTCATCTTTTCTTTCCCTTTCTTTTGGCTACCTTCCTTTCTCTCCTTTTTGCCCCCTCTCTCTTTTTTTTTACACCCTGTGTTTGTTTCTCCGTTATATCTTCTCTCCTCTTTTCTTTTCTTCTTCCTTCGTTTCTATCTTTTCATCTTCTGTTCTCTTCGTCTTTCTTTTCATCTGTCTGTCTGTCTGTCTGTCTGTCTGTCTGTCTGTCTGTCTGTCTGTCTGTCTCTCTCTCTCTCTCTCTCTCCCATCTCTCCCCCCTCCTCCCTCTCCGTTTTTCCTTCTTTCTCATAATTCTTTCATGTATTCTTCAAGTCTTTCTTCCTGTCGATTTATTGTTCCCTCTTTCCTCCCTTACTCTGATTACTTCTGTCTTTTCTTGCTTTTTTTTCCTTTCTCTTATTGTTTTTATTTCTACTTCTTCCTTTGTCTGTGTCTCTCTCTTTTCCCACCTTTCTTTCTTTTCTTTGCTTGATTTTTTCTTCTTACTTCTTTCCTGTATTCTTTACTTCTTTCTTTCATTCTTTTCATTTTTCTCTCTTCCTTTCTATGTTTCTTTTTTTCTTTCTCTTATGTTGATTTTATCATTCTTTCATTCCTTCTCCCATTCTCTGTCAAATATTTTTTTCTTTCCTTCTTTTTCTTTCTTTCGTTCTTTCCCTTTTTTGTTATCCATTTCTGACATGCTCTCTTTGGCTGTGTTTTTTTTTTTCCAACAAATGTACTTCCTTTGTTTATTTCTTCTTTTCTCTGTTTCTATCTTTCTTCCTCTCCACCTTTCGTTCTTCCCTCTGTTTTGGTCTGTCTTCCTGCATTTTACTATTTTGTCTTTCCTTCCTTCTTTGTATCTTTAGCTTTACTTTTTCCTTTGTTTCTTTCTTTCTTTCTTTCTCTATCCTTTCTTTTTTCCTGTCATTCTTTCCATTGGTCTCTCTTTGTTTCTCTCTTCTTTTTTGCGTATATATCTTTCTGACTCTCCGTCAATCTTCTTTCTTTCTTTTCTCCTTTTTCCCTTTCGCTGTGTCAGTTTTTATCTCTCCATCTTCCTTTTGTTTCTTCCCTCTTCTTCTTCTTCGCTCTCTGTCTTTGTCTTTCTCTCTTTCATTTTTTCCTGCAACTAACCACCCGCACATACACACATACACATGTATGCTTCAACTGACACAAACCCTAGCTAGCATGCGCTTGCACTTGCGTGCGCGCGCGATACACACACACACACACACACACACACACACACACACACACACACACACTCACACACCTCACACACACACACACACACACACAACACACAGACACACACACACACACAGACACACACACACACACACACACACACACACACACACACACACACACACACACATGATATGCCCGTGCTCGCGTGCCATTTAATATTTTCGTTGCCTAGCTTCAGTCAAATCCGTTAATTTGATTTGGGCAGGTGGCAAGAGACGAAAATCACATGATGTGAAAAGACAGTCAATTAAAGGGAACACACACACACACACACACACACACACACACACACACACACACACACACATACACGCGCGCGCGCGCGACGTCTGCATGATTACGTGTTTGCACGCACACACATACAGAGAGAGAGAGGGAGGGAGGGACAGAGCGAGAGAGACAGTGACAGAGACAGAGAGAGAGGGAGGGAGGGAGAGAGAGAGAGAGAGAGAGAGAGAGAGAGAGAGAGAGAGAGAGCGAGAGAGAGAGAGAGAGAGAGAGAGAGAGAGAGAGAGAGAGAGAGAGAGAGATTTAAGATCGTAAGAAAGAAAGAAAGAATTAAAGAAAGCGATCAAGAAGAAGAAGAAGAAAAAGAAGAAGAAGAAAAGAAATAAAAAAAGAGAAAGAAAGCTAGAGAAGAGAAACAAAGAAAAAATATGTCGATTTGTTGAGACTAAGACAAGTATCGCTCTCTACTTAAAACAGTAGTTCAAACGTTACATAGTAATCTAGAAGTCTCCATATGGATAAGCAGCAAGTTGGTTTCTGATCCGCCTTTAGACACATACACACAAGATGAATGTGCGAGTCACCGACAGCTCAGTGGGCATGTGAACTGGCCTCAGGCGGTCGGCAGGGCAAGACTGTCGAACTATTCACTTAAAAGTCTTGTGACTCGTTTGTTCACGTTTCTCTTGGCGGTTCGCAAACATTTATTTTAAGATTTGTTTAGATTTCCGCCTGCAGTCGTCTCACGTTGCAACTGTTCACTTAAGTTCCTTCCCGCTGCCTACGTGTTCCGAATCTGATCTTCAGCCAGTGCAGCTCACCAGAAAGAAGAACACCTGGCTGGCCACAGCGTGGACGGGAGGTAGAGGTGGGGGTTGGTTGATTGGTTGACTGGTTCATGTATTCATAGTCTGTTCACCTAAATATGATGAAATTCATACTGTAAATAACTTTGAATCGTATAATGTAGTCAGTAGATGATCGGTACAATACCACCACCAACTGAATCCAAATTAAAAACAAATTAAACACCAATGGAAGGAAAGGGCTGGAGGAGGGATGTGAGGGTGGGTGGAATAGATCAAGCGGAGCAGGACGGGACGAGCCGGGCTATGGCTGTGGAAGGGAAACCAGAGTGAGCGGCGTGAGGTTAGTACCACTGAACTGACACGGATGAAACAGAAAAAATGGCATATGAATAATGACAAAGGATCCTCAAGAAGCGACCAGCTAACTGGACCATGTACACGATGGCTGCTTAACTTTGAAATAGTTCATTTTCAAATGACGGAAGATGAAACAGAAAAAAGTGGGACATGAATGATGACCAAGGATTCACAGTTCCTTGGACTATGTAAACGGTGATTGCCCAATTTTAAAATAATGCATTCTCATTTGAAAAAGATTTTTTTCCAGAGATACTTAACATCTCAAACTGAGGATAAAATGTTCTACCTGAGCACAATGAAACAAAAGCTGCTCAACTGTCAAAAACGTCGTTATGTATGCAAATACTTTCTTGGCAACGTTTTACAGCTGGAGAATATCAAAATAATCTGGCCGGTAAACTTTTGATAACTCTTGTAGGATCTCATATTATATTCTTAGTTAGAAAAAGGTTAACTTGTGCCCGCTTAAAATACGATTGCAGGTTTCAGATCGTAGTAGCACACAAGGCAGTTCAACACGGTCTGAAAATGGGTTACTCCCCGTTTCGCAAGCCGACCTGCATGTTCATTATGAACAATTCCACGAAATCAAGACATCCAACAAAAATCAATGTTCGCTGCTTTCATTTGAATTCAATAAACTAAATTAAATAAAATGGATTATTAAAAAAATAATATTAGATTTCTGAAACAGTAATTAAAAGAGACTGCATAACTTAATTAGAAACTACACACACACACACACACACACACACACACACACACACACACACACACACACACACACACCGTACACACACACACACACACACACACACACACACACACACACACACTCGTGCACACACTCGTACACACACACACACACACACACACACACACACACACACACACACACACACACACACACACAGTTCAGTGGCAGATCAATCAAACATGACAAAGCCAAGCGACAAAGTGGAGGTGGAATAGATCGATCGATCGATCGATAGATAGATAGATAGACAGACAGACAGATAACGTGATGGATAGAGAGATTGATAGAACATAGACAGATAGTTAGCTAGCTATCCCAGCTGACTGCATACAAGAGTCGTGTAATCAGGACCGGGATGAGAGAGAGAGAGAGAGAGACAGACAGACAGACAGACAGACAGACAGACAGACAGACAGACAGACAGGCAGACAGACAGACAGACAGAGAGAATGAGTGGTAAGATTATCTTATAAATCAGCTTCTCCTTCTTCCCCCCCTCCCCCCCCCCCCCCCCCCCCCCCCCCCCCCCCCCCCCCCCCGTCTTTCTTGTTTAGTCACGAAGGTGTAAAATCGCCATGAAATATAACATGTATATGTAAACTGGAGGCAGCCATGTGTATCTAGACTGCGGGTCTCTGTATGGAATAGAACTGTGTCTAATTCCCTACCTTCTCTGATTCATTCCAGTCTCCGATGCTCGCCCCTTCCTGACTGCAGCCCTTGTTGATACCTTCCATTTTCAGATTCCTTCCTGTCTCTGAAGTTCAACATTCTCTGACTTCTTCCCTTCTTGATGTCTTTCCTTCTCTGCTTCCTTTCTCTCGCCGATTCCTTTGACCGGTGCTTTCACTTTTCTGACTTGTTCCTTTTTTCCAATGTCTGCCATTCTCTGACTTATTGCCTTCTTCGTTTTCTTTCCGTCTCTGATTCCTTCTAGTGTCTCATTTTTCTCCTTTTTTTTTTTTAGATTCCTTCCCTCGTTAGTGCTTTTCTTTGTGATTCCTTTCTCTTTTTTGTCTCCTTCTCTTCATGGTGATTTCTAATCTCCGATTCCTGCCCTTTCTGATGTCTTCTATTATATTATTCCTTTCCTTCCTGGCGCCATCTATTATCTATTTTTCCCTTCCTTGTTGTTGTTGTTGTTGTAGCACTCTGGCTAAAAGACTCTAGGGATCATCCGAACAGCCAAAGTACTTGAACGCTATGGTACAAATGCACCAGCCAGGGATGAGAACATTACGTGTGTGACCGTTTTTGATTACCCCGCCACGTGGGCAGCCACACTCCGACTTCGGGGTATTTTGGAGACTGATAATGTTATGCTAGGAGCTTGTCACAACTAAAGACAGTCCCCGCATAAGTATGCAGAGCATAACACATTTTGATGTAGCCTTGGTGTTCTAGCCTATGTCAACTGGCCTGACACAACCTTAAGCCAAGACGGTCCCTTCCTTGTGATTTCTTCCCTTTCCCAAGCCTCCGATTCTGTGATCCTTTCCTTTCCTGACGCCTTCTATTCTTGGCATCCTTCTCTTCCTGATGCTTTCTATCCTCTACATCTTTTCCTGATGCCATTAAAAAAAATTTCCTTTCCTGCCTGGCGCCTGCTACTCTCTGATTTCTTCTATTCATGCTGCCTTCTATTTTGTGGTTCTCCCTTTTCTAGACGCCTTCTACTCTCTGATTACTTCCCTTCCTGACGCTTCTATTCTTTGAGTTTTTCTTTTCCAGTTGCCTTCTGTTGTGTGATTCCTTCCCTTCCTGACACTTTCGTTCCTTTCATTTCTGACATCTTCTATTCTCTCATTCATTCCATCCCTGACGCCCTCTGTTCACTGATTCCTACCATTCCTGCCTCTCTCTATCTTCTAATTCCTTCCCTTCCTAAACCCATTTGCTATCCGTTTCCTTCACTTCCTTACGTCTTCTACTCTCCTATTCCTTCCCTTCCTAACGCCCACTTATTCTCCTATTCCTTCCCTTCCTAACGCCCACTTATTCTCCTATTCTTTCCCTTCCTAACGCCTTCTATTCTCTGATTCCTTCTCTTCCTAACGCCTTCTATTCTCTGATTCCTTCTCTTCCTAACGCCTTCTATTCTCTGATTCCTTCTCTTCCTAACGCCTTCTATTCTCTGATTCCTTCTCTTCCTAACGCCTTCTATTCTCTGATTCCTTCTCTTCCTAACGCCTTCTATTCTCCTATTCCTTCCCTTCCTAACGCCTTCTATTCTCCTATTCCTTCCCTTCCTAACGCCTTCTATTCTCTGATTCCTTCTCTTCCTAACGCCTTCTATTCTGATTCCTTCTCTTCCTAACGCCTTCTATTCTCTGATTCCTTCTCTTCCTAACGCCTTCTATTCTGATTCCTTTTCTTCCTAACGCCTTCTATTCTCTGATTCCTTCTCTTCCTGACGCCTTCTATTCTCTGATTCCTTTTCTTCCTAACGCCTTCTATTCTCTGATTCCTTCTCTTCCTAACGCCTTCTATTCTCTGATTCCTTTTCTTCCTAACGCCTTCTATTCTCCGATTCCTTCTCTTCCTGACGCCTTCTATTCTCTGATTCCTTTTCTTCCTAACGCCTTCTATTCTCTGATTCCTTCTCTTCCTGACGCCTTCTATTATCTGATTCCTTCTCTTCCTAACGCCTTCTATTCTCTGATTCCTTTTCTTCCTGACGCCTTCTATTATTTCATTCCTTTCATCTACAATGCATTCAGTTCTCTCATTCCTTTCACGTGACAATTTTGTGGTGCCTTCCTTCGTTTGATTCCTGCCAATTTCTAATTCCTTTTATTCCGTTACCTTTTCTTTTGTTCTCTGTTTTTTTTTCCGTTCCTGATTCCTTCCATTTGTCACTCCTTACTTTCTCTGACACTTTCCATTCCTGATTCCTTCTGCCCTCTGATGATTTCCATCCAAGGTTCCTTGCAGTCTTTGATGTCTTCTGCTGCCGATTCCTTCGTGCTCCGCTTCATTTCTGTGCTTTGATTCGTTATATTCCTGATTACTTCTGTCCTGTGCTCACTTCTTTTTATGATTCCTTTCATTCCATGCCTCTTTGTATTCCCAGATTCTTCAAGTATGTATGTCGCACGCGCACACACACACACACACACACACACACACACACACAACACACACACACACACACACACAATATATATATATATATATATATAAATAATGCTGAACAATTATGTAGTGGGGGAAAACAAGTGCAGGTTAACAATTATTCCATCATTATAGTAATG
The DNA here is from genome assembly GCA_033310375.1 of Conus canariensis. Classification (NCBI taxonomy): domain Eukaryota; kingdom Metazoa; phylum Mollusca; class Gastropoda; order Neogastropoda; family Conidae; genus Conus; species Conus canariensis. The sequence continues at coordinate 43,807,244 of CM065728.1, read as the reverse complement.
ACTTGGCAAAGATTTGAAATGTAATATAAGAAAGGGGGGTTTAAGATGAAGAAAATGGGAAAATGTATATTATAAATGAAAAAAAACAACCCTTCACTAGCTGCCTAAAGGAACCATCGTACTCCCCTTCAAAGGCAGATCTGTATGTATCGCCTGCTCCTAGGCCGTTCGTCCGCTGGATCGGACTCATCAGGGAGACACGGCTGATTGTGCCTGTGCTCTTGGCGTCAAATATATATATATATATATATATTATATATATATATATATATATATATATATATATATATATATATATATACATATCCTCTCATTCTCTGATTATTTCCATTTCTTTAGTTCCTTCCTTTCTCAAGACATTTTCACGAAACGTGCAAATCAGTCCACCACATTTGCCGATCCGGAGGTCCAAGGGTGAGAAATTTGACAGTTGGGTGACAAGCAGACATGGCAGGGAAGTGGGAATTGCGTGGAGACTATCATGGCGACCAAGGAGACCTCGAAGGAAATATGATGCCTAACCCAATTAGAACACAAACCAGAGCAGAGTTCCTG
>CM065728.1:43789189-43801689 GCA_033310375.1 Conus canariensis | reverse complement strand
ACATCCAATTTGATAGGGTCCATCGTTTGAACAACAAACCAGATTCCCCGATGATCGCAAGATGCACATTTTATAAAGACAAAGTGCAAATTCTCAGTGTGAAAAAAAAATTGCAGGGTACCAGAATTTTTGTAGGAGAAGACTTCTCCTTCCGAGTGAGGGAGATAAGGCGCAAACTGTCTCCCCACCTGAAAAAAGCCAGAAATGATGGGAAGAGGGCCACGATGGTGTTTGACCACCTACTCATTGATGGTCAGAAGTACTTCCTTGGCGAGGGGGACAGTTTGCGTGAATCCAGATAGGATTCTGGCCGGCCATTTTCTGGACTTAATTTTCCCTTTGATAGGAACACGAGAGGTAACAAATGTAACCCAACACCGTCTGTACGCTCACCTGTTCGTCATGTCAGTGACACGCTTGAACTCTGCGATGTTGATCAGGTCAGCAAGGCCGTGTCGTGTCGTGACAGCGCGAGTGAGCACGTGCAACACACACCGAGCGCAAAACCAAAACGTGTTTCTTTTTTGTTGTGGAACGTAAACGGATTGCTATCAAAAATATTTGACTCTGATTTCATTTCTTATGTTTGTCAGTTCGATTTTGTTTGTTTAGTTGAGACATTTGTTGAGGACTGTCAGTTGGACTTATTTACCGGGTACAGACTATTTTGTAAACCTGCCGTTAAATTTACTAAACATGGTAGACGATCGGGAGGACTTGTTTGTTTAGTAAGGAATGATCTTTTCCCGTATGTTAAAAGTATTGATATGGATCATGTTAATTGTTGCATGTTTTTGATCTGTAAAGAGTTATTTGGATTAGGTAAAGATATTCTGTATGTTTGTACATATATACCACCAGAAGGATCTCCATTTTACACTTATTTTGATATTGACAATGGAATTAGTATGCTTGAAGAATGTTTAACCGATTTCCTGTTGCAGAATGACGTGTATGTTATTTTAAATGGAGATTTGAATAGCAGAACAGCTGATGTTTCTCAAGATTATGTTGTACAAAATACGTTTGATCCACAGTTCAATAATTTGTCATATAATATGGTTCGACATTCAAATGACTGTACTTTGAACAACTATGGTAAATTATTATTGAACATGTGCACTGCGTTAGATTTGAGCATTTTAAATGGCGTGTGCAAAGGCGACTATGAAGGTTGCTACACATTCATATCTGACTCTGGAAGCAGTGTCACAGACTATTTTGTACTCTCACGTGAACTTTTTATGATTTTGTTTGATTCATGTGAATTATCTATAGCTGACCGTATTGATTCCGACCATTTACCAGTGACAGCATGTGTTGTTCTTGCCAAGGAATGTTCACCTGATATGTGTATGCAAAAAGAGAATTTTGTCATACACAAACTTGTATGGGACGAGAAGTGTGCAGCTACATATACCAGTATTTTGTGCAGTGAAGAAATACACACAAAAATTGATCATGCAATTGATTTGATTGATGTTAACGTAAATAATGCTCTTAAAGTTTTTAATGATTGTATAAGAGAAAGTGCTGGGTCCATGAAAACATGTATATCATTTAACAACAATGGAAGTTCATGTAAATGGTTTGATATAAAATGTAAACTTTGTAAAACAAACACTAGAAGATTGTTACAGATATTTCGTCGCTCAGTAAAATTAGAAAAGAAAACAGAAACAATAATCGAAATGAGAAATGAATATGAAATTGCCAGACGTGAATATAAAAATTTACTAAAGCGGAAGAGGAAACAGTTCAACAAAGCTTTACTAGATAAACTGGTAACGACAGTGGGAAACCAAAAAGAATTTTGGGACGTTGTTCATAACGCGTCCTTCAAAAGAAAACAGCCTAGGAATAATATATCAGTCGACTCCTGGTTTCAACACTTTAAAGCCTTGCTGGAGACGGATGCTGACAACACAGTAAATGAGTATTCAGCTGAAGTTGAAATGGAAGGCTATATGAATCGTCCGATCTCTAAAGATGAAATATTGCTAGCACTTAGAAAACTAAAAAACCGTAAAGCAGCTGGTCCCGACGGCATTATTGCCGAGCTTTTCAAGAATTCGAATGATCAAGTTGTATACTTCCTTCTGAAATTGTTTAATAAGTTATTTGATAGTGGTGTGTTTCCTGAAAACTGGTTTGAATCTGTTATTCAACCTATTTTCAAGAAGGGTGATATCAATGATCCCAACAATTATAGGGGAATTTCCTTGAGCGATGTTAGTAGTAAATTATTTGGTATAGTGATAAATAATAGACTGCAAGAATGGGTGGATGAACACAATATCACAGGTGATTATCAAGCTGGATTTAAGAGAGGATATTCAACAGTCGACCATATGTTTTCTTTACTAGCTCTCGTACAGAAACAGTTTTGTTATAATCGAAAATTGTATGTTGCATTTATTGATTTCGAAAAAGCTTTTGACACGATAAATCGAAATATTCTTTGGCCAATTCTCTTAAAAAATGGCATTAAAGGTAAATTATTCAGATGCATTAAAAGTATGTACAATGATCTCAAAGCCAGAGTTCGATGTGGTTCTATGTTAACTGATTGCATTGCCTGCACATCAGGATTAAGGCAAGGAGATGCTTGCAGCCCTGTTCTGTTTTCTCTTTTCATTAACGAACTGGCGGTTGAAGTAATTAATAAAGGAAGACATGGCGCTCGATTTTCACTAGATGCATTCGAATTATTTATTCTGTTGTTGGCTGACGATGTCGTTTTGATGGCAGAGACAGTTACAGGTCTACAAACACAACTGAACAGCGTACAACACGCCGCTGCATCTCTTCAACTTAAAGTTAATATGACTAAAAGCAATATCATAGTATTTCGGAAGGGTGGATATTTGAGTGTGAGAGAAAAATGGTTGTATAACGGTGAAAGAATGCCTGTGGTTAATGCGTATAAATATTTAGGAATTTTTTTCTCTACGCGATTGAGCTTCACTGCTGCATGCAAAGACCTTGCAAGCAGAGCTAAGAATGCTTTGATTTATCTTCTTAAAAGGTTATACATGTTAGATAACAACTCTTTTAATTTATTTATGAAATTGTTTGATTCTCAGATACAGCCAGTTGTGCAGTATGGCTCTGAATTATGGGGCCTAGACAATGCTGTTGTCCATTGTGAATCAGTCCATTTATTTGCGTTGAAGAAATTTTTAGGAGTAGACAGGCGAACACCCAATGACCTTGTTTATGGTGAAACCAATCGCTATCCAATATATATAAATTCTGCTGTTAAGTGTATTCGCTACTGGCTTAAGCTGATACAAATGGAGAATCACAGGATTCCACGCAAAGCCTATGATATGTTATTTGACCTTGATATAAAAGGTAAGAAAAATTGGGTAACAAATGTACGCTTATGTTTGTTTAAATTTGGATTTGGATTTGTTTGGGCAAGTCAAGGCGTTGGAAATGTTCATGATTTCATATGTTGTTTCAAGCAAAGGATGATTGACTGTAGGTGGCAAACTTGGTCTGATCATATTCAAACTAGTGATAGATTCAGCTTGTATAGAGCTTTTTGCAGTGACCACAGTTTAAAACCTTACTTACATTTAGATATTGATAGGCACTTAAAATATATTACGACTAGATTTAGGCTCGGGATTTCTGAGCTGGCATTACATCGCTTCCGATACAAAACGTCTATGTTCAACGATTTAATTTGCCCCTTATGTACTGAAAGTGAAGAAAGTGAGGTACACTTTGTTCTCTGTTGCCCAGCTCTTAAACATATACGAGAAACTCTAATTAAGCCTGAATATTATAGACATCCTTCACTGTTTAAACTGAGTTTGCTAATGTCATCGACCAAACCTGAAGATGTGCGTAGTCTTTCTTTGTTTTTGTATAAAGGATTTAAAATGAGAGATGTTGTGACTTCTTGAAAGGTATATGAATACATTTATATCATCGTTAACTTGTATTTTGAATCTGTTATATATCTTTACTCAGTTACATGTTCACATTCCCCTTCATGATGGGCTGAGGCCTAATATGAATAAAATATCTTGAGTCTTGAGTCTCTCTCTCTCTCTCTCTCTGATGTCTGTCTGTCCGTCTCTCTGTCTGTCAAACACTGCAGCCATGTCCGTCTGTCTGTCTGTCTCTCTGATTGACTGTCTGTCTGTCTGTCTGTCTGTCTGTCTGTCTGTCTGTCTGTCTGTCTGTCTGTCTCTCTCTCTCTCTGTCATTCTTTGTTGTAATCTCTTTTTCTTTCTCTGTCTCTTTTTGTTTCTCTATGTCTGTCTCTCCGTCTCTCTGTCCCTGCCTGTCTGTCTGTCTGTCTGTCTGTCTGTCTTTTCTCTCTCTCTCTCTCTTTCTCTTTCTCTCTCTCTCTCAACAAAAATGAATTAAGGACGACAACCTATAGACAATCAATCTTCCACACGGACACGACCATGATTAAGGCTTGACAGTTCTTCGCGCGCAAACGAAGCTAATGAGAGAGAGAGAGAGAGAGAGAGAGAGAGAGAGAGAGAGAGAGAGAGAGAGAGAGGGAGGGAGGGAGAGAGAGAGAGACAGACAGACAGAGACAGAGAGACCGACAGACAGGGAGACAGAAGGACAGACACAAACAGACAGAGACAGAGAGAGACAGAGATGCAGACAGGGAGAGATAGAGACAGACATACAAGGGGACAAACAGAGACAAATACAGACAGAGACACAAAAAGAAGGGAAGAGGTATTGGGAGTACGAAAGAGAAGGGGAGAGGATAGACGGTGAAGGAAAATGATGAGAGTCAGATGAGTCGGTGGGCAGTGGGATCGAGCATTCAGATACAATGGGTGCGAATTTCTCTGTCTTATCAGTCAAAGAGATTAGTTTGCCTACCAACCCCTTCTCTCTCTCTCTCTCTCTCTCTCTCTCTCTCTCTCTCTCTCTCTCTCTCAACCCCCCCCCCCCCACACACACACACACAAAGACACACGCATACAGACAGACTAACACTAACATACACACAGACATACACACACATTCTCTCTCTCTCTCTCTCTCTCTCTCTCTCTCTCACACACACACACACACACACACACACACACACACATACACACACACGCACACACACACACACACACAAAACGCGCACGTACACCACATTTCTTAGTCTCCATTCCGAGAGGTAACATCCCTTCACCGTCCACACCTGCGAGCGGGATGCCAGATGTATGATTATGTTCCCTGGCAGATTCCAGGGCCGAGGTTCCAGGGAGCCCTATTTCTGTCATTCTTCCCTATTGATCCCGGCCGCGAGTGGAAACGACAGAGAAGAGGAGAATCCATCCTGGATGAAGATTGTTGTTCTGTCCTCTCTTTCTCTCTCTCTCTCTCTCTCTCTCTCTCTCTCTCTCTCTCTCTCTCTCTCTCTCTCTCTCCCTCCCTCCCTCACTCTCTCTCATCATCATCATCATCATCATCATCATCATCATCATCACCGTCATCATTATCGTTATCTTCATCTTCATCATCATTATCATCATTTTTACTGTTATTTGCAGTAGATGGAAGTAAGATTTTCCAACTCTCTCTCTCTCTCTCTCTCTCTCTCTCTCTCTCTCTCTCTCTCTCTCTCTCCCTCTCTCTCTCCCTCACGGTGGGGAGCAAATGACTTCCGGGAGGAGCGAAACTCTCTTGTAACTTGCACTCCCTGACTTCCCCAGGACTGACAAATAATCCCCCTTTGCGTTGTCATGATGCTCTGATAAACAAATAGTTGAGTGTTGGGATTACCGCTCTAGAGAGAGAGAGAGAGAGAGAGAGAGAGAGAGAGAGAGAGAGAGAGAGAGAGAGTCTGATCGTGCGTGCATGCGTGTGTGCGTGTTTTTGTGCGTGCGTGTGTGTGTGCGTGCGTGCGGGTGTCAGACCACAACAGAAACGGAATTGCTCGAGTGTTGACACAAGCAGATGACGGTCTGATCTACAAAACATCAAAGAATGCTCAAGAAAGAATGAAAGCAGTCAGCAACAAACGGTTGGACAACAGTGCTTAGTGTGTCAAGACACTGGATCGTCCATCAACCCTACAGAAGCCCAGACATTAGTCTGCACTCTCAACAACAAGACATCAGGACAAGTACCCTCACCAGCTTCCTTCACTGGAATACCAACTAACAACCTACGCTATTTGGGTGCAGGCTTTGACAGAATGCTAGCTTTAAGAAAGCATATTGAAAATATTGTTCTTAAAACAAAGGTGAAGGCATATTTCAGAGCACTTGAAAATCCCCAAAACCCACTTCATGCGGCTGTCAAGGAAACAAAAGGCACTCCTAGGACGTGGAAAATCATAGATGGGACAGGCACCTCCCTCTCTCTCTTACCTTATTTTTGTATTATTACCCGTGCATTACAATTATCTTTATCATCGTCATTATAATCATCATTATTATTATCATCAGATGCAGTAAACCGTCTATCTATCTGTCTGTCTGTCTGTCTGTCTGTCTGTCTGTCTGTCTCTCTCTCTCTCTCTCTCTCTCTCTCTCTCTCTCTCTCTCTCTCCCCCTCGCCAATTATATCGCCTGCACAGCTGTAAGAGACAGAGGTGAAAACATAGAAAATATCACAACGTAGGCTCCCATCTTGGCTTCTCTCTGTTTAAATTCCACTTCGTCTTCCGAGCAAACAAGATACATATTGTCTTTTAGGGGGAAGAAGTGAGACAAGACTTCGTTTCATATTAGGTATCACCATGATTTTTTTCCATTGACCTCAGAGTGTAACATCCTCTGATTCGTGCACGTATTTACCGGTATTTTCAATCTCCGTACAAAGATGTAGAGTAGACAACATCGGTATAATTGCCTTTTGTCTGCTGGAGTTCCATCACGCATACTGCGGGCACTCCCCACTTCCTGTTGATCTGATTGGCTTACTGCTGTCTCCTGTTTATGGCTTGTCTGCCTCTTTTCACCACATGTCGTCGCTGATACGGTCAAGATTTAAAGCACACAAATTTGCCTGCTGGAGTTCCATCACGCATACTGCGGGCACTCCCCACTTCCTGTTGATCTGATTGGCTCATTGCTGTCTCCTGTTTATGGCTTGTCTGCCTCTTTCCACCACATGTCGTCGCTGATACGGTCAAGATTTAAAGCACACAAATTTGCCTGCTGGAGTTCCATCACGCATACTGCGGGCACTCCCCACTTCCTGTTGATCTGATTGGCTCACTGCTGTCTCCTGTTTATGGCTTGTCTGCCTCTTTCCACCACATGTCGTCGCTGATACGGTCAAGATTTAAAGCAGACAAACGGCCGTCGTTCGATGTGCAAAGTGCGTGTGCAGATGAAAGGCCGCCTTCACTTGATAGCGAACAACAAGAAGCAGAAATACTCGGTAACCTTATAGGGCAGCCATCCTAGCCAGGTTGAACAGCTCCCAGACTTGAAGATGTTGGTGACCTGCGCGAGTGAACAGGACTCCGGTACAAGCCAATGATGAGAAAGCAGGCGAGATAGCGATCCTCACCCCTCCATATCCTTGATTGGCTCCTCTATGTCTACAGCGCATCGTTTATGATCTCTTGCTGTAAAGTCAGTGTGCTCTCATGTAGTCTGTGTCCGACAAAGGTAGGTTGTTGGTTGGGGAGCCGTGGCGGACTTTCGAGAATTCAAGGAGGATCTCCACAGCTCGTAAGTCATGTGCAACGGGGCAGAGGAGTTGCAACCATTGCCGTCTTTTAGGTCAGTTGTCTGAGTCTAGGGATTCTTCGTGTGTGCCTTGGGATTTGTCTGCCCGCTATTGAATTCTAGTACCTGTTAATCACAAGCCCTTTGATTGTTTCGTTCGCTCTTTTTGTCTGTTTCTTTGTTTCATTCCTTGTCTGTTTTTCGAACGTGCTTACACCCTGTCATAGTTTTCTTCTCCTTGTTTAACTCTGTGATATAGATATTTACATTTGGATGTGAAGTAAAAGCCTGACCTAAAAGAACAGTATGAATTCTTTTTTCATGTTGAAGAAAAGCAAACAAACAAAACACCAACAAGGCCAAAACTGAGCTATTGTTACGTCAGCCACGCGCTCCTCACGTTCGCATTATGTGGAAATGGCGCTTATAGATAAAAGGATGGGATTATCACAGGATGAAAGAAGGGAAAAATAGAAAAAAAAAAGCAAAGACAAAGGGAAGGAAAGAAGAACAGGAGGAAACACACAGAAGGATAAAAGAACAGAACGAACGAAAGGAAGGAGTGAAACGTACCGAGCAGAAAAACAAACAAAATGAAAAAAGTATCTATCTATCTTATCTATCTATCTATCTATCTGGCTATCTATCTATCTATTACACATATAAATATATATATACATGTGTATATATATACACACATATATATATGCATATATATGCGCGCGCGCGCGCGCGCGCGGTGTGTGTGTGTGTGTGTGTGTGTGTGTGTGTGTGTGTGTGTGTTAGATTTATGATGAAAAAATCACCGACATTCTGCTTGTAAAGGATAATAATCTCTTCGCACGAAGCTTCGTCAATAAGAGGTCTCTCTCTCTCTCTCTCTCTCTCTCTCGCTTTTTAACCCCCTTCTCATCCTACGACACACACACACACACACGTACACACGCACACACACACACACACACACATATATATATATATATATTGTTTTCTCCCACTACTAAATTGTTCAGCATGATATATTGATAGATAGATAGACAGACAGACAGACAGACAGACAGACAGACAGATGGATGGATTGATGGATGGATGGATGGATGGATAGATAGATAGATAGATATAGACAGCAAACTGGCTAGCTAGATAGATAGATACATAGATGCAGAGAGAGAGAGAGAGAGAGAGAGAGAGAGAGAGAGAGAGAGAGATGGGCGGACGGACCTACCGACCGACAGTTCGTTACACAGACAGCTGGGTAGTTAGAAAGGCAGGTAGGTAGGTTGGTAGATAGGCAGATCCATCCATCCATCCATCCATCCATCCATACATACATACATATACTGAGAGGCAGAAATTCCGCACAAACATAAAAAAATCATGCACAAAAATCTCGTTAATGTCTGTTATTTAATTGGAAACTTGGTAACAACAAACTAAATCTGCGTTAGAAAATTTGATTGAAAAGGGCATGTGTGAACAGAAAAAAAAAGACCTGAATCAAATTCATAAACAACTGTCAAACATGGTTATTGCACAGCATAAACCATCTTTCAAAAGAGATGATTCTGTCAATATCTGGTGTATCCACCATTAGCAGCTACGCACGCTCGAAGACGCCGAGGCATGGACTGCACGAGACGTCGGATCTGCACCTGCTGGATGTTGACCCAGTGATGCTGAAGAACGGCGATCAGTTCACCTCTCATCTGGGGCCTCGGCTGATGCTGCTCCACTCTCCTGCCGAGCGCGTCCCAAAGGTGCTCAGTGCAGTTCATGTCAGGTGACAGGGATGGCCAGGGCATCACCTCCACTCCATTCTGCTGCAGAAACTGACGGGTCATCCGGGCACTGTGAGGTGTAGCATTATCATGCAGGAACACAAATCTGCGTCGTCCACCATGGTGATCCAGGAGTGGAAGCAGGACAGGCTGGAGAACGTGGTTCACGTAACGCTGTGCCGTGATGTTGCCATCGATCACCACGAGCTGGGATCTAAAGTTGGCGTTGATGGCACCCCCCACCATCACTGAAGGGCCGCCAAACCGGTCGAGCTGCCTAACACAAGGGTCATGATACCGTTCTCCTCGTCTCCTGCAAATTCTGATTCTCCCATCAGCGTGGCTCATGCAAAAACGTGACTCGTCAGAGAAGATGACATTCCTCCATGCGCGTCTTCCCAGGAACGCACCATTTGCTGCCCAATGGCGCCGGGCCTGCCTGTGTCTGTCAGTCAGTACAGGGCCAACGTAGGGCCTGTGACACCTGATTCCTGCGTGTGACAGGCGTCGTCTGACAGTGTGACTGCTTATGGGTCCTCCACGCTCCCCCAAAGTTGCTCTAGCGGTGGCAGCAGCAGTCAGGAATCGGTTCCTGAGGTGGGAAAGGCGAATGGCTCGATCTTGTCTCTGAGTCGTCACTCGAGGTGCGCCTGGTCGAGGACCGTCAGAAACTGACGGGTGGCTGCCAAGTGCTGTTGCAGGCGGTAGATAGTGGTGTGGTGGGCGTTCATGGCTCTTGCCACCTGTCGGACAGATGAACCGGCCCTCAGCATCCCAACAGCGCGGTTTCGCTGGTTGTTGTCTAGCCGTGGCATTTTCTTGCAGCGTGATAAAATCACTCTGGTTGCGGCATTTTATGGGGTTAAACTGTGTGTTTATCACGTGAAAAGAAAGCGACGCAATATTCACTCTGAACTGAGTTGTCGCCCAGTTTGGCTTTTTGCTTCTGGCGCTATTGTCCCTGTTCGCTGGCACGTGCTGCACGAGAAACATCGCTGTGGAAAGGTGGGTCACACTCCCACCAACTGAGGAATGGGTCATAAAAGGAGCAACAAATCAAACTTTTCCCGTGGAACTTGTGTGCATGATGTGCGGAATTTATGCCTCTCAGTATACATACATACATACACACATGCACACATACATACATACATGCATACAAACAAACAAACATACATATATACATACATAGAAAATCATAAACCTCTTGCCTCAAAGTGAATTATGCGATTTACAGGACTTATGTTTAGCATGGGCAGGTTTTACAGCTGTAGGCGATGTAATTTTGAATAGAACTGTTTAGAATTAGCACTGTCATTAACTGAGTTTTGTTTTCCCATTTACCAGACAAGTATTTAAACATTTCCAAATCAATCAATTTTTGATGACATATCCAAAGATATTTTACTGTTACAACAACAATAAAGTTTTATGTTCTTTCAAAGAGGCATAAAACTCTTCGAAATATGAAATTCTATACAGTCGAGCAACCGTGAATTCAATCCCAATCACCATGGTTCATCTTTCCACCATTATTGAGACCGATTCAATCGACTTACAAGTGTGTATTATTCCTCGCATTCCAAAGATCTCGCGAAAACTCAAGATCGGGAGTAAATATTTATTCACCTTCTTCCCGTTTCTTTCTTTTCTCAGCACGATTAGGTTCGATTTCTCACGCTCAGTTCCTACGTGGTCTGCCCATCTCTCTGAACAGCAAATCTCTGTGAGCCTTGACACGTCTGTGACACTGGAATCGAGGTGGTTTTGACTTTCTAAACACGTGTTTTCCAAGTCTGTAGCCTGCTCAGTAAATGTCGGATGATGATCCAGCCATGCACACAAAAACAAACGTAGGTTTACATCGTTCGTTTACTTGCTCATTGTTTTCTCTCCAGAAAGAATGTTAAAGAAAGATCACCCCAGACGACAAAAAAAGGAGGAAGAAAGAAAAAAAAATATTATAAAAAAAAACTTCCGTTGTTTCCTAAGAAAAACTTTATTTAAAACCACAACAACAACAAAAGTGGCGGCAGACACTCTTCCAAGAAGTATATCATTTCAAAATTGATATACATGTCCGACAGCGACCACGCCACATAACATATAACTGCGGGAACATGATCCGATTTTATCGTGGACAGAGAAGGGGAAAAAAATCAATAGCAACACACTTAATTTTGAGGATATACAGCTTGACGCTTTCTTGTGTTTTCTTTTGTTCTTTGCTCGGCCAGTGCGGACGTGCTGGCTAATATACATAGCATGGGAGACTGCCAATACCCTGAAAAACAAATTCACTCAGTGCCAGATAATAAGAAAGAGGGAGGCACGCGCACGCTCTCTCTCTCTCTCTCTCTCTCTCTCTCTCTCTCTCTCTCTCTGAACGCGCGCGCGCGCGCGTGTGTGTGTATGTGTGAGTGTGAGTTGTGTGTGTGTGTGTGTGTGTGTGTGTGTGTGTGTGTGTGTGTGTTCCTCTGTGTGTGTTAGTGTTTGTGTGTGTATGCGCGCGTGAGTGCGTTCGTTGTGTGTGTATGTGTGTGTGTGTGGGGGGGGGGGGTGGGTGCGTGCGTGCGTGGTGTGTGTGTGTGTGTGTGTGTGTGTGTGTGTGTGTGTGTGTGGAGAGAGAGAGAGAGAGAGAGAGAGAGAGAGAGAGAGAGAGTGTGTGTGTCTTCCAGATTAATTGATTCCTAGGAACAGTTTCTTGATCTCAATCACAAAAGGGGACGGGAATTGGCTTCACTTCAAGGAACAGTCAAGGGGCCAATAAAAGACATTAACAATCGCATCGCTTGAATTCTTCTATTATTCTGACGGTGAATCTGAAACGCCAACCCAACCCCGCCCAACCAACGCGTGTCTCAATCTACCCCCCCCCACCCCCCCCCCCACCCCCCCTCCTCCGCTACTCTTGCCCCTTTTACCTCCTTTCCTTTTCTCAATTTTTTTTTCTAATCTGCGCTTTTTTCTCCCGTCTCTTCAGATTGGATGATTTTTCGTTGTCGGTTATCTTTGATATTATTCATACCCACCCCTATTTTAATCTTCTTTTCTGTTT
>CM065728.1:43781689-43784189 GCA_033310375.1 Conus canariensis | reverse complement strand
CTTCATCCTCATTATCATCACTCAGCATAAAGAAGATCTCAGATTCGGTGGCTCTTCGTGCTCTGTTCCCATGGTAACATCAGTATTGATTTCCTCTCCGCATTTAGAAAGGTACTCTGAAAACACTAAAGTGCATGCTGGAGTCTTACCTGCTTGTGCAGACAGATGGCGACAAACGGTACCGATTCTGTGAAATTCTATGCAAGCTGTCTGGCAACATTTTGCAACATGTTTGGTTAGAAGCATGGTGCCAGATACCAGGAATCCAAGATTCCTGGCAGAATGAGGACAGGGACGTCAGCAGTATTTCCTCGTATACAATCGAACCTGTCTGTAGATCAGGAAGACTGGTTTTCTTAGATTGTATAAGAAAACCTTCTGTGTCATCATTGTTTAACTTAAGCATTATTTGTACCATTACGGTCTTAACATAAACGATGAAGTTCTGCATGTTGTTCATGATTCTGAGGATGATGAGTTTCACAGCTGCTAGCAAGTAAGAAGACAACAGAAAAGAGTCTGACTGAACGCATATCTCATCTGCTTCTAGGGCTTCGCAGTCACTGCTTAGGACAGAAGACAGCTGGAAAGAGTAGCTGGGAGGGACGGAAGGAGTGCTGTGACTGAACTCATCTATAGCCCTCCGTAGAAACTACTTTAGAAAGAAAGATTAGGGACAGGCCACAAGTGAAATGTTCTGTGACTGAACCTATCTCTGTTCCGCTCTAAAGGGTAAATAGTGACTATTTTAACCCCCTCCCCCTCCCCCCCAAAAGAAAACAAGGTATGAGAAGAGAGTACACTGTGATTGGATCCTTCTCTAATCTGCTCTTGCACCTCCGTAGTCAGTACTAGCAACCAAGACGGTAGAAGAGCGGAAAGTTATGATCAATGCATTCATACTTAGTCTGCTATTGGAAACTTCGTGGAAACAATTTCAGTGACTTGGAAAGCAGGAACGAGTAGGGGAAATCAGTCCAGCGAACTTCTCTTTGAGCTTCGCAGAAATTACACAGGGCAGGAAAATGCATAAAAAGTGGGTGAAAAGTATCTCACTGAACTCTGCTCTTTTCTTCTGTTGGAACTTCATAGTACTGATATAAGGAAAGAAACGGGAGGAAAGACTTGTGAGTGACATCATCTCCAGTTTGCTGAAAGCGCATTGTAAGAAATATTCCTGAAAGAGAAAAAATCGGGAAATTAGTCTGGCTGATCCATTTCTGATCTGCTCTTTGGACTTCGTGGTAATTACTTTCGGAAAGGAAACGATGGGCAAAGAGTACGGGAATGCCACCTCTGGTCTGATTTTCGTGTGGCGAAGTAATCATTACGGAAGCAAGAAAGTACGAGGGGAGGGGGGGGGGGTGATATACTGGGTGAACTTATCTTCAGCCATGGGCCTGGTAGTAATTTTTCAGGAGTTAAAGTATAGTGCCTGGAGGGACATTCTGTGGTCTGTTCCTAGCACCGCTCATCATGTCGTGGTCCATGCCCAGCCAGATTACCGGCACGAGCTTTTGGAATGCCGTGAAACATCTCTAGCATCATTATTTCCGTATCTGGTTCAGATTCCAATAAACATTATCAAAGAATGGGTAATAACTGCATTATTCATACATCCAGCACGACCAAAAAGCTGCCAGCCACCGTAATCCATTTGACTAGCGTCGCGGACTTAGCCGAGGGTTTGTGACTACGATATCCGTCAGGGGCATTTGTTATGGGCTTTTTTTTCGGCCTCGTCCGGCTGCTACCCAAGAATAAATGTGTTGTGGGCTCAAATGCGAAGTCTAGAACTATACAGTCGAGTTTCATCCACATAATGGAATTTTCTGACCAATATTGCAGACGTCTGTATCTCTCGGGCCCAGGTATTGCCGGGATGCATCATGAAAGGAAGTGTAAAACACAGCCGTATTACGTAATGTTTGACCAGAATGAAACTCCGCAGCATCCTCATTCTCACTGATAATCATCAAAAGAGGTTCCAGTGCTATGGCTCCCATGCCCTGCCTTCATTGTGACCTCAGCTGCAATTTCCCCTCCGTGTCCAAGTCCCTGGTGAATTCCTGTCAAGGTTCCCCCGTGTTGGCGAGTTCATGGGGACGGTCATTGGATTGACGAGGTGGGGCCCCTCCTGAGAAATACCCTCACTCACCGCAGGCTCCGCGACCACGCTTGTCGTCAGTAGGGGGGCTTAAGAGATGATGCCCTGCGTGTATTGCATCGGAAGAGGTTTCACTGAACACCACCGAAATGACCCGGCAGCAGTGCGGTGTCTCCTTGTGTGGGTTGCCTCATTACGACTTGATACTGACTGCACCCTGCGGGTTGTCAGTGCTGGGCTTGCGACAGCACTCATTGTGGCTGTATCTGGAACAACGGATTATAATGCCACTAGGAGAGAGGGGGGAGGAGGGGGGCGGAAGACAGAAGAACATGACAATACCTGAATGGTTCAGCATGTGTAGGTCATGCATCATACATAAACTAATGTGCT
>CM065728.1:43771689-43776689 GCA_033310375.1 Conus canariensis | reverse complement strand
AGCCCTTGAAGCCCTCAACAACAACGCCCATCAAAGGAGGACGGAAACAGCAACAGAGGTACTACAAAGAAATCCGATGAACATCGAAGCCTTGGATCACATGCAACACTTTGTAGATGTGTGATACTAGAAGGAGCTTGAAACCTTTCTGAAGAGGAGGGGGGGGGGGGGGGGGGGGGGGGGGCAGCGTCGTAAACAAGAGAACTAATTTTAAAAAAAATGAAGAATGAAAAGAAATCTGGATCGAACAACAGCGTGAGGACATTGAAAAAAACCTAGACAACATGACACAAAAGAAGCCCTTAAGATTGTTTAAAAACAAACTCGACCGAACTCAGGCAAAGTAAATACAGCGCCATCTACAACAAAGACAGTAACAATCTCAAACAGGAGAAGATATAGAAAAAGACGGACTAACCATTGCTCCGAACTCTGAAAAAAGAGCAAAGGGAATCAGTGTGTGCTAACAGTACATGAATCATCATAGGAGGATGGCTGTCCAATACTCCGCGGAGAAGTCCTAGCTGCACCGAAATCGCTAAAATATAGGAAGACTTCTCGCATTGACAAAATCCTCAATTAAAGACCTCTTGTAACATGGCGGAGAGGCAGTATTTGATAATCCTACTATCATGGTCATCAAAATCTGGCACACTGGCAGGTAGCCAACGCCATGGACTCAGTTACTGTTCGTCACCCTTCCCCTGAAAGGGAGTATTCAACGCTACCAGCACTACTGCACTACCAGTTTGATCACCGATGGCAGCAAAGGAATGCTCAAAATGATTCTGAATAGACAACTGTAAGTAAGCATCATTGATGCTGAAAAACAGACCTGATTCCGCAGAAGGAAGACGTGCCGTCAACCAGATCTTTAATCTGCAACATCCAAAGAGAATTCTACCACGTCTTTATAGACCTTAATACGGCGCTCGACAGAGTCTGGCATAGGACGTTATGAGTCACGACAGAGAAATTTACAATCGAGCATTAGTTAATCAACACCATCCCCCAACTGCACGCCAAGGCACCCAGTGCAGCACTCACTGGAGAGTGGTCTCATACATCAGTAGGACACTTGAAAATCATGTCAGTGCAGTCAGTATGAGAGGAAGAACCATCACGAACCTTCACTTTGCAGTTGACATTTATGCCCTGTCGGCTGTGAACACAAATTCGCGATGTATATAAAAGGCTAGATAAAACATCAACATGATAAGACATGGACACCAGCACTGAGAAGACGGAGTAGATGGGCAGCCACAACATCCCCATAAGGATATGATTCAGTCATTAGAGGAGCTAAAAAAGGACGACAAAACATACTGTAAACCGACTACAGTCAACGATATAAGCTACAAGTTTCTTGTTGCTCTTTCGATGGATACAGTCCTATGCTGGGTTTTTTTAAAATAAAGTTTTGTTTATGCCTACATCCTCATAAATGCTGATATATCTATCTACAGACAGAAGCTAGGAAATGTTCAACAGCTCTTTGACCAGAAATCCATCATCAACAGTGAGGGATCTAAACCAGAAACCCTCTCAGGGGTAGCAAAGAGAACATGAGCACTGACCAAACCAAAACCTGTGTGGCTGGACCGTAATATGGCCATACCACACAAGATCAGGCTCCTGGCTGCACTGATATATTCCATCTTCTCTGTGCACGCTGGACATTGACTCTTGCCAATGATATGGTAAGAAGAACCCAAACCGAGGAAATGAGGTGTTACCACAAGATGCTAATCATCAGTAACATGATCACGTTACAAATGAACAAGTGTGTCAAACCATCACACAGTACATTAGACCCTATGAAGATCTGCTGACATCAGTTTAGAAAAGAGAATTACTTCTGTATGGCCATGTCACAAGATCCAGTGACTTTGCCAACACAATCCTTCCGCGAACTGTTGATGGAGGGAGAAAGAAGTGAATACAGAAAAAGAAACCATGGTCTGACAACATCGTATAACGGACAGGGAAAACATTTCTAGAGACCTAGGTCTTTGCACAAAGGGAGAGCCTGCTGAAAAGTTATTCAGTGCGGCGTTCCAAAGATTCCCCACAGAGTTTTGGAAGAAAAAGAAAAACTGATACACAGACCAGCGGGTAGGGCAGTAACAAAGCCCTTTGAACCCGTATGACAAGGCGATGCATCACACTGCCTTTGATGTGTTCCACCATGATTAGGCCTCAGAAATACGGACACCGGCGCTGCTGTTCAGGAAGTGGGGGCAACCCTTTGACAGATGTGCCATTTCTATGAGGATGAAGCTCGACTTTATCACTAGCCTTTCTATCTGAATCAGTCACTCAGCTTTGAAAAAGAGCCGACCAAGGCTGACAAAGCGAAGACAAACAACAACAACAAAAAAACAATATAAGCTACATATGGTGACGATGACCACGACGACACCAGAGAAGAAGAAGAAGAAGAAGTTGAAGAAGAAGACGATGACGATGATGATGAAGTTGAAGAAGAAGACGATGACGATGACGAGGATGATGAAGCTGAAGAAGAAGACGATGACGACGATGATGATGATGATGATGATGATGATGATGATGATGATGATGACGATGTTGATGATGACTGCGTCGACGACATCGACGATGATGATGACAAGAACGACGACGATAATGATGATGACTTCAAAGAGGAAGTTCAACCATCTTTTGGGATATGTTAAAGAAAAATATAATAAAAATAACTGGCGGAGCGAAAAGAAAAAAAGGACGAAGAAACGTGCTGTAAAACAACTACAATCAACATCGAAAAAAACCCTGCACTACCAGATGTCCCAAACCACACTTCGTTAGAACCAAGCAAGCATTCTAAAGGAACAAACCTGGAAACACTTCATACTGCCTTATAGAATCCAAATTCAAATAATCTGGAATAGATTCTTTTAAAAAGTACAAAACTTGCCCCATTTCCACCAACAAAAGAATGAAAAAGTAATGATTTGATAAAGACTTGTTCAGGGACAGTCATCATTTAAGTTCAAAGCGCCTCATAGCAACTAAAGAGACGACAACGAGTAAAGAAAACACTTTAATCGACTATGAGACTCTTCATTGAGAACTGCCGCTCACTGGAGGCAGACAGAATCATAAAACCCATTAAACATACATACTTAGTTTAAGCACGTAAGCACGCACGCACGCACGCACGCATGCACGCACGCACGCACACACACACACACACACACACACATGCACACACACACATACACACGCACGCACGCACGCACGCACGCAAGCACGCACGCACGCACACACGCATGCACGCACGCACGCGCGCGCACACACACACACACACACACACACACACACACACACACACACACACACACACACACATTCTATGAAACGAAAAGCGAAGAAAAAAATATTTTCAAGATTTGTTATTCTCTTCTCAGAATTCAAAATCGATCTGGAAGGCAATTAATCTTTTAACTAATGGTAAATCGAACTCTAAAGTTAAGAATCCAATAAAGGATATTTCACCGGAAGATTTGAACTTTCATTTTGCAAATGTTGCTAAGGACATAATAGTAAATGATGATACAAATCAAAATGATTTACATGAACTAAAACAGTATTGCTGTTCTAAAAACATCTCCTCAACTTTCACTATACCGTCAATTTCAGTAAATGAAGTGTGTTATGGGCTAATGTGTCTAAAACAATCTGGAACAAGAGGTTTAGATGGAATTGATGGAAGGATACTGAAAACTGCCTCATCTGCTATCGCTGATACACTCACCTATATTTACAACTTGTGCATTGATAAAAACCAATTTCCTCTTATATTTAAACAAGCCAAAGTCATACCTTTGTACAAAAATGGTGATTCCACCAATCCGTCCAACTATAGACCTATTTCAATATTACCTATTTTGTCAAAACCACTTGAAAGACATATTCAAAGACAATTATATTCTCATTTTAAGCATTATGATTTGATTCATGAAAATCAGTCAGGCTTGAGAGAAAATCACTCCTGCCATACGTCTCTTATACAGCTTACTGATTATTGCCTATCAAATATAAATAATAACGAATTTACTGGAATTCTTTTTGTCGACTTTGCTAAAGCCTTTGATGTTATAAACCATTCCCTTCTCATAAAAAAAACTTGCACACTATAAGCTATCGAACCAGGCCATAGACTTCATTAGATCTTTTCCTACTGATCGTCAACAACTTGTTGAAATTTGTAGCAGACGGTCAGAATTACTCAATTTGGAATTTGGTGTTCCACAGGGATCAGTATTAGGACCTCTCCTATTCTCTATTTACATAAATGATTTGCCTTTATATATAGACTGTGATTGTGAAATGTTTGCTGATGACACTTCATTACAGTTTAGCAGTGATAATCCTATGATTCTAGTAAATAACCTTCAGAACAACATCGACAGGTTGATTAAATGGACAGGAATGAACCACATGTCCCTGAATGCAAATAAAACAAAATGTATGTATGTGACTACACGGCAAAAAAGGCAGAAAATGAGGTCCCCGTTCACAGCGCTATATGTCAATGACCAAAGGATTGAGGAGGTAACATCTCATAAAGTACTAGGGGCTATCATCGATAACGATTTTAACGTGGTACGACCACATTACTGACCTTGGAAAACGTCTTTCTAAAAGGATTTATCAATTATCAAAAATAAAACATTTTCTGAATCCCCAGTCAAAGAAATTATTTTTTCATGCACATATTTTATCTCTCATTGATTATGCGTCTACGTTATGGGATAATTCTAGTGAAACAAATTTGAAACAAATCAATCGTTTACATAAGAGAGCTATAACGTTGGTGCAATTAAAATCTAATTCCTTGACAGGTGATGACTATAAAAAGTTAGATATTCTTCCATTCAAAGACAGGCTTTTCTTCAATAAATGCTTATGCATGTATAAAGTAGTTAAGGGAATAGTTCCAAAGAAAATTATCCGAAACTTTGCAAATAATGAAAATA
>CM065728.1:43751689-43754189 GCA_033310375.1 Conus canariensis | reverse complement strand
AAATCCATGAACACAGAGCAACACAAAACAGAATCGATTTCTCTCATGTTCGCTCCTTCTGTGGACTGTGCTGAGCAAGGAAATCATCCTTTGCAGTGGAGGTACACGACAACTGCAATCTCGTCCAGGCACTGAAATTTGACCGGGAGGGGGTAAAGTCCCTTTCGTAAGAGTGTTATGTATTCTACTTTTTGTCTTTTTCAACACGAATCTTGAGGCACTGTTTTAACTGTTTATGCACAGTTAATCTGTTCTGCTGGAAGAGCGATATGTGAAGATGTCCAATGACCTAAGCTGGATGTTATTAAGGCAGTGATGATGCCATGATGCCGACCAATGAGTCATGGGATAAAAATGGTGTAAAAGAGGTAATACATCTGAGTTCAAGAAAATTGCGTCAAATTGTTTGATCTAGCATGATTCTGGGATACCTCACAAATAATTTAAACGCAGAAATCACTCCCACCCATATCTGTGAACTCGCAGGAAGCCGGTTTAATGGCAGGCAGAGTGCCAGTCGGCGTGAGGTCAGTTTTGTCACAGCTCAACAACAATTTTGCTTTATTCGTAAGAGCAAAACACCATAAATACATGACTGAATATCTGTTTTTACAGAGCGAACACCTTCAGATGAAGCTTTCGTAGACAGTTCAGTCATCTGCATACGTGCGGCGATCACATAGATGTGAGCGAATATCATGTCTAACGATAGGCGCGTGTAGAGGACAGGGCAAACAACAGAAGTCAAAGGACTGATCCCTGGGATACACCACATATAAGAGGGCCTGGGGCCAGCAAAACCTGATCAGCAATGAGTGACTGGGTTCGATCACTAACATATGACGAGAATGACTGAAAGACTGTGCCACTCACACCAAAGACTATCTCTGTAGAACAGAACGTCCAAACGGATTGATTGCAACACTGAGGTTTAGACACTCTGATGAGGAAAAGAAGCTCTTCATTTGCCTTCGTCAAAAAATTGTGAATGACACTCAGTGTATCAGTGTGTGTGTGCGTGTGTGTGTGTGTGTGTGTGTGTGTGTGTGTGTGTGTGTGTGTGTGTGTGTGTGTGTGTGTGTGTGTGAGTGCGCGCGCGCGCGTGTCTGTGTGTGTGTGTATGTGTGTGTGTGTGTGTGTGTGTGTGTGTGTGTGTGTGTGTGTGTGTGTGTGTGTGTGTGTGTGTGCGCACGCACGTGATCTTTCCTGCTTGCTGGCGCATTCATCCCAATAGAAGAATTATGGTGTAGATTGATCCGCGGCTGTTTCAAGACAACCCTTCTCAAGGATCTTAGAAATAAAAGTGACGTTGATAACCGTCATGAGTTTAGTAGGATCCCTCCCAGTCTCTTTCACAAGCAGCGTCACTAAAGAATGTCTGAACTGTAAAGGAACTGTGCAAGAACAAAAGAGAGATTAGGTGTTAATAAGCGCGGTGTATAAAAAGCCAAAGCTGATACGAGGAACAAAACACTCGATCTTCAGACATGACCGACTAGGAGCATTGTCTACCTATACATTAAGCCCAAGTTGATATTGCTGACAACAGACCGACCTCGGTGGAAAACTGAATGATAATGGACGACGCTGACACTGGGGACAAAACGCACGAACTCTAGGTGGTGACGGCAACAACGTGACTGATTGACAGCACTGTTTTCCCCTCGAGGACAACCTGACGTTAGGGACAAAAACGCACGAACTATAGCTGTTGACAGGGGCTAAGCGACGGACCGACAGGTCTCGTTGCCTGTGAGGACAAGGATGTCGAATAGGGACAACGCACAAAACCCTGACAAACACTGACTGACTAAAACAACAGTCTGCCAGAAGAACACGGCCCCGATGTCACTAGTGACCAAACACACGATCTAGATGGAGACACTGCTAAATGAATAAACTGACACGGCTGTCTGCTGATAAAGACAACGCTGACATTAAAGACAAAACCCACAGTATCCTGGAGACATTGGCCGTCCGGCAGAAAGAGCTCTCTGCCCTTTGGGCTAACGTGAACATTAGGGACAAAAACACACGAACTATCGCCGGCAACGTTGACTAGCTGACCGACTGGCGCGGAGGGCTGTCTGCCGGTAAGGACAAGCCTTATGTTATGGACAAAGCAAACAGGAACCTCGGCTGTAGACAGGGACTAACTGACAGCCTGACTGACGGAAATGGAGGCCTGGCTGTCTACTGGGCCTCTGCGTGCTCAGTGTAGACATCCAGATCGATTCACACTGGGGCAGAACAACAGTATCCACCTCTGCAGTGCCCACCGACAGGGTTGAGAGACAGATTGACGGACGGACAGACAGACAGACAGACAGACACACACACACACACACACACACACACACACATATATATATATATATATATATATATGTGTGTGTGTGTGTGTGTGTGTGTGTGTGTGTGTGTGGAGAGAGAGAGAGAGAGAGAGAGAGAGAGAGAGAGAGAGAGAGAGAGGCAGTCAGACAGACAGACACACAGTCAG
>CM065728.1:43739189-43741689 GCA_033310375.1 Conus canariensis | reverse complement strand
ACCCATTGGTCTTCTCACTTTCAGTCCTCTCTCTTCATCAGTAATGCTACTTGGGCGACTGGAAAGATGAGACAACGGGAAAAAAGACACAAGTAAGATTCAGAATTTGTTCGATTTGTCCAATATGCTTGTAAAAAAAATCAGTTTTGTGGATACTCCAAAATATAAATAGAAAAAGTTGGGGGGGGGGGGAAGTAAACAGTAAAAAAGGAATAAAGAAAAGAAAGAGATATAAAATACCGAAGAAGAAGAAAAATGTAATCTTCTTCTCTTTCGGACAATGCGGGAAAGGCATGGCAAGCACCCCATCCCACCCCTATCACCCCATTCACAGGGCCAGATCAGTTACACGGGGATGGGAGAAGTTCCAAAAGGAGATCTGAGGGTCCTTCCCCAAGAGGAGTATGAGAGGCGTCGTGCCAAAAAATGTCCCAGTGCCGATCTTGCCAGCGAGAGGGAGCCGTGTGGGGGGTTCCATAATCCTTCCCCGTCCCCCCTCCTCGTCCGGTCCGCTCCCTTCCCCTAAAAAAAAGGTTCTTGCCCTTTCTGAAAAGGTTTTGTGAGTTTCACAAAACTCCTGGACATGCCATGTATGTCTGTCACGTGTATACACGTCATCTGGTACATTGACGTCATGCACAACAATTTTTCAAAACATTCGGAGCAAAGCAGATTTTTCGTTCTGAACTAACAGATATCAAGGACTAAGTCAACATGTTTGTAACAGCTAACATGCTTATGGTCTGATGTCAGTAGTCTAGTAATGATAAGAATACGAATGATACTAGTGATAACAGTACTTCTCCAACGCTTAATCTGAACAACAGCTCTAAGCAAAGATATTTAAAATGGTGTCAGATACGCATGCACGCGCGCCCGCACACACACACACACACACACACACACACACACACACACACACACACCCTCCCCCCCCCACACACACACACCACGCATGCACATACGCACATACGCACGCATGCACGTACGCCACACACACACACACACACACACACACACACACACACACACACACACACACGCACACACACACACACACACACACGCACACACACACACACCATGTATGGTAGTTACACAGATAATGGGAATGATTATGGCCAGAAAGATTGATTTCAGTGAATTTAAAAGTTTGTGACCACACCGTTTGAGGAATAGCATAGAACTGGTTTAATGCAAAGGCAGCCTGATTAAAAACAAACACACAAATGTTGGCCATATCATTTTCTCCTAAAGAAGGGACCCTGCGGATGCAGATGTCAATAGAATAATGGAAATAGCCAAAAAGTGTTATTGCGAAATTCAGAGAGGTATGATGGAACCTGATTATTCTGCTATCTTAAACGCTGAAGAAAGAGTCCGTACTGTATTATTTGATTGTCAGGGACCCAGTCAAGGAAGCGAAGGGGAAGGATAAAATGAGCACGGTATGAAGATCCGAAAACAGTCGTGCAACGTGGTTCTGGATTTTCTAGAGACTAGACAGACGATGGTCAGAAACAACCAGTTAGACGAGAAGTTTGGTAATGGTGTTAAGATAGGACAAAGACAGGAGCATATGACAGTGGTAGTGGCTTCTTTTAAAGACATATGGAACTCGTTCTTCTGAGCTCTATGTAGCTGACATTTGTCCTACCTGCACCTTAGGGTGTATCTTTTTCTTGTCTGCCTTTTGACCGACTCTGCGGAAAGGCCCAGTGACGGTGAGGAAAGACCCACCGACCGAAAAAAGACTGTGACATGGGATTCTCTTCAGAGAGCACATAAGACCTCATGGAGAAAGCTTGACCGTGTCTGGAGTTGTACTGTCATCACCTGTCAGCGGAACAGCAACTAGTGAGGCTACGGGATGCACGCGGCAGTTGCTTGGCAGTGGCAGTTTTTGCCGGTGGGCTCTGCAGTCATGAAATATGGGCTGGATATACGAAATATGGGCTGGATATATGAAATATGGGCTGGATATGGGCTGTGACGCTCGCAAGTGTAATTTTGTATATGTATATGTGGAAAGAAGGGGAAAGAAAAGAGGTCCGAGACGGAGGTCTGCAAGATGTAAAGGAAGCGGGGTAAATTCGGTGGAGTGAGGGTGGGTAGTTCAAAAGTTCGACTTCCTCTCGACGCTTTGATCGAGTTTGATGCACTTCATATTTTCAAACCAATAGATACATAATCTGAATGTCTACATACTATGACTTGTAATTTTGGCTTTGTCCGATATCGATATGCACGAAGATTTCCTGTTTATTCTGAGACCAGGTGTGAACGCGGTTTTCATTGAAAGACCATTGCGTTCTATTGGAAGCGATACACTACACTAACCTTGACCTTGATTGAAGTTCAAAAGATCAAAGACTCCGTTCAATGAAATGAAAAAAATGAAAGAAAACACGATTGGGTGCTCATTTCTGTGAAAATGTAGTTTGCCCAACCTTCATGAAGGTGGACTCGCGTGTGTAGATACAGACTCTATCTTTTTTAA
>CM065728.1:43729189-43731689 GCA_033310375.1 Conus canariensis | reverse complement strand
TCTTTAAAAAAAAAATAAAATAAACCTTATAGTTAGCAATATTCCTAGAAAAAAAATTATTCCATACAAGTTTTATTGTTAATTTTACTCCTGGGAAAAAAATTTCGTCGATTCAGTTGACAACAGAATGGTCAATTTTATTCCTGGCAAAACTTACAGTCAGTCTTATTCCTTAAGAGCATTGTAGTCAGTCGTTGCCCTGTCAAAAAATTACATATTACAGTTCTCTTCTCAAAAAAATATTTTTCAGTTTTATTCCTGATGAAACGTATGATCAGTTCTGGTATTGACATAACTAATTCAATTCTATTCATGACAACACTTATGATCAGTGTTATTCAGGTCAAAAGTCATACTGTGTCGTATTCCTAACAAAACTTTCAGTTGTTTCCTGAAAACAAATTCCGACAAACTTTTCCTAACAAAACTTACAATCACTTTCACTCCTGACAAAAGTATTTCTTTTCTAATGATGGTGAATTTTATACTTATCCAAATTTTTTTCACATCATAGTCAGTTCTATTCCTGATAATGACGTAGTCCTTTCTGCTTCTTCTTCTTCTTCTGCGGTCGATTGTTTTTGGTTGCGTTAAATTTTGAAACCCGTCGCCACGATGAATTTCACGGTCTTCTCAAGGTCATGACGGTCGCTCCAAAGCTGCATCTGCAGTTCTGCACCCTCTGGCCAGGTTTAACGCCATAGAACGTCATGGGCTGGACAGTGTTGGAGGATGTGTTCTGAGGTCTGGGATCTAGTGCCACAAGGACATTCGTCGGTGTGGGTCAATCTTAATTCAGCTGGGGTGGCTCGGCAGACGGCAGTGGCCAGTTCTCAGTCTATAGAGGATTGTTCGCTGGTATCTCTGGAGCCGATGGATTGGATCAACACCACTGTCTGCACCCTGCCTTCTCTTCCATTGGTTTTGTTAAAGGTTGTGGATGATAGTTTTGGACTCTCTGTAAGTCACTGGGTGGCTGAACTGCTGCATATTGCTGCCTGCCTTGGACAGAGCATTAGCCTTCTCATTCCACATGGGATGATATCTACTGGAGTGCACCGACGGATCGTCTTGAAAGCTCATGGAGGGCTTTTTTATGCTTTTCAGCTGTCGTTTGCTTCTGGTAGTCCATTCTATTTCTGAGAAAACTTTGTTCATATTCATTAAAGTCAGTTCTATTCCTGACAAAATCTTGTTTACATTACAGTCAGTTATGTTTACACCTTGCTTAAATTATGGTCAATTAAAATCGATTCCTTTTCTGTTAAAGCCTTATTTGCATTAAAGGCAATTGCATTCCTGACAAAACTTTGCTCATTGTCAGTTCCATTCCCGTTTAAAGGTTGTCCGCATAACAGTCAATGCCATTTCTTATAGTATTTTTTCCGCACCAAAATCTATTTATTCCTGGTGAAATTTTGTTCACATTATAACTAGTTCTATTTCTGACAAAACTGTTTACAGCATTGTCCATTCTGTTTCTAAAATTTCGTTTATATTGTAGTCAGTGTCATTTATGACAAAAAATACTTTTGATGCTCACACCGTTACAAAATAGTCATTTCTGTTCTGACAAAAATGATTCATGTCCGTCGAAGTAACAGCAATCCGATTCCTGACTTAAAGTATATTCATGTGATAATCAGTATCTTCCCTGACAAATCTTTGTTTGCATTTAAGTCAGTTTCAGTTACAACAAATTACTGTTCGCGTTTAAAGTCAGTTCTATCCCTGACAAGAAGTTGGTAAAGTTTACTTATTTCTTTCCCCAACAACATTTTGTTTTCATGGTGGTGAATTCAATTTTCTAATTAAAAAAAAGAAAGAAAAAAGACTTTTTCACAGTGCAGTCAATTCCATTCCTGACAAAGATACTCTATACATTCTCGACTTAAAATGTATTCATAAGACAATCGGTATCTTAACTGAAAAATCTCTGTTCGCATTAAAGTCTTTATCAGTCATAAAACAACACACACACACACACACACACACACACACACACACACACACACACACACACACACACACACACAATTGTTCACAGTTCAGTCAGTTCTATTCCTATCATTTTACTGACATAATTGTCGGCTTCATTGCAGACAAGAGTGTCTTAGTATCTCTTACATTATACAGTAAGCAGATTCCGAGGGAAAGAATGTTTTGAATTACTGTAGAATCAATTATCAACGAAAGGTCTTTCGCATTATAGACAGTTCCAGTCCTGAAAAAAGTCGCACAACTCAGTCATTTCAATCTTCTCACAAAACATAGCACATTTCAGTCCTGCAAACACTTGGCGTAAAACTCAGTTTCATTCCAGCTAAATCTTTGTTCCCATTACTATCGATTCCATTCCTGAAAAGAAAAGAAAAAGCGAAAACCTTCGCCTGTGTTATGAAACGAGTCCATTTCCGTCAAAACTTTGTTTCTGTTACAGTAAACTCCGTTTCTTGCAAAACTGCATTTACGTTGTGATCAGACCTTTTGCTGAAGACAA
>CM065728.1:43714189-43716689 GCA_033310375.1 Conus canariensis | reverse complement strand
GTCATGGTGCTTGTGGACATCACGCCTGAATGTACCTATCCAAACAACTTTAATAAGTAGACAGCCTTATATGACCAATGTACCTATCTCAACAACTATCAAACAAGTAGACAGGCCTGAACTGGCCAGTGCAACTGTCCAAACGAGTACACACAGTGGACAGCCCTGATATCGCCAGCTGCAAGGAAGATAAATGACAGCATCATAAGGAAGGTAATAACAAACAGCAACATCAAGATCTGAAAATAAATAAGATGGACAAAGACATCATGAAAAAGGAGAGACAGAGGAGGTCATGCGACGAAAGGAAAAGATCGATGAGGAAAACAAAGACAAGGAAAACTGGATTATGAAACCATAACAAAAGAAAAGATGGCTGTGGCTATGATGAGTGTGGAAAGATAGTTGATGACATCATGAGAAAGGAAAGATGGATATGAACACCCTGAGAAAAAAGAAGGGTGAGGACATTATGAAATATAAAGACGGATGGGGACACACTGACAACGGGAAATTGGATCATAATGAGAAATGAAAGATAGATTAGGACATCATGAGAAATGAAAGATGGGTGGAGACATCGTGAAAAAAAAAGAATAATGTGGACATCGTGAGAACGACAAG
The DNA here is from genome assembly GCA_033310375.1 of Conus canariensis. Taxonomy (NCBI): domain Eukaryota; kingdom Metazoa; phylum Mollusca; class Gastropoda; order Neogastropoda; family Conidae; genus Conus; species Conus canariensis. Next base: position 43,716,065 of record CM065728.1, on the reverse strand, counting down.
ATGGGGTGTGAACATCTTGAAAAAGGAAAGGTGGGGATGGACATTATGAGATAGGAGACATGGATGTGGACGTCATAAGAAAGGAATGATGAGTGTGAAGATCATGAAAAAGGAAAGATGAGTGTGCACATCGTGGAAAAAAAAGATGGATGTGGACATCATGAGAAAGACAAGATAGGCGTGAACATCTTTCTCTCCTACCGCTTTTGCTCAACGTTGGGGTCTCCCGAAAAGCCTTTTTTTTGTCGGTTTTAGTCCAACTATGCATAAGGAGAAAACTCATAACGTTACTATCAAAATATAGGACATGTCTTGTATGATCCATGCATTATTGATATTGCAGCGTTGGTCGTTCAAACTGAAGTTGATAGAGTTTATTACAAAGTTTTCAACTGATGGTAATGTCTTAGATCTGTTTGATGGGTTGTAAAGTCACAGACGTAAAATAGATCACTGAACTGAACTTTCTTCATTTCTACAAATCACCCAGACATTCTAGAGAGAGAGAGAGAGAGAGAGAGAGAGAGAGAGAGAGAGAGAGAGAGAGAGAGAGAGAGAGAGAGGACATTTAATTCTGTAACTGTAAAAAGAAATAAATGAATAGGTAAATAAACTTATAAAGCAACTAGAAATAAAACTGAAAGATATGGAGCCATTGTCACGGCTGATAAAACACATTTTAAATAATACTGTCGTTAAACGCGAGTGCCATGCTGAGTTGTGAACTATTTAGGCGTATCAGCATCTTACATGCAAATGACCTGTACAGGCATGGTAATGGATCTGCCGTAGAAAGGAAATTGAATTATCATTACGGCGTGGTGTTGAATCCACATGTGACGGACAATCTAAATGGATGATAACTGCAGTAAAATCATACAAACTGGGCACCATGCATCTTAAATTCAGGTTGGTCAGTTAAAATACTGTACAATACAAACTGTCATGCAAACCTGGTGCGTAAACTGAAGAACGTAAAACCATAGTTCTGTCTTTTCTTAAGTAGCCAAATTCTGCTACCACCAACAAAATACAGGTACCTCCCCATTAGGGTACAAAATTCAAACCAAGCTTTCGTTTTCAATTTTTGTTCAGTCAATATGTCATTTTGATGCCAAGGAGTGTTTTGATATCACATTTCTCACAACTGGTTTCTTATAAATAGTTCATGGTCACTTTCTCTCTAATCGCAAATCCTGTGTGTTGCTCAAGTAAGCTGAACTTCCGATGTACCACCAGTACACAAGTGTTTATATATATACATATACATATATATATATATATATATATAAAATATATATATATATATATATATATATATATACTTTCACTGGTTTTGTCACAGCACCTAACCTTTTTATCATTTTCACAGCCTTCCATAACTCCAAGCCTGAATGTTTTGTTGTAGGTCGCCAAATTGGAACATGTCCTGTTCCTTCCCTCATCACTGAATATCTTTTCTTTGCCGTTTTAGCTCACCATCAGTATTCTGGGCAGTACTTCATGTACACCTTTCGTTAATTTTAAGTATCAATGTTTTCATGTGCGTGGCAGTATGATTTTTTTAATGGTAGCCACAGGCACACCACCGGATAGTGGTGGTGGTGGTGGTGGTGGTGGTGGTGGTGGTGGTGGTGGAGGTGGTAAGAAAGACAGACGGGAAAGCAACACGAAGAATAAACAGTCTAGTTTCTTATTCAGATTTTTCCCGTTCACCCCCTCTCCACTTCTCTGATCCCTCCCCACCCTCTACTTTCCCACTCCCCACCCCTCCCCCCCCCCACCCCCCACCCCTTCCATACACCCTAACTAGTGATGTCGTCTGACAGACAGACAGAAAACGCCGTGGGAATTATTACTTCCTTAAGCAGTCACA
>CM065728.1:43701689-43704189 GCA_033310375.1 Conus canariensis | reverse complement strand
TGCGTTGTGCGACTGCCATTGTGCGCTGTGACTGCCATTTGTGCGTTTGAGACTGCCATTGTGCGTTATGAGACTGCCAATATGCGTTATGAGACTGCCATTGTGTGTTGTGAGACTGCCAATGTGCGTTGTGAAACTGCCATTGTGCGTTGTGAGACTGCCATTGTGCGTTATGAGACTGCCATTGTGTGTTGTGAGACTGCCAATGTGCGTTATGAGACTGTCGTTGTGTGTTGTGAGACTGCCATTGTGTGTTGAGACTGTCATTGTATGTTGTGAGACTGCCATTGTGCGTTATGATACTGCCATTATGCGTTGTGAGACTGTCATTATGCGTTGTGAGACTTTCATTATACGTTGTGAGACTGCCATTGTGTGTTGAGACTGCCACTGTGCTTTGTGAGACTGCCATTGTGTGTTGTGGGACTGCCATTGTGCGTTGTGAGACTGCCATTGTGCGTTGTGAGACTGCCATTGCATGTTGTGAGACTGCCATTGTGCGTTGTGAGACTGCGATTGTGTGTTGTGAGACTGCCATTGCATGTTGTGAGACTGCCATTGTGTGTTGTGAGACTGCCATGTGTGTGTTGTGAGACTGCCATTGTGTTTTGTGAGACTACCATTGTGCGTTGTGAGACTGCCATTGTGTGTTGAGACTGCCATTGTGCGTTGTGAGACTGCCATTGTGTGTTGAGACTGCCATTGTGCGTTGTGAGACTGCCATTGTGTGTTGAGACTGCCATTGCGCGTTGTGAGACTGCCATTGTATGTTGTGAGACTGCCATTCTGCGTTGGGAGACTGCCATTGTTAGTTGTGAGACTGCCATTGCATGTTGTGAGACTGCCATTGTGTGTTGTGAGACTGCCATTATGCGTTGTGCGACTGCCATTGTACTTTGTGAGACTGCCATTGTATGTTGTGAGACTGCCATTCTGCGTTGGGAGACTGCCATTGTGTGTTATGAGACTGCCATTGTATTCTGTGAGACTGCCATTGTATGTTGTGAGACTGCCATTGTGTGTTATGAGACTACAATTGTACTTTGTGAGACTGCCATTGTGTTTTGTGAGACTGCCATTGCATGTTGTGAGACTGCCATTGTGCGTTGTAAGACTGCCATTGCATGTTGTGAGACTACCATTGTATGTTGTAAGACTGCCATTGTATGTTGTAAGACTGCCATTGCATGTTGTGAGACTGCCATTGTGTGTTGTAAGACTGCCATTGCATGTTGTGAGACTGCCATTGTGCGTTGTAAGACTGCCATTGCATGTTGTGAGACTACCATTGTATGTTGTAAGACTGCCATTGTATGTTGTGAGACTGCCATTGTATGTTGTGAGACTGCCATTGTATGTTGTGAGGCTGTCATTGTGCGTTGCGAGACTGCCATTGTATGTTGTGAGACTGTCATTGTATGTTGTGAGACTGCGATTGTGTGCTGTGAGACTGACGTTGTATGTTGTGAGACTGTCATTATGCGTTGTGAGTCTGCGATTGTGTGTTATAAGACTGTCATTGTCTGTTATAAGACTGTCATTGTCTGTTGTAATCGGCCACTGTGCATTATGACACTGTCATTGTGTGTTGTTTGGTGTCATTGTGAGTCGTGTGATTAGTACTGTGTGTTGTGACACTGACAATTTGTATTTTAAGACGGATTCTGTGTGTTGTCAGGCTGGCATTATGTTGTTTAGTATGCTATGGTTTGTTGCAAGATTGTGCGTTGTAAGAAGTCATGATGTGTTGTAAAACTATAATTGTGTGTTGGAAGAAGTCATTGTGTGTTGTAAGAAGTCATGATGTGTTGTAAAACTATAACTGTGTGTTGGAAGAAGTCATTGTGTGTTGTAAGACTGTCAGTAAGTGTTGTAAGGTATGAGGATGTGTTGTAAGACTGTCACCGTCTAGTAATACAACGTCAGTGTGTGTTGTGTGACTATCGTTGTTTGTTGTGAGATTCTAGTATGTGTTATAGAAATGCCTTTGTGAAATATGTAAAATGTGTGTTACAAGACTGCGATTGTGCGTTGATGTGAAATTGTCATTGTGAGACTGTCATTGTGTGTTAAAAGACTGCAGTTGTGCTTTGTGAATGTGTCATTGTGTGTTGTAAGATTGCCATTGTTGTGAGACTTTTTGCTCGTTGTAAAACTGTCATTGTGTAAGTCTGTAGTTGTGCGTTGTGAGATTGTCATCGTGTGTTGTGAGACTGCTGCTGTGCGTCGGCAGACGGCCATTGTCCGTTGCGGGACAGCCATAGTTCAATGTCAGACTGGCATTGTCCGTTGCGGGACATCCATAGTTCAATGTCAGACTGGCATTGTCCCGTTGTGAGAGTACCATTTTCTGTTGTGAGATTGGCGTTGTCTGTTGAGAGACTGCCATTGTGAGTTATGACACTGCCTTTGTTTGTTAAGGGACCAACATTGACCGTCATTAGACTGCCATTGTGCATTACGACACTGCCATTGTCTGTTGTGAGACTGCCATTGTCCG
>CM065728.1:43686689-43696689 GCA_033310375.1 Conus canariensis | reverse complement strand
TTACTGCAGCGTGAAGTGAATACGACAAAGGCCCGAGAGGAGGGTAGAGCAGTATATCGCCCTCGCTTTCCCACTGTCGGGGTCCCATTCTTCTTTCTTTCTTCTTCTTCTGCGGTCGATTTTATTGATTATGTCAGATCTCCAATCCCGTCGCCACGATGAATCCCACAGTCTTCTCAGGGTCTTGACGGTTGCTCCAGAGCTGCATCTGCAGTTTCGCACCCTCTGGCCAGGTTTGACGCCGTAAACATCATCGGCTAGACAATGCTGGCGGATGTGTTTTCGGGTCTGAGATCCAGTGCCTCACGGACATTCGGAGGATGCAAGCCATGTGTATACATGTCATCCACACCAACGGCCAAACCGGCATTCTCTTCCAAAAGTTGGTGATGGGATTTAGAGTGTGCGCAAGATCTCGTGTGTGTATTCACACATAAAATCTCTATTTACAGTCTCATTTGAAGGACTCTTCGGAAAAAAGGAGTCAGATCCAACGTTAATTCCGAGGGAACAATTCTCCTGCACCAAAACGGCCCAGCACAGATTCGAACCCGCAACTCCAGGATCACGTGTCTAAAACTCTACCAAAGGAAGTATTTCTGCCCCTTCGGTCCTGTCTTCAGTTCCGTTAGATCAGTTTGACACTATCAGCCGTTAAGTGTGGTGAACATACAGCAGGCCAGTGGACAGGAGGCAGAAAGCCAGTCTGAAAGCGCTGAAGTCTTGGACATGTCCAGTGAAGCTATCTGCAGCAAATGGCGATGATATTAAAGCCTCTCTCTTCATACACCGTAGGCAAAAGGATGTAAACTCTCATTGTTTCTGTGTGGTAGCTTTGTCGTATAACTCTGCTTGTATGAAGGTGTCGTTTGATATCAAGGAACGATCTCATTCCGCAGTTCAGCTGGCGAACATTCGCCTGCCATTTTCCACCGCTGACGCAACACAAGGCCACTGTCACCTTCCCAGCCGACCACACTACATTTGCGGGATTTATTTCGATCTGCGTTTTGCACGTGCGGACAGCGCGTGTGTCCCCTAGGGAGACCAGAAAACCGGCACAACGGAAAGGAAAGGGCCTGGCGGAGAATGCTTCTGACTTTTCTTTGTTCAAAAACGTTGTCTCAGTTCGCTTTGCAACAGGTGGTCGTTCGCAAAATGTGTTTGTGTGTCTGTGTGTCTACGGGGGGTGTTTGGGGTGAGGTGGAGGGGGGGGAGAGGAGCGGGAGAGGGGGCTAGGTTAGGTCCACATGCGGTGCAAGTCCATGCATAACTTTTACTCCCAGGATGTCGGGGAGGATGGTGGTTTGAAGTAGATATGTGGGTGGGTTCTATGAAATGAGGGGGGAGGGGGTGCAAGTGCATCACATCATCTTCTCCGCTGATCTTCTCTCCCCCTTTCCATCCCCACCACCCTGTCCCACCTCCCTCCCTCCTTTTCCTGCTTCTTTTCATATTTTCGTTTTTATTTTGGCATTGTTTGTTCTTTTATTTCTTATTTTCCCCATATTTCAGTTATATAACAAATACGTTACTTTTGTATGCATGCACGAATAAAACTAGATGTTAAGCGAGAGCGCGCGCGCGCGCGCGCGCGCGCGCGCGCGCGGTGTGTGTGTGTGTGTGTGTGTGTGTGTGTGTGTGTGTGTACACACGTGTGTGTGTGTGTGTGTGTGTGTGTGTGTGTGTGTGTGTGTGTGTGTGTACACACGTGTGTGTGTGTGTGTAAGAAATTCTATCTAGTGTCCCATCAACCTTACAGGTGATTGTACACTCTTATGAAAACAAATTCGTATTAAAACATTATGCAAGAAAACAAAGAAAGAGAAAACAGCAGGGCGGGAGGAGGGGAAGAGTTGCATAACGTGCAGCGGGATAGATGGGATCAAAGATGACCTTTGGAGAGAATCTGAAGTAAACTTCATGTTATTCAGGGGACTTTGTAGAAAGTAAATCGTTAGTTTAACAAACACGAACCTAAGAACTGAAAAGATTAAAGAAAGCATCAACATTAACGGAACCTGTAGACTCGCCGAATTTTCACGGAAAAAGGGCTGCACCATTTCAGGGTCAAAACCGATACAATCGTAAGACAGATACACTTCATATCAGGGCAATATCTATGCCATAATGAATAAATAAAAAGAAATCTGAAAGTTAAACTTAAAAGTTCTTTAGATTTGAAACAAAGGTTGACAAGGTTTTTGAAGAATTGCGCTGCCTACGATAGAAACTTATCTAAAGTATATTTCTCATTTTCTTGTAGAGCAATGGGGAACGGACGCTTCTTATGAAATTCTTTGCTCCCTTTTTCGCTGACCTTGTCTGCTTGATCATTAACAGAATTAGCGTGTGCGGTGTGTGTGTGTGTGTGTGTGTGTGTGTGTGTGTGTGTGTGTGTTTGTGTGTGTGTGTGTGTGTGTGTGTGTGCCTGCGCGCGCGTGTGTGTGCGTGCGTGCGTGCGTGCGTGCACGTGTGCGTGAGTGTGTGTGCGTGCGTGCGTGCGTGTGTGTGTGCGTGTGTGTGTGTGTGTGTGTGTGTGTGTGTGTGTGTGTGTACGTGGGGGGGGGGGGGGGGGGTGCAGGAGGAGGATTTGAACCGCAGACCAGCACCATGGTGGTGAACGTGGCAGCCATCATAAGGACCAACGTTCCAGGCAAGTCCGTGCGGAATGACTTCCTCAACAAGTTCTCCGAGGTCCTGACAGGCCTGTTCTGCACTGACATACAGGTGTGTTCGGGAGGACGTGCGTGCGTCAGCGTGTGCGTGCGGGTGTGCATGCGTGCATATGTGTGCATATGTGTGTGTGAATGTGTGTGTGCATGTGTAAGTGTGTGTGTGATGTGATGTGTGTGTGTGTGCAAGTGTGTGTTTGTGTGTGCGCGCGCGTGCATGCGTGCGCGCGTGTGCGTGCGCGTGCGTGCGTGCGTGTGTGTGTGTGTGTGTGTGTGTGTGTGTGTGTGTGTGTGTGTGTGTGTGTGTGTGTGTGTGTGCGTGCGTGTGCGTGTGCGTGTGTGTGATTTACTTTCAAACTTACTGTGAAGATGCCAAACCCAACATTCATGTTCTGTAAATCAGACGACAAACTCACAGACAGTACAGACTCAAGTAATCCGCTTTGGAAACAAAGGGAAGAAGAAAAAAAGGAGCAGGAGAAGGAAGAAGGCTGGAGGTAATAAACGGCACCGAGCAGAGCTGTACACCGTCAGAAGGAGAACTGGATAACCAACTTCACATTGTTACGAGCTAGTGGTCGGCTTCTTGGACTTGGGGCTGATGGACAGTGCGTTCCATCCCCAACAGTCGCCGCTGTGTCATTGTAGAACCTGCTAACAATGAAAACCCAAACTCGAGAAGCGCTGGGAGTTCACGCAGGAAGACAAAGGACTTTTGTCCTGCAGCCACGTGTTGTCCATTTCATGGATGTGTGTTTGAGAGTTTTGTTCAAACAATCCGGCCGGGTTGTTCCAGCTCCCTCCCCCCCTCCCCCCTCCTTTCCCCCCTCAGATTTTACAGATACGAAAAACCTGAGTCAGATTGTTCAAGACGAGACTGGAACGAAACGCTCGATGAATGAACATCAAGGGCCATCCCCTTTGAACCAAATCATCTGTTGGAGATCAGCTCTGTCCTGCACAAGTTTTGAAAAGTCGAAAGGAGTCCCAGAAATGTAAATGGCTGGTGCTAACTCGTGACGCTAGACCCATCGGACCTTTTGAACTTGAAACCGCCCTGCATGTGACATCGCTTTCAGCAGTCTCTCTGTCCTACATTTCAATAGCTGATTTCCCAAAATAAAGTGTTCTTCCAACATTGCGGCCGTACTGAATAAAACATTTTCACATAAAAAAAATCATAAATGCAAAGGTAGACCAAAATTAATGCTCTATACGGGGAAAACAAAGCAGACTGAGACTGTTCAGAACTCTCAAAGAAAACGTGACAGATTTTGTGTCTCCAGTATTGTCGAGGAAAATGTAACAAACAGTACGTATCCAGCAGTTTTGAGGAACACCTAACAGACAGAGACCCTCTAGCACTCTCGAGAAAAATGTAAACAGACTGTGACTATCCGGCACTCTTAAGGAAAACGCAACAGGTTGCGACTCTGCAGCGCTTCCATGGAAAATGTAATAGACTGTCTCTCCAGCGCTTCCCTGGAAAATTAATAGTCTTCAGGAACATTTAACGGGCTGTGACTCTCTAGCACTCCAAAGGAAAATGCAATAGACGGTGACCCTCCAGCACTCTCTAGCCAAACAAGTACTCTCCAGCCAAGCAAGCACCCTCTAGCCAAGCAAGTACTCTCCAGTCAAGCAAGCACCCTCTAGCCAAGCAAGCACCCTCTAGCCAAGGCAGAATGGGAAGGAACAGGAGAGGGAAGGGGTGGGGGAGGGGAGGCCATGTTTAATTCTGAGGACTTTGAAGAGAAGGTCTGACAACAACATAACGGAATGAACTGTTCCGGGCAGGGAGACATTCGTACTCAGTGGACAGACCAAGAGCAAGCTGTCAGCGCTAGTGTTCCAGTCATTCATCTCCACCACCACCTTCACTCCTCTCCTACCTCCCGCCTACAGTCCTTTTAGAACTCAGGGTTGAATTGAAGTGAACTAAACATACCAGAAATTATGAGGTTCAATAAAAAGTTACAGTTCTGTTCACTGTTCTCACGATTTTCTCTTCAGAAAATCCCACAACATTAAAAGCAGGAGCATATCCTAACGTTCTAACCATCCGTTGTACAAAAAGGTCAAACTTAATGAAAAGACCGTTACATACATGTATATTTGGAAGGTAACAGACCCAAAATTACCGAACATTGTCCGGAAGTGCTGGTTGGCTTAAGCAGGTGTGAACAGTCGGAAGTTCACTGAATTGTCTCCCCTTTCAGCACGTGACGGTGGAGGTGCAGACGGACTGTATGATGGTGAGGGCAGGCTCCAATGCCGCCATGGCCATCGTCCAACTGTACCACAACGACAGTCGCTGCAACGACGACAGCAAGGCCAACTACGCCGAAAAGCTGGCCGAGTTTCTCGCCTTCGACAGCATCAAGATTCCTCTGGACAGGTAGGCTAGAGTAAGCCACACACACACACACACACACACACATACACACACACATACACATACACACCACACACACACACACACATACACACACATACACACACACACACACACACACACACACACACACACACACCACACACACACACACATACACACACACACACACACACACATACACCACACACACACACACACACACACACACACACACACACACACACACACACACACACACACACACACACACACACACACACACACACACACACACACACACACACACACACACACACACCACACACACACACACACACACACACACACACACACACACACACACACCACACACACACACACACACACACACACACACACACACACACACACACACACACACACACACACACACAACACACACACACACACACACCATCATCTATGTATGGCTGGCCTTTCAGTTCCAGTGTCATGGACAATGTTCGGAAACCTGCAAGGGAGGTAATCTGTGTTAGAGCTCGCATTCAGCGAGAGTGACCCCGCCGTTTTCATGGGTCAGATGCCGCTGATGGGCACGCCTTAAGCAGTGCTGCCCCGCTAGTCAGCTTAAGGGTTCAAACAGAGAAAAAACAAAATGCCAAGGTATGAGTGTGAAACGATGCGCCTGTAACGCACAGTCAATATTCCCGTCGTTCTTCTGGCGTGTGCTTCAAATTAAATTTGAGAAAGGTAACTATACTCGTTCTGGAAAGAACGGCAAGATCTTCTTCCGGAACAGGTCTAATCTAGCCGAGCACACACGGCTCTCTAAGGGTCATTACTATTTAAAAGAAAACGAACTCACGAAAACAGATCCCCGTTTCGTCTTCCCATACCCCTACTCCCACACAGTCCCCGTCCCCCCAACTCCCCCCCCCTCCCCCACCCCCACCCCCCTCCGGTTCCCAGTCACCGACAGAAAAACAACAATGCATACTGTAACGTGAAGAGCTGAACTATGAACATCAGTATCAGTTTCAGCTTATCAAAACCCAGCAGATCGCAAAGGGTCGTTTCAGGCCTTGCCCCATGTAGGTTAAAAATAGGTTCTGTCCTTGAAAAATAAAACAAAGATCTGGAGCTATCTGCAAGCCATGGAAATCAATTTATAAAATGATAGGTCAACTACTGACATCCGCGACAGAGGTCGACCAGGCCCTGCAGAGTCCCCTCCCCCCCCCCTCCCCCTTAACCCCCCTCCCCCGCCAGTCATTCAGTTTGATTTACCACCCTCAGATTACAGAAATAAAATAAATATATAAATGGTTAGATGAACATGTTAGTCAGTCAGTCAGTCAGTTGATTAGTTTGTTCGTTCATTGATTAACAATTAGAAATTATCACGGCGCCCGAGAAATTAAAAACTACATTTGAAAAATGCCACGGAGATAAAAACAGACACAGCAGAATAGACCTTAGTGTTCACTCAGGACAAATGTTCACAGTCTCACTGTAGGCAGGTTACAACAGAAAAGCCGGCATGTTATCAATTGGAGAGAGAGAGAGAGGGAGGTGGGGGATGGGAGAGAGAGAGAGAGACAGAGAGATGGAAATGGGAAAATGTTTTATTCAGCATAGGCAACAGCCCCTCCTAAAGGGAGGGGGGTGGGGGGGCAAACACAACATTTGACACATTGACAATGAACATAAAAGACACATGAAAACAATGAGAATAACGTTCTAATGTCTGTAACGAAAGAATGTCACAGAGAGAGAGAGAGAGAGAGAGAGAGACAGACAGACAGACAGACAGACAGGCAGACAGACCGACAGAGGCAGAGACAGAGACAGAGAGAACAATAATACTTTTTCACAACAAAGGCAGGTGAACGGGCTTCAGAGGCAGAAAACCAGTGTTTGACCGCGAAGGAAGATTTGAAGAAATGAAAAAAACAAAAACAGAACGAAAAAGGCAGAGATAAACAGAAAATGCGATAGAAAAGGGGAAATTACACCACAGGGTTGCCTGCTGCTGTTGCTACATTCAGGGTTAACGTCATTTAGCTGATAGCTTTAGGGTATTTTGGTCATTTAAATGTTCGTTTATTTCTGTGTTTGTTTGTCCAATTTGCTAAAATGTTCGTTTGTTTGCGTGTGTGTTTGTCCATTTCTGTATTGCTGCGTTGTTCTATTATACTGATTTACACGTTATTTATTGTGTAATGACGATTAGTCTATAAAAGAAAAAAGGACAGGCCGTGTTACGAGAGAATATGCATCAAGTCAGGTCAGTAAAGTCAGACTGGGTCAAATGAAGTCAGGTCAGGTCAAACGAAGTCAGATCACCTCCAATGAAGTCAGGTCAAGTCAGGCGAAGTCTGCTTATATCAAAATTGCGTCAGGTTAGGTCAAGCGGCATTAGGTCAGGTTAGATGAAGGGAAGCAACTCATGCTAATCTAGAGCAAGTCAGGTGGGATCAAGTCCAGTGAAGAAGACAACAGTCAGGTAGGTTAGGTAGAGTCAACACGGATCAAGAATAACAGTACAGCTTAAAGGCGTAGGTCTTGACAGCAGTACTGCTTTCATTACAGCAGTAACAAAAACAGCAGCAACAAAATCCAGGACTTGCTTTCAGTATGTGTATAGCAAATGAAACTCTGCCTAAGTCACCTGGATACATCTGTGTGCAGGTGAAGACAAATACATTTCCCCAAGTGGCGAAGTCGAATTTTCACACATATATCCGCGCACACAAAAGCACACACACACACACACACACACACACACACACACACACACACACACACACACACACGCTTAGCAAGAGAAAGTGCTAATATGTAAATTGTTTTTTTCTTCATATTTAACATCGTATTATAACTCTCTTACAGAACTGATAATGACAAACAATTAGAAGATCATCTTAATACGCTATGTTGATGACAGATGTTGAAACAAGCAAAGCAAGGCAACCGCACACACACATACACACGCGCGCACACACACACACACACACACACACACACACACACACACACACACATTTCTGTTCTATAGCAAGTCGCAGCTGACAGTCAGTTCTCTTCATGTCTTTGTTCCAGGGTCCTGGTTCTCTTTCATGACACTCGCAGTTGTTCCGGCGGAAGGTTCGTGCCATAGTCTCAACGACGGATGTAGCTGCTGCCTTGTCGTGTACAGATAACACCTGCATGCTGGAAATGTACATTAAAGACCCAATCATGACACCCACACCCCCATCTCTCTTCCCCCAGCCCTTTGTTGCTGGTTTATTCCGTGGGTTACTCGACCTTGGACAGCGATCGTGTATTAAAGTGAGCATTGAAACTGAAGCGATAAACGGGTGCATGATTTACGTCCTGGTGTTTTGTTAGGTAATGTCGATGGCTTGGAGCAAAAAGCGTACATCTGGAACACGCCTGTTTGGGGTAAAATGAAACTGAAATGTAGAAAAATTCTGACTTTAATTGTGTGCTATAAAAAAAAAAACTTATCAATTTCTCAATTGTGATGCCTTTTGGTGTCAATTATTTTATAATAAATTGATGAGCTGTTGAGTGTAAAGACAAAACAGTTTTTGTTGAATTTGTAAGAAATACCATTTTTGCATAAAATTGATGGAGTTGTTTTGAATGGTTAAAAACCAAACAACTAAAGGTGTTCCCGTTTTGTTGCGTATTCAGTTACTGTCCAATATGAGCAAAACTGGTATACCTGACAGATACACGGTTTTGGAAGAAAGCAAGTCAATCAGCTGATGTATATTTTTTCAGGTCAAAGTCATACTGCCTGGGAAAAACTGTTTTGGTTCAAAATTTAACGAATCGTATGTACGTTTCAAAAGAGCTAAAACAGAACATGCAGACATAAACGTTTTTCGTTTCTCAATCTGTTAGATGCACACTTGGACTCAAACCCATACTCTCTCTCTCTCTCTCTCTCTCTCTCTCTCTCACACACACACACACACACACACACACACATACACACATACATACACGCACACACGTGCTCGCGTGTGTAAGCGGTCAAGGGCAGAGAGGGGAGAGTCATCCATCCATCACCCAAGACCGTGTTGATGTTTGACTTTTTTGTTTATTTCAGTTCCTCAGTCAGTCAAAACCAAACCAACCAACCAACCTGGAAAATTAGCAGGAAAATCATATTTAGAAAATTGGCAACAAAATGAGAAATTTCCAAAGCATGAATGAAAGGAGACATACATTTGTAACTGTGAGTGCACAATTTGCATGATAACAGTATGGCACCTGAAAAGAAGTAATGGATTGATTTATGTTCAATGCACAAAAATTCCTCTGCAAATAAGCACATCAAGAAGAAAATTGTGACACAGACCACCCTAAAAGTCTCGGGCCATGTTATGCTGCAACATCCACAAGACTATATTGGTAATTTGATAAGAAATTGACATAAAAATCTTTAGAGCACACAACCATGGGTGAATCTGCAAAAACAGTCAATTCAACATAACAATGGAAGAAAAGCAAAATAAAATAACACTAAAATACTGTGAACAATCTGGCATCTGTTCTGTTACAGTAAGGGTTGTACTGCATGCTAGCAGCATGGATCCTTGTGTCTATTAAGACAACAGAACAGGAAAACAGCAATTATATCAACAGGACATGGACTAGATTATTACTCCTCAGATTCAGTTTATCATAATATCAAAAAATTACATTTATTCATAATAATACATACACAACATCATTCAATTAATGGCTCTGACAAAAAAAGAATATCTTCATTCGACACCATGGATTGCATACACATTGGCTTGTGGTAACAATAACTGTTGTGACCACCAGCTTTACCAAAAAAATCCATGGTACCAAAGGTACAATGAATTGCACAGAGGTGCATTGAAAAATGTCAAAACAAAACAAAAAGTTACAACAGAATATCAAC
>CM065728.1:43634189-43679189 GCA_033310375.1 Conus canariensis | reverse complement strand
CAGCATACTTTTCAGTCTTGTAGATTTGAGCTGCCTCCATTCTGTTCTCATATGGCACCGTGAGCTCGATCATGATCAGCTGCTTGGTTGACTTAGAGTGGACTACTATGTCTGGTCTCATGCCACTCTTGCTGATGATCTCTGGGTGACTCTTCCATTCTGGGAGGTCTGCAGTGCACTCCCAGTCATCTGCCCCGTCCAGCAGACTCTGCCTGCATGTTTCGAGTGGCACTGTTGTTCTTGGCCATGATTTGCTGCCTCCTGCCGTGAAGAATGTTGCGGGTGCTTTTGGAGTCCTGATTTTCCCTTTTGTGGTGTTGGTACTAGCCCAGACTACTTGTACAATCTCTTTGAGCACTTGGTTGTGCCTCCATGTGTACCTTCCTTGAGCCAGGGCTACTTTACATGAGCTTAGGACATGCTCCACTGTTTGTTTTTCATGGCAGAGGGGGCATGCAGGATCGTCTGTTTTCCCCCACTTCACCAGGTTTGCATTTGAGGGCAGAAGGTCATATGCAGATCTGAGAATGAAGCTGATCCTGAGAGGGGCCATGTGCCAAATGTCATTCCAAGTCAGACTTCTTTGGAGTGCATTCTCCCACGTTGTCCATTGCCCTTGCTGGCTCTGCTGGACTGCTTTTTGGAGTCTTTTTTGGTCTTCTTCTTTTCTCATCTCCTGAATCATCATGTCTCTTTTGGCTTTTCCTTTGGCCTTTGACCACCATTCAGTTTTGGTCACCCCCAGTCCTTGTCTGTTGGTCTGTGTGTGTCCTGTTATTTCTCTGATCTTGAGACTTTCTTTTGCAGAATCCATCGCCTCTTGAACTTTCCATTTTCTGCCTGTCTTCAGCTGGGGCTTGATTGCTTCTACCACCTTGTCTCCTGAGTCCTCCAGCATGCTTTGAAGTCTGATCTTCCCTGCTTTGTATTCCTCCAGGATGGATTTCAGTGGTAGTTTCAGCTTTGCTTGGCGACAGTACAGCGCTATGTCAGTCAGACAGGGTGGGACACCAAGCCATTTCCTTGTGAACTTGTTGATTTTGGCTTCCATTGCCTCCACTATGCTGGTGCAGATGTCGTATATCATCAGAGGCCATAGCAGCTTTGGTATCAGCATGAACTGCAGACACCAGACCTTGTATTTGCCAGGGAGCCCACACTGGTCAATGGTCTCCAAGCCTTCCTCCGACATCTGCTTGGTTTCTTTTGCTCTTTGTGAGTCTTTCAGCGTATCATCATACCATCTTCCAAGGCTCTTGACTGGTTCTTCTGTGACTGTTGGAATGGCCTGGTTGGCAACACTGAAGACCACAGATCCGGCCACTTTTCCTTTCCTCAGTGAGAGACTCCGTGATTTCTTTGGCTTGAACTTCATTCTGGATGAGGCAACTATGTCGTCCAGCCTCTCCAGCACATGACGTGTCTCGTCTTCTCTGGATGAAATCACTGTAGTGTCATCCATGAAGGCCTTGAGAGGAGGCATCTTGTATCCATCGCCAAGGTCTGTTTGTCTCGCGTTGTTTGTTGCTGCTTTCAAGATGAGTTCCATTGCCAGCACGAACAGTATTGGGGAAATTGCACAGCCCATTGCAATACCCACTTCCAAGTTGATCCAGTCTGTTGTGTACTCCTTGGTAGAGAACCGCATTGAGAAGCCATTGAAGTACTTCTTGAGCATGTCGCGGATGTTCTTTGGCACATGGTACATCTCAAGAGCCAACTGTATCATCTCATGGGGCACAGATCCATATGCGTTTGCCAGATCAAGCCACACTACGTCCAGGTCTCTCTTTTCTGTTTTTGCTTTTTGGATTGCGTCCCAGATCATTGTGGCGTGTTCTACACAGCCAGCCACGCCTGGGATGCCACCTTTCTGGACTGACACATCCAAGTACTTGTTTTCCATCAGGTACTTGGTCAGCCTTGCTGCCATGACAGAGAAGAAGATTTTCCCTTCGACGTTCAGTAGTGATATTGGCCTGAACTGGCTGATGTCACTTGAGTTTTTTGGGGATGTACACACCATCTGCCGTCATCCACTGGCCGCTGATCTTCTGGTTTCTCCAAGCCGATCGCAGCAGCCTGTGGAGCCACTCCAGCACCTTGGGACATTTCTTGTAAAGCTGGTAAGGTATTCCGTTTGGCCCTGGTGATGATTTGGCTCTGGCTTTGTCGACCACCTTCTTGATTTCCGCCAACGTTGGAGGCTTGCCATTGAACTGTTCCTCAGGGTTGGTTGGCCACACCAGACCTTGAATGTCTAGTGGTGCTTTGCTCTGTGGGTCAGAGTATGTTTTCCTCAGATGCTGCTCAAGAACTCCTTTGTCCACACTTAGGGTCCCAGATTTTGGCTGCTCAAACAGTGTTCTGGCAAACTGGAAGGGATCTCTGAAGAAGCGCTCTTGTGTCTTCTTCTTTTTGCTCTTCCTCTTCCTCGCAGATTCCGCTTTGCTGAGGGCGCTGTGTTTTTCTTTCAGGTCTTTCCACAGTTTTTCCAAGCCTTGTTTTTCAGCTGGCAGTGCGGTCTTCATTTGCATCTTGAGGTTTTTCTTTTGGACCCTGATCTTGTCCATCTTTTCTTGGCGTCTGGATTTCTTTGGAGGTGTTTTCTCTTTGGGTAGTTTTGCTCCATAGGCGTCTCTACATGTGGCATACACAATGTCCCCATATGTGGCTAGTTTGTGTTCCAGGGTGCTTTTCCCTATCAGTGCATCGAGTCTTTGGACGATTTTTGCATCCAGTTTCTCCCAATCTTCAGTTTCGTTTGCTCGTGGCAGGTTGAGTTTCAGGCGCCTGGCATCGAGGGCCTGTGCAAATTCCTCATCCGAACCAACAGCGTGGATGTCCTTGGCACTGTGGTTTAAATCCTGGCCTTGGTCTTCCGACGTCTTATCTGCTGATGCAGTGCGCTGCTGCTCATTCAGATGAGTCTTCACACATCCCATCTTTGTTCTGTGGATCTTCATGCCACGGGTTAAAAAATTGTAAACAGCTGAAAAACATACAAACAAACACACAAAAAAACATGGATGAGACTTGTAGTCAATTTATCAGTCACTTGTTAAAACAAACAAACAAACAAAACAGAAACAAACAAACAACAACAAAAAAAGCACAGCGAACTTCAACTTGGGATATCACCTTGCTGTGTTACTTGTGTGAAGTTAAATTCTTGATTACTTGCGTAAGCTTCCCTCACGGAGGTAACTTTATTGAATTGTGCTCTATCCTTTAGACGATTATCTTCTCACAATTTCTACAATGGGGGTTTACGCCACTGATCTAGGGTTTACCCTGTTTACCCTGACAACGTTTTGATTCTTCGTTGCTGATCAAGAGAGTTAATCTGGTAATTTTGTATTAGGCTAAGAGAACTATAAAATCTTCGTTCTAGGGCAACCGCCCGAAACTGGTTGAGGGCGGTTGAGCTAGAACGAAGATTTTATAGTTCTCTGCTAAGTAAGACTTAAAAAAAATGTTACAAACATACATAATGTGTAGGATTATCTGTTTTTAATACTAATTTAGAAAACTTTTGAGACTTCAGTTTTTGCTTAATCCTTCGTTTTTCTTGATCAATAACATCATTTTCACGCATACATTCATCAAATGTGAAATCAATTTTTGCAAAACTCTTCACATCTGGCCGCATTACTGATCACCTCTGGGTCTTACTTGAGACCCTATGGCGCCCTAGGGCCCCAAGTCAGACCCAGAGGGTCACATATAACACGGCCAGATGTGAAGGGTTTTGAGAATATGCCTCCAACAGTAGTATACTTTTATACTTGTTTGACTGCTTTCTATTTGTCTAATTTGGGCAATCCCCTCACCCCCTTTTTAGTGACTCTTCCAGATTTGGGTTTACGGGCGTTTATAGCCGCGCCAGTGACCCAGACAACACAACACATGTGGTTTACGGGCGTTTATAGCCGCGCCAGTGACCCAGACAAACGAAACACGAAATGGGAAGAGTCACTAGAGGGCAGGGAAGAGGGCAAATTTAGACTTTTGCAATACCATGACAACCAAGTATTTAAAACTACTGCAGGCATATCCCCAATGTTGTTATCTTCAAGATTTATATATATACTGTACACAAACAAACGCTTACAATTACATGGTGTCTACTTGCCTAGAGTAAAGTTGTTTTTATTTTGTTAAAACAACACCAAAAGCTAATTAACAAAGTGCATCTTACCTTACTTTTTAGTCACTACTTTTTAATAAAATTTATTTTAAATACTTTATTAGATTGAATATAAAAATGCTGCTTTTAATACATAAAATTGGGAAAAGATTATTTTGAGGTGGGGAATTTAGCCGCCTAAATTTATACAATGCCGCGTGACGGCTAACGCCTGCACTAAACGACGCCGGTGGAGAATTTAGCCGTCTAAATTTATACAATGCTGCGTGGCGGCCTGCAGTAAACGACGCCCTTACATCCGTTATGTGTAACTTGACACGAACCCGGAAACAGTGCGACGCTTCAACTTGGCAATTATGCAGTTGGGTAAGCCGTGGCCAGACATGTCTGACCTAGATACTACATAAAGGCAGCAAACCCTTCAGAGGAGTTGTCTCCCCGGAAAAGAATGTAACAATTAATTGTGTTTTATGAAAAAATCGTCATTAAGTCGTTCTAGGTTCTTATTCAAGTCGGCATCACGTTCTTATTCAAGTTCTTATTTAAGTTTTTAACAAGTTTTTATTTAAGTTCTTAACAAGTCAACATCAAGTTCTTAACAAGTCATCATCAAGTTTTTAACAAGTTCTTATTCAAGTACTTATTCAAGTACTTATTCAAGTTCTTAACAAGTCGTCATCAAGTCGTCATAAAGTTCTTATTATGTCGTCATTAAGTTCTTATCAAGTCGTCATCAAGTTCTTATCAAGTTCTTATTTAAGTTTTCATCAAGTTGTCATCAAGTCGTTATCAAGTTCTTATTCAAGTCACTTATAATTATTTATTAAGTTCTTGAAATATTACTGCATATCAAATGGATCAAAATGAGATTTTGTTGTTGGCAGTTCTGGTATTCTTTTTTGTTCAGATTTTGTATTTAGTGGCTGTGATTTTTTGGGCTGCTTTGGTTTTTGCTGTCTTTCTTTATATGTTTTTAAACGTAATAACCACCCCACCAACAGCAATGACGCCAAAAATGCCAACTCTTTTAATCCAAATAATCCATGACGACTTTGGTGTTGTAGGTCTTGAATCAACTTGTGTATTTACAGCTGGCATTGAAACAACTGTTGGCGTTGGCGGTGTTATGTTTTCATTATGAGTTATATTCTGTGATTGCAACATTAATTTTTTTTGTTTGTTCCACTCTGCTAATTTTTTTCCTGCTGCAACGCGCCCAGGATGAGGAGGCTTTTTACTGGTCACTTTCTCCACCTGATTCAATGTTTTCTGATTCTGCTGATTTTCTGGCTCGGTCATTTTGAAGGGAAACAAAATCTGTATGATTAAAAGTAATTAATCCCATGATTAATGGCGATAACAATGTTCCAAATCTGTAATATAGATCACATCCTAGAGACTCTAATGACTTTGTTAAAACTGGATCCTGCGTTAAATCATACATAAAATCTTGTTCAGAATCAATGGGCGCAAATCTACTAACTAGTTTAGTGTACAAACTAAGAACAGTTTGTCCGACACTTTTGACCATTCTTGACCCCAGTTGCGCTTCATACCTGTTGTGATACTTTACAATGTCTTGTGGCGACATCTGTTGAATCTGTTCTATGCTGAATTCATTTCCAAGGTACTGTTTTGTTTTTCCACATGCTGCCAAAGAATACAGCCCTTCCTTTTTGCGCATAATAGCTTGGTCATCCATTTGATCATTTGTAATCATAAGTTCAGGAAGTAAATCATCGCAGTTCATGTTTTATTAATAATAATAAATATTATTTTATTTTTAAAAAATGAGCACCGAAAAAACTGTTGCCAACCTTGTATACCATTCTGCTGTTATTGGAGGTCTAAGTGTAGGATACACAATGCTTGGTAAAAGCTTGTTAAGAATAAAACCAGCAGATCTTGGCAAGCTAGATTTTGAAGACTCAGCAAAGTTGATTGCTGTCATTACAGCTTCATTTGCTACGAAAGACTTTCTAGTTAAGCAAGGAATAATTCCAGAAAATATAAATATGTAAAAAAAAATACATTTATAAAAATGGCTTCACTCGTAATGATGATAGGCGGCGCAGTGGTTAACGCGCTTGCTTTCAGCGGAAGTAATTACGCGTTTAGTAAACTACAAAATAACGATGAGAGAAAAAGACATAACAGAGCTATGGAGCAACTAGCCGCTGCACAAGACACCTATGAAAAGCAAAGAATGGAGCAGTTAGATTTTATTAACAACAGGGACATGCAGCTTACACATTTAAAGATGTTGACCAGGCAATAAAAGAATATTTTCTAGTAACAGGCAAACAAGTTGTAACATTGCCCCCACCAAAATTTAGCGATTACTATCAACCATCAGAAAAACAAAAGATGCAAGAAATATTGTTTATTGTCTTTGGCATGACCGCTGTGTATTTTGTTGCACAAAGTATTGGCTGAATAAAAAATGAACAAGATCTATTATTCTCCAAAAGGATATTGGAAGGGAATCACAGCAATTAAAAAGCTAAGCCAAGCAGCGGGAGTCAGTGAACAAACAGCAAAAGAATGGTTATCTAAACAAGCGATTTGGCAAATTTATTTACCAGCGCCTAAAAAACTACAGAGACCACACTTTGTGAATATAACTCCAAACGACACCATCAAATGGATCTTCTATATTTACCCCATGATACGATTAGACGAAAAAGATTTAAGTACGCACTTACAGTCATTGATATAGCTTCAAGATACAAAGATGCGGAACCATTAACACAAAAGAGTGCTTCTGCTGTTGCTGTCGCTATACAACTGATATATCAACGAGGCCCTTTAACTTATCCTCGCATGATTCAAGTTGATGATGGAAAAGAATTTAAAGGTCAAGTGAATCAATTATTGTTAAAACATAGAGTTACCATTAAAAGAGGCATTCCGGGTGTTCACAGATCACAGGCTTTGGTTGAAAACTTTAACAAACAGTTATCTGAAAGACTTTTCTCCTACCAGTATCACAGAGAGCTGATTGACAATTCTCGCAACACAGAATGGGTAAAAAGACTGCCCTCAGTTTTGCGCGCAATGAATAATGAAGAATTTAAAGGGCTAAAACCAGTACAAGCAATCAGAAAACAAAACAATAAATGTTGTTGAAGGAGACTCCAGTTCATCAAGCAAACTATTACCATTTGGTTTAAAAGTAAGGTACCTTTATTCACCGGGAGAAGCGGAAGGGGACACTCGCATCAGGGCAACAGATCCAGTTTGGAGTGTTGATCCATATGAGATAAAAAAAATTGTGAAAATGAATCCGCCAGTGTATTATTTACGAGAAACTGACACAACAAAACGACCAGCCCCTCAAAGATCTTTTGTGAAGGAAGAACTCCAGATAATCCCGCCAGACACAGTTCCGCTTAATTAATTTACGTAAATATATTTGAGTTTAAAATGGAAGCTCAAAAGGAAGAAATCTTACATCAAACTAAAATGATGATAAAAAAAGAGACCTTAGAATTAATACAAGAATCATATGATACGTGTTCAGCTATTAAGGAAACAATTAAGTGGATTCATCGGTACACGGCAACGCATCCTGATCGCCTACGATCCCAAATTTTGATTATCAGAATAACGGATAAAGAATATCTTGAAAAAATAAAAAAAATTCGTGCACATCAAGCAAACATGAGAAAAATTTTGTCTGAATTGGATATTGATATGATTGAGCTTCTAGATAAATTTGAGGAAAAATATAAACCCGCGGAAGGTATGTAATTATGCTGTTTTCCAATGCCCGATTGCATATGAAAACTCTGGATTAACAAACACACGTTTTGTGTTTGTTCTATCTAATGACTTCTTTGTTACAACAGTTGTGTTGATCTCATGTAGATTAGATCGTAGTTTTACGTTGTCATGATGAAAAGTCTTATTGTCAAACAATGCTTCTTTATAGTTGTCATGGGATATGTTTGACTGCACAGCGCTGCGAGATATTCCCTTTGCTTTTTTGACAACTTTTTTTTGGCTTGAAAGACTGTACATTTTCGACCTTAAACCAATAAACTCCTTGATCACACCTCCAGATAATTCATCCTTCATCTTACCTAAAACCTTCTTATTAATAACTGAATGCAAAGGTGAATCTTTAGGGTAATCAGATGTGTCGTACCATCCAGCATGCTCTTTTGCTACTTCTAATTCCATGTCTTTGTAAAAATCTTCAGTAGGGATGTCGATTACAAAGGAATCTGTATCTGTGTACAGAACTCTGGACTCTGGATACAAGGGTTTAAAGTAGTCGTAAAGAAATTCTAACATTAAAAGCTTTGATAATTCTAAAACAGTAAACCCAATAAAAACAGGTTTGTCCAATTTGACTTTCTTTTTTTTCATCATTATTCCAAAAAGCTGATTATGAAATTTTCTAAAGTCTTGATAATTTGGTTTTGAAGTCAGCTTAATTGCTTCGTTCTCTCTAGTGACCAATCTGACATCTTTGCGCTTGTGCGGATTTTCCATAGTCTTTCCAAAACAGCTGTTGTTCATCAACTTGAAAAAGTCTTTTTCTGATGCATCTGCGGATTTAGTTCTGAGATCAGTGTTCTTCATGATGTATGGTTTCATGAACTGTTCTTGATCAAATGCAATTATACGATGAACTGCTGTTAACTTTAAACCATGTCTTAAATAAAATTGGAGAAGTCTGTAATGACAGACATAATTTTTTTTGTCACGAAGATTAGGCACAAGTTTAGGCGGTTCTGTCATTGACACTTTTAGGGTTTCTGCCGCTAATGGATAGTCATTATGGTAATCATGAAGTTCATGAGGATATTCTAAATCAACTTCAAGAATAAAGCCTTGCGGTTGATCAGCTTCTAGACTCTGTAGCCATTTTAAAAACTTTTGAATGTCTTTTACACCTCCTGTGTACATTTTAAAGTTACGTAATGGAAGTGATTGACTCATAGCCCAACCATACAGATTGTTTGCATCTAAATACATGAGATAGTTAGACCTTTTACTTGGATCATAGTTGTCCAAGTATTTGTTGTTTGCTTTACAGTAATGGTGCGACGCCATACTGATTCCCCCACGCAATCCGTTTTCAATCATCTGAAGCATTGGCAGGTCAGACAATAAATCAATTTGTACTCCAGTAAATTTTAAGAAAGCATCCCAACTCATCCCGGGCGCAGAAATGTAATGCGCAGGATCCAGGCTGTAATGTTTCATGCAGGTCTTCCTATAATTTTCAAAGACGTCCGCCAACAAACAGGTATCCGCCATTAAATAGGAATCATGATAGTCTCCCATTGTTTTAGAGTCTAATTTTTGCCACGCTTCTTGAGCATAAGAATAATCAGAATCACTGATGTCCTTTCCTCTAAGACTACTAAAGAACGCGCCTTTAGGCGGAAGGGCTGTCTCTTCAAACCTTTCCCAGCTGTTCATGTACTCATAAGGATAAACGCCCTTTCTAATCACCGTTGGGTCAAAATATTCTTCTGTTATTGGGCAGGACTTTAAGGATCCTGCTAGTGACTCTAAACTCCCCATCAGGTGTTGCATAGAGTCATAAAAAGATAAATTATTTAAAGTGAAACACATGTACTTTTCTGATGACTGCGCAATGCATGACACCCTAAAGGCGCTAGTTACAGCTTGCAATATAAGATGAGAATCATAACCTCGCAAGTTATGAAAGAATATAGGAAGTCTCCAAGTCCTAGGATCAAACTTTAGTTGAAGATTGCAATTGTTATGTGCTGCTCCTCTGAATTCTCCGCTAATGTGACATGATCTCTTACTGTTGGGTTTTCTGGTGTTAGCTCTAAACCACAAAATCCAACAGTGAGTGGCTGATTCATACTGTTCTTGGTCTTCGGGCGTCATCATGATTTCAGATAAATTCAGATTATTAGAACAAGCATTACGCACTTGCTGCATGCGCTGTAAAAATCTACTAGCCGCATTAGGTCCTCTATATAATTCTGGCTCTGAATGGGGGCCATCCGACCTGACAATGATGAAAGCAAACGAACAAATCTGATGATTACTCATTAAAACTGTTTTTGGAAGTTTCTGCGGGGTTGGCCCTTCATAAGGAACAATAAGCGATTCAAAGTCTGCGTAAACAACGTATGGAGACCTCTGGAGTTTTTTGTAATTCTTAAAACTAACCTTACTGCCTTCTCTTGGCATAATTAGTTCTGTATTACAGTCAACTGGGCTAATACAATGTTTCTTATGTTCACTCGCGGCTTGAACAGATGGAATTCTTGTTAAACATTTTCTGCAGAATTCTTGTTTGCCATGATCTGTTGTAGTATGCGCCAATAATCTACTCATTGTTTGTATCAATGTGTAGTGCGGTAGCCCTGCCAGTGAAGACATCAGGAGTAAGTCTACATGATTTTTGTCTGGTTCACCAATCGACGGACTATTCTTAGACACTCTGATAGGCACCAAATTTGTTTCCTCAGACCATGTGTATACGTTAACAGTTATTGGGTGATTCTGTTCTTCAAACTGATTAATTTTGTCTAAGCTAACAGGAAAGGATATTCCACTGAAATTAAGATCATTGATGTAAGGTTGATAGTTAGATACTCTCTCTGCGTTTTTGCGGAGTACATGCAGCCTTGCAAGAACACACCACATAAAACATTTGTTGTCTGAATTCTTTATGTTCAGAACTGCTCTTTTTGCAACCAATGCTGGGGGCAGTGGAATGTAAGCCTTGCCAACAATCGGCTTATACTTAGCCTGTCTTAATCTGATGTCTAGGACTTCACCCTCTGACCAACCAGAGCCTCTCATTTTAGCTGCTTCAGAGGCTTCATTAAACTGTGTAAGAAGTTGATCTGCCCAACCGGGTGTTAAGTCATTATAAGAAAGAATAGTCTGCTGTTTAGTTGAGACCCAGACTTCTAGATTTTCTTCGTTTATTGTTATATAGTCGATTAAAACAACTAACCTTACTTTAACTGGAGGGTTTATTGTTAGTTTACTTGGAACTTGAGAAATAGCATGTACAACGCTTGCCTGCACGTTTGTTGGATCAATAACTTCTAAAACGACCTCATTTAAAGCTTTTGACAAACGCTCTTCCTCTTTCATTGCATCTAACCAAGAGTCAAAACTGTCATATATCTTATCCATGTTGAGCTTCTTTTCTAACTCAACATATTTATTTAAATTAAAAAAAATACTTAATCAGAATCAACATCAACGGTCTTTTTGTGCTTAGACTCATAAACTAAAGTATAAACGCCCTTTGGTGTTGTTAATGTGAGCTGTTTAGAACAGAGTTTAATGTCTCGTTTACTTTTTTTAAACATTCCTTTTTTATCTGGTCGGTGTCTGGTTGTTGAGAAAAAGTTGCCCTTGCCTTTCTTTGAAGATCAAACTTTTGTCTTTTGTAGTCCTCAAAATCAGCCTGTAGGCGACTAAATTCTTCATCCGTGATGTTTGAGTCAACTAGTGCTTTATCAATTATCAGTTTGAAGGAACTAAGTTTAGCTGTTATTAGTTGAACCATAGCTGTGTGCTTTTGGAGTTTAGCTTTTATTTTTTTGCTGACAGCACTTACAGCCAATGAACACAGGCCAAGAGTTAAAGACAAACCACCTAGAGGTAAAGCTGCCGGTGCACCTACGCCTGTTGCTAAGAGGCCTACACTTGTTCCTGCTGATAGAGCACTAGTGATCGATGCTCCAGTATTAACATATGTAACAGCATTAAAGACAGCAGAATACCTTCGTTTGGTTTTACTGTATTTTGAAAGGTCCTGCTCTAGTTGGGTTTGCATTTGTGTTATGTTTGTTAATCTTAAAGTTTTTATGTCTACAGCAACAGAGTTGCCTACTATCTCTTCTTTGGGCACTTTTGGATAAACCTGAACAGACATGCTTTTTTTTAAAAATAAAAATAATTTAGTATTGGATATCTTTTAATCTGTTATCTTGAATATTCAGCTGCGCATCATATATTAAAAACAAATGTACATTAAGTGGTTTATCACTCTCTTTTTCTTTATCAATTTGAATGTTTATTACGTCTTTAACTGTTCTCCCACTCCCATGCAACTGATTATCCTCTGTTGACCTTAGGTCAATCCATAAACCGTATTTCGTTGTTAAATATTCATCAAGTCTAACACTGTGAAGGTGTAGATCTTTAGACACAAGGTCTACTGTTGGACTTCTAGACCTCCCGCCTCCAAACAATTTTCTTATTTCATCAAAATGATGATAAGGTTTAAGCCCACTACCGTAGACTTGGTTAGGACTACCCTCAATTGAACATTGTACTTTCGTTATTTTAGGATTGATAAACTTTTCACTTTGTCTTTGGTATGGTTCTTTATCATCTTCACACAGCAATAAAATACCTTTAAGTGATCGTGCTGTGGCGCTAAAACTAAAATTCCATATAGTGTCTGCCCTGCTTTTGATATATTTTGAATGATGAATCACTCTTTCGTAATATATTGCTAATTTTGACTGATATTGTTGCTCAATCAGCCTTGCTAAGTTAGGGTTGCTAACAATGTCAAACTCTAACGAGATGTCGAAAATGCTGTACTTGGAATCAGTGTCTGTAGATTTAATGACACGTTTGTATTCATTAAAAGTTAGTTCATATGACAATCTGTCTTTTAATGCTCCTTGAAAGTATGGTGCATGCGCTTTTAACAACTCAAAATCTAAGGGTATGGAAAAGCGATTTCCATACGCATAACTTATAGCTTTATACTTGTTACCATTTTCAGCATCTGCGGCGCTTATTCTGTGTTTTAGTGCTTCGTTATTTTCGATTCCTTGAAACGCAAGATCGGCCCTTTCATTCGCGGTTAGCCATAGATCACAATAGATTAAAAATATGTCTGCATTGTGTAAAGAAAATATTTCTTGCCCCTCAAGTTTTATAGAAATTTTCTTAACGATTGCCCGTCCCAGATTCTGAACTACTGTCCTGTTTGCGTCTGTTGCTGATTCAAGTTCTATTTTAAAAGTAAGTCGGGCAGAGCCTGGTACAATCACTTCATCTGCTCCTAGGTCTGGAAATTTAACAGTAAGAATTTGATCTGAATCAATAGTAGATGGATTATTTGGAACAATAATATTCTGTTTATTTCCCTTCACGCCAAAGGGCTCTTTCAGTCTTCTATGCGGGTTAAGAATTGAGCCATATGCTTGTGACATTTTTTTTTATAAAACAAAATAAAAAGTTAATTATTTTTAAAACATGGAAGATTATGATGTTTATGATCCTGGAGACGACATGAGTGAAATGACTCCTTTAACACATCCATTACAATCATTGCGGCATGAATTAACAGAAAGTAAGGTCAAATCATTTTATCAAAGTTTAGGCCAAGAACCTCCCGAATTTATAGACCCTAATGATTTTGAAACAAAAGATGACCATTTGTTTTTTAAAAACGAGCAAGGACAACTTGTTCAGCTTACATCTAAACCAGACTCATCAAAGTTTTTAAAAAAGAGTACAATTAGACAAAGGCTCAGTGTAAGCGAACAAAATCGCCTTGGCATTACTAAACCAAAATTAGATAGGGAAGCAGTTGCTAAACTTCAAAACACACTACAAGAACTTCCAACAGATAACCAAATACAAAACATGGAACTTAAAGATTTAAGCCCAACAGCAAACAAAATAATAGAAGCAGAAACCAGTTTTTCAGAAGAAACAGTATTAAAAACTATGCACGATCCACCGCTACCTATGAGAGAAATAACGGCCCTTGATCATGCTTTGAGAAGCATCAGAGGCGAATTAACAAACGATTTAGCAAAACTGGGTGAACTAGATGAGCATATAAAAAGAGAAAAAGAAAAACTAGTTGAGGCTGATGACCACAACTTAGGACCTGGTGTTAAAGAAAGAATAACACAAAGACTAAAAGATCTTGAACAAGAGAGATCAGCAAGACTAGAAGTGTTGTCTAATAACCGAGAACAATTACGAACTCAAGTGAGCAGAATAAGAGAAACTATCCAAAGAATTTTGTATGAAGACACGACGCTAGCAGAACGAATAAGAACACTGTTTAGAGAGCAAGGTGTCACATTAGCAAGTGTTATAACAGCCTTAGGATTTGCAATAAGTACACTGGTGTTGGCTATTACAGGCGGCAGTGGGCAAGGGTTAGTGCCTCCGCCACCATCTCCTCCACCCGATAAATCATGGGTAAAAAAACAACTTGATCATCTTGCAAGTTTATTAAAAAAATTAGCCACTAAGGCCATAGACTCTTTACCTGGCATATTAGGGGGGATCGTTAGCTGGCTTTTGTCTGCTGCAAGTAAAGTAGTTGGCTTTATGGCTGAGCACTTATGGACATTAGTTGTCTTAATAGTTGGGTTACTTTATAGTAAGATAAAGACCAAGTAATCCTAGGGCAGTTAATCCAATAACTAGTGCTGTCTTTTCATATTCATGGTCATTATTTCTTGGGACCACAGGGATTGGCTGGGGTTTTGATGGGGGTTTAGAGGAGGCCTCGAGGATTGGGACTTCTTTTTTTATTGCTATTGCTGGCTTAGAATTTATGTTGTTTTTTCCGACCTTCTCTTCATTGCCAGCCACAAGGATTTCATTATTATAGTTTATTATTGTTCCTATCTGAAGTCTGAGGTCAGAAGGCAGCATGTATAAACCAGTGCCAACGGCGAAGTCTACTTTCGATCTTGCGTATTGCAAAACATTTTGGTACCTTTTAATACTTGAAGGCAAATCAATTGCAGAATTAATAGAATCCTCTAAATTTGCTAAATACTGTTTTGGGGCGTCAAAGCCAGTAGAAGGATCAATTATGTTTGATCTCGTTTGTGCTTGCGAACCTAGCAAACACCAAACATAAGTACGAATAGAGTCGTTTATTCGTTCTATTCCCGCTTTTGTTAGGCCCTTAGAGGTGTCCAAAATAAATGTAATCCACGCTGTTTTATGCTCTTGCTCTATGGACCCGAGGTGAACAGTTGTGCCTGAAGAGAAAGATGTGTAAGGAGGATTCCAATCATAGTTATACTTTCTGTGCACGCCCCAATAATAAAGGGTGCCTAAACCATGATTAAGATCCAACTTTTGTCTAAAGTCTGTCTTTGGGTCAATATTAAATTCGTTACAGATCCTTTCAAAAGCCTTGTAATCTATTCTGTTGCTGAATGGATTAAACGTTTTGTCATTTGGTAATGGCGCTTGCAGTTCAGACAAAATACGTCTGAAGGTGTAATAAAAATGAAATCTATACACTGACCTCACCAAAGGATCAGGATGATTTAAATGATCAGTATACGACACTCCACATCCAGTTGATGCACAAAACACAGCAAAGTTTAACTGGTTCTGATAAAACTGCATCGGATGACTAAACCACACTTTCGGGATGTAGTCGTTTTTAATAGGAGGGTTAAGATATCTGTTCAATGGAGTACTAACCTTTACTTGAAAGGCGTCAGTCTGAGTCACAGAAATGTCAAGGGTGTCAGTTGTTATATCTTTAGGACTGTAGTGCGGCCCGACAGAATATTTTGCATTAGTATATTTGAATGCACTCATTTTTAAATTTGTTTTAAAAATGTTTGTAACAATAACAACTCAAGACAGTCCTTCGTTTTTAGAATATGCTATTGATAATAACTGCGGAACCCAAAGGGTCGCACTCCATGAAATTTTTTACAAAGTCGTAT
Organism: Conus canariensis; assembly: GCA_033310375.1. Taxonomy (NCBI): domain Eukaryota; kingdom Metazoa; phylum Mollusca; class Gastropoda; order Neogastropoda; family Conidae; genus Conus; species Conus canariensis. The sequence continues at coordinate 43,663,340 of CM065728.1, read as the reverse complement.
GGTTTAATATAACTGAATCCAAGGAGAATAATAAGATTAAAAAATTTGATAACAGAGGAAACTTAGTTAGCCAGTTAACCATACCTGATGGTTATTACGGGTTTTGCTCGCTAAAAGAAGCAATGAGTAACTTCGACATTACTCTCAAACTTAACAATGCAAATTTGAAAATAATGTTGACATTCAAACCTGAAGAAGAAGTAGACCATTACCTTTTTGATGTAGAGCTAGCTAAAATGTTAGGCTTTGCAACTGACAATCATAGATTTATAGTTACACCAGACAAAACTACTTATGAGGGAGAATATCCGCTCGATCTTGCATTACATTCATTACTCTATGTTCATTTGGACGAGCTGAGCACTGATGAAAACTTATATGATGGAAGGCCCTCAACTGTTTTAAGAGCTCTTCCATCAGGGAAAGCTGCATATTGCGATTATGAAATTATACAATTCCCTAATTTACAGTTTAAAAGATTAGCTTGTGGGAGGGTCAGATCATTTAATATAAAGATCACAAATAAAACAGGGAAAGTCGTGAAATGTGATAACCTGCACATTGTTTTAGAAATAAAATAATAAGGTGTACTAAAAAATAATGTCTCGTGGGCCAGAAGAATCAGGAGTTACATTAGCGCCTGAGAGGTGTGTAACTTTAGAATTAAAAGACCTTGCAGACGTTGAGGACTTTGAACAAAACGGTGAGATAGGCACTTTGTATGGTTTTGAGTACACTAAAGATGGTTATTATAAACGCAAAGAGGTTGACGACAACAAAAGGTTTCCTAAACTAGAACAACTACGCAATCTAGAAGCAAATAATGCAGGTCAGTATAAATATAAAATAGTTCGAAAAACTGACAACAAATGGCACTTAGAACCATATTTAGAATGGGACATAAAATTTGAATTCTTAAGCCCATTTACATTTTTTGACCGTCAAAAAAGTTTCAGAAAAGCATTGAACTCTGGCCCTTTACATGTAAGTCTTATGCCAGAGGACAACAGTCGGAAAGAGATCGAAATAAAGCCGTTTGGGGACAAACAGTACATCCTCCACAGAAGAGAATCGGTTTTAAAGAAAGCTTCTACAAAATTACAGTTCATTCCACGCACAAAATTAGGAGACACGTTCACAATGATATTTAAAATTTCTGTCTTAAAAGATGAGGCGAGAAATGGAGCTCTGGGCGTCAGTGACAATCTTATGAAAGGAATTCTTATTAGCTGGCAAAACTTAGACGTTGACAAACTTAAAGTTACTGTCGTTGTTCTTTACAATGGCGAGGATATTAAGGTCATGACAACAAGCAACAAAATTGATATTAGTCTAAATAGAAACGATCTTACAGAACTAAACTGGATTAATCTTACACATTTAGACCTTATAGGTTTTTATTATACTGAACAAGTTTTGACAGAGAGTATGATAAAAACAATAACTGGATTAGATTAAATTATGTTTTAAAACTATGGAGCAGACGACTTTGGTGTCAATGCCGATGTTAAACTTTATGACAAAAACCCCTCATTGTTCATTGATTTGTGGACAGACTGGTTGTGGAAAAACAATATTTGTCCTCGACCTATTACAAACAGTTTATAGTTATAATTTTGATCATATTGTAATTTTCTGTCCAACACTCAAATGGAACAAAGCATATCACGACAGAAGGTTTATATGGACAGATGATGAAATCTATTTAGTTGATCCTAGCAATAAACTGAGTGAGTGTTTAGAACACTTTTATAGACAGTTTGAGGGAACGCAGACACTATTTATTATAGATGACTGTTCGGCAGAAAGAGACATAGTTAGAAAAAGAAATACTTTATCAAAGCTAGCTTTCAGTGGAAGACATGCTGGGATAAGTGTGTGGATTTTATGTCAAAAATATAACTCAGTTTTAAAAGACTTTAGAGAGCAATTAAAGACAGTGGTTTTATTCCACATGAAAGATAGAGACGCATTTGATGAATGTATGCGGGAAAATGATGTTATTGAAGACGATCAAGAAAAACGAAGGATTAAGCAAAAACTTAAGTCTCAAAAGTTTTCTAAATTAGTGTTAAAAACAGATAATCCTACACATTATGTATGTTTGTAAATGTTTTTTTAAGTCTTACTTAGCAGAGAACTATAAAATCTTCATTCTAGGGCAACCGCCCGAAACTGGTTGAGGGCGGTTGAGCTAGAACGAAGATTTTATAGTTCTCTGGCTATCATCAGGGGAGTGTAGGAAAAAAGGGCACCGGAAAAAACGGCAACGGAAAAAATGGCACCGGAAAAAATGGCACCCGGAAATAACGGCACCCCAAAATAATAGAAATATGAGAAAGTGGAAAAAATGGCACCGTTAAATTCTGATTTGTGATGTATTATATCCTATATGGATTTATGTTGAGTAATTTGTAAAGGATGTTTATTTTACTTTCTACGTTTAAAAGTGCAAGTTTCTTGGTTAGCATTATAACATAAAACAAGTAAGTAAAAGTAAGTAAAAAACATGTAAGTAAAACAAATGTGACAAAAACAAACATATCACATTTCAGTGAATGTCATTTCCCGGCCCCGGCTTCCATCGAATGTTGTGTCCTGCTCCTCGGAGAAATTCTTCCACAGACTTGGATCCATCCTGTCGATCACAACAGAGTTGCCGGAGACGCGCCTGTAGTCGACAGTAGACGCGTTTGATGCGTCTGCGTGGAGGATCTCCGCGTGAATTGCTGAGGATGTGGGTGCTGGAAAGTGCTGCATCTCGCTTCAGCCACCAGATCAGCTTCCATATAGATGGGTGCTGCACACCGCATAACTGTTCAATCCTGTGATTCCACGCCTCACATAGGTTGTTTGTCCGCTGTTCACCCTCTAGTGTGACTTGGTGGACATTCCACATGGCAGGGGGAAATAGTGGAGGAGTGCGGCGGATAATGACATTCTCTCCGTTTGGAGCCGCACGCTCAACTCTTTGAAATGTTCCTCTACAGTAGGTTCTTTTGAAGTAGTCGAGGAGGGGTTCCATTCCCTCTGGGGTACTGTTTTCTAGAAAGTCCAGTGCTTCCGGTAGATCCCCGACAGGGAGCAGAGCTAAAGCGTCTACCATTCCACAGAAAAGTTTTACCTCTTCTGAGTCTCTATAACGGTTGGTCATACCGAGCTCTTGAATCTTTCTCCAGGTCGATTGGGTGAGGTGATAAAAGCAGCCCTGCACTGTGATGTGGTCCCCAAGTACAGCTGATATGGCACGCATCATGGCCTGCTCAAAGTCGATGACTATTGTACTTGGGTCTGGTTCCATATGGAGTAATCTGCACTTGTCCACGATGGCTTGAAGGAGGAGCTCATAGCTTGCTTGCGACTTCCTCTGAAGCAAAGCGTACACAGTGGACACAGCACTATTGCCTAAAGGACAACGTATCACGTATAACTGGCAGAAGTGTTCTGGAGCAACAGCGTGATTGCCATCCATGTACCATGTGTCAGCTGTACAGAGTTGCTGAAGGGCCTCACTGGTACCGAAGACAATGACCCGAGTGTCTGTGTCTGGCCCGTTGTCATTGATAAGGAACTGCTGGGGATCTGGTCCTGATGTCTGAGCCCACTCTCCATCTATGATGAGGTTCTGCAGAGAGTCAGGTACGGCAGGGAAACGACCAAGGCGCTGGTTGCGGAGAGAGCGTTTCACTGAGTCCTCACGGCCCAATTCCGTCCTGGCTTCCACGTCAATCTCAGCAGCAGCTTGACTGAAGATTTGACATGGTTTGTCGAAGCTGTTCTTAGCTTGTTCTTTCATCCTCAGACGACTTTTGGCAGCTGATACTTTAGCCTCAGATGCATCATGGTTATGACGATTGCCTATTTGAGGATTACGAAGATCGAGAGTTGTTACTAAGGTACCCTTGCAGTCCGTGCCACGTTGTACACACCTCCATCGAATGTTGTTAGGCTTGGTAACCTGTTTGGTGTAAATAAAACCGTCCAAGATCACTTTTTGTCCACCCTTATTACTAGATATGACTTCCATGGCTGGCTCCTTGTATCTGAAATGAACCGATCACATTTCCTGAACACTTGTCAGTAAAGCAAACGCTATTTTTAACAGTGCGAGTTTAAAGCGCGCCAATACTGCTGAGTGCGGCAGAACTGTGGAAAAGCACGTGCATTATTGACAGAAAAAGCACGTGCATTATTGACATCCCATGCCATGCTCCAATTACGCAGGTGTGTTGTGTGTGTGTGTGTGTGTGTGTGTGTGTGTGTGTGTGTGTGTGTGAAATGGGGTGAAATGGGGTGATAATGTAAAGGGTGAGCTTGTTTATGTGTTCTCTCTGTGTGTGTGTGTGTGTGTGTGTGTGTGTGTGTGTGTGTGGTGTGTGTGTGTGTGTGTGTGTTGCGTGTGTGTCACACCATTAGGCCCTATTACCGGGTGCCATTTATTCCGGGTGCCATTTATTCCAGGTGCCATATTTTCCCGGTGCCATTCTTTCCGGTGCCATTTTAACCGGTGCCGTTTTTTCCGGTGCCGTTTTTTCCCGACCCCCATCAGGGTCGTGTCCCTTACATTTGATCACATGACATGCTTTCTACTATCACATGACAGTGAAAATGGCGCTCTCCTCAACGGTCGTAGCACTTCCTCTGCTTTCAGCTTTTCTAGTGCTTGCGGGCGCAGGATCAGCACGATTACTGCCTCTTGTTATCAACACATGGCCGTTTACGAACGCGACAGAAAAGGGTACGTGTAATTGTTTGCACATTAAGTCAGATTTTCCTTGTTGGGTACATTTGGATATTACGAAGCTTGATGTCAACGTGAATGATGTGGACGCACTGTCACGAGTCACTATAGTACTACGTAGCTGGTGTTACCAGCTGTCGCTCACTTTTTCATACACTCTCTCTCACTCTCTCTCATATGCACTCGCGCAGACACGCACACTGACACACACGGACTCTCTCTCTCTCTCTCTCTCTCTCTCTCTCTCTCTCTCAAGTTAGTTACATACAGATTTAACATCCAATATTACTGAAGGTGATCGTAGGCAAGGATAAAACCATCCCAGGAGAACAGGGGCAGTAGAATTCATAGTACACACACCATCAGAACAGCAACGCATCAGTTAAGGATCACAAAACTGTCAGTGTCATTGCTGAGTGCCATTCTGGCACATAACTGTTATGGGTGATATTTATACACATAGCATGCATCCTGCGCAAAACTAATGATCAGATCGACTTGGCATGCTAAAAGTAAAACCTTGAACTGTAAGATTACTAAGAAGAAGGAAAGATTTCCAAGTACAAATGATACAAATTTGTTGAAACCAATTTGAGCAGGCATGATTTCATTCTGTATTCATATTCATGATACACTAAGCATTTTTCATTTCCTTTTTTGTTGTTGTAATACTTCTTTGCGTTGTAGGCAATGTTGTCACTGTCTGTGGAACTGGGCTAGCAAGGTATGACTACTACTAGTTTGTACAAGCAAGAAAAGAGATTAAATGATTTTTTTCCGGTCTGATCTTTCATGCTGTTATAACTGTATAACAGCTTTACTGCTCATTCTGTCAGTACAGTATATCAACATCCAGGCTTATTCTCTTGCAGTCAGTGAGTCAAAGTTTCAGTCCCCTCAGTCTACTGTCAGTGGTTCTGTAACAATTTGCCAATTTTTACAGTTAGTGTGTATCTAACACAGGTACATTTAGAGGCACAACCCTTACCTTTCTCATATTGTTATTAGCTCGATGCAATTTTTTTAATGAATTTTTAGTCACTCAGCTTATTTCTTAGTAAGGAAACATCCGTTAATATTCACTAAGTTGAAGCAAACACCATTGATGACTTGCAGTTTGATAGTGTCAAAGATTCAACACTGCTTCAGGAACATATCCAACTACCTGCATATCATTTGCAGGGCAGGACAAGTTCAGTTGCCTAGTAGCCTGAGCTGTGTGCAAATGCAGGGGATGAGTGGGTAAATCTGAAAATTAAAAGCCTTTCAGGCAGTTGGAAAATTTGCTGTCTGCACTGATCATTTCTCTCAGAATTGTGGAAAATTTATTGCATTAAAGACTTTAAATCGCTCACAATCACAGCACATGGCACACAGAGCTCATACATTTGGTTCAATCCTGATGGCTTCACAGACACAGTGTATCTAGCCTCCTGTGGATATTGTCAGGTTGACTCTTATTGTCTTAACCATCTGTAAGTTCTGCTGAAGTAAAATATGGAAATGTATCTAAAATCCATATGAACAAGTTTTAAAACTGCAAGCACTGAAGCAGTAGAGTTTTAATGGCAAGAAACAGATCCAACAGGGCGCTGTCATCTGTACTGTAGGAAATAATTGTCATCATTCTGACAACATCTCTGCTTAGTGCAGAAACAAACTGCTGGCTGTGATTTCTGCTTATCTGTAGAACTTGTTTTGATTTTGATGATAGCTATAATGCTATCAGCTGGGGAAAAACTGTGTAGTGGTATGTATCTTTCAGATATTAACTGGGCAAATAAAAGCTTTGGTAGGCAAGAAACTGTGATCTATTTACCCAGCTGGCTTGAGAAAAAAAAAATTCAAATTTCTCCAGTCCTGCATCTGCATTTCATATTAGAAACCAATGAAAAGACATCATGCCAGGAGGCTAGTTGTTTGTTTTTGTTGTTGTTTGTTTTTTTTTTAATGCTGGGAGGCTGTTGTTGTTGTTGTTCTTGTTGTTTTTCACTTTCAAAAAATAAATCAGTAAATTTTGTGCATTGGCTGGTTGAGGGCAGTCATCCAAATGGAAACTTTTTCATGCTGAACTTCCATCTAACCTCAAGAAAATGTTAAAAGAAGCTTTTCCCCATTTTTTTAAAACCAAATGCCAGTTGCACTGAGGTGTGGGCCAGATTTCAAAATATCTCACAAGCAGTCTTGAGTGTTGCCATGTTTAATTTGCTTCAGAATTGTACCAGTTCTAAGACAAACAGTGATTAAACTGATTTGCATGACAGATTTTTCATATTGTTATTTGATCATATGATGAAAACTAAGCGATTGGTTCATTGCTAGTTTATCAAACATGTAAATTAATGTATTTTTTAATGGTACTGAGGTGTGAAGATCTAGACACACTTGCACCTTTTGGTCCTGTTAGTTTTAAAAAGATGAACACACTCATCATACTATGAAGCTTTTTATATTCTGAGTAGCAGGGTATGTGAAGCATGTGCCGAACAGGAACATAAGACTGTTTTATTCTTCTGTGTTTGACATAGTATTATTACAAAAGTCTGTGATGATGAACCTGTGGCCAAACATATTCATAACTGTGATGTAAAACATTGCTACAGTGCCCAAATTCTGTGAGTTACTGTTATTGTGATATTCCATTGAAGCCTGGCAGGTGCTGCAGACTAATGGAGAAGACAGGATACTTGACGCTGTGGTAGCTGGATGTGGTGAATGCCAGACACAACGCTGTGATGGAACTGTGGGATACGGAGGCAGTCCTGATGAAACAGGGGAAACCACCCTGGATGCCATGATAATGAATGGGTAATCAAGTATATCTAAATGTATTAGTCAGTTACAGATTCACACAGATGCCATGATAGTGAATGGGTAATCACGAATATTTAGATGTATTAGCCAGTTACAGATCTATGTAAAGAGTTTTTGTACAAATTTTCAAATCAGTCCAACGGTCACAGCATTTTCCTGGGGAACTGACACGATTTTGAGGTTGAACCACTTATGGATTCGGATCTTAACAGATCTAAAACTTGCAGTGTCCACCCAACTTTACATGGGTGGCTGATTCACATCAGAGAAGTTTAAGGTGTCAGGAAAAATGGAATGGCCTTGCATGCAAATGCTCTGTCCACTCTGCATTGAATGGGTACCTGATTGAGGTCAGGGAGGGTAAAGGACACTGAAGGAGAGTGATGGGCTTTGCCTTCTATAGTGAAATGCATCAGACACTGTGAACTTCTGATAGTAGCTCACTAACCCTGCAGCCATTAGGTTGTTTGGGAATTTGACTTTCTTTTTTTTTTAAACTTTATTGTCACGAAAGGTTTTAGTGTGTCTAGTTTGGATTGCTCTCCCGCTGAAGAAGGTGTCCCCATTGAATCCTATCACCTGTTGCATGTGTGTGTGTGTGAGCGCGTGTGTGTGCATGCATGCGTGCTGTGTGTGCGTGTGTGTGTGTGTGTGTGTGTGTGTGTGTGTGTGCGTGCATGCATGTGTGTGTGTGTGTGTGTTATTTGAGTTCATACAAGTATCTCTTTCGACAGAATTCAGCCACAGACCGCTTCCTTTGTTAACTGTGGGTTCTGTCATGTGCGCTGAGTGTATTCTGTACTTGGAACTTGGAATTATAGCTCATCCAGAAATTTAGCTCTCTGTCAGACTACTTATTAGTATGCAATGGAGAGGGAGAAAAAAAAAAAAAGTTACACGTGAAACTCAAACCTTTGATCTGATATATAGGTGGTCACTCTTTAAGCAATTGGGTTAATTACAACTCAGAACACAGAAAACCATTATTCGATCAATGACTGAGATTTTAGGCAGAGCCTATTCTTTAAATCTGTCCAGCACTTTAGTCTGCCATTTTACCACAATGGCTTGTTTCCTTCCAGACAATTACAGCATGGTTTACACTATTTTCAGGTCTCTCAGTAAAGACAGAGTCAAAATAAAGGTTTCTTCCTTAATCCATCAGAGACTGTTTTCAGGTCTCTCAGTAAAGACAGGGTCAAAATAAAGGTTTCTTCCTTAATCCATCAGAGACTGTGTTTTGGGGAAGAAGTGTGAAGTCTCTATCTTTAATCTGGATTTACATCCCATTAAGACTCCTTCCCTCTATATGCTTATGCGGAACATGTTCTCCTTGTCTACACTGAATTTATCTCCTTGAAGTGTAAAAGACTCACTCCATTTAAAAACTTATCTGTTCTAGATTTATTTCCTCATAAAGATTTCTTTCCTTCAAAAGTCTTTTTTTCTCACTGGAACATTTTCTTTTTGTTTATGCTTTGTAGATTTACTCCCAATTAAGACTCCCTCCCTGAAAGAAAAAGTATTTATTAACAAGAAATTTACCTCATCTACTAAAAACTCACCATTTCAAGACCACCACCTCACCACTCCACCCCACTCCCAACTCACCTTTTTTGTGATAAATGACATCTATGATAAAATTTGTAGGGATGATTATCTGGAGCATTGGCTACAAAATGTTTTGTAAAAAGTTTAGAAAAGATAATTATTTGTAATATACATTTGAGCTTACTGAATTGTATTTCAAACACATGTTATGATATAAGCTGTTCTCTTCTATGCTTACTTTCATAATTTGTTAACCAGATATATTTTTCTTTAGCACTGGTGTGAGGAAAGTTATTGCTTTAGATTCATAGTCATTGAATAACAGTTAACATGACTAATGATGTAATAAATACAAACATGCTTCATTTGTTTCACTTTCAGAGACACATTTGAGGTGGGCTCAGTGGGAGATCTGCGCAGAGTGAAGGACGCCATTGGAGTTGCCCGTGCAGTCATGGAGTACACACAACACACACTGATTGTGGGCGAGTCAGGTCAGTAATTGGAGTAAGCAAATGAGAATGGGTAATAACCTTTGTTTTTTTTTTTCTTTCTTTTGTTGTTTCTTAGCCGAGTTATAGATATTTGCTTCTTAGAAAAAAAGAAAAAAAAAAGATTATAATCATTTTTATTACTCCAATCACAATAGTTAGTTTTGATGATGATAATGATGTTTGTAGCAGTAATAAGATACAAAAACACAGCATTGAGACTTAATGACATAGATGATATAGAACATATGCATATTGGCATGGATGTATTTAATTTGTCAGATTATAGAAAAATTAGAATATCACAGAAATCCATGATTATATAGATCATTGTTTTAACTCATAGGCATACAAGTTAATACATGTGTATAAGTTGTGTGTATTTTTAAATTACCTTTTTAGTGCTATGTCCTTTCACCAAATCTAATATGTAAATGAGTTATAGAAACTAGGATAACAGCCAAATCAGTTTAGCATGTGTTACTGTTGCTGTTTTGACCAGCAGATCTTTCGGTCTTGTCGTACTATCTTTATCAACATCTTCATTATCCTCCTAAAAATAGCTGTGTAATTTCTTTATGATAAACTTCAAGATGATTTTAAACTGCTTGATCACAAATTCAAACAATCAAATCAGAGAGAAGGTAACATTGTCAATATTGGTGAGATAAAATCACAGTGTGACAGCTTTTCTGGTCTGTTCCATGTCGCCATAGAGATGGATCTCGTTTTCATGAAACGTATAATCTTTGTGACAGTCTGCAGCATTTTGAATTGTGTATATAACACACATTACATTTTTCCTTATTCCTTTTCTGTTACCATAATGCATTAATTTGAAGCTGGTGGTTCAGTTTTAAGTACTTGTATTGTAAGAAGTGACATGTTCGTAAAATCTTGCATTAAATGGTTAAACAGTTTCCAAAGGTTATTGGCCAAAGAGTGAACTATCTGAGATTCGCTGTGTCTAGGGCACAGCATGATGGAAGGCAGAGCTCTGTCCCTCTCCTTCCACTGTCTCTAAGCTTCCCTGAACTGAATCAGGTACCATTTACTGCTTGATGGACAAAGAGGGGTTTTAAAGCCCAAAAAATCCAAACCCATGTATGGTTCAAAGTCAGGACCATCAACTACACAAACAAACGCCTTGACCATTTGACTATAGGCAACATCTTGCACTATACCTACACAAAATGTGTGTCATTGATAAATTACTGTAAATGTCTGTTCTTCCAGCTACCGCATTTGCAGTGGAGATGGGTTTAAAGAAGAGAGCCTTTCTACGAACAGCTCTATACAGATGTGGAAAGACTGGAAAGCCAACCGCTGTCAGCCCAACTACAGAATGGTCAGCCATTGATTATTTCTGTCAGTCTTTATATGAAAAAAAACCCTAGAAGGATAGACACTCTGTGTTTGTTTGTGATCCATTTTCATAGGAAAAAGATTGGAAAATTAAACTCTACAACCCAACATTTGAAAGGTCAGTGAATAGTTATAATCAGTCACTTCAGCGTAAAAACAGAAAGCCAAACTTTGCCACCCGGCCACAAAAAAGTGAGCCATTGTAATTATGTTAACAGATCAGTCTATTCAAGACGAGATATAGAACACCAAATACTGCCTGCCTGACCACAAATATGTGTGCCATTACTTATTTCTGATCAGTCTTTATTGTGAAAAGGGCACAGAATTAGTCGGTGTCTTGGTTCCAACGCAGCGTTTTTAGAAACGATATCTGATGTCCCCTTCTTGACTCAGTTCATAGCACATTGTGCTCTCTGCCGAGTATGTGATTTCTCCACGCTGGAGATCATTCCGCATTGTTTGGAAGGGAACATGATTATGGTCAGTGTCTAAATTATAAAGCATCAGCTTTGTTAGATATATTTGCAAGTTGTAATACTCAAAGTCATTCTGGAATGAAAATATCATTTTTAAGATAAGTGTTTCAAAGCATGATAAGTGTTGCTGCTTTTGGCCTGGTTAGAGATGTTAATTTTGCCCTCTGGAAGTAGTGAAAGTTGCTTCCCATGTATGGCTTTGTGTGTGATTGTGTGCTTTAAAACATGACATATGTAATGTTTATATCAGCCAGAATTAATAACAGTTTTAGGGTTCCATGAAAATTTACTGATTCATAGATAGTTAATAATCCTTAGGGCGGTAACTTCATAAATGTCTTCTTTTTGTTGTTGTTGAAAAGGTTTCTTGCATTCTATTGGTCTGTGGCAAATTGATTTACTTCCAACATAGAAAAAAGAAAAAGACAGTCAGGGTGGGCTTTGAAAACTTGTTTTTGGCTTTTCATTTTTCCGATACATGCTTCGAAATTTGGACAGTTTGCGTAATGCAATATGAAAAGTGAATGGCAAGAGTAGATTGATCTGATTTTATTACTGACTGAGTGTTTTGTTAGGAATAAGTTTGAATGTCAAGTAAATTTGGTAAAAATTGTTATCACATCCACTGTTAGCTTTATCTATTAAGCACTAAATCAGTTACATTAGTTGGATTTATGTTTCCAAGTCCATGAGTGTTTGGGATTTAGCCCCCTTTAAAAAGAACTGAGTTAAACAGACTGGTCACCCATTGTTTGCATCTCATCAGTTTCTGTGAAAAGCGGGTTTCTTAATGCAATAGTTTACACTGGTTTTATCATTTTTAGCCATGTCCATGTTATAAGGATGGCATGATGGTATTTTTGTGTCACTGTTTTAACTATTATGCTATGTTGTATTTTTGAGCTCTACTGCACTGAATCATGATGTATGAATTTATTGTTTTAAGTTATATGTTGTTTTTGTTTTTTGTTATTGTATGATACTTCTTGGTGTTCTGCTTTATGAAAATGTGTTGAATTTTGTAGCATAGGTTATTCTTTTTTTGTATGTCAGATCCTTATTGAAATCTGATAAATGGATCAGGCTTTGCCATGCTTTAGAAGAGTAAAGCAGAACCTAGAGAAGACTTCTGCCTTTCTGAGTATTTAAATGAACTTGAATAAAGAATGAAGAAAGAATCTAGACAACCAACCACCAATATAACTACATTTGTCTGATTCGGGATGTGCAGAATGTGTCCCCAGATCCCAAGTCACACTGTGGGCCTTACAAACCCAAGACAAGTTGGGGAGGGGAACGACAGAAAGCATCCAGGTCTGTGGGCCCTGACAACCATGATACCATCGGCATGGTGGTGGTGGACGAGGGGTCCCATGTCGCTGCCGGCACCTCCACAAATGGCATGAACCACAAAGTGCCAGGGTGAGTGATAGTCTGTTCGTTAGCCCCTGTGTGTGTGTGTGAGTGTGTGTGGTGTGTGTGTGTGTGTGTGTGACTGTGTGTGTGTGTGTTTTTTGTGTGTGTGTGGTATGTGTGTGCGCGCGTGCGCTCGTGTGTGTGTGTGTGTGTGTGTGTGTGTGTGTGTGTGTGTGTGTGTGTGTGTGTGTAAAATCATCGTTTTTGTCTACCTTTTTGATGCTGTTTCATCTTCTCTCCCAGTGATGTTGACCCTCCATGCTACTCATTCTGGTTCCTTTACACACACAGCCACACTCAGGCTGAGCCTGAAGGCGGAGAGCGAATTGAAACTGCCATTGCTTTCAGAGCTGGTCATGAAGGGCCACGAGAAATTCTTCTTTTTTCTTTTTTAATGATGAAGATGATGGTTTAGATTCCATTTCCATTTTGCCTGCATGTACACCTTTCTGCAGGCAGACTTATTGCTTGTCTTTCTGTCAGTCAAATTGGTGTGTGTCTTATCACCTGCATTCCTGCCAGACTTGCTACCTACCATTGGTTCATCAACCCATCCGTCGCCCCTGCTATTCCATCCGTCTGGACGCCTGTTTGCCTGTTCAAATGTCTTTTTTTTTTTTTTGGCTTTGTGTTTGCCTGTCTGTATATTTTCTCTTTTTTTGTGTGTGTATGCTTGTCTGTAGATTTTCCCTTTTTTTTTCCTTTTTTTTTTTCATTTGCCTGTCTATCTTGCCCGTCTTCTATGCCATTGTTCTTCTGACTTTATCTGTTTATATATATGTTATTCATGTCTATTTATCTGCTTGTCTGTATATTCTGTTTTCAATGTGTGTATAACTTTCTGTCAGTGTATCTTTCTATGCTATATTTCTCCTGACTTTGTCTATAAATTTGCCAATCATTTTCAATCTTTGTCATGTCTTATTAGAGATACAAAATTAAATACAATTGTGTATAAAGTTGAATCACTACTGTTTTAAAATTTTCTGTTTTCATTTTTGTGTGTTTTTTTTAGTGTTGTATTATTTATTTACTTCTTCAGTGGGCAACATACGGAAGAAATTTAAGATAAAACAAGATATACCACTCGTGTTATTGGCTTGATTTGGTGTAAGCCTGCTTTCTGTGCATCCCATTCTGCCTGTCTGGATGCCCTCTCTCTTACTCCCCCCCCCCCTCCCTCTCTGTCTTTCTCTTGAATTTGCTGCATAACTATTTCCCCCTCTTTCTTGGTGATGAGTTGGTCTAAAACAAATAAACAAAAGAAGAAAAAGACAAATGAATTAAGAAAAAAAAATCTTTACAAACAAAAGCACCTAACCATCTTTGCATCCATCCATACTGAGAAAAATAAACCCTGTTCACTCCATTTCTCACGACTTTGACTGCGGTGCTTACTCACCAGACGTGTCGGAGATTCTCCGGTGATGGGAGCGGGGTCATACGCGTGGAGCAAGGTGGGCGGGGCAGCTGCCACAGGTGACGGTGACATCATGATGAGGTTTCTGCCCAGGTTGGTGTATGACCCTTTTTTTTTGCAGAACTGGTGGAAGTTGGTTGGGAGAATATGGAAGGGACAAAGAAGCCACGAGGGAGGGGGTGGGTGGGGGTGGCTGTCAGCTGGCACATAAACTGATGGGTCTGTTGTGTGTTTATCTGCTTTGTGACTGGATTTAAGGTGACAAATTTATCATATTTGTTGTCACATTTATTCATTTAAAAATACTTCTGCTACTGCTATAACTGCTTATGATACCATTGTTTTTTGTACTGCTGTTACTAAGCTTGTTGCAAGTATAATGGTATTCTGAACACTGCCTCTACAGCAATCACTGTTTTATGTTTTGTTTGTTCACTTGTTTGGGGGTGTGGTTGTGGGGACGGGAGAGGGCAGACACTGGTATGTACAGTTTTATGTTCAAGGGTGTTGAGTAGAGTGTGTGATGTGACAGCTTTGTAGTTTCAAGTCATGTAGCCTGGACTGATATTGAGAGATGTTTAGGGGGGGAGGGGGGGGGGGGGGTCATGTGGTGAGAGCAAAAGTTTTGAATCATGTAGTGTGTAACATCCATGTTTGTATGTAGGTATGCTAGAAATTCTGGCTCCAGTCTACTGGGAGATGTGTTGCCACAGAACTTTTCTTTGTGACTACAATTATCAAGCTTTGGCAAAGGTCAACAAGCCTAGGGTCTTCAATCCTTCGAACATAAAGAATTCTCACAATTTCACACATCGGCCACCAGTGTTTTGCTTCAGAAATCATTATGATTGCAATAGGAGTCAAAGTCAACTAGAGTGATCTTCCTTGCAATCTCTATGCACACAGTTTGCTTGTCTGGCATGTGTTTTGTTGGTCTTCAGAGAGTAAATGAAGAAACGATCAAACAGGGACATTTTCAAAGAGAACAGCCAACAGACTAGAAAACTGGGTGAAAAAGTACAGACAATCAAAAGTTCTTAATACATTTCTGTGGTGTGGATGAAAGAAGACAAATGTAAATTGCAAAGGGCTTTGTGGCCTGGCAAGCCCAAAGAAGGAGGATGCTTGTGCACTGATAATATCCCATACATATTACACAGCATAGGTAACAAAATGTCATTAATCCTATGCTTAGACTACAGACACAGCTAAATTATTTACAAATTAAGCTACATCGATAGTAATGAGCATCTAGATAAAAGTAATATCCGTGTTTCAAACAAATGATTGGTAGTAATGAACATATAGCTATCTGTGTTTTGAATAATGGATCCTCAGTAGAGACACAGTGTCAGAGAAAAATGGACTTATGATAGAGTTAAAATGCCTGTCTAACTATTGTAATTTTATTTCAGCATGCCATCATTTTTGTGGTTTCTGCTTGTAAAGATCTGGCCAGTTGGGCTGAAAATGCTTTGTACACTGTGAGTCCTGTGGTTGTGCGTTACTCGTGATGTGCATCAGTTCCTGAGCTGTGTCAGCTCTTGCTTGTGTGTATGTGTTTGTTGTGATGTCAGCCTTTGTTTGTTTGTTGTTGCTATTGTTGTTTTAACAAATGCTGGTCCATGGATAGGTGTGATAGGCAGGAAAAGTCTTCAAGTAGAGATTTTTGACCCAACATGCTCCCGTCTGGAATGATGCTTTTCATGGTTTATGGTAATGGATGGTATCTTGTATAATTGTTCTGGTCAGCTGGATTTACACTATAATGAGCATTCCATTGTGCATTGTTATTATTTTAATTATCAAGTCCCTTTGTGTTGCTTCAATTGCAATTCTCATGGTTTCTGTTCTAATTTTATGGCCCCATAGCTTTGGAGTTCTCTCCCTTTCCATGTCAGGTATTGTACCTCCATTGCATCCTTCTTGTCCTGCTTTCAACAGTGTTACATGCAATATATAAACATTGCCAGCACCATCCCACCATTTCCATCACTTTCCCTCTCCCTCTTATGGTATACCGTATAGACCTATAGACTTGGTTTTATTGTCTCTCCTACCTGTCCTCATGCTTGTCTATTTCTTTTATCTCCAAGCTACCTTTTCAATTTCCCTTCCCATGCCCTCCTCCTTCTCTTACCCCTCATTGTTCTGATATCTTGGTCAAATTTGTGGCTGTAAAGCTAAATTTGAGATGATCCAAAATTCTGGTTTACCAAATAATGCTCATGGGACCAGTCATTTTATTCATATTAACCAAAATTTTGGCATATATCCATTTTCAAGTAAACAGTACCTGGCTGTGCACATATAATTATATACACCTGATATGTAAACTGCATTTTATCTATTTGTCTGTCTTCTTGTTCTACATACAAAATCCATTTGTCTGTCTACTTGCTCCTTATGCAAATCGCCAATTTTCATCCCATCTTCTCTAAATTCAAAGCGGCATTGAGGATAGAAGCAGATATATAGCAAAGAGGAGGAGGAGGGGAATGGAATATGGGGTTTGGAGGAGGTTTGGAGCAACAGGGAAGGAGGCTTCATGGTGTGTGTGTGTGTGTGTGTGTGTGTGTGTGTGTGTGTGTGTGGACATCTAGAGCATACACATAAGTGGCTGGATGTTTGATAGCGTGAGATTTATTATGGTGTGATTCCATATGATCTAATGGTGTGATTCCATGTGATCTAGCATGTAATATTACAATAAATAAGCAGAACTATCACTACAAAAGACAGGTAGATGGGTATGACTTGACCTTAGGAATACAGTGTCAAATCTTGATCCAGACTGTTTTCCTTAGTTTTCAGGCAGTGAACCTGTTAAACCAGGGCAGAAATGTAACTCAAGCAGCAAGAGAAGCCTTGGCTCCTATTGCTAAGTTCTACCCTGATTACACTGGGGCCCTGATAGTGGCTGATGCTTTGGGCAACTTTGGTAAGACTTTTTTTTTTCAACATTGGCGAACATTTTTTTAGAACAGATGTGTATTCCCCTACATTTTTTATGTATTTTTGTACAGTTTTAGTTTCAACTTTAACTTTCGTTGCATAAGATATTCCCCAGTATTTCAGGCACTAACAGTTTATAGTCATTTTTTGTGATAAAGGAGACTGTGGATATGCTTGACATATCATTGTCGTTTTGCTGGTATGTGACATGATACTTTGTTTCTTAATGTAAGGTTACTGATTAGATTTTTATATATTTACTTTGTGATTTTCTTTTTATGAAATCATTATTTTGAAGTGCATGGGATTAAACATAGTGATGTTTACATCATTTCTTAATGTAAGGTTACTAATTAGATTTTTATATTTACTTTGTGATTTTTTTGTTCTAAAGTAATTATTTTGAAGTTTTCTTTTATTCTGTCTTGAGACTTTGTGGTTGCGTGTGCATGTGCGTGTGTGTGTGTGTGTGTGTGTGTGTGTGTGTGTGTGTGTGTGTGTTTGTGCCTGTGTGTGTGTGTGTGTGTGTATGTACATGTGTGTATGTTGTGTGTGTGTACAGACGCTGCATGCCATGGACTCCCTGGAGGATTTCACTACTCCGTGGTCAGTCCATTCACAGGTGGCAAAGTTCAAGTGTTTGTGGCAAAGTGCACTTAGACAGCACAGCACACTGTGTTCATGAGGTGATATATTTTATCAGTGTGTCATTGCTGGAGACAGCACAGCACACTGTGTTCATGAGCTGATTTACTAATCGGTGTGTCATTGCAAGTAGTTTCTTGATTTATCAAATGAAAGGGCCCAAAGGAGTATTGTGTAGTTATTTATGATTTAACAAAAAATTTACTGCAGGGACGTAATGTTTACTGAATTATTTTGCCAACATTTTTTTTTTTTGTTTCTCTGGTATGTTAGTTTGTGTGGTGTGTGTGTGTGTGTGTGTGTGTGTGTGTGTGTGTGTGTGTGTGTGTGTGTGTGTGTGTTTATGAATTCTCTGTGTTTCTGGGAACACATCTTACCCTTCAGTATCTGGGACTAAGAGGAATCTGATCTCATCACTTAACTTGTTGGATCAGCTGACTTAACATGTACTTGTGTCTTGAAACATGATTTTTTTTTCCAATCTGTGGCCTTTGGTCATGCCATATCCAGTACCCCTCCGACATGTTTTGTAATAGCTATTTCTATTTAAAATGTCATTGTAGTGATGTGGGTGTGATAATGTAGGAATGGATGTGATAACAGTGTGTGTTGCCAAGTGCTTCTGATGCAGTCAGGATCTTTTAGCTTTTCTGTACTGATTGCTGTTCATGTTTCATGTTTCTTTGCTTGTGTTTTGACCTGCTGGCATACTGACATTAGACGTGTTCAGTTAAGTTAACGTCTGTGGTTATTGAATTATTCATGTGTATCTTTACATTTAGCCAGGATTACTCTTTGACTGTCATGCAACTGTATTTTGAAATTACTGCAGCTGTTATATAACCAGTTTGGTCTTATTCTCATTGATTTTATGCACAGGTTGACTATCAGGTTTTCTTAGTTGTATTACTGAAGACATCTTACAGGACTATTCGTTTTTGTTATGCCAGGATGGTAGTTTGTAGCGATGTCATGACAGGTACTTGGTAAGTAAATGAGCTTATCAGCCGTCTGACCTCAGTTGTGTGCAACAGTTCAGAGGAGATGTAACTAGTCCAGTCCTGTGTGTAATCTCCAGGCATTCAGCTGTCCTCTTTTCAGCTGATTTCTTCTCTTTTGTTTCATCCGATTTCCTCCATCTTTTCATCTGATTTCCTCCATCTTTTCATCTGATTTCCTCCATCTTTTCAGCTGATTTCCTCCATCTCTTCAGCTGATTTCCTTTTTTTTGTTGTTGTTGTTGCTGGAAATCTTGGGAACTTCATCCCCACTCCTTGATTTTTTTTTCCCTCCAAAAATGCAAAATCTGAAAGAAAACTTGGAAATTCAGATGAAACCTGCAAACCTGTTATTTTGCAATGTGAAACAAATGCTCTAGAGCACTCTTTATTGTTTTTTCTCCCTCCCTCCCTTCCATCGCATTTTCTGTTCCTCACTAATGCAATCATCATTTTTTTTGGTCTTATTTGTCTTCAGGAAGTTGGCCTGCCTGCAGGAAATTAATATGAAGATGCATGGATTTCTTGAGAGCATGAAGTTGCAAATTCTTTGACCATCAACACAGTTTTTCTCCTGTCCAGTGTATCCCAGTGTATGAGTTAAGTGAGTACAGTGGTGTGGTAAGACAGGAAATGCCGCAATACTAAAGCACAAATTTGATGATGTTCATTAACACTAGCTGCAGGACGATAATGACCTGAGCTGCTTCTCACAGCATTTCATGTTGATCAGGACTGCTGTGCTGCATGAGACGCTGCACACACAATTTTGAGGACTTTAGTTTCATCTGAACAGCAGGATAAAATTGCCAGATAAACAGTACTCTGTTCTTTTCAGTCTACAGGGTTCCCACATCACTTGCACATACTCACAAATTTGGGCATTTGACTGGAGAGTGTGCAAGGCCTTGTAGATCCTTGGATTAGTTTGAAAGACCTTGCCAGTGCTAATAGACCTTTATTTTACTTACTTACTACCTATCATGCCTTTAGCGTGTAGGACAGCAACAAAGGTTTTCCACACTAGTTTTGTTCTGTAGTTTCTTCCAGACACAGAGATTCCAAGTACTACACTTTTCACACAGCATGCTACAGTTTCATTGACGATGCTATGCTGCTACTTTGTGATGAAATGCTATGCAAAAAGAAAAAACAACAACAAACTTGACGGCTTTAGCAAGCCAGTGCAGGTCTTTAGACTGTAAACAAAGATGGCCAAGTTCCGTAAGGAGAGGAGTAATAAATGGGAGAAAAACTGCTCAAGACAATCATGATAATGCGGCCCTATTGAATGGTTTAATTATTGGCCATTCTTTTTTTGTGTCTTTTTGTAGGTCAAGTCAAAACCATGTGATAACTAGCAAGATTTCTGTCTTTGTCTGCCATCATGCAATGTTTGAAGCAAAGTATGTTGAAAGTGCTGGCTGTTGAGCCTGATTTTCCAGATATTGAGGACACCACAGAGACAGTTTTGTTGAAGAAACCAGCTGTGATGTTCCTGTTTGCTGTCTGTGAAGGCTTCAAAATCTGTGTGCAATTCATCTTCTTGAAACGTATCTTTCAGTACTGTTTGAAAGATAAAGCAATATTAGAAGTACCTATGAAAAGATGCCGATTTGAATCTGATTATAATTCTTCAACAGTATATATACATATTGAACTGTTTGAAATATGTACAGACAGGGTTTTTGTTTGTTTAATTATTTTTTCTAAAAATGCGAATTTATTTGAATGTATAACTGAACTAACATAGAGATTCTTACCTGAAGTTTGTACATTTACAACTTCTATACTTTGTTTGTTAATTTCCATCAGCTGTGTTCCATGATGACTTTGTTTGAAATGTGAGTAATCAGAAAGAACTCAGTTTGCTTTAACATCATAATAGTGAAAGAGGAAGAGAGAGAGATGGAAAATTTGCATGTCTGAAAGTGAGAACAAAGTACTGTATGTTATGAAAGACTAATTATATTCATAAACATGTGTGTTTGCTCTTGTGTGTGTGAAAGGTTTTGCAGCCTGACTTGATAAACTTAAAATTGTTTCTGCTCTACAAAGACAAAGATCCTGACAGTCATGTCCCTCCAAGAGCAGACCTTGGGACCCACCACTGTGGCAAAGTGGTTAGCATTGCAGATTCCTGGCTGGGAGCTTGTGACTTCACATCCCGTGATAGTCAGGTACATTTGTGGGATTTGGAGGCCTATTACTATAGGCTCAGTAGGAAAGACTGGGATCACACAGTTAACTTTCAACCACGAGATGGATACGTCTGTGAGAGTGTTGCTCAAATTTCCTGACCAACATTGCAGGTGTCTCTCTCAGGCCTGGTTGACACTGGGACATGTTATGAAAGTAACTACAGAATGCAGCCCTGTCATGCAGTCTCAGACCAGAATGGAAATTTGTAACAACACCTTCATTATCCTCATTGATCAGCAAGAAAAAAGAGTGCTCTAATTCTGTGGCTCTTCATGCTCTGCTCTTTTGGTGACGTCAGTTTTAATTTCCTCACAGGTCTACGCCCATGATGAGATTGTATTGAGGTTACCATTATCAGCAAGTTCATGGAGACTGTCGTTGGACAGGTGTGGAAGCAGCCTCCAGAGGAGGACGTTCACTGACACCAGCTCTGTGACTATGCAGTTATTGTTGTCAGCAGGGAGCTCATTAGGTGGTGTCATGAGCATGCTGGATCAGAACAGGCTCCTCAGAACACTGCCAAAGTGACTCAGCAGTAGTGCAATGTTTGTCCGGTGGGTTGCCTGTGCTGGAGCTGTGGCAGGATAAGCCAGGTTGTGACTGTGGACTGGGAAATGGAATGAGCAGCATGGCACTAATGCTACTAGACTGGCACTTTCAAAAAAAGAAAAAGACGAAAAAAAGAAAGAGATGTTATGAATCCCCTGATGCAAACTCACCACAGCAAGGATATGGAAGAGAAATTAGGGCACGAAGGACCTCAGAATATGAGACATTTTTCCTCTGTCAATTGTCAATGTGGACAATGACAGTGATGCCGTGGAGCTTCTGTAGGTCTGAGATTACATGAACAAGCTGTGCTCTACTCTTCCTTTTATGATGTATTCAAACATTAGCCAGGCCCAGTAGTTAAGATACCTGCTGTGTCGGTCAGGAAGATTAAGCAATGCTTTGGGAGACTTGCCAATGACAATAGGATGAAACTGAGCCATGTGGTCTCAATCAACCAGAGGCACACTCAGTGCTTACAGATGGGAGTAGCTTGGGCCCAAAGAATTCCACACTGGTCATAATATGGACAGGATTTGGGGCTGCAACCACTCAGCCAGACTGTGATGCTAATCATCACACTATGAGTCAGATTAATGTTACAGTGGTATTGTGTAATATTTAGCAGAGTTTTCACAGTTCTGACAGGTGTTTATAAGCTTTGGTGTTTCACTGGAGAGTGCCCAAGACCGTCTATGTTCTCCAATTTTGGTTGAAAGTCCTTGTCACTTTTTTGAAAACTAGTCCCTGCACAGTATTGCAAGTGTGTTTATAGATGCTTGTTTCAGGAATTACGGAACATTTTAAGTGTGTAACCTGACTATGAAAACATCAGTCCTGGATAGATTGTGGTGTGAAGGATAAGTGGAAATGTTATATGGGAGTGAAAATAAGAATTGGTCATGATAAGGTCAAATGCACTTAGGTCATATATTTGGATATTTTGGATATTTTTTTGGATATTTAATTAGAGAAAAATTGTAATTTTTCCTTTTAAATGGTTGCAATGTCCTCTTGAAGTCCATTCTTGAAAAGTCATACTAAATATGTGGAAACTCTGAGACTTAATCCAATTCATTACATTCCATTAAGTCCTTAGCAAATGTGTCTGGCATTCAGATACCTGCTGCATGATTTATCTCCTCTGCTGTGAATGACAGCTAACTCTGTGTGTGTGTGTTGTGTGTGTGTGTGTGTGTGTGTGTGTGTGTGTGTGTGTGTGTGTGTGTGTGTTTGCATCTTTTTAATAAGAGTGATACCAGTGCAGCTGATGATATTCTATTGCTGCATTCATGCATGTTTGTGTTCTTTAGAAAACCTAAGTGTTGTATAAACAGTCTGTGCAAGTATGTTTCATTAGTCATTTACATGAACTGGGATTTTTTTGTCTGGCATGTTGGTTTTGGTATCTTCCTGATAAGTCATGAAAAAGTACACATTCCAAATGTAAAGCATTGGTACAAACAGCACATGTGAGTGTGGATGTGATGAAGAAGAAATTGTACCACTAAAATGTTACTATAAGTTTGATTTTTGTTACAAGGTGTTTGTGTTTCATGTAGTAGCATTTAAAACAAACTAACAAACAAAGTTCAAAATGGAGTAATTGTGCTCTTTTGAGAGACAGGGTAGTCCTAAGAAGAGTTATGCTTAAAACATATACCATTCCATTTCTCCATAGGACTCTTTTTTTTTCATGTATTTCAAAGGTTAGGGTTTTTTTCCTACATTGTAATAATTCATGTGAAACACATGTTGCATAAGGAGTTGTATTGATGTCAGTAGCTGGATTATTTTATAATGAACATTTGATTTTAGTTTTTTCTTTGTTTATGTCTTCAGTTGTATTCAGGCAGATGCATTCTTGTGAGCTTTATTTATGGAACTGCAGATTTGAGGACTTTGGTCATGTTTCACACATGTTTTAAATAAATTTTTCTGGAGAAGGCCATGTGATGAAATGTGGAAGGTCATGGAGGGAAGTTACCTTGCTTGATTCAGGTTCCTCTGTATGTGTGTGTGTGTGTGTGTGTGTGTGTGTGTGTGTGTGTGTGTGTGTGTGTGTGTGTGATATGCATGTGGTGTTCACATGTGTGTGCAAGTGTGAAAAAAGTAGAATAAAAAAAAGCTTGAGAATATCAGATGCATATATACATACTTGTGTGAGATCAGTGAAAGATCACAAGAAAATTGGTGTTACTTATTAGATCCTCCTGCCCCTTCTCTGTTTGTAAACCTTCAGCACGTCATTCTTTCACAGATTCTGATGAATGTGGTCAGTTTTTATCAAACATATTACAACAGTATACAAAAAGACGGTAGATTTTTGTAAAACCTACATGAATCTCGGGCACAAAGAAGCTATGTTGCAAGAATTCCACGTCTGGAAGAGGGAGGTGGGTAATGAGAGGGGCAAGCAGAGTGAAGGTGTGGGTGGGCATGGGAGCGGTAAACTCCCGCGATTTAATTGGACCACCAGGGACAGAGCATACACATCCAGAGATTTAAAAGAAAAAAAAAGGTTAAAGTCCCATAGTTTATTGGCTGCAGATGACGGTGAACTGCGTGAAGAAAACTGGAGCCCCTTCCTCTCCTTCTGCCGTCTTAACCTTCCCTGAACTGAACCAGGTTCTCATTTACTGCTTGGTGGACAGGGAAACTTACACACTGTAAAAATCCGACTCCATGAGTAGTCTGATCTCGGAAACGTCAGCCCCATAACTGCATGATCTGTTTATTTGACTAAGCGCTGCCCTTACACACCCTAAGAGTAAGCCAGATGACAACTTTCTTATCAACTCTTGCCAACGTCTTCCTCCACTCCCCCCCCCCCCCCAACACACACCCTCCACCCCTCCCCTCCTTTTCTTCCCCCTCCCACCCCTCCCCCAACACAATGCACACACGCAAGCACGCACGCATGTGTATATGAACGCAGGAACACAGATAACAACAGATGCCCATATATACACACACACACGCGCGCAGAGAGAGAGAGGAGAGAACTTCAGTTCGTTACGAATACATCACGTCAATGCATTTTGAAATAATTAGTTATACACCTTGCTCACCAAATCTGGCATGTTCGCATATATTCCCAAACCTGAACAAATAGCTGAATAGCGTTTGGCGACCGACAACAGCATCATGGACCCAGTGGACTTTTACTTAAGGTTCTGGAGTGTTATCAAAACGCTGAAGCCGTGCCGATGTGTGGATGTTAGACAATTGACTGGTAAAGTAAATCTTCTGACGATATCTTGCAGCCGCGTGCTGTTTTTTTCAACACTCGCTCTACAATGTCTGAATACATGCATAAAAAAGTAAACAAACAACAAAACAGATTGCAGAATGAGCTAGATTAATAGGTGATAGGGAAATATTCAGTGTCTGATAACACCAAAAGACAGTACATTCTAGTCGTGAACGCTTAGTTAGGCATTCCATACACTCCTGTTCAAAATTACACAGGCAGTGAATAACTCTGTTCTCTTAAAGTCCACCGTAAGGTGTAATATCGAAGATATCATTTAGTCCTATTAAGTCCCATTAGGTCTATTCAGGGCTGAATAATCTTTGTAGATGAAATTGTAAAAGATACCTATTGCAATTGTATTTCTACAAATGGTTTGTAAACAATTTATGACTCTCAATCGCACAATATCTTTATTTAAAGATTTTATTCACATACAAACAAAAATGTACACATTGGCCTTGATCAGGAATTACAGTTATGTACATAGATAATCACATGAACGGTTCAGATGTCACAAATTACTTACTTCAATTCGGTTTTGAGCCAGTTATTCATACATTAAAAATGCCTAATGAGTCACAGTGGAAGTGATGAGCATTATACATGACTGACGGTATGAAATAAGCAGGCTCACATTTGCATTCAATCACAATATCATCACCAATGTTACTACATCTAATCATCATTCCGTCTTCATTTTATCTCCACCATACCTCATTGTGAAAGCAACAGTTGTAGGTCTATCTGATGGCAAGATGCATATAGGACCAAAACCCTTGCAAATGGAGTTTCATTGCCATTGTTGCTGTGGTTTGTTCTTTTACAGGGCGGGGTGCCAAACAGGCATTATTCATTTCTTCTTTGTTTGCATAATTTATAATTTCACGGTTGCAGTTTGCTGCGAGTGTGGCATAGCAGCGAACACCAAGGGAGAGGTGTCGGCTCTCCTTTGAGGGACACTGATGTGAGAGGTCAGTGTCAGGCGGCGCAGCGAACCTTCCAGCCGTATGTGTGACAGCTGGTCTAGTCTGTGTCGCCGGGGCACGACTCATGGAGATGTGGGGCGATCGGCGATGGAGCGCTGCCTGACTACGATTAGTGGCCTGGGATACCATGCTTTTGGTGGGGGCATTGGGGCACCCCTCAAGGGGTTGAGCTGAAAAATAACCCTCTCTGCCGTAGTCTGCATGGACCACAGAATACAGGGGACTCGTGCAGCGCTCCAGCAACTTTCGTCCTGCTCCCTCTTTGAGGCCGCCTCACGCGGCACAGGAACATCGCCACCCGAGCACGGAGAAGGCCGCCTGGTGGCCTTGAAAACAGATTTTGGTGGGGGGAAAAAGGCGAAGTACACCGATGTCCATCGTCGGTCGACCAACTCCCAAATGTGAAGTATAGTTCACAAGGAATCAGAGCTCAGAGAGCGGCAGACGACGGCTCCTGGACGGAACTCGCCCACTATTGCCAGCAACAACAGCTGCCACAGAATATGCAGACTTCAGTTTGCGAGTGCATCTTGTCCTCAAGGCCCATCACGTATCAGGCATATAATGTTTAAGAATACAATCTCCGCAGTATTGCATGTTTTCAAAAGCAACATTAATCAGTGCACCACACATGATTTTGCAGATGTAGGAAGAAACCCTAGGGAGAGCTTTACTTCAGAAGGTTTTCCCCTTCTCCCTGCTTCCCCCGTCTCTATTCCAACATTCCATTCCTCCCTCCGTCCCCTCCCCCCTCTCTCGCCCCCCTCTGTATACAAGTGTTTCGGCCCCAAACTCCTTAGATTCTAATTGGTCAGGGTTATATAATGATGTAGATGACACCATGAAACAACATGGGAAACAAGATTTGGATACAGCTAATAATATCATTTACAGACTGTCGATGACGACGGCATGCAGAGACGCGGGACGCAATCAATGCGCGTCCTTACCCATCCCATGCTCAAATAAAACCAATACTATGACTTCAAACACCCTTTGGAAGGGACGGGGGTGGGGGTGGGGTGCATTTTATCAGTTCTGCATCCAGAACCCTGAAGATTCGGCAGTACTGTAGTTTAAGAAGCTCTGTTAATCTGTTCTGTTCTTCTTCTTTTTTTTTTCTTCCCACTTTCCTTGAACACCTTTTCTTTATATAAATCATGGTAATCCTCTCCCTTTTCTTTTGTTATTTTGTTTTAGTTTCTCCAGTTCAGCGAGGCGTTTCTGTCGGAACCGGAACAGCTACCTCAGAACAGCCAAAATATATCTGTAATCTTTTTTTTTCAATTCCCTCCTCATTTCAAACATAAGAAATGGAACGGCCAAGCTACATCCTTTTCGTCTGACCTCGAAACACTCGAAAATAATGTAGCCGGTAATAACAGAGCTAGACCAGCTGTTCCAAGATAGCTTTGCTATGGCCCTGTCGAAAGACTGTACAGCGAAATACATGAAATCATAGTGTGACGGGTAGGTGAATCAGTTCGGTGAAATGGCTTCAGCATCATTCTTGAAGGAAGATGAACTCACTAGGCCACCACGGACCTCAAGGTGAAGTTTAGGCTGCCTGAATGATCAAAAAAAAAAAAATCTGTTTTAAAAAAGGAGGGAGGCGAGCGGGGGTGGGTGGTGGTGGTGGTGAAGGGATGTGGTGTTGCAATTTGGCCGGAATTACAGTCTCTTGTAAACGCTTGACAACAGAGTAAAATTTCACGAAGAACTTCGCGGATTGTTTCGAGTAATCTTACAGACAGACAAGCAGCCAAACATGACCACGAAAGACAATACCCTGCTCTGCTTCGATCGCCTGCGTACTGGACGCTGGCTTGGGTACGTAACGCATGAGGTAGTTACTGCATGCCGTTTTTGTAAGGTATATATTTACTGCTAAAAATAAGCCCGTCAGGCAAAATGAAGAGCGCACAGAAGCTGAGATTAGGGGAAGGAAAGGGAGGGAGAGAGGGGGGGGGGGGAGCGTGTCGGGTAAAATGAAGAACGCACAGAAGCTGGGATTAGGGGAAGGAAAGGGGGGGGGGGGGGGAGCCTGTCGGGTAAAATGAAGAACGCACAGAGGCCGGGATTAAGGGAAGGAACGGGAGAGGGGAACAAACTGATCTACCTCCTGACTTAACATTTCTTTTTTCGCCATCTGCTACCCACTTAAACCTGCCACCACTACCACCTCTCTTAGTCAGTTTACCAGGGTCTACATTTTTCCCCCAACCCTGAAACCCACTTAGGTCCATCACCACCAGAAACACCACGTACCACCCTCTACTCAACCATCTGGCCGGTCTGTGCAGACAGAGCTTTGGAACCCGTCGTCGTGGATTTGCTCCCGGACACACTGGACTTGTCCTTAACCACACTCTGCCCGCCGCGCGACGAAGTCCCCGGGGTCCGCAAACCGGCGTAGCTGCTGACGCTCAGCCGAGGCAGGACGGGCTGCGTGCTGGAGCTGTCGGCGGCGCTGCGGGCGGACTGACTGGTCAGCAGCGCCGGGGTCAGGGTGAAGAAGGTGGACTGGCGGACGTCCAGGCTCCGGGTGCTGCTGGTCAGGGAGCGGGAGGAGCGGCGGGTGTCCAGCAGCCCGCGGGACTGGGGCAGCGGGGTGATGGAGGAGGCTAGGCCGCGGTAGAACTCCCCGTAGTCGGCGTTCTCTGGGTGCTGTGCCGCTTCTCGTCGAAGCTCATGAGGCTTTTCTCCGTCTGGATGGCTGCGCGTCGCAGGGGGAGATCAGTGAGCAGGGAAGAGAATGGGAAAACACGACGTGTTCAGTACAAGCTCCGAAGGCCGTCTTTCGTTGTGTTTAGTTTTGTTTTGTTTGTTTGTTTGATTGTTTCGTTGTTGGTTTAAACAGTTTTATTTCCATGAACATACACATTGAACATAAAGCACATTTGCCAGGACTTACATACAGCCCTGGCAGTGAGACTTGCAGAATAAACATGTGACTGATGGCGGCCTATAATACAACATATTACCATAACAGACAAATTTAAACATGACAAAAGAGGTAACAATAACAGTATAGTAAAGTGCTATACTTGTAAACAAAAGAAGAGCCAACATTTAGAATTGGCATTTAAAATTAAAAATGAAACTATGGAAAATTAACAAGTAAGAGAAAATGGTGACAGGGTATTGCCCGTTTTGGTGTGGCTGCCTAAGGCAGTCTGGCACATGATAGAATGTGTGCAACACTGGTCGTCTGCTGTGTACAGTGATCAAACCAAATATCATATTCCTGTACATGGATAAAGACATAATCATGACATTGATG
>CM065728.1:43626689-43629189 GCA_033310375.1 Conus canariensis | reverse complement strand
AATGCTCAGTTCCCACATATCTGGCCTACATTCTAACTCGGCCATTAATGCACTCTCCCCTCATCCCATCCTCTCTCTCCATGTGTCTCTCTGTCTCTATCTGTCTGTGTCTGTGTCTGTGTCTCCCCCCCCCCCCCACCCCCTCGCTCTCTCTCTCCCACACACAATCACACATGAACATTCATCCCTTGCTTACCACACTTACCATCAGTATTTTGATTTTGGAGCAAGTTGGTGCCGTTTATTGGTTTATAAAGAAGTGAAACGATCATTCAGACAGTGAGACAGACAGACAGAGACCGACCGACAGACAGACAGACAGACACAGAGGTAAAGCTCGATTCCCACATACCTAGCACAAATTCTAGCTCGCCTACCCATTACACACATCCCTCATATCCCTCATTTCCCCCCCCCCCTTCTCTCTCTCTCTCTCTCCCTCCTCTCTCTCTCTCTCTTCCCCCCCCTCTCTCTCTCTCTCATGTACATTCACTTCACATTACTTACCATTAGTAAGTCTGTAGCGGAACAATCCCGATGCTGCTCGCTAGTCAGTAAAATAGAACAATTCTTTAGCTAGCCGCACCCTAAGCACCTGCAAGCCGTGTGGATTCTTTGCTGCAAATGGCTGAGGAAAACCGGATCCCACCTGATACAGTCATTTCCTGAGTCTGAAAATAATAAGCTTAATAAGGTAACCATAATACATACACGTGAAGACGGGGGAAAAGGAAGAAAAATTATCCTTTTGCCACGGCATGAGATATCTTATAAACACGTATATGTATGCTCACTGCCTTTTTTTTCTTTCAATTCTTTTACTATTTTACCATATAATTATTATATTTGTTATATTTTACTATTTTCTTCTACTGCAAACAGCGAGCTGTTCATCAGGTACGGGTTTTTGGTATCACGTGTGTTCACTGGTTCTGAAAGAAGACGCAATGATGACAAACAAACAAACAAACAACAAACTGGATAACTGATAAATGCATCGATGTTTGAACTTAGCCACTCTTTCACAATCTACTCATTCACTCACTCACAACTAACCGGTCACCTTGAGTCTCCAAGCTAACCACTTACTCTATTTTAGGAATGCTTAATCTCCTTCCCCCCCCCCCCCCCCCCCCCCCCCCCCCCCTTACTTTGTTGTTGAAGTTTTGATCGAAAATTCACTTTGATCAATCACGAGAAGTGCATTAACTCGACTTCGATTATTGTCACGAATAACATAACACACTTTGAATACGATCACTGCGCTCCGGTGCACGACGAATGTATGCATTTATGGCGGGGAAAAAGAGGACCGGAGAAGGCAGAGAGAACAGGGGCAGCACAAATAGGCTCGCTCACTGACTGACAGACTAACAAACTAACTCCTGAAAGCGTTTTGTTATTGCTGGTTTCCCTCAGACTGAGCAGCAAGTATTACATTGGTAAACGTTACTGGCCTCCAACAGCAGACCTTATTTTCTTCCTTCCGTTCTCTTTTCCCTGCTTGCTGATATCTCTCTCCTGGAGTCCATGGTTTCGTTGTGGTTATGTGTACATGGATCAGGAAGTCTGCGTTATGGTTTGATAGTGATATTATAGCCGGCGGCCTCTGCGTGCTCTTTGGGATTAACCTTTCCCCAGAGACTCTGGCATCCAAACCACACCAGTATGGTTGGACGGCATGGGTCCTAATATAACGGTAGTGACACTGCATCGCCTTCTTATCCCAATATCATGTTATCTACTTCGCCATTGTATGCATACCGGGTTTTCAAATTTTGTACAGGTTGACAAATACGGTTCTGTCCTACGTAACGTGTTCTCCGTGACACCCATATCTTTTAATGGGGAAAAGGTATATGACTGAAAACCCCTCAGTCATTGCTCTCTTTTTTTTTTTTCCTCGTCTTTCGTTACAAGGTAGAGTGAATAGTGTCTGTTGATAATGATATGTATATCAAAACGGTCAATTGTTCCCATACCACAAAATTATGGCTTACATTGTAAATGAACGTATTTTTTTCTTCTACGACATTTGCACTTCATTGTAAGGCTTCAGTTTCATAATCCACGGGCTAGATCTACACCACGGGAATATTTCATAAGCGCTGGATTCACGCTGATTTACGAGTGACACTCTGATGTA
The DNA here is from genome assembly GCA_033310375.1 of Conus canariensis. Taxonomy (NCBI): domain Eukaryota; kingdom Metazoa; phylum Mollusca; class Gastropoda; order Neogastropoda; family Conidae; genus Conus; species Conus canariensis. Next base: position 43,627,043 of record CM065728.1, on the reverse strand, counting down.
TCAGTGACACTCTGATGTATCAGTGACACTCTGACACTCTGATGTATCAGTGACACTCTGATGTATCAGTGACACACTGACGTATCAGTGACACGCTGATGTATCAGTGACACGCTGACGTATCAGTGACACGTTGACGTATCAGTGACACGCTGATGTATCAGTGACACGCTGATGTATCAGTGACACTCTGATGTATCAGTGACACGCTGACGTATCAGTGACACGCTGGTGTATCAGTGACACGCTGATGTATCAGTGGCACGCTGACGTGTCAGTGACACGCTAATGTATCGGTGACTCGTTGATGTATCAGTGACACGCCGATGTATCAGTGACACGTTGATGTATCAG
>CM065728.1:43619189-43621689 GCA_033310375.1 Conus canariensis | reverse complement strand
ACATAAAAACAATATCATATCTGTAGTCATGTCCCACATTCAAAGTGGACATAATTACGAAAACGACGAAAACACCTGAGGGGCATAAAACACTGAGGGCGCAATTTAAAGCCTGTCATTATATGTAGGTAGTATTGAGCGATGGATACCTGTAAATATTTGACGTCCCTAGGTCATAAACGCGGAATGTTTATTGATTTCGTAACTGGACCATGGTCTGAATGTGATCTTGCCGGAAGCATTGATGGGCTAGATGTGTGTGTGTGTGTGTGTGTGTGTGTGTGTGTGTGTGTGTGTGTGTGTGTGTGTGTGTGTGTGTGTGAGTGTGTGTGTGTGTGTGTGTGTGAGTTGGTGTGTGTGTGTGTGTGTGTGTGTGTGTGTGTGTGCGCGCGCGTACTTGCGTGCGTGCGTGTGGGTATGTGTGCGTGCACGTGTGTGTGTGTGTGTGTGTGTGTGTGTGTGTGTGTGTGTGTGTGTGTGTGTGTGTCCGCGCGCGCGCGTTTGCGTGCGTTTGTGTATGTAATTGTGTATGTAATATAGTGTACATAGTGTATGCTCTCTCTCTCTCTATCTCTCTCACTCTCTCTCTCTCTCTCTCTCTCTCTCTCTCACACACACACACACGCGCGCGCGCGCGCGCGCGCGCACGCAGCACGCACGCACGCACGCACACTCACATGCACGCACGCACACACACACACACACACACACACACACACACACACACACACACACGCACACACGCGCGCGCGCTCGCGTACTTGCACGCACGCAATCACGCACACACATAGACACACGCACGCGCGCACGCACGAAGGCGGCAGGGATGGAGGAGGAGGAGGGGGAGATGTTAATGATATAACTTTTATTTCCAAGGGTAACAAATCAGCAAATGCACAATTTCTTTTTCATCCCGCCTTTGCTTTGTGGGACTCGCAAGTCCAGACAGAAAAAAAAGACGTAAGACATTTAATCAGAGTATAATCAGGAGTTGTAGAAAACTGAACAAATTTAACCCTCATGCCTCTTTTAGGTTGTGTAGAATTTACAAGAAACAAGAAACAAACTGAACTGATTCGTAACGAACAACATAATGTGGAATTTTCATCACAACGTAAACAAAGTAAACGTAAATCAATTCTCGATATCAACATTTGCACTGTTGTAATATGATGGACGCATTCAAAATTGAATAAACAACCGAAGTGCCTTAAAATAAAAGAATAGCTTGTTCACCTTTTCCCAGTTTTATGAATTTGCTTAAGTTGTACTTTTCTCCTTAGTCTGAAACATAAAACATAAATTAAACTTTGACTTTGGAGGGTTTGTAATTCTCCATTAATCTTAATGCAAAGATAGATTCAACAACAGCAAGGAAAACGATGTAAAGCACAAAACAATGAACTGAAAAGAAAAAAAGACACACAAAACCTTCTTCCTATCAGCATTAAATCAGTTTACTACGAGGGATACATATATGCAAGCAATCAAAATATGTAGAAAAAAAAAATATATATATATATACAGAGAGAGAGAGAGAGAGAGAGAGAGAGAGAGAGAGAGAGAGAGAGAGAGAGAGACGCCAATTTGAGGCCTTTATGTTGTTGTGGGACTGAACTGGATACAATGTTTTGGTCGAGTGCGGGTTTATTGAAAGCGAATGTAACATTTTGATGAAGAACCGCTAGTTTAGTATAGTCTTCCTCACTATGATTTTACGATTTTAAAAGAACACACACACACACACACACACACACACACGCACACGCACGCACGCACGCACGCACGCCCACACGCACGCACGCACGCACACACACACACACACACACACACACACACACACACACACACACACACACACACACACACACACACACAGAGAAGGAGAGAGAGAGAAGAGAGAGAGAGAGAGAGTACTCGAATTTTCGTAACTGTCCACGAAACCTTTCAACCACAGGCAAGTTAAGAACGGGGGTTCCTGAAGTTCTCTACGTACTAATCTACGCCGCAGTAAGCCAGTGAAGCAGTTAATCCGGCTGTGTTCTCGACAACATGGGTTAATCTCCCACTCCACCGCCCGACCTCCCACCCTCTCACGACCACCGCCTCTTACCTTGACTACTTGCGTTACAAATGAATGACTTACTGCCTGATTTGGACTGGGCCATGCTCGTGTGCGAACCGTATTCACCGCACCGCACTGGGAAAATGCCGGCGACTTTTCTGCTTTTCTGCTTGACTGCTCTCTCTCTCTCTCTCTCTCTCTCTCTCTCTCTCTTCTCTCTCTCTCTCTCTCTCTCTCTCTCTCTCTCTCTCTCTCTCTCTCTCTTCCGTCTGTCTGTCTGTCTCTCTGTCGATCTCTCTGTCTGTCTGTCCATCTGTCTGCCTGAGTCTCTCTCTCTCTCTCTCTCTCTCTCTCTCTCTCTCTCTCTCTCTCTCTCGCACGCGCGTGCGCACGTGTGTGTGTGTGTGTGTGTGTGTGTGTGTGTGTGTGTGTGTG
>CM065728.1:43609189-43611689 GCA_033310375.1 Conus canariensis | reverse complement strand
CTTATTCTTTCTCACAATATAGGGACGTTTCGTTCGTTCGTTCTTTCTCTCTCTTGTTTCTGTCTGTCGTTGAGAGAATTTTCACAGTTTGATTTACAGCTTCCATGCATCAACAAATTCCTCAAGTTACACTGTCACAATGAAAATACTGTTTTGCAAACTATTCTTAGAATTATCTGGAATTTGACAGCCAAAGATTTTTTTAAAGTATCAAGGAAAAGGGTGTCTCCTTTAGTAAGCTGTAAACAGTAAACAAGTGGGGTAACTTCTGCTCCCATAAGAAACCTAACACAGAGAACTTTATTCAAGACTGGCACAGCCTTAAACTTTAATAAAGTCAGACAAATACATAGACGAACAATCTAATAGTGGTGGAAAAAAAAAAGCGCAGGCCAACACTCAACTGTCTTCATAGTAAGACAGGCAAAGATTGGACTTAAAGGGGGGAGAAGGGGGGGGGGGGGGGGGGGGGGGGAGTTTGAAGATGGAGAAACTAGGAACATGAAATTAAGAAAATATATTACAGATATGAAAACTCTTCACTAGCTGCATAAGGGAACCATCGCAATCCCTTTTGAAGGCAGATATATTTGTATTGCCTGCTCCGAGGCCTTTCGTCCGCTGGATCGGAACTCATCAGGGAGACACGGCTGGTTGTGTCTGCGCTCCTGGCGTCAAATAGAGACACACCACAGTCCATAATACCGTGGTGTTCTCACCACCAAGGGTGCCAAAAAGAATCCAATAGCACCCCCAAAGCAGCCAGTGAAGGGTAGTAAATGAAACCAAACGAAAGTGTGGGGAGGAAAAAAGTTGCTGAAAAACTAAAGACATTATGCAAATAGTATAAAATGTAGGGGACAATCTTTGAGCCTACGCTTGAGGATCCACCCAAGGATGCAAGGGAGATCAAAAGACAAACACACAGACGGACAGAAACAAATACAAATAACCTCAATTTAATCGAAACGAGATTGGAAATGAAATGAGGCAGGGAACAGTAAACAAGTGGGGTAACTTCTGCTCCCATAAGAAAACCTAACACAGAGTAACTTTTATTCAAGACTGGCACAGCCTTTTAAACTTGAATAAAGTCAAACAAATACATAGACAAACAATCTAATAGTGGGGGGAAAAACAAGCGCAGGCCAGCAACTCAATTGTCTTCATAGTAATTACTAGGCAAAGATTTGGACTTAAGGGGGGGGGGGGGGGGGGGGGGAGTTTTGAAGATGGAGAAACTAGGAACATGAAATTAAGAAAATATATTACAGATATGAAAACTCTTCACTAGCTGCATAAGGGTACAATCACAATCCCTTTTGAAGCCAGATACATTTGTATTGCCTGCTCCGAGGCCTTTCGTTCGCTGGATCGGAACTCATCAGGGAGACACGGATGGTTGTGTCTGCGCTCCTGGCGACAAATAGAGACACACCACAGTCCATAATACCGTGGTGTTCTCACCACCAAGGTGCAAAAAAGAATCCAATAGCACCCCCAAAGCAGCCAGTGAAGGGTAGTAAATGAAACCAAACGAAAGTGTGGGGAGGAAAAAAGTTGCTGAAAAACTAAAGACATTATGCAAATAGTATAAAATGTAGGGGACAATCTTTGAGCCTACGCTTGAGGATCCACCCAAGGATGCAAGGGAGATCAAAAGACAAACACACAGACGGACAGAAACAAATACAAATAACCTCAATTTAATCGAAACGAGATTGGAAATGAAATGAGGCAGGGAACAGTAAACAATAAACAATAAACAAGTGGGGTAACTTCTGCTCCCATAAGAAAACCTAACACAGAGTAACTTTTATTCAAGACTGGCACAGCCTTTTAAACTTGAATAAAGTCAGACAAATACATAGACGAACAATCTAATAGTGGTGGGAAAAACAAGCGCAGGCCAACAACTCAACTGTTTTCATATTAATGACTTGGTAAAGATTTGGACTTAAGGAGTGGGGGGGAGGGTGGGGGAGGGGGGGGGAGGGGGGAGTTTGAATATGGAGAAACTAGGAACATGAAATTAAGAAAATATATTACAGATATGAAAACTCTTCACTAGCTGCATAACCGAACCATCGCAATCCCTTTTGAAGGCAGATATATTTGTATTGCATGCTCCGAGGCCTTTCGTCTGCTGGATCGGAACTCATCAGGGAGACACGGTTGGTTGTGTCTGCGCTCCTGGCGTCAAATAGAGACACCACGGTCCATAATACCGTGGTGTGAGCAGGCAATACAAATATATCTGCCTTCAAAAGGGATTGCGATGGTTCGGTTATGCAGCTAGTGAAGAGTTTTCATATCTGTAATATATTTTCTTAATTTCATGTTCCTAGTTTCTCCATCTTCAAACTCCCCCCTCCCCCCCCCCCCCTCCTTAAGTCCAAATCTTTGCCAAGTCATTACTATGAAGACAGTTGAGTTGTTGGCCTGCGCTTGTTTTTCCCCCCACTATTAGATTGTTCGTCTATGTATTTGTCTGACTTTA
>CM065728.1:43599189-43604189 GCA_033310375.1 Conus canariensis | reverse complement strand
CCTTCCCCTTCGCCCCGTACCCACTTCGAACGTATTACTTTCCCCATTTTCCCACCCCCTACCTCATCCGCCTACACCCCACCCCTCCGCGTTTCCTCTTCTTCGCCCCCCCCCCCCCCCCCCCCCCTTCTCTCCCGCACCCCTCAACATGTCCTACATTCCCTCGGTTTTCCTTCCCCGTTCCCCTTCCTCTCTCCGCTTCGTACCCCGCCGCACACCCACACCTACTTTTGAAATCATCAAAAGTTTGCTTTGAAGCTCCTCAGTCTTTTAAGCGCACTTCGAGTGACGTCTGATATTGTATTTTTCTACACGTGTCATCCTGCTTATTGTTACTACCCCCCTTACCTGTGTTGATGGTACTGAGGATTCATTGTGTAACTTTGTGTCCACAGTCACGGCGGAGAACAGACGTATGATATATGCCTCTGATATGTATGCCTTTGCTGTAGAGTGTCATGATATCTCTATTCCTTTATACTTGTGATAAGCCTACATGTGAATATGTGATCAACAAAACATTGTCTGTCCTTAGCACACTAAACTATCACGTACAAAAAAAAAGAAACAACAAAAGAAACCAAACGTAAATACAATATTACAGGAAGCACAGGATGGGACATCTTTTAAAAAAAATCTGATCGCCAATTATGTAAAAATGTATAATTGAACCACAGACCTTAGCCTCATTCAAGAATTCAACAACAACTCAACCATTTTTTACTTTGGATAATTTTTTCACATCACTCTTTTTAGATATGCACGATATACAGACCGAAGACAGTCAACGCGTAGAGCCGTAAAAAGGTCGATATTTGCATATTAAGAAAGAAGATATTAACGTTAGATGGAAAGAAAAAAGTCATAATGATTAATTCATGCTCATGCATTTTACTCCCGGTTTCTTCCAGCCTTTTTTTCATATTGTCGCGAAATTTCACCTCAACTTGTCCATGAATAATCTTATGGTGCATGCACACACGCGTGCATGAATGTATATGAATTTATTGCTACTTTTTTCTATCATCATCTATCTATTATCTATCTATCTATATCTATCTATCTATCTATACTATCTATCTATCCGTCTGTCTGTCTGTCTATCTGTCTATCTATCTATCTATACATACATACTGAGAGAGAGAGAGAGAGAGAGAGAGAGAGAGAGAGAGAGAGAGAGAGAGAGAGAGAGAGAGAGAGAGAACGAGCTGTTGTTTCGTTTCCGAACATTTTAAATGAAATGGCCCTTTCAGTGGACTTTAATTCTCATTTAATCGAGCATCTCGATTTTTTTTTAATTCTGGACACACACACACACACACACACACACACACACACACACACACACACACACACACACACACACACACACACACTCACGCCAAAATCGCCATCACCATGAGCACTACTACCATGACCAGTGAACTAACCAGACATTTCAGTGACTGTGAAAAAAAAAATGTTCCAGATGAGTCTTGTCATTGTAGGAACCGCCTATCTTTGGATTTTAACGATAGACTTTTATTTGTACATAGTTGTCATGTGATGTAGCCTCACATGGCGACATGTGACGTTCCATCGCGTACGCCCTTATTTGTTATAAAGCATTTCCCTAGGTAGGGAAGAGGAAAGGTAAAAGAAAAGAAAGCTTGAATGGCCTGACCAGTGTGATCGGTGTCGCTGGTGGCTATAGACGTAGGGCAATTATTGGTTGAATGGACGGACGTTGTCCATTCGTCAGCAACCATGGGCTGGTAATGCGTAGAGTTAGACGAGTACTCACTGAACGTGTACTCAAAAAGAGCGCAGGAGGGAAAAATAAGGAATAGGAAGGAGATGGCTTGGGACACTGACCGGACAGGTTGTTTGAAGAACGAGTTCCACCTGCGACTCACCATTACCAGGTGAGGTATAGACAGATGGGGAGAGAAGAAAGAGAGAAGTTAAGAAAAGGGAAAAAGGGAAAAGAATTTATGATTATTCAGATTTTGAAATAGATTACTTACACGGACTTCATTCGTGTTTCAGCCCTTCCCAGTGCTGTGGCAGCACCAGTTAGGCAGTCGCACAAATATTTGGGCTACAGTGCTGCGGCAGCACCTAATCGTCTCCAGGGTTGGAGAATCGAGCTGTAGAAGACAGCGACTGCACCAGTTGTGAGAAAAGAAAGCATTTGTCATGTGACCCATAATGATTTTTTTTATTGTCCCCCTGATGAACTCAGTTGATACTACTATATTTTAAGCCATCTTTTGATTTGTCTTTGAAAATATATACATTGTTTCTCCGGTGAGGAGGAGAAACCGGTAAAAGATATATTTGTGAAGTATTATGTATAATGAGGTGAAATTTGGTCCCAACTAGTGGATCTGTGGAATGATTGTACCTCCACTGGAGAGGAGGAATGAAAAATAATTCCTTGAAGACAAACCAGTTGAATATGATGGAAAATTGATTATTGTTTAGTAAATTATTCCCCGGAGAGGAGGGGGAGAAGAAGAGTTATTGTAGTGCGCCTTCTGGTTGTTTGGAGAGAGTGCGTGTGCACGGAGTGAATGCTGAGCTGAGTGTGTGCATGCACTTATGCACAGTATGACAATAGTTTTGTTATCAACACGCTTCCACCCTGATATGGCCTGCATCATCGGGTAGGATATAAACAGCAGATGCCATAATTTGAACAAACACAACAAAGATCTGAGAAACGGTAACTCTATCTGCGATGACAAGACAGGCGTTATCTTCCCCCTGATTTTTTGTTTTTGTTTTCGGAACTGGTCTATTGATTGGACCAGGTGACGGTCCTATTATGCCCCTCACCCCTCTTACCTTTAGCTCTCTCCCGCTTCCCTCCCCCCCCCCCCCCCCCTTCCCCACGTGGTCGACTGGGCTGTGAACGACATGACTTAAAACGGAGGCCAAACCAGGTGAAGTGCTGAGACTATAAGGCCGGCCTGAAACGAGGTATGCCACCAACAATGTGTTAGTCACGTCAAGTCAAAAATACAGATAATGAAATTACTCTGGGTGGGACAGCTTGGAACAATGCATTCGTGGAATCTGTCGTAAAAATGTTGGCGTCTTCGGTCGTATGCATCCACACATCTGATAAAAAGATGTTTGAATTGAACAAACATTGAAAGACTAGATAAACACACGGGCAGATAGTCAGATACATGTATTGACTTACTGATCGATTGACTAAGTTACTGAATGATTGATTAATACAAGGAGCGTCAACTCGCTTCCTCAACTGTTGGGTTGACTGGACAACTCCTTCAATTCGGGATTACTCAATCGTCCAGTAAAGTACCATGAATTAAAACAGAAAAAGGAAAATGCTAGAGGGACACTCGGAAGAGTGCAGATCTCAGAGTCGAACCGTGGAAACCGCCCTTAGAAAAATCATGACTTTCCCGCCAAGGGAATTCATTCTTGAAGAAGTTATTCCCCACACACACTTTTAAACAGGTTCATTATGCATGACACGAAATGTTTAGAAGCAGCTAGAATGTTATAAATTTCCATGAAATTTAATATTTTTGGTAGATATCCATGTATTCTTAACAGTAAGTTCACATTCTTCAAGTTCAGTGAAGAGTTTCTAATCTTATCAATACTGCAAACAAATGCTGAGTGCTTTTTTCCCCGACATGGGAAGTAACAATTGTCACAGATTGTAACAAGTACTCATTGTGTACATATCAGTCTTGTTGAACGATCCTGGATGTGCAGTGTGATCTGGATCCACAGCACAGATCTATCGACCCTGCATTTAATCGGTTCACCCTTGGTCCACATTCCATTATTCTAGACAGTTTCATTAAAATTTGAAAAGAGAGGGGGTTAGTTACCGCCAAGGACACAGACAAACAAGAGTACAGGACTAGACACAATGCATTTCGACCTCTTGGGTCTTCTTCAGGCGAAGACACACAATATTTAGGACAGTGACAAGAAGAACATGTAGCCACTTAGCTGCGCTTCTCCTGTTCGTCTCCAAATTGAAAATGGCCGCCAGGAACAGGACAAGCGCAGTTAAGTGGCTACATGTTCTTCTTGTCACTGTCCTAAATATTGTGTGTTTTCGCCTGAAGAAGACCCAAGAGGTCGAAATGCATTGTGTCTAGTCCTGTACTCTTGTTTGTCTGTGTCCTTGGCGGTAACTAACCCCCTCTCTTTTCAAGTTTTGCTTCATTTTCCGCCCTCAGTCATTGTTTTGAAAGTTCCATTAAAATCAGCCCAGAAGGTCTTGCGTCATCCTGTTCATAGTCAAACGAACCAATAGTCGGGATCAAAAACATGAACTCCTCGGTGGAGGTAGATACAACTTCAATTGTTGGTGCTGTGAGATACAATCACTTTACTTTTGCGTCAATGATTTCTGTTCTCCATAACACACAATATTCATATACTTAATTCAAATCTATAAGCCGCGCTTTGCGCCTGATAGTAAGACAGTGTCATACAGTATTGTCTGCATATAACAAAATCATTCGGTTGACATCATTTCTTAGATTTATGGCATCCAGATTTAGTTCTAAATCTAAGTAGGAACCATCTTTTTTATCAACCATATTCCACACACACACACACATACACACACTCTCTCTCTCTCTCTCCTCTCTCTCTCTCTCTCTCTCTCTCTCCTCTCTCTCTCTCCCACACACACACACACACACACACACACACACACACACACACACACACACACACTCAGTGACTGAGGTCAAAGCCAGCAATGTAATGATGTGGGGAGAGATATACGGGGCATATATTGGCCAAGGGAGAGAAGTAAGATATGAGGGGATACCATACGAGCGCGAGACGGGCACGTGACGGCGGCGGCGGACGGCAAAGAGGATGAAGTCCCCTAATCATGTTTTGAAAGGCCGGCCCGTCTGTCAGGCCCTGCCTAGCGCCAGCAGGGGACTGCCTGTCTTCCCCTCCTGTTCCTTCACCCTCTAATTATAACGGCCCTCTTGGCAAATTGCCTCGGC